>OU015490.1:229686390-230101390 GCA_907164885.2 Dolomedes plantarius | reverse complement strand
AATTTTATATTAAAGAAATGTAAAAAAATATAGTCAAAAGAAAAAAACAGATGAAGAATCCATTAGTCACTGATGAATGTTATTTGATTCTAATTCACTTTCCATTAGAAATTGTAGACTGCCAAATCATTAATTCATGTATTACGTTACTTTCAATAAAAAAATTATTTCTTAATTAAATACATCAGAATATATTAAATATCTTAAAGAATAGATAGTTATGAACAATAAATTTTAAACATAGAAAGTCATTTTAATACAAACTTTGTCATTATTATTCTGATTTTACAGTTATAAGTGAAAATTTTGTAAGACACAATTTTCAGGTTAGAGATTCAAGTGTATACAAATTCAAGCTACAGATATTGAATGTTTTTTTCATTCGGTAAATGTCATTCCGAATCACTGTTTATCAGTTTAACATTTTATCAGTTGTTCTAGAGATAAGAAATGGGCGTTGCATATCAGGAATCACGTTCAACATCATTCGTTCTACTTATGTCCGAAATTATTTTCATATATGTAAACATGCTCTGCGTATACACAAATAGATACATATCCTAATACACACACCCATACACACACACACACACACACACACACACACACATATATATATATATATATATATATATATATATATATATATATATATATATATATATATATATGTAATAAATTAAATATTAGGCCCTCCATTCTATCATTTAAATTCCCTTTCCTAAATCCAATCCCCAGTAACATTAATTTAGCACTTTAAAAACCCATAGCAACAGAACTTCCCATAAAACAGCTAACGTTGCATTTCTACACGTGTATACGTCTCGAGAAAGGCGTGGGTTCGCATCGCCAGCCCCAAATTCCGCTGACATTTCATAACAACAGGCACATGTACCTCGCTTCTAGCGCGTAAGGTTGAAAGGTGATATTACACTTCGCTCCGAGCTGTCGTCTGAGATGGACAGATGTTACTATCGCTCTAATAAAACTATTCGACCCGACTGCTTCAAAATTTTAATCCCTCTCAGGCTGAGTCTAGCTCCAGCCATGTAAATTTGAGCTAGTTTTCCTTTCCAAGTTTCATTTTAAGAACGAGATGTAATGGATATATTATATATAAATATATATATATATATATATATATATATATATATATATATATATATATTTATATATATTCAAGTGTGTGTTTTTGTGTATGCAAAGGTGTACGTGCGTGTCTTTTTGACCTTTAATATTTCCTATACTTTTTCTATTCAATGAATTTTTCCTGTCAATGGTTGCATGTTACCTTTTATTCCACAATCACAAAATGTCCTTGTGCAAAATCTTCCTGTTCTTGAAAGTTTTATAAAAATAGAATTTTGTAATTTTATTTAGTTTATAATTTTGCTATATAATATTACTTCGTACATGCTCTCTGGGCCAATTTTCTTTAGTGTTCCTTACCGCAGTGAAAAAACACTGCAAAAACGTATCTAGATGTCAAACCTTGCATATGTAGTCGTTCTTTCCAGATTCAGTTATTTTTTACGATTGCGTTATACAGGCAGAAAGGAAATTATGGTTTTTAGTTATGTTCATGAATCTGTAGTTTCAGAAATATGAGGCGAGTATGCATTATTAACGCCTATATAAATAACTGCATATCTATGCTAACAAATATTCGAAATCTTTTGTATTGAAACCATATAAAGAGGATTGTTTCAGAGTTAACGTGTATTTTGGTTACTTCTTTAAAGATCTTATTCTTAATAAATAGATAAATATATATATATATATATATATATATATATATATATATATATATATATATATATATATATATATATATATATATATATATATACATATATATATATATATATATATATATATATATATATTAATAGGCGACTTCAGGTAAGGGGATGGTAGACATTGCAAAGCAATTTTTGACATTTGTACCTGAGAGATATGAAATTTTGCACACATATTCATTAAAGTATAACTGTATAAAACACCTTATACAATTTTATAAATATTTTAATTTTTTGATATTTTAAAAATTTAAATTTTTATTGTTTTTTAAAATGCTCCTTGCGATCCAGTTTTTAACTTACCCCCTTAATTTTGCATTTACATTTCTTATAAATACATTTGGAACACATTTATTATTTTGTGCTTTCGTTGAATACTTAATTTTTTGGAAATATTTTTATGCTTGTACTATAAATATACGTGAAATTTTTGTACTTTTCTACGCTTAAGTTAAGCTTTGATAATATTATTGATGACGAAACCTGAAATGGAAAAATAACTTTATTTTAATGTATAACAGGATCTTTTTTTATAAGTTTTATAAAATTTCGTCAAAACTTGCACGAAAGGAGCATTACAAAGACTTGCAAATCTGGAAAGTACTCATTGTGATAAAAAGCCATTTAATAGGAATTTTTTCACCTACTATTAATATTAAATTTTCTAAAGCCACCAAGTTTTCCTTTTGCATTTCCTTACATATTTTAATTGCATTTTATTCCAATATTTACATATTTTTAAAATATTAATACACCTCCCAAAAAAAATTCCAATTTTCGTTTGATTTTTTGTAATTCAAATGTCTACCATCTCTTCAATCATATAACGAGTTACTGTGGATAGTGTATAATGCGATGAAAACGGGTAACATCTAAATAACTATCTGAAAATTATATTCAGGGAGATTTGCTCTATTATATTGAATATCTACTTTCTTTCCTTTTTAAGGCATTAACTTTGTCTGTATATTTTATAAAATAATTTGCTAAACCTTTCCACTCTATGCCTGCGATCAGAAAAAAAGAATGTCTTCACAATATGAAAATATATTCAGATTACTTGGGTTCAATAAAGAGGTACACATGTCGATTTGAAATATTCTCTCGAGTTGCCTAGATGTAAATGTGTCAAGAGCGAACGAAAATGTCTCCTGTACAGCATTCAAATGATAATTTCAACCTCTGTATGTATATAAGACATTTCTCCATTTATTATAGAATTTGCGGAGTTATAATAAGCAAGTAAACACATAAACGAATCTCATTTTCTACTTCTGACAGAAGGTTGATTTTATGTTATGAAAGAGTTACCATCATAGTTTGCTATACGTGGGATAACATAGAATATTTCAGAGATAAATAATTTATGAAGTCTTCTGATCAGGATTTACTATGCATTTGAAGTATGGACGGGAATTTCATAAATAAATTGGTTTGCATAGGTAGTGTTTCAGCTATAATTATGAACTTTTGCATTTTTATTTTTTGCTAATTATCACGCATTACTTCTGTTTAACTTATGTATAATATATTAATTTTCCCCCTTAAATAAAGAAGAGGACAATATGCCTATACTTATGTTACAGTTGGTGAAATACTAAGCAGACAAAATGTGAAAATTTAACTCTTACAGTTTAGACCAAACACACAAGATATCTATTAAGTGGGCACAGGACCTTCTAAGTGGTGGTAAGTATGGGTGGCAAATAGGAGTGACATTAGAGGCGTGTTTAGCTAAAAGGATAAAGGAAAAGAAAGTAAATGTAAGTAATTTTATAAGAAGAAGGTTCTGTTTATACATCGGAAGCCTTTTGAGATATTTCAGTCCAATAAATGAAAGGCACCTTAAATTGAGTTTTCTCAAAACAGCAAATTTTTAAAAATTTTTTTAATGCACTGTTACTACCAAAATATTAATATACATAAAAATATGCGATATTGATAAAATTTTAACCATATGTATATGTGACAATCTATAACTTAAAACAACAAAATTATAATTTAAAATAAAATTTGTTTTTAAAGGAAAAATTTTGTAAAAATATTTTTCTACTGTGAATTTTTTATAATTTATGAATATTTAAAAATTTAATCAATACTTTTTACAAGCATTTTGGTTTTAAGTTAAAGATAGGTGTATTGTAAATATATTATAACATATATTATACCATTATAAATATATTATACCATTTTATTCCCGTGTGTATATTTTTATGTCTTATGGTGCCCTCAGTGATTAAAGGCATTCCTTATCTTAGACTAATATGCATTTTCTAAATTAATAATAAAAATATTAATTTACAAAGAAAACCTATCATTTTTGCAAAGTATATAATTAAAAATTTGTTAATGAAATAACCAATTGTAAACGACATTTCTTTTTGTAATTTTCCTAAAGTTTGATTAGTTTGACCATGTTTTCATTTCGACAAGGTTAAAGAAACTGCGTCCCCTTAAAATTAAAACTTAGTACCGATGTATGGAATAAAATGTCACTTCGATTCCAAATTATTTTATCATTTTGATGTCTTTACAGCAATGAAGATATGTTAATAAGTTTTACGTTTCAGTATCTATTTAACATAACATTCAACAATGATAACAATAATCATAAAATGGAAAGAACTTTTTTTAATAGTTCCTTTACATACTTTTCAATACATACAACTAATGTGAAATGAAAAAAAAAACTTTTAATGGAATAAAAGTAATAATTTAATGAGTTTCCCTCAGTAAAATAAAAAAAAAATGTTTACAGTCATGTCAATGCACATGGTTTAGTATTATTATAAACATGTTTCTCTGTACACCTAGGTACTGTTATTGGAATACATTCACCCAGGTAATCAAATAAAAGAAAATCCTCATTTTAAATTAAACTTAAAGAGGGATACCATATCTTTCCAAAAATGCAATCAAATTAAGTGGGCAGAAAGTACTCAAAAACATATCGCATGATATAGAGAAACGACTGAAGAAACATTTAAAAGAATATAATGCAGCACTTTTACGAAACATAAAATTTTTACAACGAGATACAGCAGTAAATGATCGGTTAAACGGAGCTTAAAAGCATTAAACTTTGGGGTAATGAAGGGAGAATGCAACAGATGAAACCCAATATAATATTCTTCACATAACATCTACTTTCAATAAATGTAAAATGTTCTTTCATTCTTAAGTACATTCACGCATTAAAAAAAAAGAGTAGAGGGGCAACCCGTTTTATCTGCTGGGCAGAACACAAAGGGAAATTTATGGCTTTACCCCAATGTGACCTTAAAGCGAAATGCTTAGATGCTTTTTAAAAGCCGGCAGAATGATTCGATTTTTATGGATATTGTCTATTAAAATACAGTCAAACACTCGTCTTTATTCGTGAATCACAAGAAATTCGAAGAAATTTACGTCGCAAGCAGTTGGACATTATTCGACAATGAACGTACTAACTGAGTTTTTATGTTAAAAATTCAATAAAGGATTTAAACCATAAACAACTACTTACTTATAGTTAAGGAGAAAATTTTTTGAACAAGATGTTGCGATACATTGAAAACATGACGCAATTAGTTAATGCAATTAAATTTTTCTTCATTGATCTGTTGGACATTCTTTCTTTGAAAATTGGATATAGTCGATGGAAGATACCCATCTGAATATTATTTTAGCCAGGAGCCAATATTCTTTGCCTTCTAATTCGTCGCTTCATGTGTGTGTGCGTATATATATATATATATATATATATATATATATATATATATATATATATATATATATATATATATATATATATATATATATATATATATACACTCATGGACAAAAAAATTAGCGCACCAAGAAATAATTGCGGGATCGTAACGAAACTTGCAATGAAGGTACATGTCGGGGAGATATGCAAATGATTAGAAATGCAGCGTGATTGCGCATTACGTATAGCCGGTAGAGGGCGTTGAACATCGTACTCTGTGGAGTTCAAAACAGGTAACCAAAGCTTGTTTGAGAGTGCTGAATCATTTACAAAGGAAGAGCTGATATAGACATGCAATTACGCCGCGTTCGAAGACAATATAAGCAGTTATCGCAGTTTGAGATGGGGAGAATCGTCGGGATGATGGAAGCTGGGTGGTCAGCTAGGCGAGTAGCTCATCAATTAGGCCGCTCTAATTGTGTTGTGAGGAGGTGTTGGGACCAGTGGACCCGAGAGATGTCATGTACACTAAGACCACGCCCAGGACGCCCTCGACACACCAGTCGTCGAGAAGACCTCCACATCGTAAGAAATGCACGCGTACAGCCAACTGCTTCATCGGCCGCCATCCAGGCACAGATAGCACCTTCACTAGGGGCCTCTGTGTCTTCTCGAACCATACGAAGGCGCCTGGTTGAAGGACAGTTGGTATCGCGGCGCCCATTACGTGTTCTGCCTTTGACGCCCACCCATCGACGCCTCCGTTTGGAGTTTTGCCGCGCACGAGGAAACTGGACTGCAGCGGAATGGAACCAGGTCGTCTTTAGCGACGAATCCAGATTCAATCTCGGCAGTGATTACAATCGTGTTCGTGTGTGGAGAGCCCGTGGTGAACGCTTCAATCCTGCCTTTGCTGTACAGCGACACATCGCTCCCACAGCTGGTGTGATGGTATGGGGTGACATTGCTTACATTACACTTTCACCCCTAGTATTGTTCTGTGGCACCATGACAGCCCAGCGGTATGTTCATGAAATCCTGCAACCACATGTGTTGCTACTCATGCAACGGCTCCCAGGAGCCGTTTTTCAACAAGACAATGCTCGGTCTCATACGGCAAGGGTGTCACAAGACTGTCTCCGCACTGTTACTACCCTTCCTTGGCCTGCCCGATCCCCAGATTTGTCTCCAATCGAGCATATCTGGGATCATTTGGGACGACGAATTGGACATCCCACGAGTTTGAACGAACTAGAGGCAAGGTTACAGTAAATATGGAACGAAATGTCTCAAGACATCATACAGAACTTGTATGACTCAATGCCCGATCGTATCGCATCGTGCATTCGCGCTAGAGGGGGTCCAACGGAGTATTAACTCCTCCGTTCTTTTGCCTTTTTCTCTGAAATAAATTATCCTTTTTCTTTGATTTTCTTATCATTTACTTATATCAAAGTAGTCATTACGTATGTAAAATTTCGTTTTATTTTGACGACTCCTTCTTGGTGCGCTAATTTTTTTGTCCATGAGTGTATATACAGTGGTACCTCGACTTACGAGTTTTTCGAGATACGAGCATTCTCTCGGTAGATTTTTTGCTTTGAGTTACGAGCTAAAAATCGGGTTACGAGTAAGCTTCAGATAACCCACCGCTAGTTTGAGATGCGAATGCCATGTTACGTGCTCATCAAATGATAACACAAGAAGCATATATTATTTACAACCTTTATGTACAATTATTATACAATTGTATACATGTTATTCTGAAACTACTATCAAGTCTTACACCGAGATATTGGATTCTGAGTAAACGTTCTTCGGATTCCCAGAAAGAAGAATCTGGACATTACAGCCACAGTGAACGATGCAACAATCGCCCAGCTTCCGTTTCTCTCTCGTTTACTTAAGAGAGTAGCTGGTAATAAAAGTGAGGAAAGCGGGGCGAAAAGATTAAAAATCAACGAATAAGATTTAAATTTTTAGTTCAACCTTTCTCCTCCTCTTCCATCAGCATCATCAAGTCTGATCTCCAAGGTAAATGTTGTACTTAATAAAACAAATATATATACTTAATACTACAATTAATAAAACATATTTATTGCAGTAGGGTAGGTGGGGGCAAAGGTTTGCAGTTTTGAGTTTTGGGTTTCTTACGGGCCTCCGTTAGATCCTATCGCCCCAAAAAGTCACTTGTATTGTAGTTGGGTATCCCCTCTACCTTCTATAAAATAATGAATTTTTTAATGAAATATTTAGTCACCAAATTTTTAATTTTACCAAAAGACCTGTTTGCGAACCTTTGCCCCAATCGGTGGAGCAAAGGTTCGCACTGCAAACCTTTACCCCACTTGTTGGTTTCTTACTGGATAGGCATCGAAAATCACAAAAAGAGTTATCTAAATAATTTTATTTCACATTTTGTAATCTTTTTAAATGTGTTACATATATAGAAAATCACAAATTGAACAGGTTAATCTCAATAAATTTTTTCTTAAACTAAGTAACTTCAAAATGAAATATCAACTATTAACACAGAAAGTTGAATCTAATAAAGAAATTCACAAAATGAAAAAGGGTTAATCTCAATAATTTTTTTCTTAAACTAAAGAACTTCCAATTAAAATATCAACTATTAACACTATCGTGATATTATATCTTAGGCTTTACTCATTCTTTTAAAACCCATAAAAATTAAGCAAATTAAGGGGATGGGGGACATTACAAAGCAATTTTTGAAATTTTTACCTCATATATATGAAATTGGGCATAAATATTCATTAAAGTAAAACTATTTCAAACACCTCATAAAATTTTATAAATATTTAAAATTTTATTTTTTATATTTAAAAAATTGAAATTTTTATTGTTTTTTAAAATGCTCCTTGCGATCCAATTTTTAACCTAATCCTTAATTTTGCATTTAGATTGCTTATACATTTTGATCCGGGTTATGTTTTGATTTGTGCTTTCGTTGAATGATTAATTTTTAGGAAATATTTTTATGGTTGTACTCTGAATTCTCGTGAAATTTTTGTACTTTTCCACGCTTAAGTTAAACTTTGATAATCTGAATGATGTCTAAACCTCAAATGGATACATAACTTTATTTTAATGTATAAGAGGAGTCTTTGTAATAAATGTTATAAAATTTCGTCAAAAATTGTGACGCAAGGAGCCTTTCAAAGACTTGCAAATCTGGAAATTACTCATTTAGAGTTTTTTTTCCCTAACCAGACCTTCGAAGCCTATAATGTCTTGTAACAACATTTAATTCCTTTATCTTGTAAAATAGGTCCTTGTTCAGAGCTATTTTATTTTTGTGTTGTACTAATTTATTTTATTTTTAATTTATGGATTTTCAAGCATTTTACAAAAAATTTTCTGATTAAAAACAGGCAGTTTTTATCAAAAACCATATTTTTTTTTCAAATTACAAAAATGTGAATTCCCATTAATAATAAAAGACGTTGTTAATAAGGATTCCTAATGAAAAGAGGACATGAAACAAATGTTAATAGTTAGAGCGGCAAAGGTTTGCAGATGGGGCAAAGGTTTGCACTGCGAACCTTTACCCCATGACTCCTGCAAACCTTTACCCCATTTCGTGCTGGTTCTGTTTCTGCAGAATGGACGCCACTGTATTTGAGTTAACCCAAAACTTAAGGTAGGATTTGAAAGGTTATTTACCACCCTAACATGCGAAAATAAGCCCAAAACAGTTCGTGAGTTTGAGTGATGCTCCAAATTACTCAAAAGTTGCAAAAAATTACATTAAAAGAGACGAAAATAAACTTACCTCATTTTCTCTGCAAGAGGGGGTCTTAACTCCAACATTTTTTACGAGGCAACTGACTGGAAGTATAGGAATGCACTGCCTACCCTATCCTTCCTAAAACTCTTCCCGGTCGTTTTAAAATGTATATGCGAACCTTTGCCCCCACCTATCCTACATTCTATTGTATTGCGTTTTTATACAATGTTCATCGTTTATAAGCACGTTTTTCTCATTTAAAAACATACAACAAAAAATTGCCTGTGTTTTGGGGGAGCCAGGAACGAATTAATGGCATTTCCATTCATTTCAATGGGGAAAATTGATCCGAGATACGAGTTTTTCGAGTTACGAGCTAAGTCATGGAACGAATTAAACTCGTAAGTCCTGGTACCACTGTATATATATATATATATATATATATATATATGTAATAAATTAAATATTAGGCCCTCCATTCTATCAGTTAAATTCCCTTTCCTAAATCCAATCCCCAGTAACATTACTTTAACGCTTTAAAAGCCCATAGCAACAGAACTTCCCATAAAACAGCAAACGTTGCATTTCTACACGTGTATACGTCCCGAGAAAGGCGTGAGTTCGCATCGCCAGCCCGAAATTCCGCTGACATTTCAAAACAACAGCCACATGTACCTCGCTTCTAGCGCGTAATGTTGAAAGGTGATATTGCACTTCGCTCCGAGCATCTGAAATGAAAGGACGTATGTTACTATCGCTCCTAATAAAATGATTCGACCCGACTGCTTCAAAATTCTAATTCCTTTCAGGCTGAGTCTAGCTCCAGCCATGTAAATTTGAGCTAGTTTTCCTTTTCAGATTGCATTTTAAGAAGGAGATGTAATGATTATATTACATATATATATATAAACGCACACACGTTCTGATAAATTCTGTCATATATTGTTTTTGTTTCGAAACACTATCATGGGAAACGATCCTGTGAAACCCAAACAAGTCTAAGTCTTTTATAAAAGGGCTCAAAATTAAATAACTTTGACAGGCACTAAGATTTCTTCCTCAGAATTTTATACTTTCTTGACTGGCATGGAAACATAATAAGCATTTCAGTAAAATGATCAACGCTCTTTAAAACACTGACTTTATTCATCTTTACTTACTTTTTGCCAATAAAAATATATGAAATAGAAAGTACAATGGGCAATTTTTACTGATAGTTTACCGATATTTTTTACTGAAAATTTACTCAAAATGTGTTTAATATCGCTTCTTTTGTAACCAAACAATACATTTAATAATTCTCTAAATAATTTACGAATACTAAAAGCATTTTTCACATTAAATGACTCCCCTCCATAAGGTAATGAGGCAGTTAATAATATTTTACTTTTTAAAATGTTGTATGTTATTTTCAGTCACAACTTTTTTAAGAGACTTAATATGCTCAAGGTAGAACGTACATTATGACTAAACAAATAAATAAACTTATAATTTACAAAGATTTATCTTATTTCGCTTATTTTTTTTTAAATTAGAAAATTCTCTGAGTACTTTACGATTATCACCAGCAATTTTTTCATTTATATGTGTTCTCTACTAAATCTAATGAATCAGTAAATAAATTATACTTTCGTAGATAGTGTATGTTATACTAAGTCACAACAACTTGTGCAACAGACTAAATATACGTAAAGTAGAAAGAGTAACACTATGAAACGAATAAGTAAACTGAAAACTTACGAAACATTTGCTCAATATCAGTTGCGTTTTCATAAGGGTTCGAGATAGCCTAGTAGCAAGTCGGCTTTCGGTGCTGAAGGTTCGGATCGTGATAAGCGTCATCAAATACATCCTTGTCTAGGTTGGATATGGGCACATTAAATTCGTAGAACAGAAATTTTCTCTAGGAGATCAGTGAGGGGTGGAAAAGGGTACGATCCTCCCAGATGGCGCCCCTGGGGGTGCTCGGTCAAAATTGAGGTGGTACCTGGCTAAATTAGACTCGAACCCTTGTGGTTCCATTTAAATGGGAGCCCAACGTCTTAGCTCAAAGTCACAATGGACCTGGTTGGAAAAATTTCCAGTCAGGAGGCATTTGAAGAACAACAACAACAAATTTTTCATAAAAATACATTAGGTAATTCTCTAATTGATTTGCAAAAATGAAAAGCATTTTTCACTTAAATGAGTCCCATCCCAAAGCTTATAAAGCATTAAATAAATGATACTATTATAAATATTGTATCCAAAACTTGTGCAAAAGATTATTAATGTCAATGAATATTTCCCATATTTAACTACAAAAAATATTTAAATGTGTTTAACTCATTTCTTTAATCCATTTAAATTTAAACATAATATATTAAATTAAAATTATGTCCTTACATATGCATTTTGAAATACTGTAATAGCAGATTCATTGAAAAAAATTAAATATTTTATTTTACTTTTTTTTAAATCAGATAATGTAGAAAATTATATTCATCAGACATTTATTTAATGGTCTTTGCCTCTCAAAAACGAATATTTAAATTTCCATAAATGTTGTTACAAGAGTAAATGCTAATATCTTTCGTTATTATATCCTTTTTATTTGATTTAAGTTTTTATAAGCGTTTTCAAAACTGTACCTTATAAGTGGGTAAAAGTTTATAATTATTTTTCTGAAATATATTATTGGTTCTCTTTCAAATTTATGAGAACCCAATGAAAAGAAAAATAAATAAACAAAAAATTAATTTGTTTTGGATAAAATGTTAAAAATCATTTTGCTAGTAATCGCTAGATTTAAAATGTATCATAAAAATATTTATTTGATTTAAAAAATGGTTTACAGATTTATTCTAATATGAATCAAATCAAATAATAACATAAAATGGAATTAATAGGATATTAAATAATTTCATCCTTTTTGATAAAACCGTAATTGCAATTCGAATAGTCTCGACTGGTCTTGTTTAACCAATGAAATCTCGCAATAATGATACAGAAATACCCTTTTTCACCCTTCTTAAGTATTCGGTGAACTGTATATACAACATGTCCTATCTGAACAAAAGTTTATTCACGCATAGAATTTGTATAAAATGTCACATAAAGAAAAGTTATAAGTAAAATGTTAGACATTATTCATAGTATAAAACATAATGTGTAGCATTTTATAATAAAGTATAAATCGAAAATATAATTTAGTGCCACAATTTTACATTTTTTCATGACAGAAAATAATAAGAATATCAGAATATGTGGATAGTAGAGAAGCGAATAACTATTTATCAATGAAGTGGTAATTATGTGTAAAAGATATATTATTTTACTTTCTTTCTTTTTCAAAGGATGGACGCAGAAATTACACTGTCTGGATTTTCTTCCAAATCACTGGTAGGATTCTATGAAACAATTGCTTTTTGTTAAACATAGCCGGTGGTAGATAGATATCGACTGGCGTATTACGTTACTGGAAACATTATAATTTCTTGTTGTTCTATTTAAGATTTACATTGTTACATGTTATACTATTACTATGACCGAAGTAATAGCTGTTCAATGTGAATACATATATAGATGTATGTATATATATATATATATATATATATATATATATATATATATATATATATATATATATATATATATATATATATATATATATATATATATATATATATATATACGGAGTGCAACGTAGATCTACCTCCTCGTGGTGCACTCCGGGCAACGTTTTATGCGGCAAAATGATCTACAACTCTGGCGTGAGTAATTCTAGATGCGGATCTTTGACGATTATGCAATGGAATGCAGGAGGCATGTCCCAAGCAAAGAGACAGGAAATTTACCACACTTTAAAAACGTATGATGTTGATGTGTTTACAATCATGGAAGCCAACCTAATTAATGAAGGCTCCAAGTACTATCCTTTCTCAGGCTATGTGACATATATTGTACCCAAGTCTAGGCAAATTGCAAGCGGCCTTTTGATTGGTGTTAGATCTGACCTCACGGCGGAATTTAAAGTTATTAGAGAAATGGGTACCGGGCAAGACAAAAGTGAGATAGCTCTCCTTGATGTCTGGAAGTTTGACAAACACTTTAAGATCTTTTCTATTTATTCGCCGCCCGGGAATAATCCAGACTTTTCCTTCCTCAATGTGTCTAGAAGATCAATTTTCCTTGGTGATTTTAATGCACATTCTACTATTTGGGGATATAGTGATAGGAACCAAGCCGGTGAGGCAGTTGAAGATCTACTAAATTCTACTTCTTTTAACTTGATTTATGACAAAAATGACCCTCATACGTACCTGCACTATAATGGTACAGGTACTACGCCAGACCTACTTTTGGTATCCGCTGATATTGGCCATATGTGTAGACGAAGAGTGCTTGATGATCCTGGCTCAGGTCATCGACAGGTTCTGGCCATATTTGATTTCTCTGTTTTGCGGAAGTGTAGACCAAAATCAAAGATCTCCTGGAACTTCCGAAGGGCAAACTGGAGACTTTTTGAGTCTCTTTTGGATAAAGAACTGGAGCCTAATGTCATCGATTTTAATCAAAATATTGAGCTTCTATATAGATTTATACGAGAAAAATTTGTTTGGTGTGCTGGGAAAAGCATCCCTAGGGGCAAGATAAAGAATTATAGATGTTTCTGGTCAGAGAATTTGAGGGACCTTAAAGAGAAACGTGACAGACTCAGGCGAAAAGCTGAATTAACCGGTCACCCCTCTGATGTACAGAATTGGAGAAAACAGGCTGCGCTTTTTAAGAAAACTATTCTGCAAGAGAAACGTAGCACCTATAATGACTTTCTCTCAAGCCTTGACTTCCGTAAGGACGGTAAAAAAGCTTATAAGTTTGTTTCAAGCATCAATAACAGTGGTGTTAATACGGCAGGTCCAAAACGAACTTTCCTGGTAGATAATAAGATAATTACCTCTGATGTCAGAGTCGCTAATTCTTTTGTTCAACACTTCTCTAGTCTACAACAGAAAAGCAGATACGCGAGACAGCTTTCAAGAACTCTCACAAAAAATCTTAAATGCAAAATGAAAGAAGAGGGCTCTCTTCCCACCGATTTGGATATTTTCAATGCCCCTTTAAGCCTAAATGAATTGCTGTCAGCACTGAAGCGTTTGAAACCACGAAAATCTCCGGGCGAGGATGGTATCTTTGCAGAATTTCTTTTACATTTGGGCCCTCGTGCCTGTGAAACCATCTTAAAACTATTCAATTTAATCTGGTACACGGGAAGAATTCCCTCTCAATGGTATAAATCTACTATTATTCCTATACATAAAAAAGATTCAGATCCAGGCCTTGTGAGTAATTACAGACCTATTTCCCTAACAAACATTCTTTGCAGGGCCATGGAGAGAATCATCATGAGTAGATTGAACTGGTACCTGGAATCCGAAGGGATCCTAGAAGATGAACAGGCTGGCTTTAGGAAATTTAGGTCTACCAGCCAGCATGTTTCATTACTTAGTCAAAATATAAAGGATGCTTTGGATAAGAGGCAAATTCTCTCCGCTGTCTTCATTGACCTAAAGTCTGCTTACGATCTTGTATGGAGAGAGGGCCTACTTGCGAAGTTATCAAACATCGGCATACACTCTAATATGCTTGGATGGTTTAACGGATTTCTGAAAACCCGATTATGTAGAGTCCGGTACAACTATTGCCTTTCAAGATACAGAGCACTCAAAACTGGCTTACCGCAGGGTGCAGTCTCTAGTTGCACACTTTTTAATATCTACATTAATGATCTGGTAAGTGAATTGAAAAAGATTGACGGGCTACGGTGTCTGCTATATGCTGATGACTTAGTCATCTGGACTACTTCTCCTAAGAACAAAGCTAATGTGATCATTGAAAGTTCTTTGGGAAAAGCCTTGTTAGTTATTGAAAAATGGACAGAATTGAATAATATGAAAGTTAACCTCGATAAGACATTTGTAGAGTCTTTTTCCCTCACGCATCAACCTTTCCATCCACAAATTTACTACAAAGGCCGTCAGATTCCATCGTCTGATGGATTTAAATACTTAGGTGTAATTTTCGATAGAAAACTTACATGGAGGTCTCATGTGGCGGACATCATCCGACGTGCTATGAAAAGACTTAATCTCTTAAAAATATTAGCGGGTTCTAAATGGGGCTGTTCAAGAGCCACTTTGAATTTTACATACAAAACGTATATTTTACCTATTCTTGTTTACTGTTGCGAGCCGCTGATTACAGGATCAGAGCAAGTTTTTCATCTTTGTGAGATTTTTCAAAATCAGGCTCTGCGATTGATTACGGGGGCAGTGAAGACAACACCCATTGACTGTATGCTGCTCAGCACTGATAACAGGCCTTTCAAGATAATTATTCAAGAAAGAGCCCTTCTCCTCTGGGAGAGAATACTTAGAATCCCTGGGTGTTTGTCCCTGTGGAACCAGGACTCTCTAAACTGTGGGAGAAACTTGAAAACACAGAGTGGTTTTTGCCAGGGAGTTGCTGATATTAGATCTAAGCTAGATTTGAATTTCGAGGTTGAACATTTCTCTCCCCCCATCAGCCCTATTGTTGATAAGAAATTTTCTATCCACCTAGAACTGATCAAGGATGTTTCTAAAGCGGAGACTAGTGACATAGTGCTAAGAACTCTCGCTCTCGAGACAATGGAATAATTTTACCCTGAGGAGGAATGGTTAAGAATATATACTGACGGTTCCAGAGTGAGCGGTTGTGTTAACGCCGGTGCTGGTGTTTACTGTGAACTTTTTTGCCTTTATACTCCCGTCGGTATCCATAGCTCAGCTTTCGATGGTGAGATCGCGGCCATCTGCCAGGCCCTGTCACAACTACGGCCTCGTCTGGACTCCTTTTCGAAAGTTGTATTGCTATCGGATTCAAAGGCCGCACTTCAAGCAATTGACGCACCCAGCCACTCCCGAACTTTAACCATCGATAATTGCTTAAATCTCCTCAACTGGCTTGCCAGTAATAATAAGACAGTAGTTCTCCAGTGGATTCCGGCCCACTGCGGAATCCAGGGAAATGAGGCGGCTGACTTCTTGGCAAAGAAGGGGGCCTCTGTCCTTCAGAGAACTAATCCCAGACTTCCTTTTAATAGTATCAAATGTCTAATAAAGAACATCTTCAGGGATTCTTTTCGCGAGGAACTCAAAAATCGCAACTTTATTAAACCATGGCTAAATCAGATTCTTAATGTCCCTCAGTGGCCTAGGATGAAATCTGTCGCCATGTTTCGTCTGATATCTGGCCATGACTGCCTGCGTAAACATCTATGTCGTATCAACGTCGTTCCTGACCCTCTTTGTACCTTGCGTGATCTTCAAGAGGAAATGGACTTGCCTCACCTGTACAGATGTCCTGCTCTTCCTCGGACATCAATCTGGGAACGCTACTGGATTGCTCGCTTTCATTTATAGATTTATTGTTGTCATTTTGATGTTCAATTGTCTTTTAATGTGCCATTGGAAATAAAAAAAATATATATATATATATACACTCAAGAGCCAAAACATTATGACCACTTGTCAATAACGAGTTGGCCGACCTTTGGCGCGCAACACAGCTTCAACCCGCCTTGGCATGGATGCCACAAGTTCTTGGTAGATGGCCGGAGACAAATTGTACCAGATGTTTAAGCAACGGTCACTCAAATCAGAGATATTACGAATTGGTGGTCTTTGAACTCTGAGCTGCCGTCCCATGACATCCTAATTGTGTTCTATCGGATTGAGATCCGGTGAGTTAGGCGGCCAGGACATTAACTGGAATTCAGCATCATGTTCCTGGAACCACTCCAACAAAATTTTAGCCTTGTGACACGGGGCGTTGTCCTGTTGGAACATTCCATTTCCAGCTGGAAAAACAGAGGTCATGTAAGGGTGCAACTGGTCCGCAATGATCTTCAGATATCATGTAGCATTCATGGTCTGCTCTACCACAACCACGGGTCCCAGAGACGCCCAAGAGAACGTCCCCCAAAGCATAATACCGCCACCACCGGCCTCTGGATGACCTACTGTACATTGAGGGAGCAACAGTGCGCCTGGAACACGGCGTATCCTGACATGGCCATCGGCGTGATGAATGACAAACCGTGATTTATCTGACCAGGCAACTCTCTCCCACTGATCCACGGACCAGTCGCGATGTTCCCGGGCCCAGCGCAGGCGCAGTTCGCGATGACACTTGGTCAGCAAATACACACGAGTGGGACGTTTCTGCGTAGCTCCATATCCAACAGTGTCCGCTGAACAGCGTGCTGCGATACTATTCTACTTGGCCCTGCATTGTATTGCGCTGTCAGCTGAGCCACTGTCTGGCTCCGGTTTTGCTTCACCATGCGATACAGTCTCCGACGACCTTTTTCTTTGATATCGTGTGGACGTCCAACACCATGTCGTCTACTGCTGGTTGGACCGTCATTCATCCACTCTGCATAGATACTAACAATTGTAGGTCGCGAACAACCCACGAGTCATGCAGTTTCGGAAATACTTGTTCCGAGCCTTCGAGCCATTACAATCTGCCCTCTATCAAAGTCGCTTAGATCCGCAGCCTTTCCCATCACACACAGAAGTAAGTGAAAGAATGATTCTTCAGACTCTCCAGCAGCAGTTAAATACCACTTCCACCTGATCACGTGCCTTCCACGTCATCCAGGCGAATTCATTGCAAAATGTAGGGGTGTTTATAATGTTTTGGCTCTTGAGTGTGTGTACATATATATATATATATATATACACACACACTCAAGAGCCAAAACATTATAACCACCCCTACATTTTGCAATGAATTCGCCTGGATGACGTGGAAGGCTCCGGTTTTGCTTCATCATGCGAGACAGTCTCCGACGACCTTTTTATTTGATATCTTGTGGACGTCCAACACCATGTCGTCTACTGCTGGTTGGACCGTCATTCATCCACTCTGCATAAATACTAACAATTGTAGGTCGCGAACAACCCACGAGTCATGCAGTTTCGGAAATACTTGTTCCGAGCCTGCATGACTCGTGGGATATATATATATATATATATATATATATATATATATATAAAACAGTTCCGTAAGTGATTGACTCACTGAGTGACATACAATGCACAGATCAAACCACTCGACCTAAAGGGATGAAATTTTGCATGCGATTCTTCTTATAGTGTAGGGGTGCACTAAGAAACAATTTACAAAAATTCTTCTTAGATTTTTTTAAATTAAATTTTTGAGCTGTTTTTGTAACTTTTTTTTAAGTTTGCATTTAAAATAATAATTTGAGGGTTATAAAATTTATATCACGAGAAAGAACATAAAAATTCCTTTAAAATAAATTCTTTTTCGAATCTTTATCTTCGATTTCTGATTTTTGGTGAATTTTGAAAGATTAATTCTTAGAATTTAATTTATTAAATGCTGATCACGTGATTTCTTATTCTGGTACTTTAAATGAATTTATCGCCACGTGATAACAACGAAATAGTAAAAAAATATTTTTTTCTTGCTAATGCAGATGGCGATTGGGCATTATCAAAAAATTATTAAAATACAGTAAAAGATATGTTCCTCAAACTATACTATATTCTTTAGTATGTCAAATTAGATTTAATTTGGATACTTTCATCTACATTATTTTGTCTTTAAAAATATCCCTTGCGATTTATATATATATATATATATATATATATATATATATATATATATATATATACATCAGTTGTATACATTGATCATCGTATTTATTATAAATACATACATATTTATTTTTTTGGTATTAATTGCATACATTGACCATTGTATTTAATTTGAATGTACTCCTTAGCGAAGTGCGGGTTTTCAGCTAGTATATATATATATATATATATATATATATATATATAAGCTATATCAAAGTTTAACTAAAGAAGCAAAAAGACAAGATCATAACTACACAGATTTAAGAAAATTAGAAAGTAATACTTTACAGATATGGAAGTCTTTGTAGTTGATGACCTGGGGGAGTTGTGATCCCCCACTCCAGTTAAACACTGTTTTATGCCAAGGCAACACTCCCGGAGGCCGGATACAAAACTAAAACCTTATATATAAAAGGTATATAATATAAAATAAGTATAAGTAAGAATAATGAACTATAAAATTGACCATAATATTTAAAATTTAAAAATATAACACCAAACTATCTCCACAACACCAAGACACCAACTCAACCCCTACCCGCATCTCCACAAGATGCTAGTGATAAGGGTTTTCCCTTTTATTTTGTAAAATATATTTTAACTCGGTTTTTTGACCTAGATGACTGCAACAATAGAGGTCGTGTTTCTATATGATTGAGTGGGGATGATGTGAATTGAGGTAAAAGCGGAGATGCGGGTAGGAGTTGAGTTGGTGTCTTGGTGTTGTGGTGATAGTTTGGAGTTATATGTTTGAATTTTAAATATTATGGTCAATTTTTAGTTTAATAGTTTTCTTTATATTTCTTTTATATTTCTTTTATATTATATTTCTTTTTTATATAAGGTTTTAGTTTTGTAGTCGACCTCCGGGAGTGTTGGCATGGCCTAAAACAGTGTTTAACCGGAGTGGGCGAATTTCAAATACGTTGATGGATCTTGCAATCGAAGGCGGGGCTAATGGTAACAGCCAATGAGCACTTGTTCTTTACTACCCGTGCATTTGGATTTTGAAACTTTTATGTTTGTACTTTTATGTTTGTTTATATTCTGTTTATCTAGTTACTCACCCTGTGTGCAGCGTTTGTTAGTTTTCTCGCTCTCTTATAAATTGGAAAGAAAATCAAGTATTTTTCTGTATAAAAAAATTAATAATAAAATAACGCACCTTTTTAATATCTAATAAAGACTTCGAATTTATGTATTTTTTAAATAAAATGCTACTTTCTCTCAACATTATTCAATTTTAGGCAGCAGAAGAAAATTTTCAATGTAAAAGTTTCTTGATTATCTGTAAAATTATATTTACAAGTTGGAATGTTGCACCCACGAGAAATTTGAAAACACTAACAACCATTCTAAAATCAATCAATCATAAATAGTAATACCTACAAAAGAATTACTATTGTAAAAAAAGTAGAATATTTTGGATATCTTTTGAAAAGGTTCAATTAAATTCTCACAATCTCCAAAAATGCCCGATTGAAATATAAACAATTTTCCGTTTAACAGTACGAAAAATTTTTCACCCAGGCAGAAAAGGATTTTTCATCCTGGATATTCACTCTTACTTCACATTCAAAGTTATCTTCATTTAAAATAGTGGAGGGATTTATCCCACTAAGAGTCGAATGAGGAGGTGGTGTTTTTCTACGCTCTTCTCAAAACTACTATTTTGAAATTGTATTTGAATATTTTGTTGATATTTTTGGATATTCTTTTAGAATTTGTCATAAGGATTGACTGCATATAAGTTTTATTATGGATTGATTTTGTATTTCCGAAAATATTGAGACTCAAAAATTTCGTACGGACTACGCTTCAGTCGACGGTAGCGGGAAAAACGGCGGCGGCAGTCTATGCAGACTCGCCCGGTCAGCTACTTAGCCTAACAGCGGCCAGTTCGGTACATGCCCCGATGGTCTGTGAAGGTCGTCGAAGGTTACACGGAGGATCCAATTTCTTCGCAGCAGCAGCTTTCGTGTGTTTCTTGAGCATTCAAGAACTTATGAAAATTGTGGACGTTTGCAATTTTGTTCAATTGTGTATTTTGTTCTGTCGTTCATAAAGTTTGCTTTCTGTGTGGATTAATATTGTTTTTGCAGCCAAGGTAGGCAATTTATTTATATGTTACATATTTGTGGTAATTTATGAGCTTATTTTTTATCGAAATTGTATTTATCACCATTATTGTGTATTAACAACTGTAGTATTGGCTATAAACAAGTTTATGGCCGTATTTTGTTGGACTGTGTTGTAGAGTTACAGTAGACATTTATTGATACTCCGTTATATATTAGCGGTGTTACTGTGATCGGTATACATTTATCGAGATTCCATTAAGATATATTTGCCTCTAACCTTGGTTACAGACTGTAACCATGGAAGGTGGAAGGCGGGAATATGAGACCATGTATTTTAATAACGAACAAATAGTTAAAGAATGCCACGAGAGGGCAATTGATCTTCTTAACAAATCAAGGTTTAGTGCGGGTGATAAAGAACAAGTCATTAGGGATCTAATGGCGATAGTTAACACATATAAAAAACAACAAGGCCCCACCCAGTACTTGAGAGGGTGCATAAAAGGCATGGAAAAAAGGGTAGCAATCTTTCGGAAGTTGTTAAAAATAAAGAAAGAGCGAGATCATGTTCAAGATCTAGGAAAAGGGTGGAAGGGGGTAAACATGTTGTAGCTACTTACCCTAAAAATCAGCAGAGCTCCGTAGAGACGAAAGAAATGATTAAGAAAAATATTAGCCATCACAAGCTCAAAGTAGGAATTACCATGCTCAAAAAGATTAATAAAGGGGGTATTATTATAGGAACTGAGAAATAAGATGAATTGGGAAAAATATTGGAAGAGTTAAAGGAAAACATATAAATAAACATTGATTATAAAGCGGAAATACCGCAAAAGAGGGATCCCCAGATTATAATTTATAACATTAACACGGAGTACGAAGAAGAAACTTTACTAGAAAGAATTAAAGAACAAAACGCGGAATTGGAAGGGGCCGATATAAAGTTAATAACTAAATTTAAAACCAATCGAGGCTTTAATTGGGTAATAAGTTTAAAAGGTAAACATATGCCAAACTTAAAGAGATGGTCGTCTAAAATTGGACTGGGAAAGCTTCAATTACAGAGAATATACTAGACCGAGACTCTGTTATAAATGTTGGAAATTTGGCCATTCGGCCAGATTTTGCCTAGTTAACACTAGAACCGCGGGACTTTTGATATACCTAGAACCGCGGAGCGGGTCATTTTGACCCTAGTTTGTAAACTTATAAAATATGCACTTAATTTATTTATTATATAGCACTTAATTTATTTAACTAATACATTTTATTTTTGAAATAATAATCAATATTTCTCAGAATTTACATTAAATAATTTATATAAATCAAGAGAAATTAACTTAATTTTTACAAAATTGTATTATTTAAAATTTTATGTCCTTGAGTATAATAACAGGTCTCTTTAAAAAAATATGACATAAATTTCCTAATTTCAATGGAAAAACAGAGTATCTCTTTTTAATATGTTTAGACATAATTTCAAAAAATTAAAAATTAAAAATTTTATCAGTTACTAAAAATTTTATCAGTACTTAGTTTTACAGATTATAAAATCCAATTTATTGTATGCATTTTGTACAAAACTGATTAATAAGTTTTGTACATTTTCCATAGCTGGGTGCTTTACATTTTGAACAGATATCTAGAGTTTTATTTCCACATTTCAAAACGTGGCATCGGACTCGTTTACGCTTAATTTTTTGTTGTCCGTCGTTTTCATTGGTTGCTTCACATGCTCTTTTTGCCACCTTTTTATGTCGGAAGAGAACAGACTTTTTTCGCAATTCTTCAACCAAGGCATGAATGCATTGCCGTCTACAAATAGATTTTCCAGTTACAGCTTTATACCCAGGCATTGATTGCAGCAAGGTTCCACAATATTACAAAAAACCTGCACCGGCCACCTACGTGAAGCAAATTTCCTACGTGATGTAAATTTCCTTGCCATTTGTTCAATCACGTCCACGCCGTATTTAGTTGCGTTGTAGAAAGCGATTGTATCAGGTAGTTTTTTTGGGTTATCTGCAATTTCTACGTTTGGATGGAGACTACTTAGCAACAAAATGTTTTTATCTTTTTTGCCTTGATAAACAGTTAGTCTCATGTCTTTATGGGTCTCTACAAGGCTATCCCTACAAGGCTATCTCTATAAGACTAGTGTTTTTGGATTTCAATGCCTCTGCAAGCTTCAGTGTCGTGAAATAGTTGTTCGTAGTGACATTTCTACCTTTGTTCTCATATGGACTTATTAGTCGCAGCACTACATGTTCAGAAAGAGAAACGTTGGATGGACTTTGGTTATCTTTTCCAACATACAGGAATCCATTTATCAGATATTTTGAGTCAAATCTGCAGCCAACTAGAACTTGATTCTACACTTATCTGGTTTGTTTGGCATGTTTTGAATAAACCTACACCTAGCTTTTGTAGGAAATAACTGTTCATCTAGAGTTACATTAGGACCTGGTGTATAGTTAGTCTTTAAATTTTCCCTGAAACGATTCCAGATATCCGAAATAAGGGCAAATTTGTCTGTCTCTAGACGCTTTGATCTTGTTTATTTTATGTAGAAGCGAATCCCATTATTTCACGAAATGAGTCTCTTGACATTGTATTTTGGAAAAATGGTGTTCCTCAGTTCTTTGAAAACAAGCTATCCAGTTCAAGTCCTTTTGCACAAAATATGTACCACGTGCATATAAAATTTATATAAAAGCATCTATTTCTTCTAATGTTATATTCTATTCTCCTTCCTGAATCTGCCGGTGAGCTTCATCTTCAGTACATTTCTTTATGTGTTTCAATATCCATTCATCTATAAAAAGTATCCAAGCACTTGAAGGACTGTTGTCGATAACATTGCGTTTAGCATGTGGAGTTGGGCCCCCAACTTCTTTCAAAATATTACACTTTGATTTTCTTCCTCTATCGTTTGTTCCTAATTGAGCGACATTCCAATTTGTCCCATCTTTGCCATCTTCATTATTTCCAACTTTGAATTTTATTGTTGATTTCTTTTTCAAATTTCTTTGTGTGTGTGTATCTTTTCTTGGAATGCTTGATTTTTATTTTTTATCAGATAAATTGTCATCAGTATTGCGATGAGAAGGACCAGGGATTGTTAGATCATTGCCAGAGTCATCTTCACTTTAATTTTCTTCATCCGAATGCAAATTTTATTCATTAGCAGGCAGGTATTCATCCTCACTACTCAAAATCGAATCTTGAGAAACCTTTTTCCAAACCTTCTGAATCCTTTTCAGATAATTGTTTTAAATATTCTAAAGCTTCCTGAACAGCAAGATTACGGCGTCGTGACATAGTTTTTATACATATACTAATTACAGAATAAAAACAACTTCAAAAAGTATTCTAAATTTTCGCAGTGATTTTTCACTGCATTCGAACGTAGTTCGTGTTTCAAACCTAATATAATGACCTTGACTGTAAAACCTTCACTATTCCCCCTTCTGGTACAGTCCATTTATGGAATTCTAGGGTGGGGTAGAAGTATTTTACAGTTACAGTTCGAAAAATTGCATCTGTTTTTCGTCATTTGTGTATTAACATTTCTTACGGGTCAAATTGACCCGCTCCGCGGTTCTAGGTATAAGTGTTAATAATCGGAAAAATATTTATGTTACGAATTTTCAAATTTGGTAAATTGTTGTTCACCTTAAAATATTAAAAGTCATAAAAGGAATTGTTTTTTCAATCGATACTTTTCGCGTGGTGATAAATTAAACGTCGTTTTGGGTCAAATTGACCCGCTCCGCGGTTCTAGTGCTAAGGAGCATACGTGTAAGAACTGTGGTGAAGAGGGTCACGAGATGAAAGACTGTTCCCATGAAACAAACTGTGCGAACTGCAAGAGATTCAATCAATATAGTAATTCAAAACATGACCCAAAACATATGCCCACCGATAGGTGGTGCCACAAATATAGCGCGGAGGTGGAGCGGATTAAAGCCCACACAAACTATGGCTAGTTCGCATAACCTTTCTATTAAATTTGCGAATTTGAACTTAAATAAATCTCACATTGCTTCTTCTCAACTTTCTGTTGATATCATTTCCAACTGTTGGGACATTACTTCAGTTAATGAGCCTTATCGGGCTCACAGTCATATTGCGCGACTTACGAGCAACTTTCCCTAATACATTCTAATTTAGACTCTAAAGCGGCGTTAGTGTTGAGTAGAAAGGTAAAGGCTACTGTAATACATGTTACAGAGTATGTTATGGCAGCTAGACGCTGCATCCAAGAAAACGCCTTTATAGTTATCTCAGCTTATTTGTCGCCGGCTTTGAATACTTACTGCAATAGGGCGAAACCCCATCTTAGTCAAATCAAAGAAATTATAACCAAATTTAGGGATGATAAAATAATCTTTATGGGCGATCTGAACGCCAAATCTACTGTTTGGGGACTACGTCCAACAGACAAGAGAGGCACGGAGATCTTAGAAATGTGTATGACAATGGATGGTATAATAAGAAACGATCCGGAGAGTCTTCCAACCTATTGTGGTCCTTTTGGACTTGATCGACTTAGTAATTACATTCGGTCATGAAGAGGCAGAAATTGAAGAATGTAATGTTATTGATAATAACTGCTTAACTGGTCATAATGCCATAGTATTTTATTATGTTACTAAATCGTTACACAGTCATGACGATTACAGAAAATGTTGGAATATAGATAATTTAAATTGGTTAGATTTTCGTGTAGATATTAAGAGAAATGTAACGAAATAGAGTGAGAGTCTTAACACTAGAACCGTGAATATTTAGAAGACTTTTTGAAGTTGCTTTTATTCTGTAATTTGTATATGTATAAAAAAGATGTCACAACACCGTATTTTTACTGTTCAGGAAACTTTACAGTACGTAAAACAATTATCTGAAAATGATTCAGAAGGTGAAGATAGCGATGTAAGTTTTTGGATTTTGAGTAGTGAGGATGAATACCTGCCTGCTAATAAAGAAAATTTGGATTCGGATGAAGAAAATGAAAGTGAAGATGACTCTGGCAATGCTCTAACAATCGCTGGTCCTTCTCATCGCAATAATGATAATTTATCTGATAAAAAGAAAAATCACACATTCCAAGAAAAGATGCACACACGCAAATAAATTTGAAAAAGAAATCGACAATAACATTCAAAGTTGTAAATAATGAAGTTGGCAAAGATGGGACTGTTTGGAATGTCGCTCAATTTGGAATCAAGTTCTGGTTGGCTGCAGATGTAGACTCAAAATATCTGATAAATGGATTCCCGTTATCTTGGTAAAGTTAACCAATGTCCATGCAACGTTTCTCTTTCTGAACATGTAGTGCTACGACTAATAAGTCCATATTAGCACAAAGGTAGAAATGTCACTACGGACAACTTTTTCACAACATTGAAGCTTGCAGAGGCATTGAAATTCCAAAACATCAGCCTTGTAGGAACTGTAAAACTCTCAAGAAAAGAAATACCAGTATATAAAAATGTCAAAATCCACATTGCATTCGACTATGGTACTAACCCATAAAGACATGAGTCTAACTTTTTATCAAGGTAAAAAAGATAAAAACGTTTTGTTGCTAAGTAGTCTCCATCCAGCCGTAGAAATTGCAGATAACCCCCCCCCCCCACACACACACAAAAAAAAAAAAAAACTACCTAATAAAATCGCTTTCTACAACGCAACTAAATACGGTGTGGACGTGATTGACCAAATGGCAAGGAAATATTTTTGCAATTATATATTTTCATGAATATTTTTTGTAATATTATGGACCTTGCTGCAATCAATGCCTAGGTTTTATATAAAGCTGTAACTGGAAAATCTATTACTAGACGGCAATTCATTCAAGACTTGGTTGAAGAATTGCGCTAAAAGTTTGTTCTCTCCCGACAAAAAAAGGTGGTGAAAAGAGAGTGTGAAGCAACCAATGAAAACGATGGACAACCACAAATTAAGCGTAAACTAGTCCGGTACCACAGTTCGAAATGTGAAAATTAAACTATAGATATCAGTTCAGAATGTAAAGCACCCATTTGTGGAAAATATACAAAACTTATTACTCTATTTTGTGCACAATGCATACAGTAAATTGGATTTTATAATATGTGAAACTAGTAATTGGTAAAATTTTTAATTTTAAATTTTTTGAAATTATGTCTAAACTTACTGAAAAGAGATACTCTGTTTTTCCATTGAAATTAGGAAATTTATGCCATATTTTGTTAGAGATAAATGTTATTATACTCAAGGTTATAAAATTTTAAATAATACGATTTTGTAAAAATTAAGTTAATTTCTCTTGATTTATATAAACTATTTAATGTAAATTTTCAGCAATATTGATTATTATTTAAAAAATAAAATGTTTTAGTTAACTGAATTAAGCGCTTGTGCATATTTTATAGGTTTACAATCTAGGGTCAAAATGACCCGCTCCGCGGTTCTAGGTATATGGAAACACACATATCACTTAAAATGCTACATGTAGTCCTTAACCCTACACTGCATGATGTTGCCAATTGGCTACACCAATTGGCCAGCAAAATGCAGCCATATGGCAACCCTAAGCATCGAAAACAAGAATTGGACATCTTTAATGTTATTTTCACCATTTATCCTCAATAGATGGCAGTAGTGTCCTGTAACATAACAGTAAATGAAACCATAGGCGGGTCTTTTGAAATCACTTAAATAAGCAAATTTCGAAGTTGTTATTTACAATTAAATGTTTTTCTATGTCTATTAAAAGAATCCCACGTATAAAATTAACATTTATCTTTCATTTAAAGTTTTTTTTGTTAAAGTAATCATTTAAAAATAATCTACGGCATAATATATATCCGTTGCAATTTGGCAACACTATGCAGGAAGGAAGCAATGAACGAGTGAACATGTCAAATCAACACTATAGTTCATAAAGCACGTGCTTCATTTTTATATCTTACTCTAGCTTCTGTCTTTATTTTTGACGGTGCAGATGTAATTTTGAGTCTTTGTCATATAATTAGAAGCAATTTATTTCTTTTTTAAATCTCTATAAGCTAGAATAATGGAGGCAAATAGGTCTGTTTACTTCATTCATACAAATGATAAAAATAAATTATTGACAGATGAAATATGGAATGACCTTTCAAATGGAAGTGATGAAGATTTGGATAATAGTGATGAAGATCCTACAATTAATCCCAATGTTCTCTTTAATATAAATCAAGAGGATAGTTTTGACAGTGAAGATGATTCAGCATATTCTGAGAATGGAGAGAATATGCAATATGAAACTTCAACTTCAGGTAACAAGACGGTAGAGCAAAAAAGTAACAAAGTTGAAAAAAAAAATCTAACTTCTATGGAAGAAAAAGTCTTTGCAAATAAATCCTGCGTCCATAACTTTCGGTGGAGATATACAGTTACCTCAAAATCTTTTAAATCTGAAATCAATTTATGATTTTTTTCATGTTTTTTCCGCCGGAACTTATAACTTTCATTACCGAACAAACTATTCTATACAGTGTACAACAGACTCCTGAGAAACCCCTCAATGTAATATCATCAGACATAAGAAAATATTAGGGTATTTGTATAATGAGTTCCGTAACAAGCGTTAAAGACTTTAGATTGTATCGGAACCCTGTTGTTGGAATATATCTGATTGAAGATTCTATGCCAGTTAACAAATTCCAAAAAATTAGAAGATATCTTCATTTCAATGACAATAAAGCATTTTCAACTGATTTGCAGAGATGCCAGGATAAATTTTACAAACTGAGACCTTTGATTGATCAACTTCAAAAATATTTTCTTTCCATTCCTATGTAAGAATTTTTGTGTGTCGATGAACAAATGCGCGCTACTAAAGCTAGACACCATTTGAAACAGTATATGCCTACATAAGCCCCATAAGTATGGTTTCAAACTTTTTATTTTGAGTGGAATATCCGGATATGCATACAATTTCGAAATTTATGGCGGCAAAGGACATAATGCTGCTCTTATTCCTCAGGAGCCTGATTTAGGAGCTAGTAGTAATGTAGTTATTAGATTAACTCATCCTGTTCAAGAAAATGTTAATCAGAAACTGTATTTTGATAATTTTTACAAATCTATTCCTTTGCAAGTATATTTGAAGAAAAAAGGAATTTTTATCTCTCGGAACTATTAGAAGAAATAGGATTCCAGACTGCAAACTTCCAACTGATAAGGAACTGAAACTACAGGTTCGTGGATCCATCACTGAATTCGTGGCTGAATATGATGGCTGTGAACTGTCAATTGTTTCATGGAAAGATAACAAAAGCGTCACAATGCTCTCCACATTTGCCGGTACCAATCCTGGAAGTAAAGTAGAACGATTTGACAGGAAAGAAAAGTGTCATGTGAAAGTAAATTGTCCTTACGTTATAACAACTTACAACAAGCACATGGGAGGTGTGGACTTACTTGATAGTTTGATTGGAAGGTATAAAATAATTATGCGAAGCAAAAAGTTGTATTTTCTGTTGTTCTACCATCTATTAGACCTTACAATTATCAATGCTTGGTTGTTGTATAAGAGAGTGCACAAACAAAAATACAGTACTGAAAACCCTTTAAAACTTCTTAGTTTTAAATTTCAGTTAGCAGAAACCTTGTGCTTACATGGACAAGCAAAATCACCAAAAAGAGGGAGACCATCAGCCACAGATGAACTAGTTGGAAAACAAACAAAAAAAAGCTTGCTCAAAAGAGCCTCCAAAATATATCATATTTGACAGAATTGATCATTGGCCAGAGCACTGTACAAATAAACATCGATGTAAAATGTTGATTTGCAAAGGATTTACAAGAGTACAGTGCACCAAATGCTCAGTTCCTCTATGTTTTTACAAAGAGAAAAACTGTTTCAGAGACTATCATTCAAAGTAAGTTTTCTCCGTTGAATGCATGTTGTAGCCATTTGGCACAGTTTGAAATTTTACATTTTTTTATGTTTAACTGAATGGTGTTGCCATTTGACAACAAAATAATATTTCATTAAAAATAGTGAAAATTTAGCGTTAAATTTTTTTAAATATTTTTCCATGCTTTCTTATTATATTCAAATACATATATATTTTTTTCAAGGAAAACTAAAAAAATCATGCAGTGTAGGGTGATTGAATTTCAAATTTACATATATATCAAAGTGACTACCAAGCTAAACAGCTGTGACTTTGCGAACGTTGCTTAAACTAATAGACTGATTTCTTAAATTTCATTTAAACTCCATTAATTACAAACTGAAAGCCATCACGAGAAACGTTTTTACTTCTTCTAATATGATAATTTGACCCTTTTATAACTATCGTGTCTTACGGAATATGAAGTGTGGGTAAACCTACAATTTTATATACGCTGTATACATTTTCATTGAGTTTTAAATTTTGAAACTAGGAACTCATTGGAAGTCACGGGTCATACACCAAATAAATTAAAATTCGTGATAATATTAGTCTGTCCTAAGATGGGAAAACTTCTGTTATTACTTATCTTTAAAAACCACTAGCTTATCTAAATTATAACAGTTGTTGCTACCACTAGCACCGTTTGATTTTAAATCTTTTCGAGCTTTGGTGTATGTCCTATACCGAATTACTGTATGACCCTCCACTATAAGGTAATTTGATTTCCAGGGTTGGGTAATTTCAAATTCGGGTGAAAAAATATCATTTATCTGAGCAAAATTTTAAAAAATGAAATTAACTTCATATTATACACTTTGAAATTATGATATCGTTGGTGAAAATATATTTTTATTCATTTTGGGGATAATTTAAAAATTGCGGGTAGAAGATAATAATAAAAGAAAACTGCACTTGCAAAAAATATTATACTACTCCATCCTTTTTTCTACCTTCAAAATTGTATAAATCGGATCTATAACTAAATGTCATAATTTATTCCGATTTTTCAGTTTATCTTCGATAACATATGCTATTTAAATATTTATCTAGTAAATTAAACATAAATTTTTCGTTCTAGAAAACAATCAGTAAAACATATTTGATTGTATACCAGAATTAAGATGAGAATCGGTTGGACTAAAATGACGTAAACTGGCGCTAATTTTCTTCTCCCACGGGCACACAGAATCCGCATCTGGGAGTGTGCAAACAATTCTTGAACACAGTCCTCAATTCTCTTTATGCTAAAAATTGTCTCTAGAAAGACAATTCTGCAAGATTCATAAAGAGATTAAGAACATTATTGTAACGAGGAATTCGTTACAGGTTCCATTATTTTGATTAATTTAATTTAATTTGTGTAGTTTTCTTAAACTTTAAACTATAACTTTAATTTTAATCTTAAATCTGCTAGTTATGTTTCCTTTCCTTATCTGATAGTAATTTATTTTTTTCCCAGGCTCTTAGTCATGGGAGGTCTCTGTAACTTTAAGTCCGTTCGGTCGGTAATTGAGAATAGCCTATCTTCTAACATCTGACAGTGCAATTTGCCGTCCTAAATTCTTTAAGTCTTTGTCAGCTAGGTCCCCTAATTGCTAGCCTCGTGTCCACGAAATAAGATGTCTTTTCTTCCCTGTTTCAGTGTTTTTGTTAACAGCATTGATGGGTCTTCTTAAGCTATTAAACCCCGTTTATGCTAAAGGCTCCTGTTTCCCCTTTCCGCGCGCCTGCGGCGAACGTAATTTATTTACGATTCTCTTGCATGGGAAACAGTTTTTCTCAGAACAGGCGTTTGGGCTTCGCGCTGTTTGACCAACTCCTCTGATTGGTTAAACTCAGCCAGTCTCGGCCAATGAAACTCCTTAAAAGGGTTCTTCTGGCATTTTCTTCTGGCAAGAGGAATGTGGTACCTAAGGTTTCCAGTTTTGGCGATGCTTCGCGTATTTTATTTTATGGACACAAGGTGTTTGCAATGTGTTGGGGCGCTTTTAAGGTTTTCTTTCTCCTCTCCCTTCTGCACACCTTGGCGAGATTGGTTGTACGGCAACCCTTCTCTCCTTGCGTTGTCCAGGGCTGAAAAAAAAGTAGATGCGATGCAGAGATTCAGAATATAGATTCGTAGATAAAAACTTGCTCTAAGAGACCCTGATCCGAGCTATCGGTCCTTTTGTTTGGCCGTGACTTGGTGAGGGGGATGTTTATTTTTTTGTCGAATAGTGACTACCAGTGTATTCTCGTGATCTGATATATTTGTGCATATATTTAAAAACATTCCTTCAATACTATTATTTTATTTTTGATGCTAACCGAAGTGGTCGTGTAGACCCGAAGCTCTTTTCTATTATGTAGCAGACTTTTTTTTCTTGTTATGATTCAATAATCAAGATATATTCCTTATTTTCATGAAGATAATAAATTTTGTTATTTCTACCAACAAGTGGTTTTGAAGCAGTTTTCTTCCTCAGTAAATTTTTATAAAAAGAAAGTGGTTGTGAGCAGTGTAGGAACCTGAAGTAATTCAATCCTGCGGCACAATGATCTTCAACGTATGTATCCTCAGTAAATCTTCTTGTACTTCCACTAGTTAACATTCTTCCGGTCCTCTACATGTAATGTACCATCACTAATAATTTTTCGATGAACCATTTACGGCTACAGTTTTGTTGGAAGATCCTTTCTCCGTAAGAGACGGACTTGCGTCTAAATTTTTCCGGCCTGCCTTGACGAACTGTCATTTTTACATCTTAAACGATAGACAAATCTTCATTTTTGATAGAACTTTCGCGCTGTGAACATTTCTGGTGTACTTCATCTTTCACTCTACAGAACAAAGGTCCTTCTTCCATATAGCTAAAATATTTGACTCTACAAATAAGTGACTGTACAAATAAGTATTTTTTCTTGTACAATTATATATATATATATATATATATATATATATATAATATCACTAAGAATAGTGATATCTTGCTAAAATGCTTATGAATATGATGTACTGATTTTTTTCATGAAAGGTAAATGGTATAATTCTAGCCGAATATAAATAATAGTAATAATAAATACATGTGGGGAAAACTTATTTCCGATTAGTTTCAAGTATAATGTATTCAGCACTGTTCGTATATTAAGAGATTAGGTAGAGAAATCATAGAGAAATCATTTTTATATTTTGAGCTTCAATATCTCCTTTTCGTTAGAAACGTTTTCCACAACCTTTCATACCGAAATAAACAAAACTCCTTCAGTGACAATGCAGTATTTTCTCACCCCTTTCGCTATAAAATATTTAGTTATTCTTAAAGGGCAAGCGATAGAATTCATCCAGAAATATTTTGAAACACTTTAGGAGGAACTTTGTATCATATACCGACAGACTTATTTATTAAAGTGCTTTGCTATCAAATATTTAAAATTTGTTTTTCGATGTCTGTTCAAAAATTTAAAAACTGAGTTCATGTCTTAAAAGTATGTATGCAAGAAATAATCTTTTATGTTGTACAAACACTGACAGTAAAATATAATAACAAAAATTTATGTTTTGTAATAAAATATATTTTTGGAATTAAATGTAATGAATGCTAAGAATATAAAACTCTTTAATTTATTTTGTTCATATTCCGTTCAAAGTTATCTAAGGGGACAGATTAACACTATGAAATTTTGAGGACAGATGCAGATGAAGATTATTTTGAGTGAACTGTATTTGTTTACATCAGTCCGAGATCTTAACTATGTATAAGCATCATGCAGTTAAAGCCGTAAGCATTTACAATTCCTTTTAAATGTGAACTTACTTAAGGTTATATTTAAAATATTTATGTAATAAAAATTTTAGATTAAAATAAAGTAATACATGCATATAAATGCATGTATTACATTATTCGTAATGTAATACATGAATATAAATAGGGGGTTTCATTAGTAATTTACATATTTCAGGATCACTTTACGTAGATATATTTCACGGATTTAACCCTTGTGGGTCCCTGGGGTCATATATGACGCCAATGCGATTTCTGTTTAATATATCTTGTTATTCAACCATTTGTTTTTAATGAAATTTTGTGACTTCTATTCTTTTAGTTATTTATATAAAATAATTCTATTATATTGTATTTATTTTATTTTATTTTTCTCGAATATGCATTTTTTACACACGAGACCTTTGGGGTCACTGGTGACCCCAGAAATATTATCTTGTTTGCTTACCACTCCCATGTTCTTAAATGCTTGTAATGTTCTTATATCCATGTAAATATATGCTTTCGAAAGATAAAAAAATTTAATGGCGTGATACTCCATACGCAGGACCTGGAAGATCTTCATCGGTAAATATCATAAAAATAAAACCGTTACCAACATCATATCCAACATCAAGAGCAATAGATGTAAAATCTACTTTTCTCTTGTACTTTCCACCTACCACTGAAAAAAAATATTATAGACATGACGAATATTGAAGGTGCTAAATTATTCGGACATAAGCGGGAAAAAATGAATTACAATGAGCTGCATTGCTATTTGGGACTTCTAATCTCAGCTAGGGTTTTCAAATCACATGGCGAAGCACTGACAAGTTTGTGGGATGAACAGTTTGTACGACCTACACTGGTGTAAGAAATTAAGAGAATTTGAAGACTTGGTCGATTATTTCTAGAACTACTGTACCGGTTTTAATGAAATTTTATTTGTACATACATTGATACTATACAAAACAAATAACCATTCAATAATTGTAATACACACTCATGATCTTGCGTAACACTCGTTGGAGTCAGAAGGTATGAAACAGCGGTTGCAGAATAAACATAAAAATGGGTTAATAGGTGGTGTTATTTTGCAATAATCGGTTAATTTCAAATTATAACAGTAAAATTGAGTTACCACCAACGTTTAGATGATGAGTGGAGAATTGTGGGGAGGCTAGAAGCAGGCTAATCTCAAGTCAAAATTTGTAGAAAGTTCAATGTAACGCCCAGCGTCATGTGTATCTTATGGAAACAATTCCAGGATACCGGATCCATCGAGAGAAAGCCTGGGAAAGGTCGTCCAAGAGCCACGACTGCCAGAAAAGATCGCCATTTGTCGATTAGAGCGAGGCGTAACAGGAGTGCTACAGCTTCTCAGCTCTCTCGTGACTTGTATGCAGCCACAGGAACCCATGTATCAAGGGTGACTGTTTCCAAAAGATTTCATGAGAGAGGGTTGTTTGCAAAAAGACCTGCTGTTTGTACCCCGCTCACTTCTACGAACAGGAGAATACATTTATCATTGTGCAGAGCATAGAGATTGAAGTATGGATCAATGGGCGACCGTTCTCTTCACTGATGAGTCTCGGTTCAGCCTAAACACCGATTCTCGCCGTACTTTCATATGGAGGAGAGAACTAGGAACCCGCTACCTACCCTCCAATGTCCGCTAAATCGACCATAATTTGCGGAGGAGGTTTAATGGTCTCGGCAGGCATCATGTTGGAAGGCCGGACACCTCTTCGTGTCTTTGAAAGAGGCACTGTGACTGGTGTGAGGTATAGGGATGAGGTCTTGGAGCCCTATGTTCGCCTTTTCAGGGGTGCTGTTGGCCCTGAGTTCATTTTAATGGACGATAACGCGAGGCCACATAGAGCTCTTCTAGTCGACGAATTTCTAGAGAGTGAGGATATTCGCCGGATGGATTAGCCAGCCAGATCTCCAGACCTTAATCCTATAGAGTATGTCTGCGACGCTCTTGGGAGGGCAATTGCAACTTGCAACCCCTCTCCGAAAACCATCCAGGGAATGAAAACAGTGTTTCTGAACGAGTGGGACCAATTGCCACAGGAAATGATAAACTGCCTTATTTCAAGTATGGGCGAGATCTGTATATCTGTAAGAGGGGACCATACCCCCTATTAACCCATCTATTAACCTATATTTTTGTTTATTCTGCAACCGCTGTTCCATACCTTCCGTCTCCAACGAGGGTTACGCACGATCATGCTTGTTTATTACAATTTTGAATGGTTATTTGTTTTGTATTGTATCAATGTATGTACATATCAAATTTCATTAAAATCGGTTCAGTAGTTCTAGAGATAATCGACCAAATCTGCAAATGCTCTTAATTTCTTACACCAGTGTATTTTTCGAGCTGCAATGTCTCTAAAGAGGTTCAAAGTTATATCTAGAGTCCTTTGTTTTCATAATAAAGACACTAGAGCAAAATGGCGACTGATTGATAAATTGGCTGCTATTCGTGAATTGTGGGAAAATTGGGTTGAAAATTTGCCTAAATTATACAATAAAGGAAATAATGTTACAATCGACGAACAACTTGTCGGTTTTAGAAGCCGGTGACCTTTTCGTCATTACATGCCACAAAAACCGTCGAAGTATGGCATAAAAATATGGATTGTTTGTGACTCTAAAAGTACATATGCATGGAATATGCTAGTATACACTTGAAAGCCAAAGGATGGCTCACCAGAAAAATAAAAACTTTACTCATTGTTTTGGATTTTACCTATGGTCTCAAGGGACATGTTACTGTCGATAACTGGTTCTCCTCTTTTGAACTTGGCCAATTACTAATTAAGAGAAATATTACTATGCTAGGAACAATAAGAAAAAATAAGCCGAATCTTCTCATCCACTTTACTCATTCGAAAGGATCAGAGGTATTTACCTCAATTATTGGGTTCTCAACTGACACTACATTAGTAGCATATACACCAAAGAAAAACAAATGCACTCTAATTTGCACCATGCACAACAAAGGTGATATAAGTAATAGATCTGATAAAAAACCAACAATGATATTGGATTACAATTCGACAAAAGGAGCAGTTGATACTTTGGATCAAATAGTTGCCACTTACACTTGTGAAAGAGGAACTGCTCGTTGGCCAGTTGTACTTTTTTACATCATAATTGATGTATCTGCGTAGAATGCTTTTTTGATTTGGTGGGAAAGTAACCCTTCATACCATGAAAACAAAAAAGAATAGAAGAAGATATTTTATGGAAGAATTACGTTATGAATTAATAATACCTGCACTACAGGAGAGAAATTTTCCCCCAAGAACTGATTGTTAAGAAATCGCAAATAGATCCTACAGTAGATCCAAATACAAGTGTAAGCAAGGGAAATGCCAAAAAAGAGGATGTTGCAACTTTAGTCCAAGAGACTGGATAAAAAATGTAGCGAAAAATGTCATAAGTGTTTGAAATTTATTTGCAAAAATCATTCGCTTCAGGTCTGTAACAGTTGTCCATAAATCTACAGTTATTGTAATTTTTCCTATAAAATTAATATTTTGTAATACATAAACTAAATTTTACTTTGATTGCGTCTTTTTATTTTTATTTTTATCATTAAAAAGTGTGTAGACTTAAAAAAATATATGTAACATGCAATAATCATGATAAATTAATAGAAGGAAAACTTGTGGGGTCGTTTATGACCCCAAGGCTCTTGAGTGTAACAGAAATGGGAGGAACCCACGAGGGTTAAATAATGATTTTAAAATTATAAATTTTACATTAACATACTGAAACATTGTAGTAGCTTAGTTTGCTTTGCATTCCATTGTGGGCGTAATTAATATGATTCCACGCTGTCTTGAAAAGTTTCAAATGCGAAAATTGAAGAAAGTGATAAAACTGCCTTGGCATACATTTACCGTGTAGTGTTAAAGCGAATAGTTTCCTGGACTTGGTCTGGAAGCGACTAGACCAACAGTGGCCAAAGTGTGACACCCATGTCACCTGTGGCATACAAGTTATCATCAAATGGCACACCATTAATATTCGACGTGCTAAAGTAACATAGTTAAATCTGAAAATCTGTGTACATCTAAAAGTTTTTGAAAGGAATTATATTGGTGAATTCTGAGATCTGTTCAAAAATAAATTGAGATACCCTCAGCAATTATTAATTAACTGTAAAATCTAACATTTCTAACAAACTTTCATGGATATAAAAATAAATGGATGGTTAGAATCAATGACTAGCACATATTTATGTTAAAAAAATATTAAAAAAAGGAAATTATTCTATGTTTTCCAAACGTTTTTTTGACAATTCTCACTATTATTTATTTTATTGTGCTTAAAGTACAATTTAAAACAAATTTAAATATTTACTTCTATGTTTGAAATAAAATTAAAAGGACTACCGTTATATCAAAAGCAGTATTAAATAAAATAAAAATAATTAATGGAATGGATTTCAATTGTATAAGAAATTTCTGGTTACTGTATAAAATTTTATGAAAAATAAAAATATACTGTGTGAATGTATACTTTCAACTCTGTTAATATCTACATTATACATTCAATGCGGCACTGTGAATTTTCATACTAAGCTCATATTCAAAATATTAGAATAATTACAATTTTTTACAAATTGAAAATATCATTTGGTAATTTAATGTCTTTTAATGCAAATATGCAAACGATATTTTTATTAAGAACTTATTGTTGATTAAACTTATTTATTATCTTAAAATTAATATAATTTTTGAAAAGATTAATTGAAAAAAAAAATTATTTTGAAAAGTCAAAATATTAGAATATTTATTCAAGTGGTTCAAAATATTAGAATATTTCACATTAATTCTCCTTTAATTATCACAAATTCATAACTGGTGGCATCATTGATTAAATTCAGACGATTTTATTTAAAATCAGTATTCTTTTTGCAGTTTGTTTGCTTTTTCGTCTTAAAATGGGTCGTGTGAGTGATATTCCTGAATCTATTAAACTTCGTATGGTTGATTTGTATCGGAACGGTAAAAATCAATGTTATATAGCGAATTATTTACATTGTTCGCAATCAAGCTTTAATAAAATACTAACACAATATTCAAAAAATGGAAAATTACAAAATAATCGCCGAAATGGCGGCCGAAAACCAAAAACATCTGCTAGAGATGACAGGAAACTGAAGCGTAAAGTTAAGAAAAACCGTTTTCTTAACTATACGCTTGTGCTAAGTGTGCGATTCTTGCACCGAAAATGGAAAGTAGAAGGAGTTGAAGTTTCTAAATCGACAACATTAAGACGTCTCCATAAATTTAAGTTTGAATCTCGTGTACTGAATAGAAAACCTCTCATGACTGCAAAACAAAAGCGTATAAGATTGAATTGGTGTAAATCAAGACGTTTATGGAGCGAAGAAGATTGGAAAAAAATATTATTTAGTGATGAAAGTATGTTTTGTGTTTCATATGGTAATCTAGGTATTCGAGTTTGTAGAATGAAGCAAGAAGCATTTGATAAAGAATACCTTAAACGTTCGGTAATATTTGCTGCTAGTGTCATGGTTTGGGGTTGCATGAGCGCAGAAGGACCTGGAAAGTTATGCATAGTCTACGAAAAGGTTAACTCTCAGATATATCAAGAAATTTTGGAATATTACATGATTCCATCATCAGAAGATTTATTTGAAGATGATTTCATCTTTCAACAAGATTTAGCGTCACCACATACCTCGGTGTCATTAGAATTGGTTCCATCAACGTAAAATTAAGGTACTTCCTTGGCCACCAAACTCACCAGACATTAATCCCATCGAAAACTTATGGGGTATAATGAAGAAAAACTCCAAGAAAATTCTCCTTAAAGTAAAACTGAGTTAGTGGCACATATAAAGTCTATTTGGGCTAATATTGATAGAAATGTTTGTAAACACCTTGTATATAGTATGTAAGATCGATTGTACGCTGTTATTAAAGCTAAAGGGGATGCTACAAAATATTATTTACCATTTACTTCATATTCATAAGGTAATATTTTTGCGTAAAATAAAATATTCTAATATTTTGAACCAATCTAAATTTTATTCTAATATTTTGATGTGTTTCAGAAAGCTGTTGTATACCTAATTTATTGTATTTTATATTTTGTAAATGTTAAAATCTTATCTAAACATTCCAGATTTAATTTATAAGAAACTTAATTGCATTTACTTAGTATCAAAAATAAATAAATGGAAAATAATTTCTTTCTTATTACTTTTTCTCAATTATTCTAATATTTTGAATCTGAGCTGTGCTTTAATTTGGCACGTACTATAAAAAAGGTAGGACCGAAATGGACTAGGAGAGGAGGCTAATACCTAGACCAAAAACGCAATAACCGCAGTGATTGTTTTGAAAAATTTGTTTTCTTTGTATTAAAAATTGTTCCTCATGTTGAAATGAATTTTTATATACTTATTTTATATAATAATTTTGTGTGATATTATATGCATATTTTTATATGTGATACTCGACGAATACCCGTGATTCGCAGCGGAATACACTAGTATTATCCATTATACCAGGGGTTCTGAACCTTTGAGGCTCAATGCCCCCCTTTGACCATTGATGTGAGGTCACGCCCCCCCCCCCACTACCATATGTGGTACACAATACAATTAGTACAATCGGAATTTGAAACCAAGCTGGTTATTAAATAAAAATATAAAATAGATAATTTCAAACACAAAATTTAATATTACTACGCATATCTTAATTTATAATATAGTACACTGAAGTGCCACTAAATTAGGGATAGCAAAGCCAATAGAAATTGTGTAGCGCTGCTCATCATGTATGCGCAAGTGAGGGCGCTGTGGTAACTGCATATATAGCGCGTACTGAGGTTGTTCTGAATTAGTTGTTGGAATTGCCAGTATGGGTAAACTGCCTGATTTAGACGCCTTCGATCGCGGACAAATGGTGGGTGCGCGACGCATGGGCCATTCAATTTCCGAAATCGTCAGACAGCTAGGATTTTCATGAGTATACCAAGAATACATGGATGGTGGAAAAAAACTAGCGATCGGGCAAACTGCAAAGGACAATTAGCCTTGACCGTGCATGGTGAGAGACGGCTCAGGCGTATTGTACGTAGCCAGAGAAACCAAACATTAGCTCCAATTACCACCCAGTTTAATGACGGTGCCAGTCGTACAGTCAGTAAACGGACTGTGCAGTGCTCGCTTCACCGTATGGGTTTCGGTAGCCGTCGACCTACGAGAGTACCATTGCTTTATACTCGCCATCGGGCTGCACGTCTTGTCTGGGCAAGAGAGCACAGAGACTGGAGTGTAGAGGACTGGAAACGAGTAGCATGGAGTGATGAGTCTCGATTCCGACTACTTAACGCCGACGGGAGGCTGAGAATATGGCGTCAGGCTCATGAAGCCATGGATCCTGCATGCCTGGCTGGAACTGTACAAGGGCATGGTGGCTCAATCATGGTCTGGGGTGTTTTTTCGTGGCACAGTTTGGGATCTTTGGTGCATGTACCAACCTCCCTCAATGCAATTCGGTACGTAGAGTTAGTGGGTGATCACCTCCATCCGTTTATGCAGTTCTGTTATCCGCACGGTAATGGAGTTTTCCAGCAAGACAACTGTACCTCTCACAAGTCCCGGTTGACTACTGGCTGGTTGGATGAGCATTCCTCTGACTTCTCTGTCATGAATTGGCCACCTAGAAGCCCAGACTTAAATCCTATTCAGCATCTTTGGGATGTTTTGGAACAAGGCGTGATAGGCCATCACACACCACCAAAGAACCTTACTGAATTATGATCAGCTTTAGCCAATATTTGGCAAGCCATTCCCGTGGAAAGTTTCCAGAAACTTGTTGAATCTATGCCTCGTCGTGTGGCAGCCGTTATCAAGGCCAGAGTAGGACCAACCGGTTACTAGGTAGGTATCCCTAATTCAGTGGCACTTTAGTGTATTATTAGAACATATGAAATCAAAGAACTAAATGCAGATCAAATATATTTGAGGTAGTCAAGGATCTAGGTGAGAGGGTTTTACTTTTAAATTACGGTTAGTTTTACTTTTTATTTTATTATTTTTAACTCACGCCTGGAGTGTAGAGAACGAGATCGAGAACTTAGATCACGCATCTAAGGAAACTTAATGAAGTGGACAGTTCTACACAGCACTAAATTATAGAAGGCGCACTTACAGAGTCTGGATGAAGAAAGCTCTCAGCTCGTGAAGATGAAGTTTACGTTGATGGCCTGAGGATGCGAATTTATATACTAGTATCTCATATTACTATTAAAAGCACCAACAATGGAACAGTGAACCTCAGGATACAACGTGGTTAGGATCTCTTCGCTAATTCATCAGAATAACAGAAGTGGTAGTACAAAAATATAACCGTTGTGCGTTCAATAACATCCGTTCAAATTTTGCTGCTCAAATATCTTGCTGGTTTAATTCAAGAGTAAAATAATGCATAATATCTATTTTTTTTAAAAACGTAGTTTATTTTGTTCTTAACATTTAAAATCAAAAGAATCTGGGCTAACGTAATAAAAAACAAAGTGATGATCTGCTACATAACAAGGACTTCAGGTCAACACGACCACTTAGGTTCGCAGCCAACAAATAAAATAACGAAGATTGAGCATACAGCATCAGCTCTAAAAATCACGAAAAATCATTCAAAGCTCCCTTCACCCATGGTCAAAGACCAGGGATTTTGGGGACCTAAAAAAATCTTAGAGTAATACAACAAACTCTGGCTAAAAAATCTCTAAGTGAAGTTAGTACGTATCTTTTTTTCAATCACTGAACTGAGGATTAGGGGTTGCCATTAATTACAGAATTACGCCCTAGCTAGCGCGGGAAGAAAGCAAATTGGCTTACTTACGCCAACACACGGTAAGAACTGGAAAAATGATTAGCGATAAGTTATGCCGAAAAGCAACCCTGAGTTGGAGTACAATCTCATTGGACGGAATCAACGAATCACCGTACATTACCAACAGCGCGCCACTTTCCATAAGGAATATCGAGAAAATTCGACCGAATTGACACCACGTTCCCATTCAGGAATGCAATTACGGAGGGTTTTCTTAAACTGCACCTTTTCCCACACAGTAGGGGGGGGAGACTGTTTATTCTTGCAAACGAGACACTTTGGCTGGTGGTGTTTAAATGGAAACCAGAGAATAAAGGGATTCCTTATCAGTAGCTCTTTTCGGAACCAAACGTGGAAATTAAAAGTGAACCTTCAATAGAACCAGCATACTTTTATGGCTGATAATTACAGGGTAGAGATGACCAGATGTGAACATCAAAAATAGCCTAAACTTAGCTGAGATGCGTCAGCAGATTTTTCACAGACCTCACACGATTATAAGGTCGGTATAAAAATTGCAGATTCTACGCAAAGGAATCAGAGGATTTCCTGAGTTACTGATTTTTAGGTGATAAATTAACATTACTATTATAGTTACTGGTAGAGTTTTAATTGCAGACTTGAATTAAACTACATAACCTGTGGTGAATTTCCTCACCACAATCACCTCATGCGTTCTTAAATTTAATTACTGATAAAAGTCTGTTAATTTTGTCTCATTTTTTGTCTGAAAAAGTATTTTCTCTCATAATACGTCTCGCATCTTTGTAATGCTCCAAAAATCCATTCAGGCATATTTTCTTCGAACTGAAATCCACGTCGGATTGTTTCAAAGGATTTTAGCAATTCATCATAGGAAGGTTTGCTGATTTCTGCATCATGATCATTTCCATCTTCATCATCTTCGTCTTCATCGCAATTTATTGCTGTATTGCTTTTATTTTTCACACTATCCAAAATATCGAATTCAGTTAGCGTTTTGGAGGTTTCAGCTTCCGAATCAAATGAAAGAAAATCCTCAATCAGCAGATCATCGTTAATTTCTTCTTTTATCCTTAGCTGTATCCACATTTTTTTATATTCCTATAAGAGGATATCGTCTTCGTCCTCCGTCCTTGCTAAATTCTCATTGCTGACAAAGAACCCAGCTTTGGCAAAACTGTTGCGAATAGTACGACCTGTGACATCATAGTTCCATGCTTGGGAAATTTCTGATATGCTTTCCCGTAAGTTGATCTTTGGCATGGATTGATTGTTCTTAAGCGCAGTGATAACTTTTTGCACTATTCTTTTGCGATAGTGTATTTTGAAATTTTTTATCACCCCTTGATCCATTAGCTGCAGTTTTGATGTGGTGTTTGGTGGCAAGTAAAAAACTGTAACTTTTTCAGTTTTTGGTTGATATCTTTCGGATGGCCAGGACAACTGTCAAAAACGAGAGCAATTTTGCAACACTCTGCAGTCATACGTTTATCCTACTTTTGAACCCATTTTTCATAAATTTCTGAAGTCATACAAGCTTTTTGTTAAAGTCATAATCAACCTCCAAAGATTTTGCACCCTTTAAACATCTTGGATTTTTGCTCCTTCCAATAACTAATGATTTCAATTTCTGATGTCCAGTCATATTTGCACCTAACATAACAGTTAATCTTGTTTTGCTTTGTTTTCCTCCAAAGAATTTTTCCTTTTTAAATGTTAATGTCTTTTGAGGGAAACATTGAAAAAATAAAGCAGTCTCATCGCATTAAAGACGTTTTCTGGCTTATAGTCTTTTAAATTTTACTCAGTGTCTCCGTTATCCAATTTTCAGAATCATTATCATCAACGTCTTTACTTTCACCAGATATTCTTTTTCTATAATTCCGTGTCTTCTCTTAAAATTTTCAAGCCATATCCACTGCTTCCTCAAAATTCGTCGTATCCCAGTGCCTTCGCAAAAGAGCTTTCTCAATTATGAAAGGCCCAAAGATCGGAACATTTTTATCTCGCATTGTGTGTATCCACTTCAAAACTGCCTCATCCACATCTTCATAGATGCTTGTTTTTAAACGTTTTGAACAAGAATTTGATTAATCTTAATTTTATATCTTATCACGATTTTTTATTATGGTTGATAAGCTGTTTGGAGAAATACCAAATTTTAAAGCAATATCCTTTTTCTTCACGCCTTTATCCACCTCATGAAGAATTAAATTTTTTCCTTTGATGCTCAAGCACTTTCGCTTTGACATTTTCCAGCTACAAGAACTGAATTTACTAGCGGGACTCAACATTCTACAAAACGGGAGATTAGTTCAAGGACACAGGGCAGCTTCATTGAGGGTGAAAGGGGATATTGAAAGTTTTTCTAGTGAAGTGGACAGTATGGGATGGGGCGTGGGGGTAAAGGTCGATCTTCCTGGAGGAAATGCGAAGAATGACTTCCATTTTACGCCTCTCAGTGTGTGTCAGGCGACTTGCAAAAATAGTCCAAGGTCACTGATCACCATAAAATTTGTTGAAAGATATAATAAGTTTAAAATGTTCAGAAATATTTTGATCAATATGAAGAAAAAAATTTGGATTACAAGAAAAAGTACGTCAAATAGGGAATGCAATTCGCTATTTGGAGGTTATTTTACGAAGAAATTCGCAAAATGTTCTTGGTTCCAAGGAAAAGTTCGCAAAATAGAGGTTCGATAAATAGAGGTCCGACTGTATATATATATATATATATATATATATATATATATATATATATATATATATATATATATATATATATATATATATATATATATATATATATATATCTGAAACGAGAAAACGTAATACACTGGAACACATTTGAAAAAAATTGAATTTTCTTATTTTTTTAGCACTATCTGATGTAGGCAAATTTTATTGAAACTCTGTGTGGAAACGTTTCTTGAGTAGTACTTTAAATTAAAAGATTTTCGGTTTAAATAAAATATTAAATATGACTTTTTGCAGGGTTTTAATCTTTTTTGACACTCTTTAAAGTACGAATCTTTAAATTACGAATTCTTAGTGAACACCAAGATCGTAAGAGAAATCACCATACAAAATTTCAGTTTATTAAGTTGTAGGATTCTAGAGGTAGTGTGATTAGTCAGTCATTAAGTGGTGATTGGGTTTTTTATATATAGATAAAGCACTTTACATAGTAAAGTTTGAGTATCAATCTTGATTACACATCTTTTTTTTATGACACTTTCCAGTTATCAGATAGAAGCAGAAGAAATAAAATGAACTAATAATCTTCTGAAGAAATGTTGGAGACTGTATAAGATATAACATTTCTAATATTTATGATAAAATATAATATTTCTATTATATTTTAAGCGTAGTAAAATGTAACGTGAACAGAAGATTTATATAGTCAGGTAGTAGTGTGAAAATGTATTTTAATGTATTTTGGGATATGTTAAAATAACACACAACATGGATTGCTTTCAGCCACGAGTTGACTGATTTGTAAAATAAACTAATCACTAAAAGTTACTAATTAGTTAACTGAAAGTATACTTTTAATGAGTTTTATACTTCTAAATTTATTTCAATAATGCAAGAAATTGATAAATTCCTAGAGTGTGATTTGATATTTTAGTTCCTTTTAATATTCGCTTTTCACAAATTATACATCATAAAGTATTTACGTTCTTTACAATTTTTTTTAAAAGACGAATATTAAGATGAAATTTTACGATTGATTTCAATAAATAAATAGCCAAATTTCTGTGGCTGTTTCGAAAGCCGGTATTGTTTTTTGAAACTGTATTTATTTGTACCTAGTTAAGCTTTTACGTATATAAACGGGGAGTTTTAATAAAGCATATATTTATAGTATACTCTCTTAGAAGTACAGCCTACAGCAAGCAGTATTAATGCTTTTCATTTTTATAGCCGTTTTGAAGAATAAAGATGTAGCAGGAAACATTCGAATTGTTTTACGAATTTAAAAAAAAAAAAAAAAACTTATTCCCTTTTTCCAAGTCCTAGGTGCAAAAAGATTATTGTTCTTTTACAACAAATTCCACGGCTGGTTGAGAAAGTACATATTTAGGATAAAGCTTTAGAAAATGTTTTGCCTTTATGGTCTACTGGGTATAAACATAGCTTTTATACAGAACCAATTTTTTTTAACAGTCTGCAGTTTATAATAATAGCCCTCAGAACTATGGCTCTACGTGTGAAATGATTAGAATTTACCATAAAGTTACATATAAACTTTATTGTATGAAATAAAGATTTCTCCGTTATTGCACATTTGAATATATCGAATATCCTACCCTCACCAACGTAATTTGAAACTAGTAGTGGTTCTCTTTCCATCGCAGACGCGAAATATCCATTCGGGAATAATTTAATGAGAAGTGTTTTAAAATTCCCTCCGGAATGAAGGACGTGATTTTCTGGAAAGTTTCGAGCAATGAATTTAGAAGTTTTCTCTGTGTAAGTTGAAGATGAGATTATTAGAATTTAACACATTTGGTATGTTCACGTATATGCGATATTAAATAATGATAAAAATTAATAAATTGTTCGTCGTGTTGAAAATGAATTTTAAGGTATATAATAACCGTTTCTAGTATGATATAATCTAGTATGATATTTATATGATTTAGTATAAGTCACATAGTAAAATTTCAGTATCAATCTCTATTACACCTCCTAATTTTAAGGCGCTTTTTAGATATCCAATAACAGCTGATAAATAAAAAAGAAGAAATAAACGTTTGAAGTTATGTATGAGTTTATGTGTGTATAATATAATTTTCCTGCTATGATAGAGCCTTCATGCTAAGATGATATTTATATAGGCGGGTAGAAGAAGGAAAATTATTTTAATGCATTTTCGAATATGTTAAAAAAATACTCAGAGCGGATTTCCTTAAGCTAAGGGGTTGACTGATAAGTTAGAATAACTAGTTAAAAACTCCTCTATTTACTTTGATCCCTTAGTCCCTTTCAATATAAGCATGTCGCAAATTTAATATTAAAATTAGTTAGTTTTATCGTACATTATAAACGAATATTTTTTTCAAAAGACGTACATTATGATAAAATTTTACTGTAGATTTCAATAAATAAATAGTCAACATTCTCAGGCTGTTTCGCAAGCCAGTATTGTTTACTGAAACTCAATTTTGTTATAACTATTTAAGATTTCACGGATATAAATGCGAAATTTAATGAAGTATCTATTTATAGCAAACTCTTTTAGAAGTAAAGACTAGAGCAAGCATGATTATTGCTTTTAATTTATATAGACATCCAGGACAATAAACAGGAAACTAGAAACATTCGAATTGTATTAAAGTAAAAATTTTAAAAAAGGCGGAAAACTATTCCCTTTTCCCTAGTCATAGTCGAAAGACCTTATTCTTGTTTTACAACACATTTGATGGTTAGTTGACAAAGAGAATATTTTGGATAAACTATAGAAAATAGTCTACCCTTATGCTCCACTGCAAGCAAATATAGCTTTTATATATAAAAACAATTTAATGTGCAGTTTTCAATAATCACATTCAGAACTATGGCTCTACGTCCTACATAACTAGAATTTACCATATAAAGTTTACATATAAACTTTATTGTATGAAACAAAGATTTATCTGTTATTGAGGTTTTCAATATATCGAAAATCGTACCATCACCAACGTAGTTTTAAGTATTTCTCTTTTCATCGCAGAGAATGCCCTTTAGGGAATCTTACTATTAACAGCTGAAGGTAAACAAATGTTAGTTTGTCAGTCAGCAGACACGGGGACGGGCTAATCTCGTGAACCGAGCATAGCAGGATATCGCGACTGGTACCGATGGACGCGGACGGATGAGACGCGTGCACTGATGCTATCCTCAACTTTCAAAACTTTAAACTTTTTAAATTATTAAATTAAAACCGCCGAACTCAAAAGAAGCGGGCAATAGAATCAGCTGTCATTCCGGGTGGGCCAGCTCCTTTCCGTTTCGCAAATTTCCACTATTTTCACGTATGCAAAATTCAACTTTTCCCTCCACCAATTGACAATTTCTTTTATTTCCATGTATTCTACAACTCTTCATCTTTAAGAATATACACATTTTTATAAAGTTAAAAATGTTTTTCACTGCAAACGAAGCTTTTTCCCCAAAGCAGTTTTCCAAATTTCACGAAATCGACGATTTTGATGGACAAATATTTCGGTTTACTACACCTATTAATGTCAATTTTGCGATTTATCGGTATTTTCTAGATGTTCAGCTTCCAAAATATACCAAATACATTTAATAAAAAAATGTTATCTGTCTAAAAAAGTGTACTTACAAAAGTCACTTTTGAAATTTCCCGCGCTGATCGACGTAGTATCTTAATGTAACTTGAATGCCGAGTTCGTAATCTTTTGACTTACTATTTTACTCACTAATAATTGAAGCAAATTCGTGAAATTTGTTTCTAATTAAGGAGGAAGTGATGAGGATTCTTCCGCCACCAATTTTGAATTCACCAGAACTGTCTTTCTATTTTTTTAAACACTTTTTTCTCCCATGAGAAGTAATATTTACATACGGCCATGTTGCCAAAAGGAAAATAATTAGCTGAGAAAGAGTCAATTATTTTATAATTGAAATCCAGAAATAATTTTAAAGTACCAGAAATAATTTTTGTTTTAGGAAATGAGAAGTTAAAATCTTTAGAATTTATTCTAATTCAATGAACTTCTTTTTTGTTTAAAAAGCAAAATTTGAGAACGGAAATTTGAAAGAATTATTTCAGAAGCCAAAAACCAAAATTTGAAAAAGAGAATTTTAAGTATTGATTTCGTTTTCAAAAAATTCTAATATATTTTTAAATGTTATCAAACAGTTTTTAATCTTTAAGAAATAAAATCATTTCATTTTAAATCGAAAAAGCAACACATCGGGTTGCCACTCAGCTAGTAATCTAATAAAAAGTGTTTATGAACTCCCTCGAGAATAAAGGACGTGATTTTTTGGAAAGTTTCGAGCATTTCTCCATGTTTTGTCTTTCGAGCAAGTTTTCTCCATGTAAATTACTATGATAAGATGGTATTATTATCATTTATTTCATTCGATGTGTTTACGTGCATGTGATATTATATAAAGATAAAAATTGATAAATTGTTTTTCATGCTGAAAAGGAAATTTTATGTTATACGGTATACGTATTAATGTATGATATATTATGCATATTTCTAAATGATATAATATACTTTATGTAGTAAAGTTTCAATATCAATGTTGATTAAAAGTCCTATTTTTAAGGCGCATTTTACATATCCGATAGAAGCAGAAGAAATTAAAAGCAGTAATAAATATTTTAAGTTTACCCGAAAAGGGCAACATCCGTGTCTCGGACGGGTGGAGTTCATAAGTTTCCCACTAGGGTGCCTAATTATCGATTTGAAACCTTCATGTTTGAGATATGCTTTAATTATTCCATGACCTTGGTTGTGTTTTTTTATATTTGAGTTTTGTTTACTATATCGCCTTACATTTACCATTCCAGGAAAACTCACTCCGCTTTAGAGGTGGAAATTACTTTAAAGGTATGTATTTGGTCCGACTGACAGACTATAAAAAGAATTATAATGGAAATTGTTCGTCCAGAAGATGATCAGGAAGAAAGTTTAAGTAAGCTATCCTTAAAAAGTGACATGCTGGAGAAAAGGAAAATATTTAGGTACTATCCTTACACAAAAAAATAGAATAAAGAACTATAAGTCTATGAAGTGTGATACACCTAATTGGTTGGAAAGTTAAAAAAATATATGTAATATTTGTGTACAAAATTTGTAAAACTTTTATGATGAAATTTTACTTTAATCATGTTTATATTTGTCATTAGTTCACATTTTATTCTAATCTATTTCTAATAATTTAATTCTCTTTTGTAGATCTTACTGAAATTCTGAAACAAATTAGATTGACTTTTACTCAATAAAGTTACTTTAAAATTAAAAACAAGTGTAAATATATTTTTTTACATCAATAATACCTCAAATAAAGAGCTAAAATTAAATGAAAATTGGAAAATTACACAAGTAAGGAACTACAAAATACAACATGGTCTCATGAACGGATATTACTGTTAGTGTGATTCCGACAGATGTTACCATTTACGGTATGATGGTATGTGTGTAAAATATAATATTCAATGATTCAGCATTCACACCTAGTCAATATTTATATTGTCAGGTAGAATAACGAAAAATAATTTTAATGCATTTTCGAATTTCTTAAAATGTTAATGGAATTTTATTTTAATTCTTATTTTAATTCTTATATTTATTTTAATTATTATTTTAAATCTTATTTTTTAATAAAATTTAGCTAAAACGCCTATCAATATGCACAAAATTCTAAATCTACTATTTAAATTTCCTTCTCACACGTGATACATATGACAGTTATCTTCAAAATGACCTACAATCTAAGAGAAATTTTTAAATGCAAAAATAATACACGCAATTTTATGTTCTAATATGAAAGCTTTTCCCGATTCGTCATTCCTTATAAAAATAGCCTCAAATACAAAATTATTTATTATACATCAATTATTGTACATCATTTCATTAACAATAGATCCTAACACATTTTCTGAACATTTTATGAAATTATTTACATTATTATGTGAGATATCATGACAACGGTAAAGATTTGTGCTAAAAACATAATTCTGAGAAAACATCTTTTAAAGTTGTATGTCACTTCAGTTTTGTAGCAGACGACGTTTTTTTTTTAAATATCTATAATTCTGCTTCTAATTGCTGTAGAATGAAAACCAAAACAGTTTTGAAAAGAGAAAAGATTGAATTACACAATTCTTTCAAAAAGTTAAATTGACAAATATAGTGAAAAAATGTCATTTTCAGCGTATGCAGTCACCTTAAAATAATATTAACTGGGAATTAGCTTCATCTACTGGTTTACTGATAAGTTAAATGCACTAATAAATGAACTCCTTGAATTTACTTTGACCTTTTAGTAAATTTTAATATAAGTTTTTCGCAAATTAAATACTAAAATTCGATAGTTTCATCGTACTTTATAAACAAATAATTTTATCAAAACATGTATATTCTGAACAAATTCTACAATCAATTTTAATAAAAAAAATCTGTCAACATTATGAGGATGTTAAGAAAGCCGGTATTGTTTAGTGAAACTCAATTTTGTTATAACTATTTAAGATTTCTCGGATATAAATGCGAAAGTTTAACCAAGTATCTATTTATAGCAAACTCTCTTGGAAGTAAAACCTAGAGCAGGCAGGAATATTGCTTTTTATTTTTTCAGAGATTCTGGACAATAAACATGTAACTGGAAACATCCGAATTGTATTACGGTAAAAATAAAAAAAAAATAAAAAAATAAAAAAACTATTCCCTTTCGCCCAGTCATACGTCTAGAAAGATTTTTCCTCTTTTACAACACATTCCATGTCTGGTTGAGAAAGAACATATTTAGGATAAAGCTTTAGAAAATGTTTTATCCCTTATATTCCTCTGCATATAAACATAACTTTATATAAACACAACATATTTGGAGATTATGTAGTCTTTAATAATTGCTTTGATAAATAAGGGTCTACGTGCCAAATCCTAATAATTCAACATTGAATATTGGTATATAATATGTATTGTAGTAAATAAATATTTATCTGTTAGTGTGCATATGAATATACCGAATATCATAATTTTAACGTAATTTTAAGCCAGCGGTATTTCTATTTTTATCGCAGACGTGGAATGCCCTTTAGAGGGTTATTTAAAGAGAAGAGTTTTAAAATTCTCTCTTGAATAAAGGACGTGATTTTCTGTAAAGTACAGAGCATTTACATGTTTTCTCTCTGTAAATCGAAGATCAGATTACAAGTGTTTAGGTGCCAGTGAAATTTTATAATGAAGAAAATTTTAAAAATGCAAATGTTCGGTATGATAAAAATTAGTTTATATTTTATATAATATACGTATTTTTGTACGATATAATACGCATGTATATCTAGATTATATAATATACTTTACATAGGGGCCCGAGGTAGCCTAATTGTAGCGCTTTCGGTGCTGAGAGTGTCCGGATCGGATTGTGACAAATGCCATTAATTAGTTCCTTGTTTAGACCGGATATCGGCACGTTCGATTCGTAGACCTGAAATCCCCTGTAGGATGTCAGAGGGATTGGGAGAGGATATGATGCCCCCAGATGTCGCTCCTGGGGGTGCTCGATCAGAAAGGAGGTGGCACCTGGTTAAATCGGACTCAAAATCTTGTGGGAGCATTAAAAATTGGAACCTGATCCCTCATCTCATTATCGTATATGGACCTAGTATGGAATACTTCCGGTAAGGGAGGATTAGAAACTACAACAGCAACAACTTTACATAGTAAAGTGTCAGTAACAATCTCGAATACATGTTCTATTTTCATGACGCTTTTTAGATATCAGATAGAAGCAGAAGAAATACTCGTAAAATGATTATAGTAAATGTCTGAAATTAAGGTATCCGACTACGTTTAAAATTTTAATTTGGGTCAAAAATAATTTTTTTTAAAATTCTTTAAATGGATAGATCAGTTATTTAGTTTTACAAGATAAGTTTATTTTTGTCTGTACGATAATTTGAAGCCGAGATATTAAAGATTTTAAAATGACTATACAACCGGAATTGGAGATTTAAACCACTGGAAGTGGCCATTTATTAAAGGACCAGAAATCCGTTAATAATTGTACAAACATAAGTTCATTTTTTAATATAATTTTAATAAACTTTTAATGAAATAATTAAAGTAAGAACACTTTTGCAAACTGTGTGACAACGTTAAATTACTTCGCATAATTCTAAGCACATATAAAACTTAAAATGCGTTATTCTCAAAATTGAGATATGACCCTTCTTTGCTGACTTTAAAAGTGAAAACTCAATATTATCATTGAATTTTTATGAAATATTATGTTCCTTGACTATACATTGTTTTCTTGAGGATGTACTAAAATAATTTTGATTGAAAGAATATTTTACAATTTATGACCTATTATTACAATAATAACGTTGTAAAATAGGCAAATATTCCATAATAAATTTTCGATTAGTTGTAAAATATTAACTCCTTAATACAACTTTAAACTTTTAGTAGATTCTCTAGAAAAAAGCATATAGTTTAGTTTGGCATAACTTTTATTCAGATAAGACTGATAGTTTTTAATGTATCATTTTTGAAGTTTTTTTCTTTAAATTTCCTTGAAATTCTGCATATATTTATCGATTTAAAAAAAATAGAAGGTTATTTTAAAAATACACACTCTTGAATTAATCTTTTTTTGGAGTTAAATCCAAAAATGTATTTAAAGTGTGCGTACACCATATGTTTCTAAAAAATTCTCTGAAAGTGTTCGGATACCTTTAGTTTTTATGTTTTTTGCGTAAAATAAAATATCTCTGTGATATTTTAAGGCAAGTAAAATATCACGCGTAGAGAACATTTATTTAGTCAGGTAGTACAACGAATAATGAATTTAATACATTTTCGAATATGTTAAAATAACAGTCACCACATATTTCCTTAACCTATGGGTTTACAGATTAGTTAAATAAAAAATAAATTTTAATTGGAGTTATGAACGTCTAAATTTATTTCAATAATAAGAAAATTGATAAACTCCTTGATTGTGTTTTGATCGTGTGGTCTCTTTTAATATACGCTTTTCACAAATTAAATATTGAAATTAGACAAATCCATTGTACTTTATGACCAAATCCTTTAAAACAAAAAAATATTCATTATGATAAAAACTCTACGATCCTTTCGGTATATAAACAATAAACATTTTGATGTTTTTTCGAATGGAAGTATTGTTTTGTAAAACTCAATTTAGTTAGACGTATTTTTGCCATCTCGAATATAACAGTGGGAGTTTAAATATGTAGCTATTTATAGCAAACGTCTCTTTGAGACGTACAACCGATAGCAGGCAGGATTATAGCTTTCCATTTTTATAGACATTTTATGCAATAAGCATGTAACTGATAATATTCGAATTGAATTATGGGAAAAATAAATAAAATATAAAATTATTCCTCTTCCCCAAGAAATACGTCAAAAAATATTATTCTCCTTTACAAGGCATTCCATGGCTGGTTGAAAAAACACATTTATAGGATAAAGATTTAGGGAAAGGTTTTGGCTTTTCGACCCACTGAGCATAAACGTAGCTTTTGTATATACACAATTTTTTGAAGAGTCTGCAGTTTTGAAAAATCATATTCCGAACTATGGCCCTACTTGACAAATGATAAGAATATAGCACATAATGTTTACGTATAAACTTTATTGTATGAAATTATCTCTGTTATTACGGATTTGAGTATAACGAATATCTTAAAATCGCAACCGTAATTTTAAGCTAGTAGTATTTCTCTTTTCATCGTAAAAGCGAAATGCTCTTTAAAGAGTTTTTAATGAAAAGTGCCTTAAAATTCTCTCGAGAATAAAGCACGCGATTTATTCAAGCAGTGAATGAAGCAATGAATTTAGAAGTATTCTCTCTGTAAATCCAAGTTGATATTAATAGCATTTAAGACATTCGATGCAAGTGTTTACGTGCATGTGACATTATTCAGAGGAATATTATAAATTTAAAAATAGCGTAACTGAGTAAATATTGTAAAATAATCTGTATTCGCATCTGGCTGAAAGATTCTAGAGGCTGTCGATATCACCAAAGGTATATTTGACAACTGAAGATCTATAAATTATATATATATATATATATATATATATATATATATATATATATATATATATATATATATATATATTTATATATATATATATATAACATTAAAAACCCCATACCATTTTAAAATCTAACATTATTCTAAATTCCCTGCGGCGTTCGAAACTAATTTCGCTTTTGATTCTAAGTTCTAATAACCTCTAGAGAAAAAATTAAATGGCTGCCTGTTTAATCGAAAACTAAACTTGCGAAGCGTGGGTAGAGAATTAAATGCTCTAGCGCATTTGTCACGCCTTTTCCTAACTTTTAACCAATTAAACCTGACTACGATCACATGACGAGATAAGTTTATATAAGGTTTGGTATCACGTACATGTAGCGCTTTTTTGATCATGTAATTGCCTTGGGAAGACGTATTCTCCGACGAAATAAAAACTAGTATAATGCTGTAACTTGCTGCGTCGATTATTATTATAGCCACGACTACACCATCATTGCCTGTGATGTGCTGGACGCCCATTCTTTCCTTGTGTTGTCCAGTATGTTACATTGAGTCGTCCAGGATTTCTTCACCTGCTGCGACCACATCCCACTGGATTTTCCAAGACATTTCGGCGTTTTCGTTTCAGTTTCACCGCGTGTGAACTTTTCGCTTTCGCTGGGTGCATTAGTGCGCATTTCTGCCTTACGATGGTGAATCAGCTCCATGTGCGACCTTCGATTGGAGGCCAGCGTGAACAGCCCCATTTCGGTGCTAGTGTGATTGTCAATAAGTGCTTCGGCTTGCTGTGAGATTCATCCTGGATCAGTTTCAACGTGTGGGCGTCCAAATCCGGTGTTTCTTCAAAAATTGTGTACTTTCCTTTTCAGAAATCGTGTGCCGGAATGTGTATACTTACGATTAGTGTTCGCCATTGCCACAAAGATCGCCTTCAGTGTTTTAGTAAATTTCGCCGCACCGAGTTTACAACGCAGGAAACGAAAGTAATCACCGCCAATTCAAAAACCATCGATGTGTTCTTATGTGTGAATTTAATTAAGCCGGTATGCAAGCCCTAGCGCTGTACCGTGAACAAAAAATAAAAATTTGTGCAACCGAGAATTTTACAATAACAAGACAAGCATCACATGACCAGGTTGTATGTCTACCATCATAAACTTTTTAAAATTGTTTAGTAAACTATGATTGTATGATATTATATTCTTGTTTTAAATTGAAATATAATTGTGATATTGTGTTAAACTTATAAGATGGAAGATAGGAATATAAAGACAGAAATTCAGGGGGAAACAACAACAAATGATAAAATTGAGACAGAATGCAAGGACCATTTTCAACTTGAAAATGTAGAGAGGGAATTCAGGGATTTTATTCCTTTTGACCCAGAGGGGGGAATGAAACTACAAAAATGACTTGCCTTATCTTATTCTGGGACTTCCTGAGTGTAAAGAGTTTAAATTAGTAATTGATTGTAACCAATTGTGTGTGTATCAAAATAGAATTTCTTTGAAAATGGTTAATATTTGTGAGATAAGTAAAATTTCATTACACCTACAAAATAAATGTGATAATAAGCATGTGGATAATAATAGTAATGGTCATGAAATTGAAGTTTCTGATATGTTTAACCCTTATGAAGAAAATTCGCAGAAAGAAAATGATATTTTCTGTATTGATTATGATGTAAATGACAATTTTAATGAAAGCTCTGGTGGAATCAAAGCAGAAAGTAATCCAAATTATGAAAATGTTGACATTAATGATCAAATCAAAAATTTAGATGTTGATAGGGAATTAAAGAATTTATTGCACAAAAATAATAGACTGTTTTCAACTAACAAATATGACATAGGCAAAATAAGGATGGAACCCCAAAGAATAATCCTAAATTCTGATTTACCAGTGAGTCTAAGAGCATACAGGACTTCGCCAACTGAGGAAAAAGAGATCAGGACCCAAATTAAAAATTTGTTAGAAGCAGGAATCATAAAAGAATCACATAGTTCATACTCAAGTCCTGTGACTTTGGCAAGAAAGCGAAATGAGGGAAAAACTAGACTTTGTATTGATTTCAGAAAACTAAATTCAATTACTAAGACAGATGCAGAACCCTTACCCAGAATTGATGATATTCTAGATAAAATAAGCAGAGCTAATTACTTTTCAACTTTAGACCTTACCTCAGGGTATTGGCATGTACCCATCCACCCAACAGATACTGAGAAAATGGCATTTGCCACTACTTTTGGCTTATACGAATGGCTAAGACTCCCATTTGGCTTAAAGAACGCCCCCGCAATATTCAATAGGACTATCAGGAGAATTTTAGATAAATATAAAGTTAACTTTGCATGCCACTATTTCGATGATATTATAATTTTTTCAGACTCCAAAGAACAACACCTTGAACATTTAGAGATACTATTTAACATTTTCAAAAAAGAGAATATCAAGTTAAAGTTAACTAAATGTACTTTTCTGCAACAACAAATTAATTTTCTTGGATATAATGTAACAAATGGGAAAATTGCCCCAGACAACATTAACATTGAAAAGATAAAGTGTTTGAAACCACCAACTAATGTAAAAGAACTCCAAAGATTCTTGGGCACAATAAATGTGTATAATAAGTTTATTCCAAAATATGCAAAAGTAAGACAGCCATTAAATACATTATTGAAAAAGGGAGTAAAATGAGGATGGTCAGACAAGTGCCAAGAAGCTTTTGAGGATCTTAAGAATTTATTGATTTGTAAACCAATATTGCAATTGTATGATGTAAACAAAGATTGTCATTTATTTGTGGATGCTAGTAAACATCAGGTTGGAGCTGTTTTAAAACAGCCACGTGAAGATGGGGTGTTGCATCCCATAGCATATCACTCTCGTGTATTAAAGGACTATGAGGCAAACTATTCTATTACTGAACTTGAATGTTTGACAATTGTGGACAGTTTAGACAGGTACTATCATTATCTCCACGGGAAAAAGTTCACAATTCACACAGACCATGCTGCCTTAGTTTGGCTTAAAAATGTGAAAAATCTTCGAGGTCGACTCTTTCGCTGGTCATTAAAACTAAGTATGTTCGACTATGAAATTAAATACCAGAAGGGAACTGCAAATATTGAAGCTGACATGCTTTCAAGGAACCCTATTCTAGAACCTAAAACCCAAATAAATCATTTAATTGAACTAGGAAAAATTGTAGAATTTCAAAATAAAGACAATGTACAGGGACTTAAATATAAAAATCTAAATGATGTAATCTACATGAGAAAGAAAGGATTTTTAAAAATTATAGTACCATTTTCATTGAGGTTAGAAATTTTAAAAAGAACCTACGAGGACTATGGACACCCTGGAATAAATAAAATAATGCAATTACTTACACCCCAATATTATTGGCCCAAAATCAATGAGGACATTAGTAATTATGTTAAACATTGCCATACTTGTCAATTAAACAAAAAGAAAAGACAGAAAAGGTTTGGATTGCTGCAAGAAGTACCTCCGACAGACCAACCCTTTGAGTGCTTAAGTTTAGACACAGTAGGCGGATTTAATTACTATAATTCCACAAAGAAATATTTACATTTGATAATTGACCATGCAACGCGTTATATTTGGGCTTTTCCATCAAAAAGCGTAACTACTGAAACTTATACGAATTGCTTAAAACAAATATTCCAAATTCAAACACCAAAAAAATTGCTAACCGACAGAAATGCAGCTTTTACATGTTCAAAGTTTTGAAGATTTTTAGAGCATAATAATGTGCAACAATTACTTACCTCGAGTCATCATCCACAAACGAATGGAAAGGTAGAGAGGGTAAATCAAACAATAATTACTAGATTAAGGTGCAAAGTACATAACTCAACCAGCAAAACTCCTTGGACACACCTATTAAATGAAGTAATTAATGAATACAATCATACGCCTCATTCAGTCACCCAAATGATCCCAGCTTACCTACTTTTTGGAATATTACCTTATGAACCTCATGTTAACAAACAAGATTTTTATCCTCAGGTGGATGAGGCGAGAAAATTAGCTAAAGAAAGGACAATTAATTACCATAATAGGAATAAAGTAAAATATGATGCACGTTTTGTAGAATCTAAATTTAATGTTGGAGAATTAGTGTTATTCGAAGAATTTCACTACCCTAATACAAGAAAATTAAGCTCACCCTATTCTGGACCTTACACTATTCTAAAACAAATGTCAAAAGTTAATTATGAAATTGATAGACCAAACTTTCACACTAAACGAGATTCTGAAATTGTCCATGCTTGCAGATTGAGATATTATAATGCACCAGAGAACTTAAAACTACACCACGAATAATGACAAACATTAGATCCATTTTTCTTTCTTTTCTATGTGATGCTTAACATCAAATTATATATTTTTTTAATTGAATAATTAATTATGTGTTGTCCTACTAAAGATATATAAAAAAAAACTGTCTAACTTTAACTTTCTTCTTAAGAATACTATTATATGTGAATTTTTTTTGGATCTCAATTTAAACACCGACTATGACAACTCTACTTCTTTAACCTTTCAGTAAATTTGATATTTCTTGAATACGCTTTCCTATCACCCACCTCTACAAGCGCGTTGGATGCCGTCCCAACTGTTTAAGGTCTTTTTTAATTTTTTTTTTATATTTGTTTTTAATTCATCAACTCAGTCACTTAAAATGCTGAAGATCATATGCTTGAGTAATGACTAAAACAGGGCTGGGATGGCCACTCCTTTTGTCCTCCCATTTCTATATATTATACTCCCACAGGTATGACAACTGCACCTTTTCCTTTTTCTCCATCTTTGTACTATACAAGATGCTGTTTTTCAACTCAGTCATATTCTGTCGGAGATTTACGGTTAGTCCACTGTACGGCTAAAAGACTCTTCCTCCTTATTAGACAGAGAACAATAGGGAGAAAGAAAACCACTTGTTACACAAACATAAACACAACCCTCACTGCTTAGAGGTAGAATTAAAAAATTTGAAACTAAAAGTTTGGGTAACACACATACAACAAGGTACCTTCAACACAAAAAATGGATATCCACGTAGAATTAAAATAAGTGTACACAAATGAATAGTAAATAAATAATTTGAAAATAAAGTGAAAAGTATTGAGAATAAATAAAGTTAGAATAAATATGAATAAGTATAACTAAAGAATATTGGATAGCATTTTGGAATGAATAAAAATTGTAGGAATAACAAATGAATATTGAAATGAGAGTAATAAGAAATATAAGGATATTGAAAAGAGAATTTTTTTTGATAATAAGTAATATTGAAATAAAGGAGATAAGAGATATTAAGAAAAAATAATGAGATAAATAAAGATACGAAAACTAGATAATGAGTGATATGTTTTGTAATTTTTATATACAATTGATATATTTGAAGTGTGATTTTATTAAAACTTGTGATTTTTATTGAAAGTGTGATTTTTATTATAAACTGTGATTTTTATTATGTAACTAAAGAACTAATTTTCTTTATATGTAAACAAGTCGAGATAATGTGATATTTATGCATGCTACGTTTGTGAAGCAGAAATAACACAGCACTAAAAAGACTGTGATTTTTTTTAATTGGTGTTTTTTCCTCAACATACTAATGACTGTGAAAGGACTAAAAATGTGAAAGGACTAAAAATGCACAGATAAGTCATTACAAGATAAGTAAATAAAATTTTTTTTTGGACTCACTCCATAGTAGTGAACGTTGAGGAAGAATTTTTGAATTTTTCATCCTGTTATCAAAGTCAACTTCATTTACTTAATTTTTGTTTGTTTTTGATATTTTTATTACTATGTTTTGTTATTCTGTATTATTCAAATCGAGATGATGGTAGATATTGTATTAAATGTATGTTTCCAGTGAAAATTTTTGGTAGTTTACAAATTTTGGTTATGTTAATTGATTTTTTTTTTCTGAGATTGTGTTGTGTGGGGACTGCAGCCCTGCTCAACATTGTTTTCAGTTGATGATAGGTGCATTTTTAAAATTTAATTTTTTTTCACAGCAACAATATAAGAAATTTACATAATTTACAATTTTCTGTAGTTGATCATTAATTACTATAATTTTTTTTGTTTTTATTGTGTTCATAAATTAGTAACCCATTAGTGTATTTTTGTGTATTCAATATTGAAATGTGCAATGTCTTGCCATGTGATCATCATACTAAATTAACTTAAAACATATGTTCCTTTTCAAACTTTTCCAAATTTGTGGTCGACGCCCATTTTCCTCACATGGTCGGGTGAGTCTGTCCTCCAATGCAGGCATTGTTGGTCAGCCTCTTCTCGGACGGGGGGGATATTCTATAACATTAAAAACCCCATACCATATTAAAATCTAACATTATTCTAAATTCCCTGCGGCGTTCGAAACTAATTTCGCTTTTGATTATAAGTTCTAATAACCTCTAGAGAAAAAATTAAATGGCTGCCTGTTTAATCGAAAACTAAACTTGCGTAGCATGGGTAGAAAATTAAATGCTCTAGCGCATTTGTCACGCCTTTTCCTAACTTTTAACCAATTAAACCTTACTACGATCACATGACGAGATAAGTTTATATAAGGTTTGGTATCACGTACATGTAGCGCTTTTTTGATCATGTAATTGCCTTGGGAAGACGTATTCTCCGACGAAATAAAAACTAGTATAATGCTGTAACTTGCTGCGTCGATTATTATTATAGCCACGACTACACCATCATTGCCTGTGATGTGCTGGACGCCCATTCTGTCCTTGGGTTGTCCAGTATGTTACATATATATATATATATATATATATATATATATATGCTTGTTTAGTTATTCTTCTGTCAATATTATATATGTTTTTTCTTTTGAGGTTAGGTAGTTGGCAATTTAATGTTACTATTGAAACAAATTTCTCGTAATTTAGTTTAGAACTGTTAGTTTATGGTAAATTTTAACAGATTGCAAAAATAAACAATTTCGACGTATTTTACTTTTATTCATAAAGGCAAGAAACCGGTTGAGGTTAACAAAGATATATGTGAGGTGATGACTGCTCATTCTTCACTTAAAGATGACTAACGCTCTGGTCGATATTCTGAAGTTGATGATGAAAAAAGGAAAGCCATAATAATTAATTGAATCGAATTGTCATATAATTATCTGTGCGAGATATAGCAAAAAGGTTAAATGTAACACATACACAATAACTGGAAATCACATAAGATGTCTTGGACTCGTTACGAAGCTCGAAATTTGGGTTCCGCATAAATTGAAAGAAATTCACTAAACACAACGAATCAATATTTGTGATACGCATTTCAAACGTAATGAAATCGACCCTTTTTTTAATCGAATTATCACTGGTGAGGAAAAATGGATCGTCTAAAATAACATTAATCTAAAAAGATCATGGTCCAAGCATCATGAACCACCACAAACCTTATCGAAAACTGAATTGTGTCGTAGAGTACAACAACATTGTGTCCACGGAGTTAGAAATTGGAAGAAGGAAGTGCAAAGAATAAACTAATTGGAGGAAACGAGAGTAAAAAGTGGGAAGGTTAAGAAGCGCCAATTGTAAAGAGAGCTATAAAGATAACAGAAGGAGATAGAGAAGGGAGAGGTACTTACACAGATGGACATGAAATAAATATGCAAGAGGGCGGTTTGAGTAGAGAGCAAGAAGAAAAGATTAAAAAAGAGGGGCAAAATTATGGACGTAATAAAAGGGGAGTCCCGATGCAAAAGTCTTTAGCCCAGGTTGTAAAAGGGTCCAGATCCGCAGAACGAGGAGAGAGTGGTCACGACGAGTGATACGCCCACGAAGCCCTATGAATGGAGTAAATATTAAGGATAAACTGCAGGCCAATCAGATGGTAAAATTAAAGAGACAATATAGCCAATAAGAAAGCATTGGAGGAGGTGCCCTAGAGTTAGATGGAAAAAGATATGGAGATGAATTGACTGATTAAAAAAGAGATAGCAACACGTTTTTGGCCGATAGACGAAGAGGTTACTGACTCAAACACGTCGAATACCTATAGATGTAGTGAACTGATAGATAAGAGGCAGCAATATGGCTTAACCCATTTACCGCCAAAACTATAAGGGGTGAGTTTTTTATATACAAATAATATTGGCTATTAATTTGAATATATACAACATTAATTTATGGGGGAAATAACAAAACTGGGCTTAACTTTTGAAAAATCGAGTGTTGCGTTCGCGCAAAGTCAGCGGGATAAGATTATTGACATTAAGTGAGTTCAACTGAACTTCTGCAGGGTTTTCATCAATTTCAGCACTGGGATTTTTTTTCACTTTGTTACACTTTAGAAAGAAAATGATCACTTTACAGGTAATTAATTGATCATAAAGATTTAACTTATTTTTCCTTTACAAAATTACTGATTATATCCAGAAAATAGTTTCAGTCATGAAAAGCTTCACTACAATCACGATGTAGTGCAACGTCACAAACTTTGCATGGATAAATTGTCTGGCTATGGCACTGTTTACCACGCAGTCTTTTGCTGTCTTCGGACTTGACAATAAAATGTTCAAGTTCTCCACGTAATGGCTTTTGCATGCAGAGCTTACTAGTCCTTACTGTTGCTAATCTATTTCCTGCTAACTCTTCACTTAAAAAAGTGTTTGGAAAAGTGACAATACAACTTTGCGTCTTAGATAGACTATTTTCAGGAGACAATCTTGATATTTTACACCCATTTGTTAAGGTTACATCAATGTAGTTGATAAATATTGGCCACCACTATTTTTCCCATGAATTCTTATTCTGTAATTTGATACTAAATTGTCTCATAAATCGACTCCTCTCATTTTGTCATTGTACTGTTCAATAAGACGTGGTTAAGGGACAAACACTTTTTCTTTTCCGTTCTTGAATAACAGGAAACGTTTTTTTACAGGAGGAACTTTTCCAAACGTTGAACCAAGAGTCACAACACAGTTGTGGTTCCATGAGACAATAATTATCTTCTTTTCTCCTTCGAACTGAAAATTGTAATAACCCCTCTCTTTCGTTCGAACACATTTCACCGATTGAAATGAGTACATTTGGGTGCGGTTTCTCGAATCGTATCCAAACCAAATTGTTGAAATTTTCTATTTAGCAAGTTTAGGTACGGTCTCACCTTATATAATTTATCTTTGCTATCGATTCGACTGTTATCAACCAAATGCAAATTCTGTTTCATGTTCCTGTACTGAAAACATGACATTGATTTTAGCAAAATAGGAATAGTAATGTCCTTATCAAGAGACCAGTAAATTTCTTCCTGCGGTAAAGAATAATATCCTTTCGTCAACAATATTCCAATGAACCGTCTCATGTAGGCTTCAGATGCTAAAAAATGGGGGCGATTTGCTTGGCACATGAGTTTGTCTATTCGACGAGAAGGGAAAACAACTCTGAGCCAAAGAGAAGATTAAAATTTCCTGCACTAGTTTTATCCTGTATTATATTTTTCATAGTTCCGATTTGATCTTTTTCTTCATTTTTCATATATTCAATGGTCCCTTCTTTATCCGTTTCATATCTTCAGTTTTTGTTTTTTAAATTTTTTGAAAGACTTGTACTGCTTTTAGGAGGCAAAAACTTCTTTTTTACTCACACTTCACTTTCGACAGCAGTATCACATGGTGAATCATCATTGCATTATTCAAAATATTATCATTTCCTTCTTCTTCATCACTAACTTCTGCTATTTCTGGTTGAATAACGACAATATCAGTTTCATTCTCATCATCATTATATGAATCTTCATCGAAAATTCTTTGAAGAGCTTCTTTAAACGTAAAGTATCTAATTTTAGGCATTTCTATAAGCACACAATGTGGAAAAGTTCCACGGAGTCAAAAGTCATGTGAATAAGGGAACTACCCTATTCCCGCTGACATTGTGCCAACGCAACACCTCTTTTCTCTTCCTCCCCCACCCAATCAAAAGCAACAGATTGATGGAGTGTTCTGATAAACTTTGACCTTGCCTAAAAGTAGATCATCCCCAAAGCTCACGTTTGTCTCCCTACATTTCTTCTGTGAAAAACACCAGGGGGAAGTTCTCGTTCAAAAATTCTCAACTAACTGTCTAAGTCTGGAACTCGTTATTAAATTAAAAGAACAGTTGAGGGCAAATATTTTTCTATTCAATTATTAACCTTACTTTAAAAATACTTTTGATATAAAATCATTTGATAGCTAAATTTTTATACACATTTATTTTGACCGTTGCGTCAACGCAACACCAGCGGTTAATGGGTTAATAGTATTGTACTGCCATTGGAGGGAAAAAAACTGCAATTGTTGATGAAACCATGATGAAATGGAGTTCCGTCATGAAATGATGATGACGCAGATGCAAGAGAGGTTCCGATCCTGAATGACCTGGCAGCCGATAGTAGTTGTTTACCACCGAACTAGTGAATTTATATGAGCAGTCCTTGTGCCTCAATATAGTTCCGCACTGAAATGATGATGACGCCAGATGCAAGAGAGGTTCCCGATCCTCTATGACCTGCCAGCCAATAGTAGTTGTTCGACGCCGAACTTGTGAGTTGATATGAACAATACTTGTGCCTCAAGATTATGCCATTTCCAGACGAAGAGATCGACGCCCCTGGAATCTCGCATCAGCAACTAAAGTACGGTGCTTTCCCTTCTCTCACATTTGCGTACAAAATCGCTGCTTCAATCAATTAAGAATGTTCGATGATAAGAATTAAACTGGTATGGCGCGATTGAATTAAAATATATAAATGAGTGGAATTATTATCATGTCAGTAAATTGAGCCATGTTAATATGTGTGATATTTATGAATTATTATCATGTCAGTAAGATGAGCCAGGTTAATATGAGTGACATTTTGGAATTATTATCAACTCAGTCAATTGAGCCAGGTTAATATGAGTCATATTTATATAAGATGATGTTATGATAATTGAATGAGTTAAATATATGTGTTGAGTGTCGTAGATAATTAACATAATAGAGTACTGAATTTGTAAGTGATATGTGTGTACGAATTGTGAGATATATAGCAGGAGTGTATTGAATAACTTTATATGTGTTTAATCAATAAAGTAATCTGTCATTTGAAACCAGAGTTGTTATCAATCGTGAAAGTACACAACGCAATTCTAATTTAATTCTCTCAAGTACTAACGCTATACGAAGAGGGGATGTTCTTGATTATACGAAATACATTGATATCTTTTATATATTAACATTAATAATATAATTAATTAATATGAAACCTCCCTAACTTAAAGGTAAATTTTCCCGTGACAAATTGCACCAGAAAAAGATCATGCTGTCAATTTGGTGGGATTACAAAGTTGTTGTGTATTTTGAGCTGCTTCCAAGGAGCCAAACTATCAACTCAGATGTTTTCTGTTGAATTTCTGTCTAGAATTGGCAAATCGCAGACTAATCGTGTTCCACCACGACAATGCGAGGCATCAGACATCTTTAGCAACATTTACGAAATTATATGTGATTGGTTGGGAAGTGATGTCGCTTCCTCCATATAGCCCCGACCTTGCACTATAGAATTATTATTTTTTTTGAAGCTTACAAAACTTTTTAAATGGTAAATATTTCAGTAAACGATGACCTCAAATCGCACTTTGTGAAGTTTGTTTTCTGGTAAGGACCAGAAGATTTTTGAACGCGGAATAATGAAGTTACCAAAAAGATGGCAGAAGGTCATCGAACAGAATGTAAGATATTTGACTCATTTAAATTCCTTTTTTGTATAGAAAAAAATGAGTTTTATTTCATACTAAGAAAGTAAAATTACTTTCTTGCCAACCCAATAATTATGATACAAATAAAACGAAGAAGGTTTCTCTCTTCACACAAGCAGACCAACAAAAGTCAATCATATGAACCCTATAACGTATAGCACAGAAAAAAAATTAATGTGTAAATGAAAACTCTTTAACTTTTGAAATAAATATAATATACGCCCTGAAATATAATAAAAATACCAAAGCCGTTTGCAACTTTAGTACTCCTTCATACATTAAGATGTAAATAAATGCATTTGATGTTAATATAACTGTGAGAATGTACCTTTAAAATTATTCAGAACTCATTAAAACGTATATGTAAATGTCTGGTTGCATCAAATATTATTTTACAAGGAGAGTTATTGGAAGAAACACTTTCTCAGAAGCCGGTAAAGATTAGGAGTTAAAAAATTGACAAAAAGGGGCTTTTTTTATGTACTTGGCTTTAAACATATTGTAGAGCTTTAAGAGCAAATCAACATAAACGTCACGATTCTATGTTGATAGCACATATTTTGTCATATACAAACTTTAAATTTTTCGCTGTTTTGGCATGTCCTGGTTTTCATATTTACTATAAGTCGATTTCTCCACAGTGTAACCTTTTCCAAATTTGTTAAATTTAAATAAATTTATGTAAAAGTCCTTTCAAGTTTTATGAAAGAAACTTTGTACATCGTTCCTTTGTTAGGTTTTGTGAAGAGTGTCTTCAGAATTTTAAATTTAATATTAACATTTTGAAAATATTTCCGATCAGCAAAAATTACCCTACTTTTCCCCTTCAAACTGATTACAGGTTTTACAAATTAAATTCATATTATTCATGAAGTCAAAAAAAATTAAGGCATTTTATGCGTAAGAATAAGGTAAAGAAGCTATAGAAAAAGAAACCTAAAGATTCATTTAACTTTGAATTTAAATTTTTGAAGGTGACTGCCTACGTTGAAAATGTCATTTTTGTTTACTTTGGTAAATTTTATTTTTTGCAAGAATCATGTAATTCAATCTTTTCTTTTTTCAAATCCGTTTTGATTTCCATTCTACATCAATTAGAAGCAGAGTTATAGCTACTTTGAAAAACATCCTCTGCTACAAAAATTGAAGTGAATAACAACTTTAAATGGGTTTTTCTCAGAACTATGTTTTTTAGCACAAATCTATACTGCTATCATGATATCTCACATAATAATGCATATAATTTGATAAAATTTTCAGGAAATGTTTTAAATGCTATTGTTAATGAAATGAAGTAGAGGAGAAGGTGGGATTATGGACCCCCTTTTGTTTTTGGCTCACTGTGGTTATACCAAAGACTGATTTTCATATTTTGAGACTCAAACCTCTTCCATAACTCATCATCTAAACATCCTTAACCCTTCAACACTCGCGTGGTTGACATATGTCACCCACCTGATTTCATCTTCCCTAATAGGGGGCATCGGAAGGTTGGAAGTGTCCAGCCCTCCCTCTACCTTCAAATGATCCTTGCCCCTTGTCGCCTTTCTTTTCACTTTAGTTAGTCTCTAACTGTTCTTCGATTGCATTGCATCAAAGTTCGCTGGTTGATACCTGTCCCCCGCGCGACTATCTACGTAACTTTTCAAGGTAAGTGAATTTATTTTATTTTCCGTAATATTTAGATTTTAGATCCTTTTATTTATTTATGATTAAAAATCTAATAAGAGATTGTCAATACCTGATAGGTTCTTAACATAAAACTTTTATCACATTTTTCTTAATAATTTATTTATTATTATTATTTTTAAAATTTCTTTGTTGTAAATCTTCAACTAACTTGGTACATTTTTTATATTTTTTACTGTTTCTTGTTTTACCATTTCTTTTTAGGATATTACGGCAGAAAAAAAAAGAAGAACTGAATTTTTATGAGAACCGGAAGTTTGAATAAAGTGGCTAAACGAGCTGGACACGGAGAGTGAAGATGATGATATCGGGGATTCCAATTATGATGAAAGTGATCATGTGGATGAGAGTGATCGTAATTCGGAAACTGACCAGCCTGTTGATGAAGATGGTGACCTCGAAGTTGAGGAACAAAGTAGTGTGGTTTCTTATAACGGTAAAAATGGTGTTACAAAATGGGTTAGTACTTTGCCGAAAAGAAATGTCAGAACCAGGCGCGAAAATGTTATAACACATCTTCCAGGGCCAAAAGGCATAGCAGCAAAGCTTTTTTCCCCAGAAAAAATCCGTTTATTGATGAACACGTTTATAATATAATAGCAGATTGCACAAATATTTACATTGATTCAATCAAATGTAAATTTGAAAGGGATCAGATGTAAATTTCAAAGGGTGCCAGAAACACCAACGAGGTAGAAATCAGCGCCTTATTTCGTCTTCTTCTTTCGGATAACTCGAAAGGTAATGGCATGGAATCATGCTACCTAACAATGACCAAAAACAGGTTTGCGTTTCTTCTCAGGTGCCTTCGTTTTGATGACATTCGGGATAGGGCATCTCGACGAGAAAATCTGTCTCGACGAGAAAATCGACAAATCTGTTCCCATAAGAAATGTGTTTGAAATAATAAACTGTAATTTTTCAAAATACTTTATTCCCATTTAATATCTCACTATCGATGTACAACTCCTTGCTTTTAGTGGCAACTGCCCCTTTCGACAATATATGCCAAGAAAACCATCAAAATATGGTATAAAAACGTTTGTCATGGTAGATTCTAAACTGGCGTATACGCTGAACCTTGTAACATACCTTGGGATTCAGCCAGAAGGGCCATTCCGAAAAAGTAATTCGGCGACAGATGTTGTTATGCGGCTGATCGAACCAATCAAAGGTTCACATCGCAATATTACAACCGATAACTGGTTTAGCAGTTATCCTTTAGCAAATAACCTTTTTTCAAAAGGTATAACATTTGTCGGAACTCTCCGAAAAAACAAGACGGATATCCCAAAAGAATTTCAGCCAAACAAACTTCGTGAACCTAGTTCATCATTATTTGGGTTCCAAGAGGATGTTACATTCGTCTCTTACTGCTCGAAGAAAAATCAAGCAGTTTTAATACTCTCCACTTTACATCATGACAACATCATTGACAATGAAACAGGAGATCTTATGAAACCAGAAATAATAACGTTTTATAACAGAACTAAAATTGGAGTTGACTTACTAGATCAACTTATCCAAAGTTACGATGTTTCAAGAAATACACGACGGTGGCCCTTAGTCGTATATTTTAATCTGTTGAACATCGCAGCAATCAATTCCTTAATAATATTAAAGATAAATCAAAATAAAAGCTTATCAAGAAATAAATTATTAGAAGATTTGGCGTGGGAACTAATAAAACCACAGATACAATATCGATCGCAAAGTCCAGAACTTTCTATTGAGCTAAGTCGGTGAGCATGCATTCTGCTCGGGCGATTGGCAAATGATCAGTGTACCTCAACAGGAAAAGAAGGTTCCAGAGGACGTTGTTACGCTTGTGGACGACAAAGTGACAGAACATCGCGTGGGAACTAATAAAACCACAGATACAATATCGATCGCAAAGTCCACAACTTTCTATTGAGCTAAGTCGGCGAGCATGCATTCTGCTCGGGCAATTGGCAAATGATCAGTGTACCTCAACAGGAAAAGAAGGTTCCAGAGGACGTTGTTACGCTTGTGGACGACAAAGTGACAGAACAGCGCGAAAGTGGTGCGAGAAATGCAGAAAGTGGTTATGTAATGAACATTTAAAAAATGTATGTGCAGAATGTTTTTAATTTTTTGTATTTTGAATGTATGGTTGGTTTGTAATATATAATATTTCTTTTTCTAAAATTTAATTGTGTTTTATTTGTAGTATATACTCCTAAAAAACTATCGAAATAATTTTCTTATAAAAAAAGTTAAATACGCATGGATATAACACCGTCATAAAAGTGGTTTACACCTGTTACCCACGCGACTGTTTGTGTTACAGATAGACACGCGAGTACTGAAGGGTTAAGTGGATTTGTCGTTAAATCAAATTTTAAGATGTATACAATCACATAAGTGAAAAAAATCAAAACTTGCAGGTGACTCAAAGTGGAGGGTAATATGGACCCCCAACTTTTTTACCCAAAAAATCATTTATCTATTTATTAAACAGCTGGAAACAAAAAAGATGAAAGTTTTCAAATGAAAAAGGGAAAGAAAGATAATATATTATTAAACAGCTGGATCATCAAATATTATCTATATAAAAAAACTTCAATTTTGGCGACAAAAATCGCAAGTATAAAACTCAGCTTCGGTTCCGGTGCGCACAGAATGAGTCCAGTGCAGGCTCATCAATCAACGAATCCACAGTTCTCTTCTTGTGTCATCTTGGAATGCACCTTCACAGAAGCTACACGATGATTCTTGCTGGTCTAGACCACCTCTGTAAACATATGGGCTTGTATCCACCCAGAGGGATGAGCTCTTCCAATTGCTCCGGATGGGGCTCCATTCATAAACTGATCCGTTAAGATTTTACGAGGAAATGTCATCATTGGTGGAAAATATGTTCCCCCAGCACTCATGCAGCAAACCACAGTTTCCAGAGAACCACGTTCAGCTGTAGCCAGATCTCCCACCTGTCGTTTTCTCTTCAACCCGATGACTTGGGAAACTTTTGAATGAACCACACTTAAACCACTCTCATCTACATTGAAGATTCTGGAAATGATTCCCAGAACACAAGCCTTCCAGCAAATAAAAATAACCCAGCCACCTGCTCACGTGTGAATCCTTCTGCACGTGCATATGACGTCCCTGTAGGTTTTCTGATCGAAGTTTTTGTCTGACGAGTGAGGTACTGGATTAGCCAGTCTCTTCCTGCTGCTTCGTGTATGAAAGTGTGGGTGATAGTATTGCGTTCAGCCAATTGGAACGCTAATTTCCTCACATCTTGTCGAGTGAGACCGTGAAATACTGACTACATCTCTAACAAATCGGCCATTAACTTTTTTTCAGTGTAATCTGGTAAAACAGGCTTCCTCCGTAGTTTTTGTGCCAGGTGATAACCGAATGGCTAGGGCACTGGCATTTGGTTCAGATCCTGAGGGTTCGAATCCCACTGATGGCATGGAGTTTTGTAGCTTTAACCCATATTGGACCACCGTCCTATAAATAGGACAGCTAATAAAACTTCATTTTAAAAAATAATAATAAATATTTTCTGGGTGAATTTTACCATAACACCTTTAAAAAAGAGAAAGTGTAACATACAAAAAAAAGTAGCCAACCAAATTAAATTTAATTAAAAACATGTATTTTTTAAAAAAAGACTTTAAAAATTGTCATTTTTTAATCTGTAATTTGAACATTATTAATTTATTTCACAGGAAACATCGTAGCGGTTTTTTTCTACTACAGAAACTGCGCTATAAGTGTAACACAAAATATTTGCTCAAAAAAATATTTTACGCATGTATTTTGTGTGAATTTACTAGGTGTCCTAAAAACAGGACAACGGTCCAATCCCCACCTATTGTAATCCGAATTCGCATTGCATTCATAGATCACATTCCTTTCTTATCTCTGTATGAAACACCCGCTCAAATAGCTGGACATAACCAGATGGCCCTAGAGGGCCATTGAATTCGTGCAAATAGGGAATTGCAATATAAACTGGTTCTCACTTGGAAGGAATTTTTCGAGTGCGTATTGCAGCTATATTTTTTCTGCTAAGAATTCGATTACTTTACTTTGAGTAATTTGTATTTGTAAAATGACGCGTAAATTTTTAATAGCCCAAGAGGCTCTGGAATATATGAAATCTTTAAGTGATGAGGAAATTGATGAACCTGAAATGGTTATTGTTCCTCCTGATCCAGATTCCGTTAGTGATGAGGAAGAGATAGACGACTCTGGTACAAAATTTAAAATTCCTGTAATGTGTCACGGGTTTGAAATTCAAGATACCGCTGGAACAATTGAAATTTCAGCAAATGACAGTGACGAATGTCATCTTCCAGAAAAAAATATCACATTGGGTAAAAAGTGTACCAAAATTTGAACTTTCAAGCGAGTCAATTCCTCTTCGAGAATATGAAAATATAGTGAGTATGGTTTCAGGAAAAACTCCCGTTGAACTCTTCCACATGATGGCTATTGGTATGGTGTCTCATGCTGTTATAGAAAGGAATCGGTATGCAGCGCAAAAAAAACTGTCATTATTTTAACATCACTGAAAGAGAACTCAAACAATTTCTAGGTGTCATCTTGTTTAGTGGATATCATATTTTACCTCGAGAAAAAAATGCATTGGGAAAATGCTCCCGACACTGGCATCACTCTAGTGAGTAACGCTATGTCTAGAAAACGGTACAATGACATCAAGCGTTATATTCATTTCAATGAAAATTCTGCAATCAACCTACAAGATCGTTACTGTAAAATTCTACCTCTTCTTGACAAAGTCAATATTACCTTGAAGCAGTTTGGTATATTTTCAGAAAATTTAACAATCGATGAGAGAATGGTGAGATATTTTTGAAGACACGGAGGCAAGATCTACATGAAAAACAAACCCGTAAAATTCAAATACAAACTATGGATGTTGGCATCTTACACCGGGTATCCTTTTCATATTATTCCTTTCCAAGGAGCTACAGTAAAAACTACGGAGTCTCTTTGCCAACGTGTTGTGGAAAGTTTACTTTCAGTAGTGAAAAATCCAAAACTTCATCGAGGTATATGGATAACTTTTTCACCTCGTATGGGATATTTGTTGGCTTGAAGGAAAAAGGTTTCTGTTCTACCGGAACTGTGCTATATAATAGAATGGCAAAATGCCCATTGGCGCCTTTGAAACAGTGGGATAAAACGGAAAAAGGTTCTTCAGATGCCCTTTTTGACACCGTAAACAAAATAGCTGCAGTTCGTTCGAATGATTATCGTGTGGTATCTTTGTTCACAAATTTCGAGGAAACGCAAGTGGAAAGCAAAGTTCAGCGCAGAGTGACAGGCGGTAGAAATTAAATTGATATTCCATTTTGTGTCACATCCTAAAAGAAATATAAAAATGGAGTGGACTTAATTGCCGGAAAAATTGAAACATATTTTGCTTCCATCCAGGGAAAAAAGTGGTACTGGAAACTTTTCATAAACAGTTTTGAAACGGCACTTTTCGCAGCATGGAAAATTTCAAAAGTGTTTTGCCCTGTTGAAGCACAGGGACTCTTAGAGTTCCGAAGATCAATCACAATTAGTTATTTTGGGGAAAAATCCCGAAAAATAACACCAGACAACGTGGTCTGATTCAAAATAACAAAGAGCTCCTCAATCTGAACAATGACCACATATTGATGTACAACCCTGAAGGACGACAGAGAAGATGCCAATTAAAGAACTGTGAGAGAAAACCAAAGACAGTTTGCTTAAAATGCAATGTTGGACTTTGCATCAACTGTTTTCCCGAATTTCACTCATAATACATCCTGCTGTAATGTAAGTGATATTTTTGTAATACTAGTAGTGTTTTGGACCGTTGTCCTATTTATAGGACAGCTAATTTCTTAAAAAATTAAAAACATTTTTTCTCAATTATGGTTTTATACCCTTAGTTACTCAATATAAAAGATATAAACAAAGTTTTAAAAAAATTCAGAAATATTTATTAGATGCGGTCCAATATGAGTTAAATCGGCTTTAAACTGTAGGTCCCGGTCTAATTAGCCCTTGTATAACAAAAGTTGACCGTAGCGCTTCAAACCAAAACCAAACCCTAGTTTTTGTATAACCAAATCTGCTGCTGGCATATCCACTTGTGAAGCCAATAATCTCAAAGTTATTCTTGTTACACCAAATACTCTGGCAGCCTCCTTTAGCCCCATTTCTCCGCATCTTAGCTTCTGGATAGCCTCAACGATCTTCATCCTATTCCAACTTCTGCGCACTACAGCGATTCCAGAATAGACCCAGATTCCAGAATAACCGAAAATGATTACAAAAATGGAAAAGAAAATGTATCACAATGATATAATCTGTGGAATCGCATTTTTTCTCGGAAACATTATTATTTCATCATCGCAACCGGTTGCTGGTAATATGGACCCGGGTCCATAATACCAGCACCCATGGGGTCCATATTTCAAACAACGCCATCTTGGAAACAAACTCGTTTTTCAAATTATGAGTTACATCTAATTTAATTTCGCGCTAGCTCAAAAGGAACTTCATGTCATGTAGAATAAGGCACAGGAATCAGTTTTTACAAAACATAGTAGTCGATATGTAAAATATTCACTTTTACTTTCCTCAGTAAAAGTTTGAAAAGTCGAAAAACAAACAATTGGCCACGGGACGTCATTCGCGAGTGAACAGGAGTCAATTTCCTTGACTATCCATTGAAGTCACCCTGGGGCTTTAGTTCGCAGCTATAATTAGCGGCAACACCTGCGCATAGGGTAGATTTCAAGGGGGTTCATTATAAATGAAGGGTCCATAATCCCACCCTCTCCTTTACAATAATTGAAGTATAATAAATATTTTTTACTTGGGGATGTTTTTATAAGGAAAGAAATGACGAATCGGGGGAAATTTTCATATTGGAAATTGAAATTGTCTGTATTATTTTTGCATTTTAAAATTTCTCTTAGACTGTAAGTCATTTTGAAGAATACTTTCATATGTATCATGTATGAGAAGAAAAATAAAATAGCAGCATTAGAATTTTGTTCAGAGTGATAGGAGTTTTAGGTAAATTTCATTAAAAATTACTTCATATTGACCAATTTATAAAAAAATATGTTATTCACAGGTAAATTTTTGTTTTCCTTTTACTTTTTAAGCACTATTTTACTATAAAAGACCCAAAAAGCCTTTAAAATTTATTATTTAAAAAAAATTGGCTCCGAACGTAGGCAGTCTCCTTAAGACAAAATTGCAAATTATGAGATAATTTTTCGTATGCATAAGTAATTTAATATAAAGATGCAGTTGAAAAAGATATGTATTAAAAATCATTATTAAAAAAATCAATTCATGGAATCAGATTTTAATGACTCGAGTCTTATCTCGATCCGATTCAGTTCATCAAGACAGTGGTACCTGACCGAGCAAAGGAAGATAAAGAAACATTTAAATTTCCTTTTTTGAAGAATCATCACATTTAAAGAATGCAAATATTAATACGTATATGTTTGCCATCAGACTGCATCACTGAGATCAGAAAAAAAGCATTAATACTAACGTTTTTTAACATCGTTAGAATACAACAAAAAGTTGATGGTTGAAAACTCCAGTTCAAGTCTTGTCCATGTCAGGCAGGTATTACAATAAGTGTGTATATTTATAGTAATACTAAACGTTTAATGGCTTTACATTTTTTACATCTTTTTTTAAAAATTCACTTTGAAATTGCAATATTTAATGACACTTTCCGTGTCATTTCTTTTATAAATAATCGATTCCCCGCATCTGAACTTTAACGGCTTTTTCTTCAGGACTTATAAAAAATTTTAAAATTTAGTAAAGGAACAATCTTTCATGAAAACAAATTACCAGTGAAGGAATATTTGCATTTAAGGCACACATTTTATTCCAAATAATGCGCTTTTGTACACATAAAGATCGTATTATCATACGTTTTAGCTTCCGGGCAGGAAAACTCAAATTTAATTCTCTCTCATATCGTTCAAACGTGATTTAGAGAATCAAAGTTTAGTAAGTCATAGCACTTTCGAATTTGATTTCAGATTCAACCAATATTGTTTGGTTATCTGAAACTATTATATTTTGATTTGCATATCACTCGGTAAATGTTTTAGAAAAGAAAAAACAAAATTACCCCTCTAGAATGACTTTTGTTTTAAATGTTATAAAACACGCAACAATTTTTAGAATTAGTTGAATATACAATAGAAAAAAAGACGTTCTACAAGTTTAAATCCCGTTTAATCCATTTACATAAATTTATTGTAAAATTGGTCAATTTTCTAGACTTTTATGTACCTGAAAATAAAGTCGGTAATTGCATTCTAAGTCGGAACACTCAATAACTATATTTTAAAGAAATATTAAACAATTGTCACCTCACTGTAAATAATATTTTGATATTAAATGATGATTAAATAGAACCTTTTTCCTATAAATGTTGATCTTAATTATGTCTTCTGTGTACTTCTGATATGTTTCTTTGACAAACTAAAATTTCGTTATAGGACCATGACGAATATTTCGACCTTCTCAGAAGTGGCCAAATTTTTTTCCATTGCTTTCATTTTTCAGCTAACATCTCAAAGAAAGCTTTTTTTTTCTAAGGAACGCCAGGAAATCTCTTTTCAAAGCCGTCCTGTGAGTATGAGAATGTTATTTCTTTGTATTTCCTTGTTGCTTTGACTTGCATTCCTCTTAGCTTTCTCACAAAGCTAAGTAGAAATCGATGCATCTGATTGATTATTTCAGCACTCTGGAGATGTCATTCATGTGTGGTCAGGTATTGTATACAAGACATATGTCTTTCAATTATATTTTCTGACAATGCTTAGGGGACATCTGGGGTTTTTCTTTATAGGAAATATTTTATCGATATTCCCGGTAACAGTACACTAATGGTTAAGGACATTTAATATTATATATGAAGTTTATCAGTGACTGGTCCTCTTGCTTTACAAACGAATTAATTTTAATATTTTTTTACAGAATTATTATTGAGGAGTTATTAAATATGGATTACCTGAAACTTTATCTGTCTTTTAATAACTTAATTATTAAAATAATTCTTTTATAATATTTATCTAATTAATAATTTTATACGAGTTGAATTTAAATGTCTCCAACTTTTAATATTATGTTTTCATACCCTCATTAAATGCGTATTTTTTTTTGCATATAAAAGGGACGAAAAAAATTTATTCAACAGGTGTCAAATCTAACATTTTAGAGATATGGATTAGTTCAGGGTAAATTTTAGTACAGCAACAAAGCGGTTCCGAACAGACACTAGATATTTTACACATAAAATATAATTACATTGCTCTTATGCTTTTCATATGTTTGTAATAGAGATACTGTCGTAAAGGGCCTGTCCTGACTTTATTTGGTTTGGACGTGAATTCGTATTTTATTTGTGGTAGTACATTTTATGTTATCAAAAGGGGTAGTTGGGTGCGTTGTGTTTAGGTATTTGGTTGAATAGCACTCCAAGTTCTGGACATTATTTGCCTACGAACAAATTATAAAATCTTAACCTACAAACTTTCTTTAAAAATAACGGAAATCAACTCATTGACGAAAAGCAAGTTTTCTTAAATACAAAATTATAGTTTATTTACAACCTTATCTATTTACAATTTAACTCAAAAACCGAATCACCAAATCTTCGCACACAGTTTACACATTTTACTAATCTTTTAGCCTTTTCTCCTCGATTCATATCAAACGACATGTATTTAATTAAATCTACACCTTTTGGATTCAGGGAGCATATAATTATTAAACTAACTCATAGCCAAGAACTCCTATTCATCAAAATTATCTTTACAAAAACACTGTTCCCGCACTAATCTTTCATTTAGCTCGGTGGGGTCTGAACAAAACAAAATTTGACTTTCACTCACTCAGTTTGACGATACAGCACTGGGACTCTGGCGTCGAAGCTCTGCTTAGGCATGGGGTATCGCTTCTTCCTTCTATGGTAGCTGGCACTCAACATCTTAGGCCGACGTGGGCCTCGGTCGTGGTCATCTATCGTAGGCTTCTTCCGCTCTTTTTATAAGATGGGGGTATTTGTCAGGAGGTCCTCACACACTCTCTATCGAAAACTCTTTTCATCTCCGGGACCACTCAAATCGGAACTCCAACGTGAAGGCGCACTTCTCTCCACCTCTACTCTAGTTTATTTATTTGTGAAGGCCGCAACCAGATTTTCATGATCAGCAAAACAAATTCTAGTATCAGAATCAGGAGGCTCTCATACCGGGATATATCAACCGGATCTCTGCTCCGCTAAACGACATATTTCTTCGGGAAACTCCAGGGCAAGCTCAACTGTTCCTCTACAGTTAAAATAACAACACTTCATCACCTGCGATGCTAAGCACCGGGGAAAAGGAACCCGGGCCGGCATGCAGAGTGAATCCTCGAAAAAAACTCTAAGTCTTCTATTTATTTATTTTTTTTATAACAAAGTCCACGCCTTCTCGTGACTCCTAATCCATTCAGGAAAGCTTTCAAAAATCCACCACCTAGCCTCCATTTTCATTTCTCGGATTGGATAATCCCATAACCCATGCACGCCTTAATTTCGTCATACACAGACCACCCAAAGTCCAGTCCACGTGTTTTGCGGTCTACAGGTCCAATAAATCCTTTACAATGGGGTATTTTACTTTAATGTCAAACCCTGGTGCCATCTCCTTATCTGCGTCTGGAATCACCTACCCCCTATCGCGCACCGCCGCTTTTAAATTGGCTAAGGCGTAAAAGACTACTGTTCCGTCCTTTAATCAAAGGCGGCTTCCTAGCATTCTAACCGAAATGTGATGAAAACAGCCTTCGATCACTTTAAAAATTTTAATTTTTCTTTAAAATCGAAAGCGCTTCATCACAGATACCATTAAAGTAAATTATATGTTTGCAAGTTGTGTCGCAACTATCATGTTACAAAACACTTAATATTTGGGTTATTGCAAAAAACAACTCTGGTTTGATTATTCTTGTCATAATCCTAAATAGATATTCACACGATGATTCACCACAAAGTATACTTTTGTATAATCATAGATGGTGTAAGATTGGGACCCAATTTTAAATTTTCGTAATTCAAAGTTCTGTGATAATAAGATTAATTCTTTCATTTCATTTTTGTAATTCCAAGACCTCCTCGATATGCATTACGTCGTGCTCTGGGATCATTGCCTGTTTGCAAAAGGATTATTTTTCCAATACGGAGGCACATGCCGTCAAACATTCGCCACAATTTTACTGCCCATTTGATTGTGGGGGCACCATATAAGCAGACAGCATTACCCCTTATGAAGGGATGACACGAACGGATGCATTTTACGAACGGATGCGGGACGCCAGGATTCGATCCGAGCACCCTCAGTACCGAAAACCAGCGCGCTGTACCACTGGGCCGCCACAAACACTGCAAAAGGAATATACATTATAGTATATTGACTGATTTATAAATGTTTCACAGTTTTTATAATTAACAATCATATATCTCTTGTTACAGAATACATCGGAGAGAACAAAGATCATTTATCAGAAATGCTCTGTGCCGTACTTAAATCTCAGAGAGGATAAACTCAGATAAAAAGGTAAGCTGAGACACCTTTACTTCTGAAATCAAAATTCCTGCAATTAAAAAAAATGTTGGAGTAAGATAAGGAATGGATCAAACTTCCATCACACTAGATGGTTTTTAAATTTTTTCCTTAGAGTTATTTTTTGTCATTGTATATACACGCTGCAGCTGTTATCTTTTTTTCTACAAATGGAACCCAAAACTCGTCTTGAAGTGGACATATTTTCTTCTTAATAAGAATTTTAAAAAATCATTTCATATTTTTATCTTATAGTTTCATGTTGAAAAATATGTTAGTTTAAAATGAAAGGTAATATATTTTTCATATAAATAGTTTATGTTAATTTTATTTATACATACATTTGATAGAGTTGAATTTGAGAACTCTAGGAAATGATAAATCGTCAACGAGAAGACTATTAATCATTAACATTTACAAAAATGACATCTTATTTTCTTAGTTTTCTAAGGAGTTTTTAATTTCTTATTTTTTATTATAACACATGGCTGCTTTTATATCGTATTACTACATATTTAATCACAAATGTTTGTGTCTAAACACTGAACTTTGTATAAAAATATACAAAATTTTAATAGATATATTTAAAAATAAGCATATTAATTTCGAACTCATAGTCACACTTTTTTTATCTAGGAAAATTTTGAACTTTAACTTGTACCACTATGTGGCAACATATTTTTCATTTAATATTTATTATAACAAATATCTATTTCTTCCAAAAAGAGCCTTGTCATAGAAAATGCATTGCAACATAATGCATGAGAAATTACGAAAAACATATTTCCAGGAAAAATAAAACATTGATTTCTGAAGATTTATAGCGATGTTAGGAACTGAAATATGACCATTTTTGAAATTGCATTTTGAAATGGCCTCGTCAATTGAAATGGTAACATATGTGATATATAGAGAGATCTAAAGAGATTAAAATTATGTATATGTATATTATGTTTTTATGCATGTGTGTGTGTGTATACATGTTTGATAATAAATGGATATCCATTATTGCAACAGATTTGCTGCCGGATGAATCAGCATAGTTTTTAAAAAATAAGTTTCAAGAGATTTATAGATTTCAGTCTCATCTTTCTATAGATGATAACATATAACGGAAAATCTGATCTTTCTTTATATCAGATATTTCTTTAAACCCTTTGGATTTACAGTCTTCTGCATTACTCAGTTTTGAATCTATAAACGGATAAATTTTTAAATCCAAAATACTATGAACCCAACATGGTAAATAAAATTGCTTAAGAATTTGGTTTAGAAGCCTTTTTTTATAAATTTTCATTGATATCTTCAATAATTTTATCAGTGTGTATTTTTTCTTTGGTATGTACCACTATGAATATTGGATGCTACAGAAGTATATATGTATGAAAAAACTATTGAAAGCTTTATATTCTGAGAAAAAGATCTGGACTGACCCAGCAAGCTGATGTATAATGTATTGATTCATAATGTATTGTTGAATATTTTGTTCGGTAACTGTATTTATTTTCAAAAACATTGTGATAAAAAAAGTTCTTATAATCAAAGAAAAAACAATGTGTAAGGCGAGTGCCTTAAATCTATTAAATACTTTTTTTTTCCTCTCCAAATATTAAATATTTTTTCTGTACTGCTGTTTTTCAATTAAGAATTTACATTAACAATTTTGATAATAAATTATCTTAAACTTTATAGAAATAAAGGTTTTTCCATAATTCGATCGAGATAGAAGGGATACAACATTTATGCATTCGATATGTTTCTGCAATAACAAAAGTATTATTCTTCAAATTTAGATGGCATTTTTGTTACAGAAAATATGTTAGTTATAAATTCATATATAAGCAAAACACGGATACTCAAGTTCTGAAAATATTTAAGAAAAAGAAAGAATGACGAGTAGTGTCTAAATTTTTAATATAGGACAATATCAGTCAAGTTAGTTGCGTTTTAGAGCTATTCACAAAGGCAAAAATCAATAAATATTTGATTGAAATAAGAGAAACTATTTTTCAGAGGTTCTCCGTAGGAGTCGTGATTTAAGTGGAAATATGAAAGGAATTTTTGTGTTAGTTATAGGTTAGTAATAGGTTAGTTATAGGTATTCGTTAGCGGTAGTTCTCAAACTTAATCGACCGTGACCCACTTCCTTTTGAAAGAAATAATCCCGACCCTCAATGAAAAATTTTCGATTGCAGCATTTTTTGAATAAGGAAGATGCTAACAAAAAACTGGAAAATTGAAATAAGCAAATTTTGAAAAATTATTTCAAAAACCAACGAAATGCAGATTTTAGGTATATAGAAGTATGACCCAAAGGAAAAAGATACTTTGGGCTTTTTTCTGATACGGATTATTGGTTGGAATATGTGAACACACAGGAAGGAATTGGGATACATGAGCTACATATCCATTACACATCTTCCCCTAGACGGTTTAAAGGCTTCCATAGTGCTACTATTTGCCAGTAAGTTACCGAAAAAACAATAAACTCGTACGACGGTATCGATGACGAGTAACTTGAAACCCGGGTCCCCGTGGTAGTCTTTGGGATGATTTGGCAGTGCATAGTACTATAGGACTAAACGAAACGCTTTAGGAAGGGCTTTCATTAAATCCTCATCAGTAGGAAATAATACGGTGAGATCGCTAGCTTCTTGGACGTGGTGGAGAGTGTATCACTCCTTCATCCTCGGGATTTTGAAAATCTGGCATATTTGAGTATCTTTGCTGCTCTGGGACACCCGATGTGTGAGGAGCACGTGGGATAGTCCCGAAAGATCCATGTTTCTTCAATCGGAACCCGGATTGGTAATTTCTATAGTCTGATTTCACCGCTTTCACGGTTAACACGGAATCGACACCAATGCTATACTTTTGGGTTTCTGGACAGCGGTATTTTGGAGAAAAATACCTTTAGCATGAATTAAGAAAGTGTCTTATCACTTACTAAATTTTGGCTAGTATGAGCGAAGAACGTGCGTCATTGTCTGCGGATTCAGTCTTGAACGACATCCCGGACCTACACGTCGTTAGCAAACCGTTGGCCTTTGAAATCATTATTCAGCGGGCCGAAGATGTGGAAGTCCCATGGCAACGGGTTTGGGGGAACAGCACATCTTGTCCATGGTAGTCGATTCCATAGTGATGGCCAATTGTGCTTGCACATAATTTAGCATCAAAGAAGCCCAGCCGTCCATTACGAATTTATCGAAACACTCTTATTATTGTGCATTATTATATACTTTGATGTCTATACACATCCCTCTTACGACGATTGAATTCGACTTCACTAACAGTCTCTGCCATCAAAAAGTCAGTAACCGCACCCTGGGCATGTTTGGAGGAATCCAAGTCATGACCGCACGTAGTCACCTTGCTTAAACTCGTAGAAACATGACACTGACACTTTCCTGCGATAACAGTTTTGTTTCGGAACATACAACGGTTTTTAACCCATTCCGCTAAAACAAGCCTCAATTTCATTTGGGACACACTTATATTTATTTTATATTATATTATATTATAAGAATATAAATATTATAAGAATATATTATATTATATTATAAGAATCCAAATTATCTTATAAGAATAAATAAAAAGTATTGCTTACCTTCTGCACTTGTTTTTCGCAATTCACATGTGACTTAAACTTTATTTTTAAATGTTAATATGTATTTGCATTCCATATTGTTAAAATTAATAAATATAAGAATTAAAAAAGATCAGAATCTGAAAATTAATAGCATATTTATAGAATTTTTTAAAAAAATAGTTCAATATCATGTAAATTTATTTCCAAGTATCCTTGACTCCTCCATATATTTTCGCTACACCGTTGAGGGTCGCGAACCAACAGTTTGCTCACCACTGGGTTAGAGGAACAGAGGAAATATTTTTTTGTGTTAAAAGCCATGTAGAGAAACGTAGCCGCAAACAAAGGTAAAATGACAAGTGTACACACCATCATTATACCTACATTGATTTTTTTTTTTTTAAACGGCAACTGATTTGGAACTAAATGTCCTTCACAATACCGGTTAACGATATGTTTGAATGGATTTATGGACAATAAACAAATGCTAAGATCTATAACTCTTTGAAATATATAGGTATTCAAAACGCAAAGTTTCAAAAAACGTGTAATATGGGGTAGAAAAAGCCAACACATGAACTAGAATTAAAGGAGATTACAAGGGGAGGGATATGGATTAAAAAGATTGAAATTATACAGGCTATGTCGTTATTGCTGTTGCTTATGCACCCTGGCTGGGATGTATTCCAGACCAGGTACATATAGGCTTGCAGGATTAGGGGTGGGGATCCTGTTTATAATGAAACAACAAGGGTCGGAGTCCGACTTAGCCAGGTCCCACTTTCTTGCCATATATAGAACATCCCCCAGGATGACATATGGGGGAATCTTACCTTACCCAGACACTGATACCAAGGAAGGACGTTCCGGTCTATATATTTAACGTGATGATACACAGGAAAATATTTGAATGGCTTATTTGAAAAGTGGTCCAATTCCACTTGTTTTAAAAATGGAGTTAAGCTAACTTTCATGTTCATACAAGTCATTTCTATCTTATTTTTAAACTGGTACACCTACGGCTTATTTCTGCCGCCAACAGTACAAATCAGACTTCAGCAGTCATTTCTCAGCGCTCCTTAGACCTTAAGGCTATGTATCTCAAAATTAACAAGAATGCGGTTAGACCACTATTCAAAATAAGGCCTTCATTTAATGGTGTTTGCCGAATTCGATCCGAGCACCCTCAGTACCAAAAACCAACATACTATCTACATATGTCTACCTGTGGCCCAGAGCGAATATAAAACTTTTAAATGGGATAAAAATAATAAAAAAGATATCGAACAATATTAGGAGAATGGGATAATAGGAGACGGAGTTAACTGAAATATTTTTCTAGGCAGTTTAACAAAGGTAATATAGAACGATCACTGGACTCTAGACCAGATCTCCACATTTATTTCTAGGCAACCTGACAAAGACTATTTTTATCCCCTAGAAATTAGTTGTCGTCCTTACTTTTTGTTCTATATAGGTTCTGTGCTTTTCAATTTCGTGCCCCCTTCAAATTTCATGCGAATAACACATATACAGGGATCCAGATATTTTGAGATTACATTCTCAGCACGTAGCTATAGATGAAGATGGATGCATTTATACGTAAAGTACGATTAATAATTTATCAATATCCATGTTAAAATTACATTCAAGAGTCATGGTTATTAGGCATGGCCAGATATAGCAAATGGGATTCTACTAGGCAGTATGGCTACTTTGGAAAATTAACTGCCTCGTATTATTCCTCATTCAAAATACACGTGTTGTCGTACGTATTACGTGTAATGACATCATGTATAGATAACATACAAATTTATATAATAACATAAATAAAGATCTAATATGAATATGTTTCATTAAGCTTTTTAATAAGGAATCACTAACCAAAATCTTAAGGATCTAAATCATTGAAAATAATGTTTGTTTAATCAATCTTGAGGTATTTTTTGTTTTAGCAAATTAAATTGATAGGCAAGTATTAAAATGTGATACAGTTTGATAAAATTCAAAAAGCATGCCAAAGAAGTGAAGCTAAATACAAAATACACATTACAGCGTAAACGTAGCCTTGACCTAAGTCGACGATTACTTAACTCTGGAAATGTATTATATTTACTCTTAGATGTGCAATTTGTCCGGAATAAAATTTCCCCAGTTTATAAATTTTTACCGAATATAGTTTTCGATATTAAAATTCAATTGCCTCCAAATTTCAGTTATGTTTAAGTAGGAAGGAATTAATAAGAAGAGTGAAATTAATATATGTGTTTAAAAATAGTAAACACAACTTACAATAATAAACATAAATTATAATTTTTAGATGTGACCATAGTATAAAATATTCAAGGTCGATATTTGAAGTATCTAATACAAAGGTACGGTAATACCAACGGATAATATTGATTGGAAGAAATGCTACTCATTTTTAATACTTTCTGGGAATTCCAATATAGAAGAGTGCTTGTCCGAAGTTTATTCATCGTTTATATGAAAATTCAGTGGACTGTTAAGAATTATATTTATTGAGAAAACCTGTTTCGTAAGTCTAATAAACACGGTAGGTGACCCTTAGATATTTTAAAGACGAAAAGCACTAAATATCTATCCGATTCCAACACACTAAAAAAAACCAATCAGGAAACTTAAGGTGATTGCCCTTATCAACGAGTAATCTGAAATCAGGGACAGATACTGTGTCTGAGAAAAAAAATTAAATGTTACAACTGACTTTAAAACATAATTCCGAACTTTTATGTATTTGCCCAAAAGCGTATCTATCAAATATCTAGAATTGTGCTGAAGCATGGTTAATAATATCCTACAGAAATTGCAGATTTCTAAATATGGTATAGAACATCAAATCAGGAACATAATTATCTACATACATAGCAAATAGTTGATGAAAGAGTTAGCAAACAGTTGATGAAAGTTACTGCTTACCACAGGACATATCCTTGAGCAATATAGAAGTTAGCGCGACAGAAATTGATGCTAGAAGTGCTCAGTTCGAATTCCGATAAGCGCCACTGAAAGCTCTTTTATCAAAACCAAGTATGGCTAATATAAGTCTGTAAGCTGGATATTTCTTCTGTGTGATTCGTAGGGGGTGGGAGAAAAGTTCGAGTCCACCAGATGTCGCCTTGGTGTTGCACGGTCCAAGTTCTGATGTCAAAATTTCGCCCCGTAGCATTTAATGGAACTCGCTAAATTTTTGTTTAGTAAAATCAACAACACAACAGAACATACCAATCAGGATATATCCAATTATAAATTAAATAAGTTAATTTGTTAGTTCAAATCTTATGTAGTGCTAATATAGTGTCACATTCTTAAGAGATTTTTTTTCCGAAGAATTGTTTTTCTTCCTTATTTCCTCCTAAAGGTCCACTTTTAATTTTTGTTTGAAGTTTGGAGATCTTACCTAAAGTCCCCAAATACGTGGACTTTAATTGTGGTCAATGTGCACTCAGAAGCTCCAAAAATTGTGTTTTTGTTATTTTAAAGGTACAAACTTGATATGGGACCGATTAGTGAATACAAGTAAGTTTTAATATATCAATTTATTACTTTATATTTAAATCGAAGGCAGGAAATAAAATTTGACTATCCAAAAACATAATGCAATTATCATTTTTTTCTTTGTTTTACTGCGAATGATTGGTTTTCCATATTAGAGTTATCCAAAGTTATGAATCTAAAATAAATTGAGAAATCTTTGAATACAAAAATAAAAATTCGCATGTTAAAGACACAATTTTAATCTAACCGTTTGTAAAAATGAATCAAAAATATATGGATACATGCAATCATGAAAAACAATTTAAGTAATTGTACATAACTTTACACTTCTTCGTCAAATATCATGAAATATTCACTTAAATGAAAAGCTGGAGAATGGCGAGAATCAATACACCGTTTGAAATATTTCGCAAGAGGAGGAACACAATTCCCCGAGAGAAATCATTTTAAAAGCCTTAGAAGTTTATTTGAAATAATAACAATAATAGCACCTTATATTCAAAGTTTATTTTTGAATTAACGTATAAAACAAATATTTAAAGTAAGGGGAAATGAAAATTATATTACATTATATTATTTTAATTACTTTATTAATCGTATGAAAATACATGTTTGTAACGAGAATATTTAACTACAGCGGAAAAATTTAGTCGATCAGGATAAGTTAAAAGGGTTTAAGAGGATCCGGGACACTAAATTCTTCAAATTTTCGAAATACCTTTACTGCAGTAAAACATTATGTCTTCTTTTCCTCATAAAATGGCGTTTAAATTGTGTTTCTATCTTAATCAGAACAGGATATATTAATTTTTTTTTGCAACATTCTAATAGCAATCTTTGTTTTTAAACATGTCAATGCATTTTTCTGCATGATGGGGTTTTTCAACCATTTTTCGTCTTTAAATTGTAGGTCAAGAACCGTTAAACATAAATGGCTCAAATTTGGAGCATGTCTTTTTCAATTATTTTACTTTAATTTTGATCCAACAAATTAAAAAAAATATTTGCTTTTGAAAAAATGATTTTTTAAAAGTAAGTTACATCATTTTTTTTTAAAATTTTTACTCTAAATATTTTTTTAATTTATTATTTTAATAAACGCTGAATCAAAATTAAAACATATATTTCTGTTTAATTATATGAAAAAATAAATAAAATTCGACAAATAATATTTCGAGTTATACAAATTTTAAATCCCCCCCCCCCCTTTTTAAAGAAAATTTAATTTTTAAATTTTTGAAAACCTTAAAAAAGTTTTATGATGTGATTTTGTTTACAAATTAAATGGTTAACCATCACAAAAAATTCAAAATTTTAACTCAATAATTTTTTTTTTCTAAATGTGTATTGGACTCCCTTAAAAGGAAAAAGAAAAACTGCTTGAGACTCATATAGATTCTCTCCGTACTACCACATACAGTTGAACCCCGTTAATACGCAAATCAAGTGACCGATCAAAATTCTCGTGTTAAAAGGGTTTGCGTATTGATCGAAGTTCAATCATTTTCGTCCAATGGTCCATCTAATAACATCCTACATGGGTAAAACGCACTTTTATGACAATTTTACGCGTTTTTAAACCTTAGAATGACATTTTAATAATTTTTGTTATTATGTGTTTATTTAACAGGTGCGGTCGAAAGTCTGAAATTAAAACAATGGTTGTAAAAATTCTACAAGTCTTCAAAATTAGATTTATTATGTGCAACACATAAAATTGAACAAGTCTCACACAAATATTTCTGGTAACCACGTTAACTAAAACTATTGTTAACAAAATTAAATTCCTCGTTAGGTAGACAGTACAAATAAAGAACAGTGTCGTTAATAATAAAGCGTCAATACAAAAAAAAAATCAAAAACTTAATAGTAAAAGTTAATAACATGAACCATGACATCAAAATTACTTTTTGACAAAGTAGGTATAATTTTTGACCTGTTTCACATGCGGTCGCACCTTCAGCATGATGTTTCAGTCTTATGCAGGTGCATTCGTGTTTTAAACGTAGGTTTTTCTTCCCAAGGGAATGATAAAATTTCGCGACTTAAGCAGGTTTGCGTATTAACCGTTCACGTATTAAGAGGTTGTTTTTAACATATAAGATAAGTTTTTAAAGGGACCGAGGAAAATTCGAGGCTTAAGATGTCTTGAGCATTAAGTGGAGCTTGTATTAACGGAGTTCGACTGTCTTTAATTATAAATGTTGTACACAGTATATTATATAATTTATATAAATTATATAATATAAATATTATATTTATAATGCTATATTAATTACATTATATTATATTATATGAATTTATGATACAACATACAAAACTAAAGTAAACTCATGGCGCAACAGCCCGCTGTGGACCAAAGGTGGCGGTGCCCATCTCCGCTTTCTCGACGTGGGCTTGGAGTACCATACAGTATATGTCTCAGTCAGGTGGTGAACCTGACATGGAACCCCCAGATTTTTGTTCCCAGGCATGAGGCCCCAAAGTATGCCTAATATGAGATAGGGTATTATATTAGGCATTTTAGTTTTAACTCTCACAGCCGTGTTTCCTATGAAATTGCAGATGCAATGACGCCCAGGCGAAATCCACAACCATGTTGCAGTAGTGACAATGTGGAAGGTATCTATCAAACAACAAGTTCAAACCAGTTCTGAGTGACTCATGAAGATATAAATCTCTTTCCTATGTTACCTGAGAAAAAGACCTCGAAACCAAGTAGGGCCCGAAAAGACGATATTATGACATCGCCCTATAAAAAAAATTGATTGATAGAATTAATAAAGGAACTGCAACATTATCGAAAAAACTTTGTGTCCCACAAGAAAAAAAAAGGAATAGACTTAAAAGATAAGAAAATAAAGAATAAACAAGGAAAAGGAGATCAAGATAAAAAGGAAAAGGAAACAATAAAGGAAAAATGAATAGGGGTCTCTATAGGAAAGGGAAAATTAAGGATGGATGAAAATACAACACTAGTTTAAAAACATAGAACGAATAAGCCTAATTATAGCTATGATGATCTCATCTCAATTGAAGATGGGGAAAAAATTTCTCTCCATGACAGCTGTGATGATAGCATTGATGAAAACGACGCTGAGTGCCTTTTTTATGGTTGTTTATTTTCGGATGACAATCGGGGAGAACAGTGGGGTCAATGTACAAGGTGTTTCAGGTGGGCCCATGCAGATTGTGGAGCTGATAAAATTTTTATTTGTAAACAATATGAAAAGTTTAAATCTAAAAACAAAAAATAAACAAAACCAGTAGTGTAAACCAACTAATTTGTTTAAAATGTCACTTTTCTTTTTCACCTATTAGTGTATAAAGTTAACTGTTATTTAATTACTGTGTACAGTTTTTTTTTAACTTTTCAGCAATTCTATTTCATTTTTAGAGTTGTAGAATGTCAGTAATTCTAATTCATTTTTAGAGTTGTCTCACATTAGGACTACTGTTTTCAGACCCCCCCCCCAAAAAAAAGGACACTTTGGATTTTAATTTCTTAAAAGAAAATTGTAAGGTTATTTTTCTTTTATGTCATTGTTATATGTAGAAAAATATATGCATTAAATGGATAGCAAGTCGGTACTATATTCCTTAATTTACTTTCATTTACCCTATTATATTTATTTATTTAAATCTCTTAAAAATGTGTGAATATGAAATATAAAACTGCAGCGGAAGTTTTTGAGTTATGCAGATCAGGATAAAATAGAAATGATTAAAGGGGAAGAGAAACACTAGTATATAAACAGGTCAGACAACTCTGCCACATATTTCCTTATAAATTTTTTCCGTTGTCTGTGAGCTCCACTGGCATACTAAAGAGAATTTTATCGGGAAATGCTGACACAAAGCCATATTTGCGAAAACAACAAAGGTCTAAACGCCATGATAAAGGACAGATAACGATATCGAAATAAAGGTATAAATAATATTACTATTGCGCTTTTCGAGAAAAAAAATAATAAATTCAGGCGAATAAGAAGAAGGCATTAAATATTTATGTGCTGACCGCATTTCTTCAGGAAATTCACAACTAAAGAAATTTTTGTATTCTTCGAAAACATGAAAAGAAATTCGTGGCGAGAAAGAAGACGATTGATGAGAAAAGGTAGTAATTTTTTAACTTTTCAATTATTGCTGATGGTACTGATTTAAATATACAGATACATAAACACACACACACACACATACATACATATATATATATATATATATATATATATATATATATATATATATATATATATATATATATATATATATATATATATATATATATATATATATATATATATATATATATATATTGTCGTAATGCCTGTCCTTGCTTTATTTATCTGGGCGTGATTCGCAATTATGTGGTTTAGTACGTAAATTATTTTCAAACCCGACTGCATTACCCGACAAATTCACCAACTCGTCTCCACACTCACTCTACTCTCAACCATATATATATTTCAACATCCCCTTTCTCTGACTTGATCCCGCCTTCTCATAAATCCTCCAGCCATTCCAGACACTGAAATATTTTTATTCGCCTGGCTATCATTTTTATCTTCTGATTGGATGCCTCCCTCAAACTGTACACACCCACATGAGATCAGTTACCAGACCTCCCACGGTACATGCGGTCGCACCGCGCCCTGTCCGCCATAAATTGTTCTTCAAAGAGGTATTGTGGTATAGTGTCAGCCATGGCTCCAAGCTCCTCTTATCTTGTCTGGCATCAGAAACCACAAACAAATCTCTGTCGTAAACTTCTTATCCTGCCTAAGTCATAAAAAGACCGTGCTCCTCTTTAATTAAACTGTCTTTCTAAGTTGGCGTTCCCATCCTTATCAATAAATGTAATGTTGAAGCCTTTGATCATTTTCATCTCAACTTTTAATATAACTTTTCATATAATTCAAAGGCGCATCATTACTTACACACACACACACACACATATATATATATATATATTAATATATATATATATATATATATATATATATATATATATATATATATATATATATATATATATATATATATATATATATATATACTTAGATAGCTTACTAGTTTTTAAATTGTAATTGTGTAGCCTTCCATAAAATTTTTTTCCTGTGAAAGGCGAATTGTTAGTAGTGATCGATCAATGGAATACATGCATCACACTAAGTTTCTTGTAAATATGATTTGTATGAAAATCCCGATTATATGAATCAGGAAACAAGTAAAAAATAAGGAGAAACTTGACAGGATCATTTTTGCCTTAATATAAAGCTGAAAACAAGTCGTTTTTGCCTTTTCCTTTCTTTTTGTGACCCCATTTCTCAAATTCATATAATATATAGAGTACCGAACAAGATTTCAATACTTTTCGTAATAGCATTTTCGTGTTAGTATGGTTGTGCGGTTTCTAATTTTTTTTTCAACTTCCAGCATTTCCGTTACCTAACATTATTATTTCATCTTTTCAGATGAATTGGTTTATAACCATCAATCGTTTTTTTTTCTTCATCATCTTTTTAGCATACTATAATTATTTAATAATTTAATAATAGTTCAAATACATAGAAGCTAAAGAACATAATGAGAGCTTCTATGGTTTTATCTATTCCACCAAATATTAATTTTCTTTTTAAACAACTGATTTATTCATACAGTTTAAATATTAAACTTTCTTTCATTGAGTAAAAATGATTTCTTACGATTCCCATTCTTTTTTCGAATATAGAAATTGAAGAATTCTTTCCATTATATTCCTGCATTGACGATGCGAAATTCATTTTGAATATTTTATCAAATTAATTATTATGAAATACTGGTTTTAATTTATGATAATAAATTTCAAAAATTAAGAATTTATTATCTTGGTAATGAATTGATAACTATATTGGTATAATGAAAAATTTATCTTAAACTTTTGACGGAAAATGCAATAATTTCTGGGATTAATTTTCTGAACGTTCTTTAACTTAAAAATTATGCATGATAAGTTAAACCATTTAAGACCGCTCCATGTTTCCTTTGTTGGAAATGCACCAAACAATTTTTTAACACTTCTTAGAACATTTATTACACAAATAAGTTGTTTCCATAAAATTAAATTTATTTTTACGAGAGTTACTAAATGTTGCGTTTTCGCAACATCAGTCCAAAGCGATATAAAAAAAAAATTTAAACATTTCTTTCACAGGTAATTCAACATTTCAACATATCACTAGTCTTTGAAACATTTCGCATTGAGAGGTACATTACACTTATTACATACAGTAATTGTTTGACTTTTGCATTGTTTACATCTTATTGGTTTATTTTCACTATATTTAGTAATAATGTGGCCCATACGGCATTTCCGAGTTTCGTTGAGAATTAGATTTTAAATTGAAGATGGTCTTCCAATATGTGAAGTTTCAGGTAAAACAGAATGCATCTGCATATCTTCAAGGCTTTTTGTCAAAGATATGGCTCTCTCAAAGAATAGATCTCTTAAACTCCAATAAACTTATTTTTGAATTCATTACATCCATGTAGAGTCTCCATTTTTCCCATACAATATGCTCCTTTTTCTTACTATGTTACTTACTTTTACATTTATTAGAAAAAAAATGTCGATTTCACCTACAATGTCTTTAGGGGATTCGACATTTTCACATAAAATATCATCATCAATAGATTCTTCATCTCTCAAGTCATCCGGTTCTGGAGGGACAATGACGGATTATGGTTCATTATCTTCTGTTGAGGACGATTCTGAAAAATTATCATCATCTAGCTCATGAATGTACTCTAATGCCTCTTCCAATGTCAAATATCACTTTTTTCTAGAGACAAACTTATCTGAAATGCAAACAATATCAATTTACTACATAAAAAACTAGGCAGCACTAATAATACACATTGGAATTAATTAATACACATTGGAGTGATGTTGCGTTTTCGCAACATTTTCAAAAATATATAGTGAGAGACATAAAAACAAAAATCATGTCTTACCTGTTGAAGCCATTTTGTTCTTTAGTCTCTACTAAGCTTGGAACAAGCATCAAATCGGAAATTTAACATGTGCTGTTCTCTACAGTTATTATTTGAAATTAGTCATTTTCTCCTTTTCAAAACACAAATTTTATTTTTTCCAAGTACTAAAAGCTGGCAAATGTGGAAACAAAAAAAATATTATGAACAATTAAAGTATAGAGAATAAAATAAAAATGTTACTTCAGACGTACAAAACTTAGAACATGCCTTTAAAAAGTACAGAAATTATTAATGTTGCGTTTTCGCAACGCCAGTCTTAAATAGGTTAAGACACATATATCTTTAAATTTAAAATATTTATTTACTAAATTATAACAATTTCTTAAAATTTTGTCGTAAAATATTATATATGTGACGCAATGTTTAGTTCTTAAATATTGAACAGTTCACTAATGGTGTTTCAACTAAAAAGACCTTGAAATTGTTATAACAATCATGTCAAAAATGTTGAACACAAAATTTTTATTACTGAATCAGATACATTTTTCACATGTCATATCATGTCATATAAAATTATACATGCTATTTCTTTTTCGGTTCTTAAATATAGGACAGTTTGCTAAAATCGTGTCAACAAGAGTTCTTAATCGTATTATAACAATTACATTAAAAATATTAGAGTAAAATGTGAAATTACTAAATAAAATTTATGTACATTATGCCATATATAATTGTAAATGTGACTCATTGTTTTATCGGACAAGGGACCTTTGACGCCGTATTTTTATTTTATTTTTTATTTTTAACTCTATATACAAAATGAAAATAATCCAAAATTATTTTTTACGATATTAAAGCCACTTAGAAATCACAAAAGAGGATTTTGTGGCAGAATAAGTGCTGGTTTTCAAATTATTTTCGAAATACTCTATGCGCAATGAAGAAGTGAAATTCATTTTAAATAATTTTATCCATATCATTTTTCAATACTGATAAGATTTAATTATAATAAGTTTACCTTTTATGTAAAGACATAACTGTTCTTCCAATTTCTTTTGTAAGAGTTAAAAGCCTTTAATATATATTTTTTTTTCTGAATCTGTCTGTTACTTTCATGATTTTGAATCTTTTTAATTTTTTTTCATTGTCTACAAATATGGAAAATATCTGTTGTTTCAAAGAAAGATCGACTGTTTTGTAACGAATACTTCAATTAACAATTCAGAGTAATTTGGAAGAATTCAGAATGAAAATATTGATCATGGGACATTTTCAAAATTTCAAGTAATTTTGAAGAGTTTTTTGAAAAAAACGTTCTATTCTACCATAAAATACTTATTTGTGAATTATAAGTGACTTCAATGTAGCAAAGAAGAATATTAATTATTCTCATTTTGTATATAGAGTTTAAAATTCAAAAGTAACAAATAAAAGATTGAAACAAGGAAAAGGTTGAAACTTTGCTTTAAGGTGCTTGAAGAAAAATTCTTGGATTATTATAACAATCACCTCAAAACTGTTAAACAAAGATATTAAATTAATAAATCAGATGAATACGTTTATTATGTTATGCAAAGTTACATACGTGACTCGTTTAATTCTTAACAGAATGATTTCCTGCACTGACCACTTTAACCCTTTCAGGGGCAAGAACCTTGACCGTTTGCATGGTGCAACTATTTTTCTCGATTTTTCTTAACCTAAAAAATCTTGAAAATTTTCCCCATTAAAGGTTGTAATATGATTTTACTCCTTTAAACTGATAACAGATGGCAGCACAAACCATTTTTATCCTCATTTAACTGGAATACATTGAATGCAAGTGAAAGAAGGGCGAGATTTAAGCGTTTGCACTGTGCAAACACCGCCCCTCAAAGGGTTAATCACCAGACTAAAATTAAATTTTAATAACTTTGAATGGAATGATTTCATTCTTAAAAAAATACTAAGAATACATCACGACTTAAAAGGATTTCCTCATTTCAACACATCTAAACAAGTAATAGGCGATAAAATAAGAAAACGATTTACCCTCGGAATAAAAACTGTCCCAAAGCAATATAAAAAATAATGCCTTGGCGCCATATTCCTCGTTCATTATTCCTAAATTTTTCGCTACAGAAAACATAAAAATGCAGAATCAGCAACTTTTTCAAAGATAATAATGGCAATAAAGTATGTTGTTTCGGGACGAAACCTGCAGAGAGGAAACAATTTGTCGTAGATGTGCTATCCATCCAGTTGAAAATGGGGAGATCGGGGTCAGAAATGACATTGGTCGATGGAATCGATCAATAGTTTTTCTCTCTGAGTATCTTTGAAATGATAACAACCAAAATAAAGAGATATTGATATTTATAAGTAACGAGAAATCTCTCTCATATTGATTTATTCTGCAAACCGTGTGACTTTAAGGTGAATTTTTCAATGTTACATTTTGCGACGTGGCGGTAAAGTGGGAAATCGAACTCAATAATGATACAGCAGAAGTTAAGTGTGAGATATCTATTGATTTAAAATATTAAATGCTAAATCGGATGAGACTTTTATTATGTCATGTAAATATTATTATGTAAATATAAATTACATATATTATGCATTGTTTATTTCTGAAATTAAGAACAGTTTTCTAATGGCCTTTTAACAAAAAAAGTCAATCTTAAAAAGATCAATAATGTTAAACAAAAATATGAAATTAATAAATCGGATGATTCTTTTACAATGCCGCATAAATTTAGACATGTGACTTCTTGTTTATTTCTAAAATGTAGAACAGTTTTCTATATTTGATATATATATATATATATATATATATATATGTGTGTGTGTGTGTGTGTGTGTGTGTATGTGTGTGTGTGTGTGTGTGTGTGCGTGTGTGTGTGTGTGTGTGTGTGTGTGTGTGTGTCTGTAAGTAAAATCTGTTTTAATGATAAGTACTTCTGTCTTATTGCAAGAATCATATCAAAAATGTTAATCGCAAATGTTTAATTACTAAATCACATGAATGATAATTATGCCATATTTTTAACTCATTGTTTAGTGATCAAATATAGAACAGTTTACTAGTAGTGTTTCAACAAAACGACCTTGGCTTTATCATAATGATGATGGCTGAGCACCAATAAGTAAAATGGTTAAAAGGGAAATTAAATAGATAATATAAAAATATATCATTTGTATTATTACTTTTGCAAATCTTATTATTATTTGTTTATCGTTCTCTTTCAGAGACTTTAAAGAGTAACCAAACGACATCTCAACTTTATTTTCTATAACTACTGTAGAGGCTAAAACCTTTAGATAACGTTGTTAAATATCAATATTTTCTTGAAGAAGAAACACAATTGCAGATCTATAACTTTGTTTTAAAACATAGCTCTTTAAGATAGTAAATTCCCTGACTTAAAAAATAAAGTTATGTAATCACGTTAAGTATTCAGCATGAACCAGAGTATCTTAGCTATTATAGAACACAAATTCTTTAGTTTTCCTAGAAAATACTATTATTTATCGTATGAAAAAAACAGAATCGATATTGCACAATTTTTTTTACAAAATTGGTTCAGTAAAATAGTCATTTATGTAACTTCTTCGTGAATTCAGTATGAACCAGTATACAATGGCAAAATTGATTGGTATTAAGATTGGCCTTATGGTAACACATCTTGTAAAAGATTATATTATTGATATACAAATTCACGGTAGTATATAAAACGAATTAAGTCTACTTTAGAAGTGAAACTTAATATCTCCAAAGTAGATACGGTAATCACAGTTATCGGGGAATCAGCCATGACGAAAGTTTAGTGGAATGTATTCAACGTTGGAACGTAGAGAGTGTCTGCAGTAGATGTGATGGAGCCTATCCTAATGCTGGTTGTATGTCTAAAAGGTTAAGCAATAAAAGATTTTTACACGTATAACAATCGGTTACCTGGGCATAACTTTATGTTGGACACTCTGATCAATTACTAACTTATGTCCCATTTCAACATGCTATAGAACTACAACAAAGAACAAAATAACTAACACTAGCCAAATATTTTCCTTATTTCATATATTTCTTAAACTTTTGAAGGAAGATAAAAAGGTAGCTTCTGCAACATATTGCCCCAATAATATTGACTCGCTATACTAAAAACCAATTTGACTGACTGTAGATATGGTATATTATCTTTATATGGTTTAGATTATTTATCATTATCTGTACACATTTAATTATACGATTTAGTTCAAGTGTATGTACTATTGAAGCATTAGGTTTTGTTGTTAATATAGGAGCAGATATGATTTTGAGTAGATAAAAAGGCAGATATGGCTTCAGGAGACTTAAAGTTATCACTCCTAAAGAGGTATTATCTATGTTTGTATAATAACCCTAATTGCGTCTTAAAAGGAACAAGTAGTTTTTTCGCTTGCCGAAGGGCATTGTGTCACTGTGTTCAAAAAGATACAGAGAATACTGGAGGAAGGAAAAACTTCTAATGCATCATATTCAAAAGCTAGTAACCGTATGAGAAAGGATGGAAGGTCCACAAAATTATAAGGTCTGGAGATTTTATTGTCCACAATTAAAGGTTTTTATATTCATGCCTTTTCAGAAAAACAGTAAAATTGATGTATACCTTAATATTTCGATCCTTTACAGATCGCTATTGGTTATTGTGGTTCATCAGATGTTAAGAGAGGGATACTTCAAATTAAGATAGTAAATAGAAAGCCAGTAAAAAAAAATACCAATGATAATGGTCATATCGTTATTTTTATGAGATAAATAGTGTTTAATTTGTTCTAAATCAGAAATTTCTGATGATTAGAAGATATTATATGTATGTGAGGGTCTTTGAAGTTAAGAGTTTTAAGAAATTTCTGTTCCACGATACATTAGTTAGCCATATGGAACTGCACATTTCCTAAATATTGTGTAAAAATCGAATTTTAAATTTTTGCATTTTTAGAATATTTGAACCTTTCTGAATCATTTAAAACAAACCGCGTAAAATTATTCCAACTAGAATATTAAAAACTATGACATAAAATAAGCAGTATTAGTGAAAACGTTACTAGTGTGGGAACTTTGAAATCCTTTTTCTCGTAATGATCATTATCATGCATGCGAGCATTGTATAAAGGAAACTACTGAAGATATTGCTTTCATATTTTCAGGATAAGAGTATGATGATGTAACCAAAAATATGCACCTAATTATTTAATTTAAAAGATATTTTACTGTGAATTTATAGCATTTTACTTGTAAATTTAAAGGAATTTTTCATTTTTTAAAAAATCTCATTGCCCTAGACTAAATTTTGTAGGATGTTTTAAAATTTAAATAGATGTAAAAATATACCAAATATTTTGACATTATATAAATTCATAAAGTTTTATTGAAACTTACTAAATGTTGTTTTAAGTCTGCTAGCAATGTATCAGAATAAATTTGAAATTTTCTGAAAATATACCCACTTCTAACTTCATAAATAAAATTCTTATTTAATTGAATAAAATTAATTCACGGAACATAATGTATGAAGTTTACAGAAATGATACTGGATATTTCATATATAATGGACAAAACAATATATATATATATATATATATATATATATATATATATATATATATATATATATATATATATATATATATATATATATAAGTTCGTACAAACAGCAAAAATTATGTATTTTCAACTTGTGTAACGGTGATGACTCCACTGATGTAATTTTTCCTACATGTTCTTTTATGACCTAAAAAACTATATAGAAAGTGAGAATTTTAAGCATTTACAAGTGATACGGGTATCTACGGATTATTTTTACAGATATTAATCTATTCTAATGTTTGTAGAGTATCTTAAAGACACTTTATAGTAAATGAAGTGCATTATAAGAGGATATTTTTTTTACACGGGTAGTAAATGTAAGGTCCATTGGATAAAAAGTTAATTGAATTTGCATTGAATTTTTAAACTCAAACCTCAAACATAATTTATTAGAGAATATCACAGCTAAAATGAATATATTTCGATCTTTTGTTAGATTACTTTAGCGAATATAAAGACGAAAGATATCAAATTCCTGAATATATTAAGTTTCTAAATTGTCCCATTAAATTTTACAGTGTATGAGCAATTGCTATAAACTTTTACAAATATCTAAAGTTATTTTTAATTGGATAAATTTCATACCTTCATAAAATATACGTGGTATTATGTAGCCTATATCTTCTTGTGTACCTCTGAGATTTGTGTCTAAAGACTAAATTTTTTAATTGAAAGCTAGCATATAACATACGTTTATAATATAAGTTCATTGAAATTTCGAGCAAATTATATATTAATTTATGAGATAACTTCGATATTTCTAAATTGCATACAAATTCGATGTGCATGTAAACGCTTAACAATATATATATATATATATATATATATATATATATATATATATATATATATATATATATATATATATATATATATATATATATATATATATATATATATATATATATATGTGTATCCTTCAATCTATGTATACTTTGAAAAATAATAATTATTTAGTTGAAATTGGGAAATACATTATGAATTCTGAGTGTTTAAAAAATAGAGTTAAGTTTTTAATGATTGAAAAAATTAAACCATCCGGCTTATTCAATTTTTTTAGACGTTTACAAGTATAATTTTTATTTTTTCCATTGATTATACAATAGCTTTTTCGCATTAACAGAAGATAAATTTTCCAATGAAGAAAAGAAAATGTCTTGAAAAATTAAGTATATTTCATATTTCTCTGAACAATGAAGTTAAAATTAATATAAAAAAACCTGGTAAACTTCTTCAAAATCAAACACAATTAAAGAAAATAATAATATTTTCAGTGATATTTTACTGTTTTTGTAATAGTATTTTATTTTCACGATCTTGCAAATTTTATAAGAAAACTGATCATTGCAATTTAAAATTTTATTAAAAAGTTTAATTATTTTTCTTTTGTAAAAGCAATTATGTACAAGACTTGTAAAAGACACAATTTTCTTTTAGTTTCAAAATATTATATATTCAATGAGATAAAAAAATTAATAAAAATATGTATATAATGACAGTGATATAACTATAAACATATATAATAGTGATTAATTAATGACGTTTGAAAAGTTAATGTGCAATTTTTCACACATGATTTTTAATTAATCATATTCAGTAATCAAAGTAAATTGTTTTATGTTATGTTTTCACGCCTCTGTATTTTTTATAGCCGCTATGGTATTTTCCAATTATGTTTATTTTTTTCGCTTTTAATGTATTCAGTGTATTGTAACTTTAAAGTCTCTCATTTTATATTAAGGTCAGCTATGAGAGTTAAATATCTATGACATTTGAAATGTCCTTTTGTTTGCATTTTATCTTTCAACTTTTAAATTTTAATTGCATCTTCTCTAAAGGATAGTTAAAATAAGTTATTAAAAATAAATCACTTTTGCAATTATATATATTTACACAACTTACATTCAGATAACTCTAAATATACTATTTTCAATTTCACAGTTGTCCACACGATTTTAGCATAATTTATGTTAAGTTCAATTAGTTATATTAAATATTTACAAAGTTCTTAGAAATGTTTTAACCACAAAAATTAAGATATTTCAATACATTCGCTACATAAACCTGATATCAAATATTTATGAATACTCCCCAAGCAGTGAATTTCATTAAGGATTATTTCAAATTCCGCTGTCAGCTCATAATTAAGTTACTTGTTCGTTCATCATTCACTTCTTCTTATCTTTCCTTAATATTTATTTCACTCTCACTTGTCGTATATATATTATTAACAATTTAATTATAATCACAAGAGTTGTACTCTCCAAATTCCTCTCAAAGATACTTTTGGATTATGAATATTATTAATTCACGACTGTATACTAGCCATATATATCGTATAAATTCATAAATGATACGTATATTAGGTATTCAGCTGTAATTCCAATTACATTCTTTCATCCCGGTGTCATAATAAATTAATAAGGAGAAAACTATGACAAACAGGTAAAACTAAATGGAAATAGCATTTGCTTATCAAATATATAAATACATGCAGTTCTCATGTACACTATAATATTGGTATTTCATTGTTAATATATTCCTAATAATTTCGTTTTCTTACTGGAAATATCCTTCATTGGATATACGAATAAACTCTTTTCTTCAGTACAGTTAAAATAGTACAGTTTGAGGAACATATATTTTACGTATTTTAATATTTTTTTGGATAAGGTCCAATCGTCTGCCGCATTAGCAAGAAAATGTTTTTTGTCTATTTTGTTGTTATGCGCGTGACGATAACTTAATGTAAAGTACCAGAAAAAGAAATCACATGATCAGCATTTAATAGATTAAATTCTAAAAGTTAAACTTTAAAAATTCACCAAACTCAGAAAATAGAGGCAAAGATTCGAAAAGGATATCATTTTAAAGGAATTTTTATGATCTTTCTCGTGATATAAATTTTATAACCCTCAAATTATTATTTTAAATGCAAACTTTAAAAAATTACTTAAACAGTTTAAAAATTTAATTTAAAAAAATTTAAGAAGAATTTTTCAAAATTCTTTCTTAGTGCACCCGAACACTATAAGAAGAATCGCCATGCAAAATTTCAGCCCAATAGGTCCAGCGGTTTAGTCTGTGCGTTATACGTCAGTCAGTCAGTCAGTCATTTACGGAACTGTTATATATATATATATATATATATATATATATATATATAGGTTGTTATCATGCAAATCAACATCATCTCATTTCATGGTTAAATTTGCAATTGTAAGTGTCTAACAATTATTTTACTTTCAGTTAAAGCAATGTAAAAAGTCATTCAATTCTTCCTTATACAATAAGAACACAAAAAATCAATGCATGAATTGCATCTTAATTGCTCCCAGTGGTTATTTGATTCTTTTTGCTGTTTGATAGTATTTTATGTACCGACATTTGCGTTTGGAGGACATGGGGGACTAATTAATAAGGTCACTCTTGAAGTTTCGAAGACGAATAAAAGTTTGCATATTACACATAAAAAAAAAATTACTAACGGGCTATGAAAATCTAGTCATTATATATGATATTTAGTATCCAACCGTCAACTTATGTAATCCATTTTCAATAGAGTTTCCTTCTTTGTGTTACATTTTGTGTACTTACAGTCTTGTCTCTTAATACTTTAGAGATTAATTCTTTCTCTTTTTTCTCGTTCTTTTCTCATTTTTTGTGAATTTTTAAAGATAAATTTTTAATTTAAATATATATATATACATACATATATATATATATATATATATATATATATATATATATATATATATATATATATATATAAATTAAATATATATTTTTATTTTATATATATATATTTTTAATTATTCATATCTAAATGGGAAAAATGAATTTCCTTTATGTTATTAAATATATCACAACATTTATATCAAAATGGAGTATAGCTCTGTAAAAATTTCAAAAACTATTTAATAGTGTAGACATTTACATACACACGATTAAAAGACTTCATAACTAAATTTTAACTAGTAAGACGATGGGTTATAATTACTTTGACAAAAAATAGATAAAAATTAATTAGACTCTTTGTGACTAAATTGATATCACGAAAAAAACTGTATTTATAACTTCATTTCTCACCCGTGACTAGTAGTTCTTGAATTTGCATTCACGCTACATATACCGTAAAATCTCGATTACAATAAGCACTTTTTTTCACATTTTAGTCCGCAAAAATGAGGATGCGTATTATGCTCGAGTATAAACAAAGTAGTTTTAAACACTAGATAAGCGAACGTACAGCAGCTGTAAGACATTGTCGCAATCCGTGTCCATTGTCGCACATCTGCAATCCGTGATTCATCCACCCGTTAACTAAGGAGGTATTCCTGTTACACAGACGGAACTCACCGTATCGCCAAGTGAGGATGATGATGGCGATATATATTACGACGGTAAGAATAATTATGACATGGACGTAACAACAATAGATGAGCTGTATTCTAGTGAAAGGGATTAGACTGATAATTTGACTGTATTGTTTGTATTGAATTAACAATTTAAGTTTTTTTCTTCCGAATTTGCCGTTTTCGATTTTTAATTACAAATTCCATTTATGTTTATAAATATCTGTGCAATTTTTAAATAAAATATTGGAAAGTTATGGATGCGTATTTTAGTCGAATTTTAATTTTTTTTCGAAAATTTCGCGCAAAATCAAGCATGTGTATTATACTCGGGTGCGTATTATAGTCGAGATTTTACGGTAACAGATACGGTTACGATTGCAGTACTATGCAATATAATTGCACTATTAATGAAGATTTGGAACGGAGACTTATTACTAATTTCTTAGATCTTTAAAAATTATTATTACATCGCTCGTTTAATATAAAATCTCAACACAGTGTGATTTCAATAATTATTCTCAAAGAAGGTCGGTTTTTCGTCTCTATTCCTCCAGATTCATTAAAAGAATCTTTGCCGAAGAAAACCTTTCGACTTTCATTTAAAAGTTCATTTTAAAAGATTTGTTCCTGCCCTTGTAATTAAATTGTGTTGATCGTGTGTTTATTGTAAATTGCCGGTCAGATTTTAGAGGTGACGCAGTAGTTATATGGTGCATTTAGTTCTATATAAATATATCTTATGCTTTAGCTGACCATTTTGTCACATTTCTGATTCTGACTCTTGTATAAATAAATTTAAATATCTAGAAAAGGGATCTGAGGGAATTTTAGATTTGTTCAGCGTACTGAATATTAGAAATGGCAATATTTTAGCAAGAATATGTTCTTCAGCTTCTTTCTTAAATGTATCCAACGAAATGAGAAACAGTTTTTAATCACTTATACATGAATCAAGCACAATATTATATATATTTATATATATATATATATATATATATATATATATATATATATATATATATATATATATATATATATATATATATATATATATATATATATATATATATGTATATATATATATATATATATATATATATATATATGTATATATATATATATATATATATATATATATATATATATATATATATATGTATATATATATATATATATATATATATATATATATATATATATATATATATATATATATATTCATGTAGTAATGGTCGAAAAATACTTAAAGTTCAAGCTAAAAACCGACAACTATCAACTTTCAAATTCAAACTGATATGCTAAGTACAGTTTTATTTGAGTATGCTTAAACATTTCCCCCCTAAACATTGAGGACGTAAAAGCTTTGCACGAGAAATAAGTTTGTTTGAAAAAATAGCTCTTTTGCTACAGTTCCTCTCTCAGTGTGAGGAGAAAAATAAACACAGTAAGCACATAAATGTGGAAATCACCCACATTTGCAAAACTTATCAAGGGAATCTTCAAGAATGCTTCCGCGTTGCATACCTCTTGCGACCCGTCGTATTGGCTTACGGTTACGACACGATGGAAAACAAATTTCCGAGCCAGTTGTTCCCTTAACGAGTCCCGGCGTATCTCTTTCATGTCCCATTACGAGCCTAGGAAGAGTGAAGGTGACATTATGAGTTCAATTTTGTCTAAAGAGAGTAACTTGGGAGTAACCCGGCGGCTAAGTAGATCGTCAGCGATTTTTTGTGCGTTTGATTTCTTAGATTAAAAGGAAAAGTCTTAACAAGATAACTGACATTTTCGACATTACATTCCATTTGAATGTTGGTGTCTTTTCCCTTTGAATGTTGGTGTCTTAGAATTAAAGATATCTTGGTTCGAAAAAATTACCTTTTTGTTTTAGATTTTAAACATATTATTTAACTGTGTTCTGAATATAACTATTTTTTTCCTTTTACATTTTACATTTGTAGTACGTACAAAAACTTTTACATATTTTGTGATTCCCGTAAAAGCAGGTTTAGATGCATAAAAAAGGAAAAACTAGTGTCGCTTTGTCAATGAAAACAGGGGGGAGTGACTGGTTCCTGACTGTATAGTACTAGGTAGGGGCCATGTATACGGATACGTGATTTTCGTATTTACGAAGTAGATGCGAATAAATACGAAATTTACCGATATGAGCGAATAAATGCGAATTATTTTTGTACTACTTTTCGGTGAAAACTGATACACCGCTTTTTAAGTAAAAATTAGGTAATAATAGTAATAATTTATTCACTTAATTGCTTATCTAAGACCATCCACTGTCTTTAACTAAGAGATCCCTCTCTCGAAATTTTCTTATCACTTATTACTAAAAACTGAAAAAAGAGAATGTGGAGACTACTACAATGTTAGCATTTAACTAAGAATTTTGATACTTATCTAACTAAGTAAAATATTATAATTATTTTAAGTGAAAACGAGATTTTTGGATTTATATATATATATATATTTATATATATATATATATATATATATATATATATATATATATATATATATATATATATATATATATATATATATATACATATATATATATATATTTATATATATATATATATATATATATATATATATATATATATATATATATATATATATATATATATATATATATATATATATATATATATATATACATATATATATATATATTTATATATATATATATATATATATATATATATATATATATATATATATATATATATATATATATATATACATATATATATATATATATATATACATATATATATATATATATATATATATATATATATATATATATATATATATATATATATATATATATATATATATATATATATATTTGCGAATAAATGCGAAATTTTATATATTGTAATTTTGTTCTCTGAAATTTCGATATTTTTAATGCAAAATTTACTTACCGCTAGCCATATATTATTTTAAACGGCACAATGCGAAAGAAAATGTTAAAAGTTTAAAAAAAAGAAAGATTATTTTTCCATGTGTACCTCCCTAAAGAGATGTCATAAAGTGGGTAAGGGAAGAATCCGAACGACTACAAACAGCCATTCCAAGAGTGGCATTTGAACCCACAAACTCTAGTACCGAGATCCTAGCTATTCTGCCATCGTCCACAAAGAAGCATTGAAAATGTTTATTAATGTTTGTTTTACACGTGTCAATTTAATTTGAAACAATGGAATCATAAAGGGGTTTGGGAGTATATTAACACATATAAAAATTCCAGATTTTAATTAAAGGATACCTTTTTAAATTTTATTTAGTCCAATAGTAGGCATTTTTTTAAATTAGTTGTAATTACTGTTGCTGGAAACCTTTTGCATTGGAAATTCTGTCTTTTAGGATTTCCGTACACATGATAAAAAGAAAATGTCAAATAAACAATTAATGCAAAAATTTGCATGCATTTGTTTTTTTACCCGATTTCCATCTTTTTTTATTGGAAAAGCTGAATACACTGTATTATGAAGAAATAAAAAAAATCATAATCACTACGGAAAAAACTGTTATAGCATTAATGTATGTCTTTACTTATTTTCGAAATATACATAATGTATGTTTTGAAGAATGCACAATTTGGACATCTTGTCTCCTTCCAACATTATAAGCCATTTTGTTTTTCCGTCAACACGTTTACGGGTCATAAATCGGCCATATTGGATGCACCTGCTCTAATTTCCAAGAAACATCGCACCCCCTGAATTCCTCAGGAAGGCAGGAAGAAATTCCAGAAAAGACTCAACGGACAGCCAGTTTTTGCCGAAATGAAAGTACCAAGTGGGTCAACCGTGTGGATGTCGTATCATCCTGCCCACGAATAAAGTAAACGGAACAGCAATAAAGGTACGTGAGAAACCGACCTGGGGAGTGGTCAAAACCAAAAAGGGGGAAAATGAACCCCGAGTTTTTGACAGAAGAAACGAGAGGAACGGAGGCAGAGGTCAGAGAGTGTTTATATGGCGAGCTGTGAAAAAGGAGCGGTGACTGCTGCGCAATAAGGAGGAGAAGAGAAAGACGCCCCCGCTAAAGCGAAATGACCATTTTCAAGCGCCACCAAAGGGCCCCTTCATCTTAGTCCGATACCTGCGGCCTCCACCGGTAGAAGTACCCCAACGACTCCCTGCCATGCCCTGTTGCCTCATGAAAGCTCCCCAGGTTGATCATTTCTCCCCTTTTCTTTCCCTTGTACCTGCCATGCCTACACGTTTTGTGAACAAATTGTATTGAAATGCTAGGGTTTATGTGTTCGTGGTTAGTATATAATTCAGAGGATAATGATATTTACTTTATTTTGATTATTATATGTTTTGCATGTATATGTTACAAAAATTGTGTAAATGGATTTGTTCTGAAGCACGATAGAATTTTCTTTCGTTACTTTCCTTATTTTATTGTATTATGTCGACGCCGTCGAATTCAGTTGTTAGCGGGAAAACTCCCAGCTTTACGCATTTAGTTTCCACGTTCGATGGTGCCCCAGATTCAGACATCAATGTGTTTTTTTATGCAATTCGAGGCATTACCAACTTTTGTTCAGTGGTCTCCCGTAGAAAAAAAATTGCTATATTTAATTCCCGGTTAAGGGGCAAGATAATAATAGTGTATAATGGTAACGAATAATGAATGAATAAGAGACAATTATGAATCACAAAATAAATATAATAATAAATTTAGGGGGAAATGCGATGAATAATGCGCGAATTTTACTGTTCAGTAGGCAAAATAACTACTTTCTTAAAATGGTATTCTAGTAAGAGGTAGCAAGACGAAATCCACACTTTCCCCACTCAGAATTCAACTTTATTACCCTTAAAACGGGAACGCGACTTTGATCGCAGGGAATAGGAAAAATGACCCAAAATAAGGAGCGAGTGAAGATAGTTAATGTCGTCGGGGCCCGAGCACACACTAAATATTCGAGGTTCCCTCGCTTCACCCAGAGAAAGGAAGGGGGTGTTTCACAGCAACTTGGTGGTTCCCCGGCTAAACGATTGACCCACAGGGAGAGTGAAAAAGTTAGTTTCGCTAATTCCCCCAACGCTAGGCTCATGAAGAAAATGTAAATGTGAGGTCGCGGATAGTTGTATTATGCTCTCCGACGGGGGGGGGCGAGGTGAAATTCTCAGGCCGTATTACGAACGTGTATGCTGAGTCCAGACATTTATCTAAACCGCAAGCAAACCGCTGCCGGAAGAAAATTTCAAAAATCAGGCTAGTGTGAAATTGCCGCTCAATACTTCTGCTAAAGTATTAAACGTTCATGTAACACTCAGAATTAAAAACATATTACTCAAAATGTTTTTGGTTCAGTTATCTAACTCATGGACAGAACTCTTTGGGAATGCCCGCTTAAGGTTTTCTGCCCATTTGCTATTTACAAGGGAAAGCTCGGTTTAAAGGGTTTTATCGTTTTCTCCTAAGGGTCTGATCAACTATCTTGTGTCAACGATAGGCTTTTGAAAACTGAGGTGTACCAAGTAAATAAATATTTGTCATTTGATTAACTTTTATCTTGGCAAAAATAAGTTTTTTTCTTAACTCTTCGTCTTCTGTTATATTTCTGTGAGATATTAATATATTAATTTTTTTACGTAAACTTTGCAGACTTTAGTATTTTTGTCGTGGGTTGGTTTGCGCGTATAGTTTAAATTCCATTTGACGGTGTTTCAGTGTACAAATCTGATGGTTGAGCAAAATTTGGTCAATTTCGTTGGGAAATGAATGCAAAATAAATAAATAAATAAATAAATAAATATAAAAAAATATATTATTATTAAATGATTAGCGTGTATTGTGTTTTATTATTATTATTATCATTATTAGTATTATTATTATTGAAGGCATGGATAGCACATTATATGCTTCCCACAAATGACAGTGAAAGGAAAAGAGAACATTTCTGCTCTTTTCGCGAGTTAAACACATCATGGCAATTATGAACATTCGCCAATGTTTTTGAAATTTTCACCTTCGCTGTACCATTTTAGCGTAGACATTTCTATTTCTGTAAGATAACCTTTTCTTTACATGTTCATCCCCGATCACAAGTGTTGATCGAGCCACTATTTTTTTACTTGTTTTACAGGGTATGCATACCATTTTCTATGATGTTAGTTAATGTAGGTTATAGTTAATGTAAGCTTAAGCTTAAAGAGAACTTTATAAATTTTGAAACTTTTTTAAATCTTTAAACCTTGCAGCACTATAAGGGGAGCTTTTAACCTACTGAACATTTTATACATGTGATGTAATTCATGATTTTTTTACTGCCAGTTTGACTTTTATGCAGTTGGAGACTCTTTTTTTTGTAGAGAAAAGAACCAAACCGTTCTTCAACCCCCTACAGACTGTTGCGTGCCAGCACGCCTAGAAAAAGGGGGGGGGGATTGTTGTGAAGGATCCACAGTTAGGAAATTTTGACTCCTTCCAACATTATAAGCCATTTTTTTTCCGTCAACACGTTTACGGGTCATAAAACGGCCATATTGGATGAACCTGCTCTAATTTCCAAGAAACATCGCACCCCCTGAATTCCTCAGGACGGGAGGAAGAAATTCTAGGAAAGACTCAACGGACAGCCAATTTTCGCGGGAATAAAAGTGCCACGTGGGTCAACCGTGTGGATGACGTATCATCCTGCCCACGAATAAAGTAAACGGAACGGAAATAAATTTACGTGAGAAACCGACCTGGGGAGTGGTCAAAACCGAAAAGGGGGGAAAACGAAACTCGAGAGAAGAAACGAGATGAACGGAGGCAGAGGTCAGAGAGAGTTTGTGTGGTGAGTTGTGAAAAAGGAGTGGTGACTGCTGCACAATGACGAGGAGAGGAGAAAGGCTCCCCCGCTAAAGCGAGATGACCGTTTTCAACCGCCACCGAAGGGCCCCTTCATCTTAGTCCGATACCTGCGGCCTCCACCTGTAGAAGTACCCCAACGACTTCATGCCATGCCCTGCTGCCTCATCAAAGCTCCCCAGGTTGGTCATTTCTCCCCTTTCAAATAGTGCTAGATTTTTACATCTAAATTTTGACGAACTGAATTCATTTTTGTTTAGACTGAACTATATTGCCATCCACCCGTAATGGTCCTGCGGCAGGAAGCGGATATAACATGGCCTAATTCTGATACAATGTATAGATACTCATGATTTCCCATTTATAATATGTAAAGCTAACTTTTTGTATAATATTGAATAATAAATGTTATTTTTTTATTTATAAACGTATAGTTACCTTTGGAGATCACCTCCCTAATTTTACACAACGCAATGGGGTAACTCATAACAATATGCAAAGCAATAAACTGACAAATATATACCATGAAATTAAGACTGACATGGTAAGTAATATTTCATTTGTGTTTGCTTAAACTTCCTACCACATCAAAAAAGAAAAAAAAGACGTAAAAGCTTTGTATCAGAAATAAGTTTGTTTGAAACAATACGAATTTTTGTACACATCCTCTACCACCGTGAGAAAGAAAAAGAGAAAGGAATGCAATAAATACAGAAATAAGGAAATCACCTACATTTACAAAATGTATCAAGGGATTCTTTAAGAATACTTCCGCATTTCACACCTCTAACTACCCTTCACATTGGTTTCCGATTTCGACACGATAGATAACAAATTTCAGAAGCAGTATTTATCTAATGAGATTCTCTAATGGATATCGATTCCACGTCCCATTATGAGTCCAGGAAGAGTAAAGGTGGCATAATGGGTTCAATTTTGTCTAAAGACAGTGACTTGGGAGCAAGCCGGTGGCTAAATAGGTCTTCTGCTATTTTCTGTGTGTTGAATACTTACACAAAAAGGGAAAATTTTAACAAGTGTGATAACTGGATTTCTTGACATTGTATTCTTTGTAAATGTTAGCGCCTTAAAATTAAAGAACTCTAGATAAGAAAAAAAATGACTATTTATTAGAATAATAGACATATTATTTAGTTGTACTTTCAATCTGTCTGCCGGATTCATTTGCAATTTACTTTTGCAGTCCATAAATAAACTTTTACATATTTTACGATTATCGTAAGTTTACATATTTGGTCGTGAACATTAAACAAAGTAACTTGTGACTGGTTTCCCCCTCAATGCCTAATCACGGTACATTTGAAAAGAAAATGCATTTTTAATAAGGCATAGAGAACACAAAAAATATAAACTTGTCCCCTAGAAAAGATTAAAAATGCATTCTTCAATATTTTACAGGGTTGCAAGCAAAAACGAATTTACGAAAATTATACAGATTAACATTTACCAAAGTATTTTGAGTCCTGAAGCTAAAAAAAAAAAACTAGCTTGTGACTGATGAACCTCAGAACCTAATCACGATTCCTTTACAGAAATAAGTCTTTTTATTAAGGTATACAGAACACAAAAAAGGTAAACTGACCCACTAGAAACAAATCAAAATACATTCTTCAATATTTTACGGAGCTGTAAGGAAAAACACATTAACTAAATTATGCATATTCGCATTTACCTAAGTATATTGAATCCTGAACCTTAAACAACGTAACTTGTGACTGGTTTTTCTTTACACGTAATCACTATACATTTGCTCAAAAATGTATTTGAACATTTGAAAGACGGGAATTTTTTTCTAACCAAAAAGACTGAACACCGTCATTTTGACGGTTAAAAATAAAAACAAGAATTTAAAATATTTAATGTTTATTTTTAAAAAAAAGGTTAAATACTTCAAATTTTGAACTATTTCATAGCAATATGTAATAAATTATTTTATATTTAGATATATATATATACTAGCGGACCCGACAGACGTTGTCCTGTTCAAACGTTGTAATTCTAGCTGAAGTACCCGGTGATGTCCGGGATTTTAAGAATGTTTGTTAACCAAAATCAATTTAAAAATTAACACAGTATAAATAACATACAAAAAAAAGCATACGAAATGTTATACATATTAATAATATGAAAACCCAATTAAAAATGTATAAATGTATAATAAACTCCTCAGATTTCAGCTATATTCGGTATTTCATCATAAAAAAACTGAAAAAAATAAAAATAAATAAAAATAATTTTAAAAAATAATAATTTAAAAAAATTAAAATTAAAAAATAATAAAATAAAATAAAATAATAATTAAATAATTAAAAAATAATAAAATAAAAGCTGAAATAAAAAAGCCTTTAAAAAAAAGCTGAAATAACAGGTCTAGCAAAATTTACACAACTCTGGATTCGAACCCGGGTCGAGAGCATGGTACTTTCCAAATTGGCGACCTTCCGAATACGCCACGATGACACGGTGTTGTAGTGGTAAAGTAAAACATATTCGCTATTAGAAAGTTGTTGAGGGCTGGTGATTATACATGTCAGAGGAGTTTTTAGTCAGAAATAAGTTAGCAGGATAGAAGCTTAGTCTTTAGCTCTTCAATAGACACAAAGATATAGGCGAGGAGGATTGCAGTAGCGATTAAAAAAAATCTCGTGTCACTTAAGGTGGTTGATTCGAATTTTCCATCGCGTGTCGAGAGTATCAATATGCCGTTAGATCTGATCCATTTTAGAGTATAAAATCTGACTTGAAAGATTATTATTTTCATTTATTATTCTGGTCTAATATATGACTTGAAACTTTTTGATTTTATTTATTTTTATTTTTTCGCTCGCTTTTTGCTAACTAAACCTAACGTGGACGCCATTATCTAGAGGAGTGATTTCACAAACTGTAACAGCTTCCATTTACCGGACGCACCCCCTTATAAATTGTTGGTTTTTTATTAATTAATTAAAAATATAAAAACATATTCTATCGGATCAAATTGTGAATCTAAACCATTCTCGAATCAACTAAATTGCACACACAAAATTTCATAAAAATCAGTCCAGTCGTTTAGGAGGAGTTCAGTTACATACACACGGACAGAAGAAATATATATATAAGATATATATATTTTTAGGTATGCCGAGCTAACTACATGGTATGGTTATCCGTAAAAATATATGCATGGTTTGTGTAGTCCTTATTTTTCAACACCAATATTTCCGAAGAGCCAATATTTCTGTTATTTGTAAAAGGGGGAAGAGACAAAAAGCAACTAACATTTTTCCGGTATTATTTTAAAGATTTCTGCCTGTTTTCTATATTGCCGTCAAATCGACGGCTTTCAGTCTCAGTAGGTATACAACACATTTTCTCCCCCTCTTTACTATCGAATATAATTTCGTAAATGTGTGTGCATATTTCGCGTAAAATTAGAAAAAGTCATAAAATTCCAGGAGCCCAAGGTCAAAAATACAGACATAGTGCTCAATAGTATGTCCGAAACCGTCAAAGGGACGACAGCCGTCTTTGTAGTGTTAATAAGGTACACAAAACACAAGGATAAACTGACCCACTAGAAACAATTTAAAAAAACCTAAAACCTAAAACCCTAAACCTTAAACAAAGTCACTTGTGACTGGTCTCCCTCAACAGCAAATCATGGTACATTTTCAGAAAAATACAGTTTTAATATAATATGGAAAACACAAAACGCATAAACTGAATCCCTAAAAACAATTGACGAGCCCATTTGAGTTCCCGATCTACAAGTTCGGGTTGTAGACTTTATCAAAATGCAACAATGTAAATATTTATCTGGCGGTTACACTGTATTACTTTATGAGTATATAATATTTTTATTTAAAGAATAAGAAATGCAAATGTCACCAGCTTGGGCTTTTAAAATAAATTTACTGAAAACATATTTCTAAGAAATGTAATATTTTTCCCTTGTAAACCAAAAAGTAAATAACATAATCTATTTAAAATAAAGTTATTTTTAACAATTCTTTAGAAAATTTTACCAGGAAAGGTAATTTTGCTTAATATTCGACCTTGTATTATATTTAAAATAAATATCTATATTGTAAGCATATCTTCTTTAGAATAATATCTAAAGAAAGCCTTCTTATGCTATAAATAAAATTTTATTTCCTAAAAATGGCAACTTAACGTGATACAATTTACCGCGTGATGTTTCTCGTACATTTTTTTTAGGATTTTTAGCTTTTTGACAAAAATAGCTGATCATACTTTCAGACTGTTTCTCAAAAATGCATTACCCGGATAAAAGGCGAAATTTCCCGAAGACATTTCCAACGACATGAGATATTTCTTTCATCGCTTACTTAAAAAAAAAAGATAGACAATATAGAAAGTTTCAAATAACCATTTCGAAACACCATTGAAGGCTAGATTGTTATTCACATCAAGCTTGTATCTTTTGGGGAAAAAATTATATATTTTATATTTTTCTCTCTATTTGAAGACGTTGCCGTGAAAGGTTCTGTTTAAACGTGATCTGACAATTTAATAAAATAAGTGCGTACTTAGTGGTATTTAAAGGCATATTTTTCGGAAATACTTTTTGAATATTCATATATTTATAAAATTCCCTGTACTCTTCGGAAATATTGGTATTGAAAAATAAGGACTGCACAAACCCTGCATTTATTTTTACAGATAAACCATACCAGGTTGTAAACTCGGCATACATGCATAAAAATATATCTAAATATATACTAATTTATTATACTTATGTTGGTATGAAATAGTTAAAATTTTAAGTATTTAACTATTTAAAAAATTAAATCTTTTATATTCTCGATTTTATTTCCAACCGTCAAAATGGCGGCCCTCAGTCTTTTAAATAAGAAAAAAGTCCAGTGCTACTAGTGTTAACAGTCGACTAGCATAGGAGTCTATGCTATAGTTTATGATATGTTATTCCACTGAAGTACCATTTGTAATGGGTCTTTTTCTCTTTTTATGTGAGTTTCTTCTTCTAAAGATTTCTACCTTCCCGCTGTTTGACTTTTAGTTTAACTTGTCCAGAAATATCCACTGGAATCATTTCACTTAACTAATTACCTGCAATATTTTCTTCATTAATTACCTGATCAGGATAGGGGACCAAACGTATAATGTTGCTTTCATCTGAGTATTCATCGGAATCCAAAGATTGAATATCTAAAGCCGTAATCTAAAGTTTCTTTAATTGTCAAAAACATACTTGTCCATTTTTAAGATAAAAAAATAGTTTTAAATAAACCTCTCTTTATTAAAATGTGCTTAGGTACCATCTGATACCGTATTCTTCACAGAAATAGATAAAAAGATAGTGAATTAGTAGTAACAAATGCGCATTCCATATGGTAGACAGGAAGTAAAATCCATCCATTCAGAAGCACTAAGTCTCCGTTTTTGGGACCTTTCAAAATAAGTGCTTAGAAATCAGTGTTAAAATATTTCATTTGATTGCCGTTTGAAATGTAACATACACAGTATTATTGCTATTCATTTTTCGCAAAAAACAAGTCACTGATATATATACATGTAGAAAGTCGAATTTCTCAAATTTGCACTTATTGATGCAGCTGTAAAATAAAGAAACATTAAAGTTGTCGTTCTTAAGAAAACAGTATACCTTGTACCGTTCAGAAACTGATGAAAAACTATTTGTATATATTTTAAAATAAAGTTGAGAGAAAAAAAATATAGCTGAAGTAACCTTCAGCTATATACCCTAAACCAGACCTCTCCTCTACCAAAATGAGAGACTTGGCGCTTAATGGGTTATGACAATAGTGGATTTGAACGGTGTTTCGCTTCGTGCAGGATATCATTCGTTCGAGGTAATGGATACGAATCTGATTTTATAATGACACTAAGGCTTCGGTAATCAAAGCACAGACGTACCATACCATTTGGATTTGCGACCAAAACATCAGGGGCTGCATAAAGAAATTCCCACTCGTCAATAACTCGCTTCTTCAGGAGATACCCTGTTTCTGCCTTTAGAGTTTCCTTCTTCTCAGGAGACATGGAATAAAGAGGGACCGATATTGGAGCTTTGTGTCCTGTGTCAATATGATTTTCAAGGAATGAAGCTGCCTCTTCCCCTGCCTCAAAGACAATTTTAAAACCCTCCAACAGTTTATTTAACTTTTGTCTTTGTTCAACTGTTCAAATGTGTCCCCTCTTTATCACGAAAAAGCAAAGAGTTTATTACTGCATCTCGTATGTTAATTTCTGCATCTTGTTTCGGAATTGCAGACAGGGGACAAAATGTGTTTTTTTCTCAAAACGAAATTTTTCTTTGGGTTTATCAGTAAAAAAATACTTTCGAAGAGTAATCTTCGGAAGTTATTTGCAAAAGGGGAAAGATACGAAAATTAACTAACATTTTTCCGGTATTATTTTTTAAAATTCTACCTGTGTCCTATATAGCCGTCAAATCGAAGGCTTTCAGTCTTAGTAGGCATACAGCACATTTTCTAACCCTCTTTACTATCGAATATAATTTTGTAAATGTGTGTGAATATTTCGCGTAAAACTAGAAAAAAGACATCAAATTTCTGAAGCCTGAGGACATGAATAAAGACATAGCACTCAATAGTATGTCTGAGACAGCCAAAATTACAGCAGCCGTTTTTTCTAATTTTAACAGCTGCTGAGCGAAATTATTTTACTACCGAACGAGAAGATCTTGCTGTTGTGTGGTCCCTAAACAAATTTCGATTTTAAATCGAATGTCAAGAAATCACTGTTGCCACAGACCACCAACCGCAAAAGTGGATTTTGAGCCTGAAGTCACCTTCGAGTAGATTAACAAAGTGGGCCCTACAGCTCCAGATTTTTAACCTGAAAAGGGAATATATACCTGGAAAAGAAAATTTTATGGCAGATATACTATATCGTTCCATATGCTGCCATGATATATGTACAAGTGGAATGGTATAATTCCTCACGGTGTGTGGCCAATAACGAATGCATTATAAAGGATGCAGAGACAGGGGTAAATAGAAGCTTGTAAACCAATAAAAAATAGAAGGATAGCTGTCGGTGTGACCAGTGATAGCGATCTAAAGTCTAAATTTTATCACACTCCACCACTATGGAAGAAAAAATTATTTTATTTATTTTTTTTTCCTTTTACAGTCGACTCATGTCCCTGTTCACAGTAGCTGAAATTAAACATTTTAGAGCATACATGACAGTGTAAGTGTGCCTCCACGCATCAAAATATTATATTAAATCTTAGCCAAAACGACAAACCAAACTAATTTTGAATGATAATTCGAATTCTATATACATATTATATGCAATTTCTTTACCATACACAAGTTTTGCTGTACATAAAAAAATCAAATAATTAGCACATTTGTGGTTTTGTAAATCTACTGAGTATAATACATTGAAAATTTCAACAGGAATGAGTACATTACAAATTTGTCTTACTCATTATATTCTACAAACTTCTCTGCTCTTTATTAGAAATACCATTACAAACTTAGAACCACATAATTTCTCATCTTATCTGCATCATTTTCATTGAATTAATTATATCTTGAAATGACATCTTAGTTATTTACCTCACATGTTCACGTGTGTTAACTCTTAGCAACACTATTATCATATAAAACAAACATAGAATACTATACAATAAGCTTCTTATTACCAACTACATTGATCAACGAAAATTCCATCATAACATTTGCAACTATACATCATCATATCATCAACATAATTATTACTAAATACTTCCTCTATAAAAAAACACTATAATATTTATATACCCATTATTACTTTTCATAATAATTGTAAACTAATAATTATCGCACAAAAATTTCATGACATAAAATAAACCGTATCATAACAACACTAACTATATATACATACATAGACATCACTGTAACTGCAAATCATAGACTTATGTCATTCTCACAGATTGTTCGTATCCAAAGTCCATAATTTTACATATGATATATTCTCTGTGCATGATTTCATGTAAAACATAGTTATATCGTCCATCTTGTGGTTGTCTTCACGCTGATACATTTATATTCACCCATTTGTTTATTTATTATTTTTTTTTTATTTTATTTATTTATTTTTTATTTTTTGGTGACTCAGTCTATACTATTTTATACCATCAGACCACTGTATCAACGTACCTACAACCTTCCCGTTCACATTGTCGCATATGATATCCACCACAGATGTAGGCTATTTAATTACCTTAAAACAATGGATGCATGCATGGGTTGGAACAAGCAAGGAAGACAAAGCATTGACCTTAAACATACATTTATTTGATAATGCACAAATTTCAATTAAATTGTCATAGCTATTAATATAATAATCTCTTTCATATTAACATTTTTAACATTGAGAACCCAGAAGCAGAGGCAAACTATATCGTCAAAGATGATTTTTAGAGTCTATTGAGGAGCCACTTACTATAGCTGATGTATGCAGCGATGATGGTAGCATCGACGACAGGGACCCATAATTATCTCCAGTATAGGAACATCTTAGCGGGATATTCGCACTTCTCCAAGACTCTGAGGCAGACGAGAGTCTCGATAATCTCACCCTGAGGAGCCAAGTCCGAGATCGATCTCCTTCTTCTCCAATTCCTTCCGTCCTTGGCGGAACTGTTGCCCGTTTACAAGGGGGCCATTCTGGCCCGCCCCTCACTTTCATTGGGCAATGGACTGTTTTTCTTTCAGTTGTTCCTGTCCCAATTGGTTCTTTATTAAACAGCCTCTGTTGCCTCTGTCGATAGACTATGAAGTACCTCCCCCACCATAATTTTATTTTGCAAAACAACTTTGACCCTTCTCATCTAACGTTTTTAATGTGGGCCATAAAATAACGACCATCCATTTTGTAAAATTTAGACTTTAGATCGCTATCACTGGCCACACCGACAGCTATTCTTCTATTTTGTATTGGTTTACAAGCCTCTATTTACCCCTGCCTCTGCATCCTTTATAATACATTCGTTAATGGCCACACACCGTGGGGAATTATACCATTCCAATTCTACATAGTATATTGGGCACTAATATCTTTCATGTAACAACAAACTTCCTATTTCAATTCGGATGTTTAAAAAATTTGAAAAATAATAACATTTGACAATTTCTCTTACATAACTTATTTATTGCCCATTCACATTTTTCCAGTACAGTTGCATGAAAATATTTCTTGCCAAATTTGAAAAATCTATTTCAAATGTCAAATTTTTCTTTGAATTTTCCAAGATGTCTCAGCAAGCAATCTTAATTAACATAAAAATAAACACAAAGGTGTAAAAACCCTTTATTTGAAGCATTTCTACACCGTAAAAGAAGAATAGCCAATTTTATGTTCTATAACTAAGTCTACGTTGTGTACAATACTCATAGTACTGACGGTACTTATAAGTACCAGAAAGAAATTTGCTCGGTAATCAACATATAATTTTCATATAGCTAAACAAATATGCTAAATAATACTCTAAGATCATATTAAACATGGAAAAAAATAGCATTCGCTTATCTTCAATAATTTTAGAGTAGCTGAGATGTAAGTTTCAGAGAAAATGACATTCACAAAATGGCTGTTTCAAACGCTTCAACGGACGTGAAAATATATTTTACTTCAAAAATTTGGCTTGTTAAAACTGCTACTGCTATCTAGTAAGAATAAAGAAACTATAAAGGATCGATCCTTTACAGTTCCGTCAGTAATATACAGATAGAAGGTATTTTATAGGAGTTTAAAGAAAATGGTACTTATAAGTACCATCAGTACATAAAGGGTGTTAAAAAACAAATGGAAAATACAGTGATTTTTTTTTGTATTTTATTAACTCGGACAAAAATATCTCAATTATTATATCACATGCTTTGATACTGCTTTTTAAATTTATTTTTTGATACTACACTTCTTTATTATCTCTGAAGTATCTTTTCTCAAAATCTAAGTCTGTATTTGTTTGTACTATGATTTAGGAAAATTTTGTTGGTAAAATTTTCTTATTAACTCTTTTATGAAATATTGGAATTATGTGTGTAACATTTAAGAGCATGAGGTATACATTTCGAGAGAGATTCATTATGTCATGTTTTAAAATTTGTAGAAATTTTTAAAATTGTATTAAGCATTTGTCAAGCATTTTAATTTAAATATATTTTATAACAATAATAACAGATCCATAGGTTGAATTTAAAATGGCGATATTTTTTCATTTGTAATAGCAAATTTTTTAATGTTTGCAAATTTTAAATGTAATTTATTTATTTATCATACAAAAATATTATTGTATTTATATTTCCTAAAATAAGCATTTTTTAATTTTCTGTTTTCCAAGAAAAATTATACAAATTGATTTACACTTAAGATAGGTATATTAAAATATTTATATTTTTCTGAAATATTTAGATTAATAATTTTTAAATTTTTATGTGACATATTTATCAGCATTATCATGCAGTTCTCTGTCATGAAGGAAGCCTATAAAATCAAAATATAACAGAAAATATTTTAGTTAAATTTTACTTGTACTTTACCTGATAATTACGTCATCTAAAATTAACACCAAATAACAATTTTTTTGCAAGAAATTAAGTATTAAATGTTAGTTTGTTTTAAATGCTATTTAGAAATTTTAAACGTTAAATGTTTTGTATTAAATATTAATTTTGCAAAAGCATTTAATTTATAGTTATGAATTATCAATACTAGTAGAATTCAAATGTAAATTACTTATGTAACAGGAAAATAATATTACTATTTCCCCAAAAAACCATTTTACTGTAAGAAAGTTTAATCTGTTTACGAACTGTTTGAACTGTTACAAATTATGTTCTCTTTAAAAAGTCATAACGTAAAAATATTTTTAAAAATCTCGATTCCAGATCTGAACATTATTCTAATTTTGAAAATTCGAATGATGTATATATATATATATATATATATATATATTACTTCACAATTAATTATATAAATAATAAATCAATCAAATAATTTCAAAGTCATTGTATATGTTCAAACCGAGGCATGTAGTCGATAGCGCAACGGAATTCTCTATTGAGGGAGCTCGGATTGAATCCCGATAATTGTCACTGAATGTTTTCGTGTATACTCCGGGTATTGACCAGAAAGCCCTCTGAGAGGTTTACAGGGATGGGACTACGATACGGGCCCCCAAATTCCATTCCTAGGGGAATTCCATTTAAATTGTGGTGGCACGAGGACATGTGGTGCAAAATTTGTATGTGATAAAACCGGAGCCAAAACTTAACTGGCAATATTATATTGAATACGACAATATGACACCTAACCTTTAATATTTCCATTAGTTAGATTTTTAAATGCCTGTAAGTTTTGCTAGAAACAATAATAGTGCACACATGGCAGAGTTATTAGCGTTCAAACTCAAAGAATTTTTTCTCTGGTTCGTATCTCGAATTAGGCAGAGACGTTCCTGTGTTGTCCCGTCAAAAAAAGCTGTGCTGTTTCGCCTATGTGATGGTCCCATAATACAGTAGCATTCACCCATATAATTTGTCAAGTCCGCGTCCTGAAAAGGAAATTTTCTCTTTACATTTGGTTTTAGCTTTAAAAATTTCGCCAACTTTTTATTCACATGCTTAACACAAGAGAAATCTAATATATGAATTAATTTAGATTCTTTGAAAGGGCTAATTTTCAAAAACAACTGGATAATACATTTCCAAATGTAAGACATTCGTTCCCAAGATTTTATTTAAAATTTATAATACATCGTATGAAAATTTAATCTTGTTTAAAATTGTTGACTTTAATACGGTAAATTTTTATTTGACTTTTAACATCAAAGAAAAATTAATATGAATATTGTTAATGATTTTTTTTACAGCAAATAGCAGTCAATCACAGTTTTTGCTTCATAAAACCTTTTCAGTTATTTTTAAATTACTTATATTAATCTTTAATTAAAATGGCAGTGCAACATTAATTTTAACTATCATTAGAACTCAATATACTGCTTATTATAACATTTAAAAGCAGAATATCTATGAAATTAGCATATTCTAAATATCCGTCAAAGGACATTACTAAAGTGCTCACTTTTAAATTTATTTTGCTCCTAAATTTTTACTAATAATAAATTATTCGTAAAAATTTGTTTAACAGTTAAAGAAAACGGTTGCATCGGCCGGGAATCGAACCCGGGTCACCCGCTTGGGAGGCGAGCATTCTACCACTGAACCACCGATGCCACAGCAAGTCAGGGATAAATAAAAGTTTAGATCTGTGTAAATTTATAACACAAAATTTCTTATCTAAGTTATCTAAAATAGCAGATTTTATATGAAAAGTAGAGGTTACCATTCAAGGTTTGAATATCGATCGCGAAAGAGAAATTCCCTCCAACGCATACGCCGTCGATCTATTTTCTCCCATGCATCTAGGGAAAGAGAAATGCGTAAACATTTATTTCTACTCGTAACACAAACTACGTTTAGTGCGGAATTAGAATTAATTTGCAGGACGCACAGTTCAGAAAAACTAATTGCTTCCCGCTATTTGCTAATGCAGATTTACACAGTTCATGAAGGTACTAAAACCTTACAATTTCTTCTAGACCTGCAAAAAATACATTGAAAAAATATTTAGAATACTTTTAGAACTGGAACGAGATGGTATGCTGATATAAAAATAAATAAAGCAATCAAAAAGTTTATGAATATCCTTTATAGTAAAAATTGTCGCTCAAAGTTATTTAATTGACAAAAATGTATAACAATATCAAAATAAAAATTATTTCCATTTATATTTTTCCATTTATATTTTAGTAGTGGGCTTCAAAGTGAAACTTCTCTGTAACTAATTACATTTCTTCTATCTATTATGTCAACAAGAAAACTATTCCAGAGAAAAATGGATTGGTTTTTTTTAAACATGTACAGATTTTTTTAAGTAAAATTTAAAACAACTCCATAATTTAATCGTTTGCCCCGTAGTAAATTGGAACGGATAACCAGACAAGAATCCATGAAATTTTGAAATCCTACCAATGTCTTGTAATGAAGCTGTTATACATATTACAAATATAAATTTAATTAAATGAAAATCATGATAGCTTTACATTTATGGTAAATATTTACATTTTGTGTTGTCTTCTATCACACATGAAAATGTAATCATAGTCCTAACTACTGAATTTAATATATATATATATATATATATATATATATATATATATATATATATATATATATATATATATTATATATATATATATATATATATATATATATATACTTGTAATCTGTCCTTTTCCTGAAGCTTCGGATATGATTGTGAAAAGAACAAAATTCCGAACAGCTATACACGGAACAAGAAAGACAAGAAATCAGACAAGAATCTATGAAATCTAAAAATCCCACAAATGTCTTGTAAGGAAGCTGATATACACATTACAAGTATAAATTTAATTAAATAAAAATCATGATAGCTTCACATTTATGATAAATATTTACATTTTTGAATTGCTTTCTGTCACACATGAAAATGCAATCATAGTCCTAACTACTGAAGTTAATAATTAATATATATATATATATATATACTTGAAATCTTTTCTTTTCCTGAAGCTTAGGATATGAATGGGAAAATAAGAATAATCCGAAGAGCTATATAAGTGAAAATATCCAAAATAAGACTTCATGTTGCAGGACATATAAAATTGTGTATCATAAGATTCAATACCATATATCGTACATACATACTGGAATTCAGCATATGAAGTGAATAAGTTTTTTACTCTAAGCAGTTTATTAGAATGATTTTATCGTGATCGATTGATTCTAGTTACCTTTTTTCATAACAAAACACATAAAGGAATTTTCTACTTTAAAATATTTTATTTTTAAACCAGTAAATGTCTAAGTAAAACGTATTTAAATGCCATACTGTGCTGCCTATGAGTAAATTAGCATGTATTAATTATTGATCAATATAGAGGATAACTGTATTCATTAAAGAGAACGTCCTTTGAATCAGAGTTTCAATCTTAAGTATTCTGTTATTTGATCGTATTATAACTTTTTTTTCTCAATCCACTTTTGTTTTCAGGCCCTCGACCATTATTACATGAGTGACCCTATAAAAAATCAAAATAACACTTAAAAACACTGCTTACGTGATATCAACAATACTACCGATTCTTTTGTAGGACAGTTGTTGAGGTGGCCTCTATTCACCAAACCCAGTTGACAAAGGTAACAAAAAGGTAGTTGTTACTGCCATTCTGATACGTTTTAGATGCTTCTACAAGTAATCATGAGCTATAACTAGTCGAAAACAAGTGACCCTCACAGTTCTAGCCACAGAATAGAGAATTCTATAATTCGTTTAATACGAGGAAATTCTTCTCTTACCCAACCATATATTCAAAGTTATACCCAAGCCATATTATAACTATTATATTATAACTCCAGTATGTATGTACGATATATCGTATTGAATCTTATGACACACAATTTTATATGTCCTGCAACATGAAGTCTTATTTTGGATATTTTTACTTATATAGCTCTTTGGATTATTCTTATTTTCCCATTCATATCCTAAGCTTCAGGAAAAGAAAAGATTTCAAGTATATATATATATATATATATATATATATATATATATATATATATATATATATATATATATATATATATATATATATATATATATTAATTATTAACATCAGTAGTTAGGACTATGATTGCATTTTCATGTGTGAGAGAAGACAATACAAAAATGTAAATATTTATCATAAATGTGAAGCTATCATGATTTTCATTTAATTAAATTCATATTTCAAAGACTCTTTTGGTGTTACGCAAAGGTAAAGGAAACATAAGTTGTGGAAACTGAGTTTAATCCATGGTCAGTTGATCAGCAGTTTCATTACCACAGGGGATCGAAAGCCACATGCTATCCACTTTATTCTTAACGCGGGCGACTTAGTTTTAGAAGAGAAAATACCATTATTATCAGAGAAAAGGGTAGGAAGTACCAAAATGAAGTACCAACTGGGAATCAATAAAAATAGTTTAACTTCAAGACAATGTGCACTCCTGTCTATAGCCAAGGAAACTGCAACGATCTCTCCATCAGAATTATTCAAGTATTTTCCTACACGACTTTATAGTTGGGCTTTTCGATGATAACACGTCTGCTTCAAAATTTCTACTAGCGGTTGTAGAGAAGCAATTTCTATAAAAATGTAACCAGTTTTATGCAGGAAATCTTTCATAAATAGTACCTAATGCGGCATATTTTAGTTTTAAACACCGAGACTTGCTTTTAAACATCGTTGCTCGAAATATCGAATTGCTCGAAATATCACTGTAAAAAATAGCAGACAAGGAATAAAAAAATATATAAAAAAAAAAAAAACTTTAAATGGGATTAAACCATTGTAATACCTATTATTCATTTTTGATAAACGTCTGATTTTAGTTTTAAAACGTAAGAAATTCTTAATAATTTCATGAGTGTATAACTATATAAAATTACCTTCCAAGAAAACAAAATCATGCATCTCACAGCTGATGACTTTAAAAATTCACGATGCGAAAATATGTTTGGAATGTAAAATTTATTAAAAATTGTAAATTAATTAAACAAAGATTATTCATTCTTTACACATAAAAACCATTCTTCAACGAATATCAATCAAGAGATAGAACATGCGTTGTGTTATAAACATTATACTAGAAATAATCATTTATCTAAAGACTTAATTCTTTTATGTAATGTTTAGTAATCCCCCCCACCGAAAAAAAAAAGAAAATCTTCTTAGTAATTAATGCTCCTCAACATTCCATTCAATTCCGTACAATATCCCATTGCTATTACTTTTTCAACGAACATTTAGTAAATGTATCACTACATCACAAAAATCAAACTGTTTAAGTAACTAATACAGTCAGATAATTTGTCACACAGCATACCTTGCATTAAGTGACAAGATAAGTAAAAAAGAGGTATTTCTTCAACGTCCACTTCCAGGCTTTTATTTTTTCTCGGTAAAATAGTATTATAGGATTGCTGGAGAATTTGTTGCAGTAAATCAGCACCATCCGACAGTATCTATAATCCTCTAAGAGGAAGGCTGCAGAGATGTCCCTCATGCCATTCGCCGGATATATAAATGAGTAATTAAACCGTGATCTAAAAAGGTTAGTGAATATCATATATATATATATATATATATATATATATATATATATATATATATATATATATATATAAATATATATATATATGTATATATATATATATATATATATATATATATATATATATATATATATATATATATATATATATATATATATATATATATATATATATATATATATATATATATATATATATACAGAGGATGTTCACATATTTTTTAGACGATGTTTATTGTATTCAAAAAACTAAATTACATAAAATTTTTGTGTTTAAAATGTTCTATTTGACATTTCTTATTCTGAACTATATTTCGACACCGCAATTTCCAGGAAAATAATGCCTTTTGAAGTGTCAGAAGAGGTATTCTATCCCATTCCTCCTGAACAGTTTTCCAGAGGACGACGTTTGGATAATGCAGATTTTAAAAGTCCGAAAGCACAAAAATTCATAGGTGATACATCGAGAGATTTAGTAGGGATATCAGTGAAGGGTATGGCCTTGATACCAGTTTTTTGTTCCATTTCTTTTAGGAAATTTACAGTGGATTTTGATGTGTGACTGCTAGCTTTGTCCTGATGGAGTCTCACAGATTGATGGCACTGTGGGTAAAGCGACGGTATTTCATTCAGAAAAATTGGCGATAAAATATGTTTCTGATAGCCTTTGGAGTTAATCTTGACATTTTTTCCACAATCTTTATTATTAACTTGCCATTATAAGAAAAACCAGCAACAATCATGAATCCCTTAGAAAAACTTTCTTTCGATTCTTTGAACCATGTACTTAAATTTGTTCCTCCCCTTTTATGATATTAAATGGCTCTTTTTTTGTTGCAATCATTTAGATACACCCATGATTCATCTATTGTGACAATTGTTTTCCATTTTTCTTTGGATAAGTGTTTCTCATATAGAATTCTGCAGCGTGTCCTGCGTTCAGCGATATGATTTGGAAGAAGACGATGCACATTGCTTTTTTTCGCTTTCTTAAGATTTAAATCAACGTTTATCATTTTGTTTACAGTGGACACCGAACATTTTAATAATTTTTCAACTGTCCTTTGACTAGGGGGATTTTCTTTTAACATTAAACAACGTACCTTTGCAATAGTCGAAGATGTCCGTTTTTTCCTTGGATACTTGTTTGGAATTTTTGTCCCACTTGAGGCTCCAATTTGAAGTTTTTTTCCTTTCTTGTTGACGATTTTGCCTATCCACGCTTTAGATATCACAAAACCATGACTCTCACATCGTTTTTGGATAACGGAGTATGCACATTTCTCTTCGGAAAGAGCATAAATGTAGCCTTCGAACCACTGCTTTGTTAAAAACGCCATTTTGAATAAAAACAAAACTTTCAAGCCGCAGACTATAATGTTGACTTTTAAACACATAGCACAATTGCAATTATTTATTTTGCAGTAAACGATTTTTTATTACCGCTTACCAAAATCGTCTAAAAAATGTGCGAACAGCCTCTGTATATATATATATATATATATTTATATATATACAGTCGAACCTCCATATATCGAAGTAGCAAAATGCCGGAAAAAAATTCGATATATACAAATTTCGATATATAGAAATGATCTTAGTTTTATCATAATTCTCCTAAAACATTAAAATTAAAGCTAGTTTTCATATACGAATCTCCATTTCCAATTTATATGCGAATCACATTAAATGGAAGTTAACTAAAAAATGAATTGATGTGAAAGATTTATTGAGTACTATATACCTTTAAAAAAACAACAATTCAGACAGTCGTTACTGTGATCACAGTTACATTCTTTAAAAAAAACTACGAATATCTTGCTGAACAGCCAGTTTTGAAGAAAGTTCATCAAAGAAATGCTCGCATTTATTCAGTCCATTAAAAATTTTATCAGGGGTCCACGAAGTATTGTTTCAAACGCCAAAAATTGTGAGATTTTATTCTAAAGTGGAATAAAATCTCCCAATATGTCGTGAAAAAAATTTCGATATATAGAGATTTTTTCGATATATAGAAACAGTTTTTCTATGTAATGAACATGGAGATTTTCTAAGAGTTCGATATATGGAGGTTCGACTGCATATATATATATATATATATATATATATATATATATATATATATATATATATATATATATATGTTGGAACCAAACTCCAAAAAAAATGCTCACAATGCGAATGGATCACGGCTAAATGAGAAATGTCCGAAATGTTACATTATTTTGGACTTGGGTAATTTATAAATAATCATTTCGCGTATTGACAAATCGGAAGTGCGCACAATGCGAAACTCAATTTCATTTTGCACTTTGAGCATTATAAATTGATCACTTTGCGAGTGGGCAGTTGACGAAAGATCAAAGTCAGAAAACAATGACTTTTAACTCTAATTATTTGACTAAATAAAATGAATGAAATGAGTTACAAGATCATTTAAACGATATGTATTGACTATTTTGAAAATCTCACAATTAAAAAGTATGTCCATAGTGAAAAAAATGAAAACATAGTAAGAGAATAAATGATGGAAAAAATTATGAAAAATGCACTGTTACTTATTCTTGCGAGAGAACTATTATGGCACTTTGAGTTACATGCCAGGTGATAGGCACTTGATGCCAGTTGGTAGGCACTTGCATCTTTTGATGCCACACTGCTTTCTACGATTGTAGTGTTACGAAACCTTGTGAGCTTCCTGATTCCAGGGTAACTGTTGTTCGAAGTGAGTGTACGAAGCTTGGAAAGTCTTGAAGATATGAAGTTGTTTTCAGTGAGTTGGAATTCATTTCTGGAATATAACTTCTCTAATATTCCGGATTTTGTACCGAGTTTGTATAGCCCATCATCGCTCACTTCCATTATCACAGCTATCACATTTCTGAGCGCAGATATTCCTCTGTCGAGTTCTGGAATCCGTAACACAACGTTCTGACCGACGCTCATGGGAGGAAATTTAGAATCACTGCCTCTTAGCATTTCGTCCGATTGCTTTTTCATTTTTTTGGCAAAATCAGATCGTTTCTCTAAAGTTAAATTTTTCCTTTTTTGTAAGATGGACACATCAGAGTTTTCAGAATCTGATGAATCAGTTTCATTTTAAAACTCAGGAATGTTGGCCAAAACCTCTTCAAGTTGTTCTCCAGTCTCAAGTTCCGTTGAACAACACAATTCCTGGGGAAGTCCGTTAGTAAGTGGAACACCAAACAGAGCTTCGTATGGTTTTCTGGTGATTCCACGATGGTAGGTACAATTTTTTTCATTTGAACGATTCGTAAGCCTTTTGACCACTGACTTGTCTTATTGTTTGCCATCCATGTTACCAACATATCACGAACATCTTGGTTTGCACGTTCGACGGAGCCTTGGCTTTGAGAGTGTGTGGGTTTTCCATGAACAATTTTATCTTCAAACATATATGCTAGCTCTATTATGATTTTATTCAAGAACTCACGTCCATTATCGGATTGAAAAATAGAGGGAGCTCCTATGATACAAAAAATATCCAATAATTTATAAGAAACTTCTTCAGCCGTTTCCGTTTTTAGTGGGCGCAAAAAAAAGGGAATTTGGTAAGATGATCTTGATAGTTCAGAATTAATTTATAATCGCGATCAGACTCTGATTGCATGTCAGTGAGGTCAGCCTGTCCTCGTTTTCGGAATGTTTTAGTAAGTATTGGTTTAACGACGACTCCTTTGTTTTTACCCTTTTTTCTTAAGTGACAGCGTTCACAGAGAGAAAGGTACAGCTTGATCACTTTTCGAGGCACATTACAGTATTTTTGTTGTAGTTCCTTTTCCGTAAATTTTATTTTTTTGTGACCAAAATCCACTTGAGCTTCATGAATAACTTCAAAAATTTTCTCAATATTACAAAACTATTTTATGGTTTAGTCATCTTCTGTCATTTTTTAAATTAATTTTTCGATACCAAAAATAGATAGTAACTCATACATTTTTAGTCTTCTGTAGTCCTTGAAGGTGACGGACTGCATGTTTTTTTTTCTTTTCTCCACACTGCTTTTCACTTCTGCAATCAACTTTTCATACTTTTTGAACGTGAAAACACAACTGTTGTTGCCCGAACTATCTAAAAAAACTACCCAGAGATTCGAGAAATTTACCTCTCATCTCATTTGCATACGTAGTCGTGGCCGATTTAACACCAGAATCAAGAGAAGACATCGTGAACAGAATCACTTTACAAACGCTAGAACAAAACGAGACTGAGGAATTGGAGGAGACAGGCAAATGTGGGGTCTAGGGTTGTCATAAACGGGTTTGGCTCATTTATCGAAGTGGAGGTATTTCGCCCATCCTTCAAATAGGAAATCAGACTTTGCTCACTATTGAGTGTGATCAAGAATAGAATTGATCAAATTCCAGCGCACAATCTGCGAAATAATGTAACATTTCGGACTTGGCACATTCGTAAGTGATCCATTCGCGATGTAAGCAAATTCAATTTCACAAAGTTCGAAATAATGTCACTTTTAAGACTTAGCGCATTTATCAGGGATCCAATCGCGATGTGAGTAATTTTTTCGGACATTGTCCAATTTCGGAGTTCGGTTCCAACACCAACACACACACAAACACACACACAAACACACACACATATATATATATATATATATATATATATATATATATATATATATATATATATATATATATATATATATATATATATATGTTAAGAATTAATTAGAAAATAATAGTAACTGGGCAATTTACAGGGGGCCTCAGAATAATCAAATTTAACATTAAAATCATTGGTAAACCGCGTTGGAAAAAAAGGGATTTCCCCGTCTAGAATAGACGACCTCGATTCACGAAACTAAATTCATGTTTCACCGAGGGAATCTATTTTAGACGTGCAGGGTTTGGCCCGAAAATTAATCCTTACGTAAACAAAAGATGATTTTAGAAAGTCCATGAGGTGTTTTGGGCATGCGTGGTAAAGGGGGACACGCTGATGAGAGCATAGAATTAGGCAGATTAAATTGGTAGCTCATTGCTTGCGGGCGTTCAGCTCGGTGCCATGGCGGTTTCTTGAAAATGGCGAGCGCTAAGATGTGCACTTGGATCAGTGGTCGTAATAGATGAAACAATAAACCGAATTTCCTTGGACTCATAACGTGTGCTTCCTTTTTTTGGACTACATTGCTTAGGATTTCAAGGAATTTATAAGATGTCGGTGCCACGAACTGAATTTAGTAAACAGGCGTAAATCGAGCCACATACATACATACATACATACATACATGTATGTATGTATGTATGTATGTATGTTTGTGTGTGTATGTTGACACTGGTAATTTTTATTAAAGTTTGTGCTAATAATACCAGACTGCAGTACTTGCTTGATGTTCCAAAAGTAAATAAAACTTTTAATTAGGTTTCTCATTTTCCTAGAAGTATAATTTATTTTTGATGTAGAAAGAACAAATTAATAATGGCTTGTTAATTTACTTTCGTCCAACTTCTTTGAAACGCGTAATGAAACTTAATGCCCAGAAAATAAATATAATTTAATTAATGCAAAGGAAACGTAGTAAAAAATATATTCATGAAATTAGCATATTTCCTTTCACCGCAGAGTTAGTTTTTTTTTTCCTACAGTATCATAAGTTCTTATTAAGCTATATTTGTCTGGAATATTTAATATCTGGGAGTTAAGGTAAAGGTTTAATTTTCAGAAAGGAAAACGTTACCTGGCATGTATAAATTCCCATGGATGGAAATATGCATTAACGTAATTATATAGAATTTTTTTTACGGCACTAAATGTATTACGACTTGTCGAATGCTAAGAGTTGTAATAAGTTACAAGTGTTAGCATTCTATATTCTATAACCAATAAGTTATGGTTTGCATTATTCGCAGTTCATTAAAAAATTGGCTGGGAAAAATATCGGTTTTTCATAATTATTTTATTTTCTTCAGAGTTTCACTCTGAGAAGTTAATGGTAATTATAGTAATATAATGGTATATAATATCACAGTAATTATAATAATGATAAAAATAACGGTGAAATAATTATAATGATGGTGATGATAATAATGATAAATAATAATAATAATAATAATAAGGACAAGATAATTATTAATAGTCATAGTTATTATTTTTCTGTCAAGTTTTTCTACTTTAATTATTAAATATCCTAATATGCTTTTCTCATTATTGAATTATTTGAAACTGGACCGAAATTTCATTTATGGAGATAATATCAGTCTGGCATATATCTTTGTTCGCAATATGCAATAAAAAATTAATTTAATATACGCCATTTCATACGATGTCATTTTATTATAGAGGTTATAAGCTGCATATTCATAGGTATATTCTTAATATTTAATATAGAAGTAAAGCTTATATTTTAAATTTGTTTTAATATTTGGAATATTTAATAAAATTTTTTCAAGATCATTTCCAGGGAAGAAAAATTCATAATATTAATCTCGTTTTATGTTTTCATATATTTTTGCATTAAATTACATTTATTTTAAATTTTAAATAAGAGTACGGAATATAATTATAAGTATTATAGAAATTATGCATAATACTTAAATATTTAAAATATATATATATATATATATATATATATATACATATATATATATATATATATATATATATATATATATATATTTAGAATATTTTTTTAAAGTATGTGATTAAAAAGAACTATATTATTATATAGTAAAAATTAAACTGCGTTTGACGCTAGAACAAATTTTCTGGACATATAAAACACTATCAGAATCCTTTGATAGCTTTCGGGGATCAATACTTTACATTTTACACAAATAACTTTTCCGAAAACATTTGAAAATAAATTTTGTAAGATATCTACACATATTTATTTGTTACTTTCAGAAATTTTTCACAAAATCCCAAAATAATAAGTGAGTGAGAAAAGATAAATATCGCTTAACGATCACAAACATTTTTTAATCAATATATATATAAAGCAGTTCCGTAACTGACTGACTGACTGACTGACAGACATCGCACAGACCAAACCGCTGGACCTAAAGGGCTGAAATTTTGCATGGCTATTCTTCTTATAGTGTAGGGGTGCACTAAAAGAGTTTTTTGATAAAAATCTACTTTGATTTTCTGAAATTAAATTTTTAAGCTGCTTTTGTAAAATTCTTTAAAGTTTGCATTAAAAATAACAATCCGAGGGAGGTAAAATTTATATCACGAGAAAGATCATAAAAATTGAAATGGTAAATTTTTAAAGATTAATTTTTAGAATTTAATTTATTAAATTCTGATCACGTGGTTTCTTTTTTGTGATACTTTAAACTAATTTTGCGTCAAGTGCATAGCAACGAAATAGACAAAAAATTTTTTTTTTTTATTGCTAAAGCGGCAGACTATTAGACATTATCCAAAAATATATTAAAATACAGTAAAATAAATGTTCCTTAAACTGTACTATATTCTTTAGTATGTTCCATTAAATTTAATTTGAATACTTTCTTCTTCAGTATTTTATCTATAAAAAGTCCATTAAGATTTTTTTATAAATATATTTTTTCTTTTTTTTTACATCAGTTGCATATATTGATCGTTGTATTTATTATATATACGTATATAAATAAATATATATATATATATGTATATATATATATATATATATATATATATATATATATATATATATATATATATATATATATATATATATATATATATATATATATATATATATATAGATATATATATATATATATATACACACGTATATATACTAAATATAACGATCAATATGTGTGTGTGTGTGTGTGTTTGTTTGTGATAATAACGGCCCACCATTATATTTCTAACGCGTATTTAAAACTATCCTTGTTTCCTCTCAATAAAGTACAGTCTCTTTCTTCTAATTGCGACCTAGGAATTTACGAACTAACCATCCAAATTACCCCTTAGTGCGCGCGCGTTAAAGAAATTTGTAAACATGAATCAGGGCAACCTGATGTTTTCGCCTCGGTGCGCTTCGGAGCATCATGCGGCCCTTATGTAATCAAGTCAGATGCCCAATGCTAGCCAATAAAAAGATTTCCCCGCGGTGAGTACCCCTACACTTTATAACCTTCTGAAAAAGTTTACGGCTTGCTTTTTACTGTATGTCTATGTTTTGTTCTCTTTACGCGCTACTTCACTGCTGTACGATATAACGATGTAATATCTGTGTTCTGAATGCGCCCCTTCAGGGACCGGTGGCGTTGTTATTGTGTGTGTCCAGTTGTCAAGATACCTGTGTTTTGATGAATAATATTTGTCTACATTATAATACGGAATAAATTAAAATGCGTCGCATCTCTGTTCTTTGCGTCCCTTCAATGCCTCGCATCTCTGTTCTGTGCGTCCTTTAAATGACTCGCATCTCTGTGTGTTTTTCCTTCCCTATGTGCGGATTACACTATGTCTGACTTAGTGTTCCTCAAGTATCTTCTCATCTCTTCTGCCTCGACTACAAAAGGGTTGAATCGTGCCCGCGAATCTTGGTTGTTGCATCTCCTCCACGGCGTGATGTACGGAATATTATATATATATATATATATATATATATATATATATATATATATATATATATATTATTACTGCTACTTTAGAGTAGAATAATGTATACACTATATTCTATAAATAATATTGGTCCCTAAACTTGTTTTTTAAGGAATACGAAGCAGTTCCATAAACACCACTTTTATTGATGTGTTTCCATTATTTTGATAATCACCTGTATATATATATATATGTATATATTATTAGTCACTTTATATTTGACACTTATATATATATATATATATATATATATATACATATCTAAAGTATCAGGTACCTATATTATTTATAGAATATAGTGTATACATTATTCTACTCTAAAGTAGCAGTAATGAAACTATGGGGATCAAGTTCTTTGAGGGATAGCGTAAGATGCCAAACCTTGTAGACCGTGCAGAAGGGCAAATTGTTGAAGCGCGTTTAATTGGAGTATCTGTTACAACAACCGCCATGGGTTTGGGTGTTTACCGAGCTATGATATCAGAAGTCATGATGGCATACAGAGTTTACGGAAAGACATCCTCTGTGAAACAGAATATTGGGCAAAAGGGAAATCTAAGTGAAAGAGACTGGTTGGTGTTGAATCGGACTGTGACATCAAAAAAGAAGACAACTGTAGCCAAAGCGACCGTAGAGTTCCATCTGAATCTGCAGGCTCCAGTACCAGTCATTACAGGTAAGAGAAAACTTCAAAAACAATACATTTACGGTAGAGTAGTAATTCCCAAACCACTTGTAACACATGTGAAACGAACCGTCCTCTACAGTGGTGCCACGAGCACAAATCCTGGTCGAGTGATACATGGAAATATGACATTTGGTTAGACGAATCATTTTTCGCTTTGTTTCCTGTACAGGACGTGCGTATGTCTGAAGAACACCTACACAAGCGCATTATCATGCTTGTCTCATGCCAGCTGTCAAACATGGAGAGGACATTTCTTAGGCTTTCGGCGGCCATCGCATGGTTTTCAAAAGGGATGTATTGTAACCCCGAAAGAGAGATTGACTGGGATGAACTATGTCGAACTTTTAAATTTTTAGTTTGCAACTATTTATTTTTACATTGTTGAGAAATTTCATTTTTCAACAAGTTGGTGCACCGCCCCATGGGCAATTGGAGGTTCGTCGATTGGCATTTGGTGTTCTTCCTTTGGAGGTATGTGAATGATTTTGTGTTCATACCACCTTTGCTTACAAGATTGTCCAAACTTAAACAACACATTTGTAATGCTGTACAAACTGTTAATAGTGAAATAATACAAAGTGTTTGGAAAGAAATGACATATCGCAATGATATTAAACGGGTTACTAAAGGAGGTCATATCGAACACCTGTGAAAAAAAAATTAACATTTTTCGTTTACATTGTCATATTAATTATAATTTGTCGACCAGATCCTACTTATGGTGCAAAATTTGCTTCTTGCAGGAGGTAGCATTCTCCATGATGATAATACTCCGATCCATACAGCTAGATGTGTCAGGTCCTGGTTTGAGGAACATAAAAACCAAGTCAAACATCTTATCTGGCCCGCACAGTCCCTAAGTCTCAATATCATCAAACTGCTGTGGTCTGTTTTAGGGAACAGAGTCGGGAATCACTATTCAACAATAGCATCTCTACAGGAACATTGATGATTTATCCATAAAGAATGGTATAATATTCCCTTAACCACTATCCATGACTTGCATAATTCACTTCCTTAGTGAATCCAGGTGGTATTAAACGCCATAGATGGTCCTATACCATATTAATAAAGAATTTCATATTTCTCCTAAGTGTTTCCATTATTTTGAAAAACCACCTGTATATATATACTTTTTTTCAATATCTTGATTTAATTTACAATTATCTTCAATTCATTTGACAATCTGTTCCTTCACATGACCGTCATAACTTTTATTGATCAATTAACAAATTTTGCATAATTTAATTAACTTTTTCGTGAAACATCACTTGGTCTCTTAGTTGACTGAAAGCCATACTACGACTGCTAGACGAGGACGAGTTAGATCGGTATCTCTTTGGAGCAAATCCCCTTCTGATTTGCTCCAAACACCCATGCCAAAATAAGAGACTCGGCGTTCACATTCTGATAGCTAATTTGAGGAACCATGTTTCGAAACCTTATACTCTATTCATGAGAAGTTACCTTTTTGGAATTAGCAAATAGACATGATTGAATATTCAGCAAAATAATCAATAATTGAATTTTTCAGTCAATTTAAAAAAAAAAAAAACTGAAAAAAGTATTTTTAATCATTTTGCATTGTTATCAGGAAAGATTCATCCGATTACAAAATTTAATATTTTCCCTAATTACGAACAGAAAATTATAATTAATATGTCATTGTAAAGGAAAAATGTTAAATTTTTAGTTTGCAACAATTTATTTTTTCATTGTTGAGAAATTTCATTTTTCAACAAGTTGGTGCACCGCCCCATGGGCAATTGGAGGTTCGTCGATTGGCATTTGGTGTTCTTCCTTTGGAGGTATGTGAATGATTTTGTGTTCATACCACCTTTGCTTACAAGATTGTCCAAACTTAAACAACACATTTGTAATGCTGTACAAACTGTTAATAGTGAAATAATACAAAGTGTTTGGCAAGAAATGACATATCGCAATGATATTAAACGGGTTACTAAAGGAGGTCATATCGAACACCTGTGAAAAAAAATTAACATTTTTCCTTTACATTGTCATATTAATTATAATTTTCTGTTTGTAATTATGGAAAATATTAAATTTTGTAATCGGACGAAACTTTCCTGATAACCCTGTATAATGGCTTTGAATACCGATAATTTCTTTATTTCTTTGGATCCCGTCACATGTGGGTTTTTTCGGCAACGATCAGACCGACCTACTAGCAAATAAGGGCTGTTTAATGGTACCCCACTCCCTGTTTCAGGTCCTAACTTCATCGAAGGCTCAATCCGTTTTTAAGACCGGGCTATACAGTGTTTCGAGAGAGTCTCCTGCTCAGCACTGCTATCCGACAAAGCGCGCTGGTATGACCTTGCTCTTTAGAGTTCCGATACCTACACAGTCTGCCTTGGGTCGTCTTCAGAACGGCGATACAAAGAGTATGAGCTTTCAGAACTCTACATAGATCTTCCCCCCTAGTCCGTGTTCTGCTAAACGTGGAAATCCTTCCCACATCGTGGACTCTTTAGGCATTCCCGTCAGCAAGCATGCAGAAGATCAGGATGCTGCTGCCTACCATTAGATCACGCAACAGAGCATCAAGGACCTGGTCTAGCATTCTGTAGTCCAGGGGTCTTACCACAACGAACAACAATATTTTAATAAGAAATATGTTGTTGTGTTGCTGTTGTTGCTTATGACCCTTGACCGACAGCAACATCAGATCAAGGCCATTGTAGGCTATTGGGGTGAGGGAAGTGGCTCCGGTTTTTAAGTTAGCACCACAAGGGTCGGAGTCCGACTTGGCTAACGGACCGGTCCCGTAATTTCGAGCTGGGTGAAGTGACGAGACCGGTACACTTAACCCCGCACCTCCAGAGGTTAATTTTGAGAAATTGGAGGACATAGCAGCCACGACAGATTTTGCGTGCACCATATAAATCTGTGTTATTATTTTTCTCCATTTGTCTTAATTGCTTACAAAAAACCTCACCTTAATCTCTTAAGCAATAGTAAAGTAAATTCAGTTGCCTTCTTAATTAACAGCGTTGCTTGATTTGGCAGACATTTATATAGTATTAATACTGCAAGTGGATATTTCATAATTTATGATCGAAAAACATAATTTCAACAGTTAGATATTACCAAGGTATTTAAAATTAAAAGGACTATGAAAACGTGCCAGACAGTCTATTCCATTATTTTACAAAATAATAATTAATTTAATTTAAATATATGGAATATTAGATGCATATTAAATATGTATAATAATTAGTATTGGATTAAAAAAAAATTTATTTCATACACCCACTTTAAATAATTTAGGGTTAAAGATGCATTTACTATTTTAATGTATTTCAATATTTCCTCATTGATTCTCTACTGCTATTTCTCCATTAGCAAATAAATAAAGACAAAATGTTAAGTGGTTTACATAATGAGGATTTATGAAATTTATTTACTTTAATGAATACATATTCTCCTATCGTTTCTGGTTTTGTGTATTCAATTCCTAGAAATTACCCGAAATATCAATAATCAAACAAATTCTAAAAAGGCTGCTATATAAATTCCATATTTTTATAAAAAAAATGAATAATTCAATTAACATATTAAAAATCTATATAGCATGTGACCATTAGTTTACTTTAATCCACGTACTTTGATAAAAATAGAAAATAAAGAAGATTTATTTCAAATTTTGACATATTTCATAACCTTTCAAAATATATTTTCTGTTCTCGTTTTCATATTCACAAATATGTCACGGTAAAATCCGAAATGCCGCTCTTGACGAACAAATTAGATATTTATTTCCTTTAACAAAAACGTATTTTCTCTTATCGGATTAAAACAGTTACCTGAAGAAAAAAATGTAATTGAAGTGGAGTAAATATGTCATGGAATCTTTTCAAGGAAACTCAACCCTTGGTTACTCCCGCATATCTAAAATCTTGTTTTAACGGAAATCAATAAGGAACGATGCCTGCGACAACCCACTATTGAAACATCTCTCCTGATCGAATTGAATATAAAATATTTCTCGTTACGAAAATGATTTTAATCTGAGATGGATTGCGAAGGAAACTAATTTTAATGAAGAGATGAACTGTGATTTGGCCTGGAGTTTGGCTGGTTTGTTGGGTATATATTTTTGAAAGGTAATCTACCTCATAAGCTGCGTTTACATGGACAACAATAATACCCGGGATTTCCCCGCTAATAGGGAAAACCTTCGAAGCCCGTTTACATGGGACCACATTTTCATCCTGCTTTTACCCGTCTTACCGGAAGTAAAGGCCGTCACATGATTCGGCGGAAGTGATCCTCATACACCATCATTCCTTGTAAATCACGTTATGGGTTCGATCCCAGCCGGTGTCATACTTTTCCAAATTCACTGTATTGCTATTTTTAGCTTTCCATCTTCGAACTCCGCATTTATCTCGTTACGAAGTGTATGGTCCTGGGGAAGGCCTTTTTTTCCCAATTGCTGTTCTTTTGACCTCGTATTCTTAAATTTTAAAAATAACAACAACAAAAAAATCATAAAACTTTAAAAATCCAAAAAGATTGAAAAACTTACAAAAATATTTTTTGTATTCTTATGATATCTGCTTTTCTGGGCCTCTTAATATTATTACTTATTTGTTTTCCGTGGATTATTAGTCTTATCTAATTTTTCTTCTAAATTTTCTTAACTTGTAAGTCTATATTTTTTCTGTTAAAATTAACTTTCTTGTTTTAATTTAACTTTACTATTAATTTTTTTTCTTTTACCCGCGTTATTCTTACCTTAATATTTTAATTCATTACTTAAAATTTTAACTACTGAGCACTCCCACCTTGATTACATATATCTTGCTTACAGGAGATAAAGTCCACACGACCAATGCACTCCTCTTCTAAAACACAATTACGTCTGAGTCTATTTGTTATTTAAATGCAGCATATGTCAGTCGCTGTTGATAATTATAGAACGTTTACGATTGTTTACTGTTGTTTTTAAAAATAAATTTAGAAAATAGATAGGAAAAAAGGAATATAAGAACTAGAAGATTGATGCGGATATTAGATATAATCGTACGATCTATGGCTTCATCGCTAAATTTAGTTTTTCCACAACAAAGAATGTGGGAAAAATTACGAAGCTCTGTTTGGTGGGAAGAAATTATTTTAAATTCCTGAAGTAATAAAGACTGGAAAGAAAATTTTCCAATCGATAGGTGCATTTTTTTTAAATTATAAGATTAATTGTAAGATACTTATTGTTTTAATAAATCCTTTTATAAAATCAAAATGTAATTTTGATTTCAATTTTGTTTCAGTAATTTTTAGTCATGTATAAATAAAAAAATCATAAATAGATATAAATAAATTTTTATCTGTGAATTCTAAAATAATTAATTTATAAATAAATTTTAATGTTACGTTTAATTATTGATTATACTTATTAAATTTATTAATTTTACCATAACACTTTAAATGAAAATGTTACTGAAATTTTATTGAAATGAAATTTTATTTCTTATTTTACATACCAGATGGCAGTACCATTCTATTTATAATGTAATTGGGGATGGTTCAGATCAAGAAATAAATGAAATCCTCCGGAAAAAAATAGGCACTTTTCTACTGTTTTCTTGAAAATTATGCGATCGTTAAGGGGTTCCAGATCCTTCCATCGATCATTTAGCTGCATTTTCATGGATTCACACAAGTTCAAATCCGCCATGTTATTTACTCCCAGCTTCGAAATGCATCATGGGTAGTTAGCGGGTTTTATCCTGGGTCGAAGCAGGGTCGAAAATCCACCCTGCATTTTTCCCTATCGTAGGGAAAAAGTAAGAAACGACCCTGCTTTTACCCGGGTTTTTGGCACATGTAAACGGCACTATAATGACACTAACTGTTCATCTACAGTGACATGTCCATCGGGATAATAAAATTTGGGAAGCACTCCAATTCATTTTTAGTATCACATTTCACACACAGGTGTCAGTTTGTCAGTGAGTCTTCTTTCTTGACGCGCGGATCTATTGTCAAAACGCAACACTTGACTTCTTTTACAAAACATCTCGAGGGACATTGTCCCATGAATTATACTGCGACCAGTTTCTGCATGCCATAAGCTTTTTGCTATTTCGCCATGTGACTTATATTCTCCAGCAAACAAAAACATTGTCGAAAGGGACATCATTTACATTTTTCTACTTCTCCCTATAACCGTTTAATCCCTCAATATTGGTCATTTTTATTATTTCATTTTCGATAGAACTAAATGTAACCTTTGGAAGATCTCAAAAAATTTAACTTGCACAGGGAAATTTAATTTTTAACAGAAAAAAAATGTTATGAGGATGGTAAGATGGTAGCCGAATATCATTGCAGTTCTGCATCAGATCATATTCACCCGAACAGTACATCAGTAACAAACTTAAAAAAGATACTGAAAACATAAAAATAATCTAAAGAGATTTTATGACAATTAAATACTCATACAGAAACAAAGTCACAAGTTCTAACACTGTTATCACTGATGGTACAGATTTTATACTCTAATAAAACTTATTACGCGTCAAATTGACCCGAACAGAACACCAGGATTAAGCTTCTAAAAATGTTTGTCTTTATATATATATATATATATATATATATATATATATATATATATATATATATATATATATATATATGCATGTGTGTGTGTGGGATAGTTCGCCGTTCGAAGAACAATTACTAAATAATAACACTTAAAGTATACTAACATTTAATTAAACTATGTACAGAAATATTTACAAAAGGCTTAGTGTATTGAAGTTACAACGGCCGAACATATTCCAGCAGGTTACGTGCATGCAAGCACTACGAATATTATATCGGAACTCCACCGAAAGCGATGCACAACAGTTCGGATTTCAAATGTTCCTTGCGCCTCTTTCCCATTGGCCAGGTGAGTCGGAGCGCCATCTCGAGGCATCCTCTGCTGATCTGTCCATGGTGTATATCCTCGATTATCTACATACATATATATATATATATATATACCCTCAAGAGCCAAAACATTATGACCACCCCTACATTTTGCAATGAATTCGCCTGTATGACGTGGAAGGCACGTGATCAGGTGGAAGTGGTATTTAACTGCTGCTGGAGAGTCTGAAGAATCATTATTTCACTTACTTCTGTGTGTGATGGGAAAGGCTGCGGATCTAAGCGACTTTGATAGAGGGCAGATTGTAATGGCTCGAAGGCTCGGAACAAGTATTTCTGAAACTGCACGACTCGTGGGTTGTTCGCGACCTACAGTTGTTAGTACTTATGCAAAGTGGATGAATGACGGTGAAACCAGCAGTAGACGACATGGTGTTGGACGTCCACACGCTATCAAAGAAAAAGGTCGTCGGAGACTGTCTCGCATGGTGAAGCAAAACCGGAGCCAGACAGTCGCTCAGCTGACAGCCCAATACAATGCAGGGCCAAGTAGAATAGTATCGCAGCACACTGTTCAGCGGATACTGTTGGATATGGGGCTACGCAGCAAACGTCCCACTCGTGTGCCTTTGCTGACCAAGCGTCATCGCCAACTGCGCCTGCGCTGGGCCCGGGAACATCGCGACTGGTCCATGGATCAGTGGGAGAGAGTTGCCTGGTCAGATGAATCACGGTTTGTCATACATCACGCCGATGGCCGTGTCAGGATACGCCGTCTTCCAGGCGAACTGTTGCTCCCTCAATGTACAGTAGATAATACACAGGTCGGTGGTAGCGGTATTATGCTTTGGGGGACGTTCTCTTGGGCGTCTCTGGCACCCGTGGTTGTGGTACAGCAGACCATGGATGCTACAGGGTATTTGAACATCATTGCGGACCAGTTGCACCCTTATATGACCTCTGTTTTTCCAGCTAGAAATGGAATGTTCCAACAGGACAACGCCCCGTGTCACAAGGCTAAAATTGTGTTGGAGTGGTTCCAGGAACATGATGCTGAATTCCAGTTAATGTCCTGGCCGCCTAACTCACCGGATCTCAATCCGATAGAACACATTTGGGATGTCATGGGACGACAGCTCAGAGTTCAAAGACCACCAATTCTCAATATCTCGGCTTTTCGTGACCGTTGCTTAAACATCTGGTACAATCTGTCTCCGGCCATCTACCAAGGACTTGTGGCATCCATGCCAAGGCGGGTGGAAGCTGTATTGCGCACCAAAGGTGGGCCAACTCGTTATTTACAAGTGGTCATAATGTTTTGCCTCTTGAGTGTATATGAATATATATATATATATATATATATATATATATATATATATATATATATATATATATATATATATATATATATATATATATATATATATATATATATGCTACGGCAAATATCCAAAGTTTGGGAGTTCAAGAAATGGCTGGCTACTTCAAGCATTGACCAAGTCACTCGCCCAACTCGTTATTTACAAGTGGTCATAATGTTTTGCCTCTTGAGTGTATATGAATATATATATATATATATATATATATATATATATATATGCTACGGCAAATATCCAAAGTTTGGGCAGTTCAAGAAATGGCTGGCTACTTCAAGCATTGACCAAGTCACTCGCCCAATGCCCGAGAAAATCAGGAAAATACGACTTCTTCGGGCTTTGGTCGACAAAATCGCGATGCCCCCTGCAATGAGCGCCCAAAGAAAACTCGCAAAGAAAAGTCCAAAGAATAGTGGCCAAAGATAGTGGCCAAAGAATAGTGGCCGTATATTTTGCGAAGCTGGATAATGCAGTTACGGAGTTCAGCGTACAAGTTATAACTCGTATTATTACCACTGTGAAAATACCCTTCGTTTAATAAATGTAAAAGAAAAATTACCTAAAATTCAAAGAGTAAAGTGCAATTTTACTAGGAAAATTATTGGCCTTTAATTGACGAATTGGCCGGCCAAAGCACGAAGTAGTCCTATAGTCTCGATTATTTCGAGCTTTATCCAAGTGACTTAGCGAGTGATAAAAGTGACCAGCCATTTCACGATTTAAGTAGACTTTGGACTTTCACCGTAAAATATACACTTCTTTCGGACGAAACCATATCCAAGAAAGAATGTGTTGCAAAGTATTCCAAATGGGATCTTCTATCACAGTTACTCTAGCATCTCAATAAATAAATAAATAAATATATATATATATATATATATATATATATATATATATATATATATATATATATATAATGTCCGGAATGGACATCTCATGAAATAGTAGCTTACATCGTGGCCGGAAAATAATAATGTCAGCTTCAGGAACAAACGAATTTATTAAACAGTAAAGCAACACATCTTATTCGCTTCGAGTCAGTCCAGCGTCTCCTCGAAAAAGTGCGAAAAATAGAATTAGGTCAGAGAGGTTGCCAGAATTGGAGGAAATTGTTAGTATGTGGGAAGGCGAAGCGTTTACGCTAAAGACAAGAAGGAGAGGTTACCAGGCAGAGATGAAGTTCAGAATGGGCAATTATAGGTAGTTAGTCATATTATCACACACACACACACACACACACACACACACACACACACATATATATATATATATATATATATATATATATATATATATATATATATATATATATATATATATATATATATATATATATATATATATATATATATATACATACATATAAAGGGCTGAAATTTTGCATGGCGATTCTTCTTATAGTATAGGCGTGCACTAAGAAAGAATTTTTAATAATTCTTCTTAGATTTTTTTTAATTAAATTTTTAAGCTGTTTTATTGACTTTTTTAAAGTTTGCATTTAAAATATTAATTTGAGGGTTATAAAATTTATATCAGGAGAAATATCATAAAAATTTATTTAAAAAATCTTTTTCGAATCTTTACCTCCATTTTATGATTTTTGGTTAATTTTCGGAGATTAATTTTTAGAATTTAATTTATTGAATGTTGATCACGTGGTTTCTTTTTTTTTTTGGTAATACTTCAAATTAAGTTTGCGTCACGTGCAAACGAAAACAACGAAATAAATTGACAAAAAAACATTAAAATTCGGTAAAAGATGAAATTGAATCACTAGACTAATTGAAACGGAATTGTTTTATGAATTTAATTCAAATGAGTATGTTTTATCGATATTAAGCATGCAAATTAATTGCCTACAATGACCGTTGTATTTAATTTTTGAATGTACTTAGCGAAGCACGGGTATTCAGCTTGTATATGTATATATATATATATATATATATATATATATATATATATATATATATATATATATATATATATATATATATATATATATATATATATATATATATATATATGAAACAATAATGTTTCCCTTCATTAATTTGTCCTATCGCAACAGAACATTATCCCTCAATTTGATCTAAATACCAAATTAATCTATTAGATCCTCCCCGAAGTCCACGTCCGGACAGAAAACTTATATAAGATCAAACCGGGTAGAACATTTGAAACATCACCCCATATGACGCGTTAAAGTGAGGTGCTAATTCTAACCAATTAAAGTTCAGCGCGCCTGTGCATTTTCGCATGAATCAGCGATCCTCGGCGTCCCTCTTCGCACACTTGTGTATTCGCCAAAACCATCAACATGTAGTGTTTTAGCTGTCTGTATTGACGCAGCGTTTTGCGCTGCCGGTGCGTGTTACCCACGTTACCTGTTGTTCCCCGTTATCCACGGGAAATGGGGAGCTAAGATGTTTTTAATTTCGACCAAATGATGTCCAGCAACATTTCTAGGAATAAAAACTGTTGTGACCACATCGCCTGTTCCTTTTTGGGTTTTGGACTCAAATTATTATTCGCCGTGCCAGCCACTCGTTTCTGATGCAGACTACAGTCAGGCCTCTATTCCATTTCTGCCCTGGTCCGACATCTCTCCTTTGCTTTTATTGCACAGTCACACACACACACACACACACACACACACACACACATATATATATATATATATATATATATATATATATATATATATATATATATATATATATATATATATATATATATATATATATATATATATATATACAGTGAAATCTCGATCGATCGTTCACCGAACGATCGTTTTCCCGTATGTATCGTTTATTTCATCCAGTCCCGAATAAATTCCATAGAAAATAAGCAAAAAAAAACCCGCATGGATCGTTCCTCGATCCATCGTTTTCCCGCAATATTCGTTCAGAATATCGCAGCTTTAAATTAATTTATCGGATCGATCGTTTTTTCATAATAGCTGAACCTGAAATATAAATGTCTGGATTCAGCTAGAATGACGTTCTAATTATACAATGAACAGAGCATTTGAGATGCACGGTCTCGTATTTTTGTTTTCTCTTGTTTAACCTGGTTTCGCTTTATTGTACCACCCCCAATATTTGTTCGTCGTTGTTGTTCCTTAATTCTTTATCTCCTGGAGTACCCCTATTTTCGGCAACTCATTCCAAATTCACCGACTATTCATTCTGTTCTTATCAGCAATGGCTCACAGACAGCTTTGTTGTTGGCCTTGGGATGGAGGCGCCCTGGTGTTTGGTCTAGTGTGTGAGAAGTTTGTGATTACTGCAGTTCTGATGACGTCTGACCTGTCGACGTCGTCAGGTCAGACTGACGACGTATTCTGATTGTCTAAAATCCAAATTTTGGGCACTATGATGTATATTGAGAACAACTTACACTCTATTGTATTGTACTAGGCAGCGTTCCGCTCTCTTATCACCCATTTCGTCCCGCGATTTGGTTATGTTTAGACACACCTTATAAAATAAACTGTGTAATCACACGTAATATGTAATATTTACGTAATCAGACGTTATTATGTAATTTAAGTCTATTTTAAGAAGTATTTCGCTTAATCCGATAATTTCGTTAATCCGAAGAGTCCGGTCCCCACCATTTCGGATTATTGGGGCCCCACTGTACTACATTTCAACTGACAATAAAATTAATGAACATCTATTGATGCACACATATGCATTGTTACATTTGTTATTCAATATAAAATTTGATATGTCTTCGGTGTCGCTTGAGAAATTAAACTTAACTAACATTTAAATTTTCATATGAAAATAGAGTGTCATAACATACAGTATCAGATTCTCACAGTTTTTCCAGGATCTTTAATTCCCAGGCGTTCCTTGAATTCAACTTCCCGCCTATCTATATCGAAAGCAAAGACTTTCATTCTATTTCATTTAAGCAAACAGATAATTTAAACATAATCTGTGAAAATAAGATTTCATTGTCTTTCTGACAAATTTAAAGAAATTTACATATATTTCTCAGCGCTTAGCGTAATTAACAGAAGTAATGATGAAATGCATATTAAAGTTGCTTCAGTCACTCGTGCAAAAAATTATTATTTAATTAACTAACAAAAATTCAAGAGTACCATTTCAAAATATTTGGAATACTTTATGTCGAAAGAATGAACTTTAATGAATAAAGTACATGTCAGTGTTAAATTATTATTTTTTTTGTATTAAGTTATTTTTTGTTTCAAGAAGGTTACACAGTATTTTGGAAACATATTTTAAAAAGATGTTGGGTAATATATTATTGGATTTTTACAGAAATAGTCCATTTTACCTGATATATATATAGGTAAATATGTATTATATGTCATAATATATTCAGTTGTTGATAAAAAGACTGTAAGTAAGGTAACTGAAAGGTGAGTTACAAAACTTTTAAAAAAAAATTAATTGAAATTAATTTTATCAATGTTAACTTTTATTTCATCCATATAGACAAAAATTTAAAAGCATTTAAGTACTAAAAATTTTTATATCACTACATAAAAATGTTGTCTTTTATGGGAACAAAATCCTATGAGTAAAAATATATAGCATTAAATTCCATCTGACAAACATTGAAATGTCAGAGAAACCAAATACAGAGTTACGCCAACTTTTCTAAGTTAGCATAGTCACGAATGCCTAAAATTTTAAAACAAAAGGGATGTAGTGTAAATGAACGCATCTCAAAGTATTTTATTAGGTTATAGGGGCGAAATATTTTCTATTCAGTTAAGTCAATGCGAAAGAAACCTTTACTATTTCTCTAGTATATTTACTGTTGCTGGATTCTTGATATATAAAAACGAGATCTTTATAGCCGTTAAACAAACTTTCAGGTAAATTGCATATGTGTGCTGGAATAACTTTGCAAATTTTGGCAATGATTGACAAATTTTGGTATTAAAATTAAGTACCGTTTGACTTCATCTGGAAGTATCTAAAACACTAAACATTCTTTCGATGAGAATAAAAATCAATTAGACGCTATATTTTCAATCATGTAAATAGATTATAAACATGTAATAGATTATAGTATAGAACCTTGTAGCTTTATTTTTACTCTCTGCGTATCGACAAAAGAGCTAAATACGCCCCTGTTGTGATTTTGACGTTATGATCGTCTAAATTGTAGTCTGTTATCAAATTCTAATATTGAATACATGACAATCATACTCTTACGAAGTAAATACAATATTTTGAAATGAGCTTTGTATCTAGATGGGATCTAGCGTTTAAGAAGTTACATTTATTTTAAGTGGTTTTTAAAAAAAAATGACAATGACATTTGTCAATAATATTAGTATAACTGTACGGTAAATTTGCCTTTTTTCATTACAGATAATAATAAAGATCAGAAGAATCAGAAATTTCAAAGGGAAAAAAAAAATAGAATTTTTCTATTGAAATATTTTCCGTCTATCGTTCTAAAATACTATGTCATGCTCACAATCGAAAAATACAGATAATATCCATAACGTGTCAAAGGCTTTAAATTATTTATAATTTTCAGCATTTTAATCAAATTTATATAACGAATAAAATTATATGCAGATACATGAAAAAAGAACCTTTAACAGGAATGTTTACAATGATATTTTCCCTGGAAACATTTACTGATTAACGTTAAAAAACATCCTGTATGTGTAAAATTTCCTATTTAATTGTGAACATTATGTATTTTAACATCCAGCCATAGTGTAAATTGTATTTCACCACTGAAGATAATGAATTCAATTGACGTAGATAAAATGAGAAAATATATTATTTAAGTTTTTCAATATAAATATCTACTTTTAAGCCAGAAACATTTTAAGCCAGAATGCATGTTTTGCTGCACAATATTTCTTTATTTTTAAGTTCAAACACTAGACATTATTTTTCCAGAATTTAATTCTTCACATTTAATTACAAAACTTTGCTTTAACTTTCACATTATCTTATTCTCGCCTAACAACATACTCTTTATAAAAGAAGAATGAATAAAAAAATGCGATTTAATATGGTAGACAAGGAAAATTTCAGTAGCTAATACTTTACTTAGAAGCAATCTTAAGAGCAAGAATTATGTGTCTGAAGAGCCGAATACGAGAGGGAAATTATGAATGCTGTTGTCTCACAAACAACGGGGGAACTTGTTTTTTTATGTCTGCCAGCGCTTAAAAAAGATAATTAATTATGACCTGTGAAGATGTAGGAAGAGATATGAACAAGATATATATATGAGAAATCAAAAGTAAACAAAAAATGGGAGACAATTATGGAAAAAAGAAAAAATAATGAATGTAAATATATTAACCCATTAGTGCCTAGCGTCCTTTTAAAAGGACGCTTACATAATAAGCTCTAAATCACTGAATTTTTTATTTATTTCGATCCAAATAGCAGAATATCATGATAAAGTTTTGTATTTCTTATTATCCATCAGTTGGTAGCACTACATTAATGTTCTATTTCTGCTTTGAGGGTCTAAAGTCAGAGTTAGTCGTTTTTTAGGTTTTCAAAAGAACGTCACGCAAAAAGTAAGTTTATTTTATTGTTTTTCAATGTTACGAAAATATTTTATGCTGTTATCACAGTCAATACTCTTTTCTTAAATATGTATGTTTCAAAATTGCTAAAATTATTTTTTAACACTGTTATATTTTCTTTTGCGTAGCGTTCTATATATAGGACGCTAGGAACGGATGGGTACATGTTTTTCTGACCTGTTCCGCTATACGAATTCGTCTGTTTTTTCTCAATTTATGATGTTTTATTACCATAGAGAAAAGGAAATCCTACTTATTTTCATAAAAATGATGTTATAAATTATTTTTATAAATGAAGATTATTGAGTATTCCTTATATATGAAAATAATTTTTAAATAAATGTTCCGTTGATTAAGGAATGATTAAAAAAAATTCTTATTTAAGAGAAATATTAGCCTCTTGATAATGTAATGAACGTATTAACAAATTAGCCTCTTAAATACAAAAATTTTAATCAAAGGATGTGTTCTGTATTTAGTGATTTTAAAAAATAAAGAAAAATTACGAAGTACATAAGTAATTGTCTGGATTTTTTAAAAATATGTGTATTTTAAATGTCTATAATTTAATAAATTTTAAGAATTTTGTCTTTTAATCCAAATTATATTTGATCTAAATACACTGAAATGAGCAATCGATAAGTTTTAAAGCTCTTATTTATATTTTTGTTTTTATTTTAAGTTTGACTGTGGAGAGACATTAGCTTTAATGGCAGAGTTATCTGATAATGATACATTCCATGAAGCGGATATTTATTTGGACTCACCATCTAATGAAGTTACCGATGACTGGCGCTATACGGGTTAATAGAACTAAAAAATGTCCACTTGGAGATGTCAAATCTGTTAAAAAGAAGAATAGGGGAAGTTTTGATTTTCAGAACAGCAAAAATTTTAAAATGGTTCAGTGGAATGACAATAGTGTCGTTACTTTGGCGTCTAACCATTATGGTATTGAACCTGTAGCCCAGGCCAAACGCTGGTCGAATATTGATAAAAGATTTGTAGAGATTGACCAACCGTATATTGTGTCTCAATATAATAAATTTATGGGAGGCACCGATCAAATGGATCAAAATCTGGGACAATACCAGTGTTCCATATGATCTAAAAAATGGTGGTGGCCACTGTTTTTGTTTAGCTTAGAAGCATCAATCCAAAATGTGCAGCTATTGTACACATTATGCCCTTGTAATGACAGTAACAGAATGGATCTCCTCTACTTTAGAAGAGAAATCTGTCAGACATATTTTTCTAAGTACAGTAAGAGACCAAATAACAGTCTGGCTGAAGGGAAACCAAAAATACTTTCAAAAAGAGTGTCTGGTGATGTCCGGTATGGCGGAAAAGATAATTTAATCGTTGTGAAACCAAAACAGATAAGATGTGCCGATACTGTGTCAAAAAATCCACAAGAAATTGCAATAAATGTTTAGTTGGATTGCATGATAAATGCTTTGAAATCTTTCGCTCAAAATAGCTTGTATATAAATTGTGTAAAAAAAAAATTACGAATAGCTTTTTTCATTATTTTGTATTTTAAAAAGCCCCTTTTATATGTAAATTTAAATATAAAAGTGTGTAAAATTTATCATAAGACATAATTTATTAAATTTGTGCCTTTTAAGCTATTATTTTTGACATTTTCAGCTTTTTAAACTGCTTTGATTTCTTTTAAATGATTAAAAAACAATTTAAAAACCTTGTGTTTATTTTATTATGCATTTTTTCGCAGAGTTCCATTGGTTTCTTGCGTTTATTTATCTAAAAACGACATTAAAAGGAATAGTTTTAGAAAATCTAAGGGTTGAAGTGTTTGTGTAAAACCTGTACCCTCCCGTGCCTAGCGTCCTTTTAATAGGACGGTAACATTATTTTGAATAAAAATTAAAATTTTAATGCAGGAATTTTTTTATTATTTTTTCAGTTCATTTTGCACCTGTACGAACATAATTAGGTAAAGAAAATTAAAGAATTCGATGTTGGGCATTAATGGGTTAATGCTAGTTTTTCACTGGCAGCAACAAGAGTGTGAAGTGGTGAATACATGTTTGTGTATGCATAATTCTACTGTAAAAAGTTTCAAATCTGTAATTACTTCCCAAATATGCATAGTTTAAGATTTTCATTTCTTATTACAATCATGAGCATAAAGCATATGAATTCTGTAATAGATTATGAGTATTTCTGTTCACTAATTTAAAAAATCATAATCTATTACTATCTATTATTAATCTCATACTATGTATCTTTAGACTACTCATAAGTCTAAAGATACATAGTATATTACATTATATGCCTTACATTATAATCATCAATAATGGGAAACCTAAAAACATTAACTCAAGGATTATTTTCCCATTTTCTATCTTTGTGTGTGTGATACGGAATAAGTCCGAAGTATGGTGAAATGGCTCCTACTTCTAACATCGGCCAAATCTCTTGGTCAAATCCCAAAATATTCTAAAATTTACCAATACTTCGGGCATTGGTCAGCCAATTCGCGGCTCTCCTAATTCATTACAATGGCTAGGACCTTTTCATGTATGAATTTTGCTTTTTTTGAGTTGAAGAAATGGCCGAATTATCGTAGGCCCTTGTCGGAATCTTACATTTGTTATTAAATTAGTAATTTAATAACAAATGGAAAATGATTCAAGATTAAATTATTTTATCTTGTCTGCATATGAGAAATTCTTAAAAATATGTTGTAACTGTTTCAGCGATACAACTCTTGTTAATCCCTTCTGAAATAATAATAGTCAGCTAATTAACACCCCTAATTAACATGCATAATATAACAAATGTTGAATTGCTTAATTAACATAAATTTATGAATGAATGCAAATAATCATTCACTGTTGTGAGGCACCTTCCGATATTTTTTCACCGCAATAAAGTATGTGTATTACGTTTGAATGTATTACATTTCAACTGCCAATAAAAGTACTGAAGAAGTATTGCTATAGTTACAGGTACATGCATTGATGCATTTGTTTTTCAGTATAAAAATTAAAATGTGATGAGAGTCGCTTGGGAAATTAAATTTAACTAATATTTATATTATTTATATAAAAGTCATAACATACAGTATCAGATTCTCACAGTCTTTCCAGTCAGTGTCTTAATTCACAGTCGTTGCTTGATTCACCTTACCGCCTATCTATATCGAAAGCAATGTCTGTTCCTGTGCTGGATAAGTGATTAAAATTGAACTAATTAAAATTCTTATGTAACATCAATCATTAGACTTTAATTTCTCCCCGAATGCATCTCAATCCAGAATGGAATTCTGTTTTCATCACCACGATTGTTTATTTGGAAAATAATAGGTGAGTAAGTCAAGCAAAATAATCAGAATTCTCGTATGTCTTCTTTAAAGAATTTGCCTTTAATGTGCTTAAATACTTTTTAAATATTTTACCCAGTGACGTTCCTTTTATATTTTAAATTTAGTGTTGTTATGCACGTAAGAAATGTAGTGTTAAGTCATAATTTAATATTTCTAACTCTGCATAACATTATCCAGACGAGTTTTATAGAAAACTAAAAATTATGAACCACATTTAATATGTTCTGATTAATTTAATTTTTCAATTTTCTATTATGTGTAAATCTTTTTTTTTTCTGGGAAAAAGACACAAAAAATACCTCTTTATCTTAATTTCTGTACCGGAAATGTTTAATTAAAATACTACATGGGGTGAAAAGTCCCGGGACTCGCCACTAGATGTCCTCCGCAATGAAATAACCATATAATATTCTGTTAGTACTAACCTTCAAAAGACTGCTATCAAAATTTCTTGAGATGTCAGCCATTTATTTACAAGTTGAGGTCGTGTAAGTAACGCTACTTTTGATATTGTGTAAACCATGAATCAAAAAGAATTTAGCGTCTTAATTAAACATTGCTTTTTGATTAAAAAATTTACAAGTCCAAACCCAAAAATGGCTCGAACAGCATTAAAGCACATCTGCTGCGTCGAAAAATACCATTTGTCGATTGTTTAGGGATTTTAAAAGTGGTTGTACGAACACCGATGATAACGCACGTTCTGGACGTCCAACTGAGGCTCCAGAGAACTCCAGAGAACATAAAAAAAAATGTCCACCGTATTGTTTGGATGCCCACAAATTGAAAGTAAGGGAGATAGCTGTCGTAATAAAGATATCAACAGAACGAGTGAGGCATATTTTGCATGAGCATTTAAATATGAAAAAGCATTGTTCGAGTTGGGCGCCTCGTTTTCTAACAATCGACCTAAGACAGCAACGTATCGATACTTCAGACAGCGTTTTGGAGCTATTATATCGTAATTCAAACGAGTTTTTCCGCCGATTCATAACAATGGATGAAACTTGAATCCATTACTACACACCTGAGTCAAAAAGGTAGTCTGCAGAGGGGTTGGAAGCTGGCGAAAGCCACCTAAAGCGACCAAAGACAGAACAATCGGCTGGAAAGGTCTTGGCCAGAATTTTTTGGGATGCCCGTGACATAATACTCATCGACTATCTTGAGAAAGGCAAAAAAATCACAGAAGAGTGTTATGCAGCATTATTGGACCGCTTGAAGGAGGAAATCAAGAAAAAAAAGTGTTGTTTTACAAAGACAATACATCGGATCACACATCAATGAAAGCGATGGTAAAATTGAATAAATTAAAATACGAATTGCTCCATCATTCCCCGTATTCTCCAGATCTGGCTCCGAGCGACTATTTTGTGTTTCCTAACTTGAAGAGATGGCTCCAGGAGATGAGATTTTCATCAAATGAGGATATGAAATGCGAAAATGATGCACATTTTGAAGCCCTTGACAAATCGTACTACATGAAAGGTATTCAAATGTTAGAGGACATTTGGAATAAGTGTATCGCTCCTGAAGAAAACCATTTTGAAGGAAAAAATCAATTTTTGACAAAAAAATGTTTTTTTCATTGCTAGTCCCGGGACTTTTCACCCCGTGTAGTAGATTTAATTCTTTAATACGCTTTAAGGGAAATATAACTCCCATAAGTATTACACAATATTTTTATGGGGTTATGATTGGTATTTTTACACAAAAAAACTATTTCTCATACCATTAAATCATTATATAAGAAAATAAATATAGAAAGATAAATAAATTGCATTGCGGAACCTACTGGTTTGCAGAATATTCTTTTAAACTATGTATATGGTAAAAATCTCTGGTTCTTTGTAACGTTAACTCTTTATATAAGAAAACTAAACACAGAAAAATGGCAGTACATCAAAATACAGATCTACAGAATAACCTTTAATAGTATTTTTACAGTAAAAAGGATCTGGTATTTTAACTTTAACTCTTTATACAACAATACTAAACACAGAAAATGAATTCAGTATAGCAAAATGCATATCTATCACAGAATATTCTTTACAGTATTTTTATAGTAAAAAATTCTGGTTATTTATACCGCTAATTCTTTATACAAGGAAACTAGACACAAAAATAAAATTTAATCACAGTATTGAGACCTACAGATTAGATTTTCTGTGTTGATGTTACAAAGAAAACTCTAGAACTTTAAATAAATTTAAAGCATTTGATGCAACTTGTTTGTAAATTTTCCTTAGTAAATTTTCCTTTGTAAATTTTCCTTCAAATCAGTTTGTCATACTTATATAAATATTTAAATATTATTTCCCTATTCTGCTCTATTTCATTAAATCAAACAGAGCATTTAAACACAACCTCTGCAAATAAGATTTCATTGTCATTCTCTTAAGATTAATGAAATTCTCATACATTTCTTAACGCTTAGCGTAATTAACAGAAGGAATTTGTCGAAACTCAATTTTTGTAAAGACATCTTAAATCAACAATAATACTATATATTTCTCAATTTTAGTTATTGTAATGATCAAATGCATGGTCAAGTTCCGTCAGTCATTCATGCAAAAACTTATCATTTAATTAACTAGCAGAAATACCAGAATACGTTTTCAAAATATGAGAAATATTTTAATCAGAAAGAATGAACTTTAATGAATAAAGTACATGTCAGAGTTAAATTAGTTTTTTCGCATTAAATTACTGGTGGTTTCATAAAGGTAACACACTATTCTTGCAAACACATTTTAATTAGTACTGGGTATTACATTATTGAAATTTTCGAGAAATATTCCATTATTTTCTTATACCTATAGGTAAATATATATTATATGTCATAATAACTTGATGTTGATAAAAAAGACTATAAATAAGATAACTGAAAGGTTGGATGTAAAAATTTAATAAATGGTTTTTTTTCCAAATAAATTCTATCAATGTTTACCTTTATTTCCTCCATATAGATACAAATGGAAATCTATTATGTGCTAAATATTTATTTTCATATAGTTAAAATGTATTTAATATTATAACCGCATGAATTCTTTTTTCCATTTATGGCACTAAAATCACACGAATAAAATTATATAATATTTAATTAAAATCGAAAACTCATCCCAGAAAGTTTGTAGACATAACTAAATGGATTTGATAAAATTATATGTAGGACAATCTAAAAAAATTGTACCTAATTGTTTTAGAAAAGCAATCGTGATTTCTATGATTTTATGCCGTAGTTTTAGTGGACATAGTTTTTAAATTGCTTATTTTGTAGTCTGTTCTGAGTACAGATAAAACTACTTTGAAATCACAAAGGTAAGTGTTGGCAAATGGTAAAAGTGTCTGTAATGATGCTTTTGAAAATTCTGGATAAAATTCTAACTGCTTACACCAGAACTGTTTTACGTCCAGTTTTTCCAATTCCATTTCAATATGTGCTTAACTCGTATTGTGATAAGACCGTCTTTTAATAAAACGTTGTCGTCCATAAAATTTAGGACAAACAAAAATAGATTCAGTATCCATCTATTAATTTTGATTATACACTCATGGACAAAAAAATTAGCGCACCAAGAAATAATTGCGAGATCGTAACGAAACTTGCAAAGAAGTAAATCGAGATATGCAAATGATGCAGCGTGATTGCGCATTACGTATAGCCGGTAGAAGGCGTTGAACATCATAGTCTGTGGACAATAAAACAGGTAATCAAAGCTTGTTTGAGTGTGCTGAATCATTTACAAAGGAAGAGCTGAGATAGACATGAAATTACGCCGTGTTCGAAGACAATATAAGCAGTTGTCGCAGTTTGAGAGGGGGAGAATCGTCGGGATGATGGAAGCTGGGTGGTCAGCTAGGCGAGTAGCTCGTCAATTAGGCCGCTCTGATTGTGTTGTGAGGAGGTGTTGGGACCAGTGGACCCGAGAGATGTCATGTACTCGAAGACCAGGCTCAGGACGCCCTCGACAGACCAGTCGTTGAGAAGACCCCCACATCGTAAGAAATGCACGCGTACAGCCACCTACTTCATCGGCCGCCATCCAGGCACAGGTAGCACCTTCACTAGGGGCCTCTATGTCTTCTCGAACCATACGAAGGCGCCTGGCTGAAGGACAGTTGGTATCGCGGCGCCCATTACGTGTGCTGCCCTTGACGCCCACCCATCGACGCCTCCGTTTGGAGTTTTGCCGCGCACGAGGAAACTGGACTGCAGCGGAATGGAACCAGGTCGTCTTTAGCGACAAATTCAGATTCAATCTCGGCAGTGATGACAATCGTGTTCGTGTGTGGAGAGCCCGTGGTGAACGCTTCAATCCTGCCTTTGCTGTACAGCGACACATCGCTCATACAGCTGGTGTGATGGTATGGGGTGCCATTGCCTACAATACATGGTCACCCCTAGTATTGTTCCGTGGCACCATGACAGCCCAGGGGTATGTTCATGAAATCCTGCAACCACATGTGTTGCCACTCATGCAACGGCTCCCAGGAGCCATTTTTCAACATGACAATGCTCGGCCTCATACGGCAAGGGTGTCACAAGTCTGTCTCCGCACTGTTACTACCCTTCCTTGGCTTGCCCGATCCCCAGATTTGTCTCCAATCGAGCATATCTGGGATCATTTGGGACGACGAGTTGGGAATCCCACGAGTTTGAACGAACTAGAGGCAAAGTTACAGCAAATATGGAACGAAATGTCTCAAGACATCATACATAACTTGTATGACTCAATGCCCGATCGTATCGCATCGTGCATTCGCGCTAGAGGGGGTCCAACGGAGTATTAACTCCTCCGTTCTTTTGCCTTTTTCTCTGAAATAAATTATCCCTTTTCTTTGATTTTCTTATCATTTACTTATATCAAAGTAGTCATTACGTATGTAAAATTTCGTTTCATTTTGACGACTCCTTCTTGGTGCGCTAATTTTTTTGTCCATGAGTGTATTTCCTAAGGAAAAGTATTCATCAGATGATTAATGCAATTGGTGGAGGTGTAATTTGATTTCGGCTATAATTGTTGCGTTAACATTTTCCTAAATTATTGAATCCAGAAAAGGAAAATTTGCTAAATTTCCATTTTCAACTAGAAAAGAATATGGCGTGTTTGTCATAACCGTTTAGTCCGCAATTTTCCTTAAAATTTTAGAACCTTCTGTCACACCCCTAAAAATGCTCTCTCTCACCTCCCCCAGGGTGGGGCCGCATCCCTGGTTATGAACCATTGCCCTAGATACTGGTTACTGCGTTGACTACTTAATATCATAGTTCCCCAAATAGTATACTCTATACAGACTTCACGTCAGTGGATATGCTAACTATTCCCTGCAGAAGTAAATATATTTTTTGGAGTAATGTATTAACATTGAGATCTCATATTTAAACAGGTTCAAGCTGCAAAGTTATTTTTTAATACTTTTTATTTCCAGGAGTAAGGGCATACATTGCTAAATTCCTCTCTCACCAATAGGATGGTGTGTTTCTAAAGATCTCAGACATTTTAGAAATTTGAAGATCATATGAGGGTAAAAATGTTAAAACCAAGAAAACTTGAATATTTTGAGACAGATTATTAATTTACGGTTAGATCAAGCATTCAAAAGGATTCGAGCTACGAAGTAACCTTGAAGCTTTATTTTTACACTCTGCTGATTGACATACAATACTAAATAACCCCCCTCTCCAGACTCTGATGTTATGATCGTCTAAATTGTAGTCTTTTATCAAACTCTAATATCGAAAGCATAGAAATATTTCTCTTAACAAGTTAATACAATATTGTGAGAGGAGCTATGGCTCTACTTTGACATATAGAATTTAAGAAGTTACAAGATGTTAAGAAAATTTAACTGATGTTTCGGAAAACTTACATTAAAAATGACATTAAAATTTGTGGAACTTTACGATAAATTTGAATTTTTTTACTCAGAATTGGAAGTTTAAAACAAGAAAATTTCGAATTTTTGTATAAAAATATATTCCCATCTATCGTCCACATACCTATACCATGCTGATAATCCCCTGCATGGTAATCTTGCTCAAACCAAGTGAAAACATTTTTTTGAGACCAGCTGTGAATGTACTTTGAGATTTGTCAATTTCTTTGTTGGGTGGATTAAACCGCATAATTTGCTCCATACCTAATTTTCTGAAATAAAAAACCATTCACAAGAAAGTAGACTTGATGAGGCTAACTAAAATGCCTTTATTTTTCTTATTTTACATAAAAACATAGTAAAAAATGGGATCGATTTTATCCAATAGCTTGGAAGAAAAATATTTACAAAAACTTAACCATTAAACAAAAAAAGAATACAGATAAGAGTGTCATGAACGGGCGAAAATTAACCTACTTAAATTTAAAAAAAAACTACTTATACTGAATGGTAAAGCTTGGGATAGTTGTAGGAAGAAAGAAGGGATACAAGTTTAATGGCTCGACAATTCGTCGCAAACACATCTAAAAAACAAACTTGCTGCGAAAACAGCTACAAGCACTATGACTGAAAGTCCCAACTCACTCGCAGAATAGTTACTGCTTAAAACCCCAAATCGCTGAAAAAACAAGTACATCTTAAATACTTGTTGTATTTACTTGTACAAACCCCATTGGCTGTGACGCGAGAGCTTCGTAATTCGAGTCCTGCCTTCAAAGTTGAAAAATCTGCATATTATTTTATTTTTATTTTAAACCATCCGTTCATGACACGTTTTTAAATATCGCGTTTTCCGACGAAGAGAGAACAAATACTACATTCTTAAAGTTACAAGCTGGAGAAGTTACTTTTACAGTTTTTGTGGGGAATTCACCATAAAAACTGGCTCTAAAATTATCGAAATGTTACGCGTTGTTTGTTGAATGTTGCTTTTTCTACTAAGTATAAAATGGCGAAAAAGTAGAAGTTCAAAAGAGAAGATTTAGAATTTTTCTTTTGGAATATTTTTCCGTCTATCGTTCAAATACACAATACAATGCTGATAATATTGATGACTTCTGAATGCATATCACAGGCTTTTACTTATTTCTAAATAAGGCCCCTATATTTCTAAATATTCCCGACTGAATCGGGATTCATCGATAAAGATCACATGCCTCCAGTCGGTGACACTCCATCTTGCCCGAGGTCGGCAAAAATCCAATAGACACTGCCTATGATGTGGGGTCAATGATAGGCGTCTTAATGAACCTCGGCTTCTTATACCAGCATCGGCCAGTCGTCTCGAATGGTTTCCCTTGATACCACAGGACGTCTGGAAGGTGGTAAATGGCGTCGAACCGATTCTAGCAACGTTGTAGGTGCGGACGTGGTCGCTCTTATAACTGCGCGATCCTCGAGAGCATTTGTGTTCCCGGGACGCCCTTACCCTCCGCGACGGTCCCTTCCGTGATCCATTATTGCCAACACTGAGCAACTACCATATCACTCCGACCGAGGTGGCGGCCGATAAGCCTGATCGACGAACCTGCTTCTCTGAGGCCTACTATACGCCCTCTCTCAAAGTCCGACAATTGTTCGTACTGTCGCCGGTTACGTCTCAGAGGCATCTCTAGTCACAATACCGTCCATCCAATTCGACAGATTTGTTTGAATAACAGTATGTCACGATCAATCATGTTTTTAAACTCTTCCAGCTGCGCATCTCATATGCGCATAGCGCGCTTACTCTTGTCTCATTGGTGTTTAAATTTAAATCATTTGCATAAGTCTTACCAGACTACGTTCCTGCCAAGTTTCGTGATAGTAGCTTGATTTCTTTTGGGTGCATATTTTTTGGTGAAAGTGTATAAATTTAATCGGGAATCCAAAACGTATGCCTTTAAAGATACAAACCCACCCATGGAGATACGGACAAAAGTCAACCTACGTGACAATGAGAATAAAGGATTTTTCTTTCGCATCTTGAGCAGAGACGCCTTACTCCAGAATGGACTTTTTATCCTCAGATAGGAGGGTGTTTCAAAAAATAAGCTATCAAGCCCCCTGTGCGAAATCCTTTGTTCACGAAATCAAAGAGTTACACAACGTAGTAAGGCACTGGTAAGAATTTTTTCTCCACATAGTCACCATGGTTGTCAAAGCATTTGTTCCATTGGTAACCAAAGTATCGAAGCGGTGAAGAAGGGTTGCTGAACTTCATCAGCTTGTCTGAAATTGGTTTTGACCTCCCATGTGCTTCTTCAACAGTCCAAAGTGATGGAAATCACTTGGTGTGAGGTCCGGGCAGCAGGGAGAGTGATTTAATGACTCCCATCTTAAAAGCTGTACCAAATCTCGCGTAACTGAAGCCGCATGCGGTCGGGCCTTGTCGTACAACAACAGAACACCTGTCGAGAGTTGTCCATATGGTTTCTAGGGAATTGCCTTGCGCAACCGATCCAGCGTGGAACAATAACTGGTAACATTCACGGTCGCTCCACGGACGAGTAAAACAAACAACACACTTTGGCGGTCCCCAAAGACTGTGGTCATAACTTTCTCCGTGGATGGTGTTGTTTTGAAATTCTTGGTGGAGACGTTGATTTATAGCCCCAGTTACGAGTGATTTGGTACAGCATTTCCAATGGGAATTATTGGAAAATCCTCCCTACAGCTCGGACCTCGCACCAAGTGATTTCAATCTGTTCAGGACATTGAAGAAGCATCCGGGAGGTATTTTAGAATCAAAGAGGAACTTCAGCAAGGCGTACTGACGTGTCTCAACGTCATTCACGCTAATTTATTCAATGCTGTTATCGATACGGTGGTGTACCCATGGAAGAAATGCTTCGAAAACCATGGTGACTATGTGGAGAGCTAATATATACCAGTGCCTTACAACATTGTGTATCTTTTTGAATTCGTGAATAAAGGTTTTCACTCAAGAAATCTTGTTACCTTACTTTTTGAATCACCCTCGTAGTTAAAACTAACTAGGTCAAATATTTTGGTTTCATGCCCAATGACAATTTGGAGCAGTGAATCATAAGAAATTTGACTATAATTTATTCAATCTTGATATATATTATCTGACAATACACACTTAAAAATTACATGCATTGATTAGTTAAATTGTTAGATCTGTTTTCTTAATGACCATTTGATTTTTTTGCTGGTCAAGATGATATTTATTGCCCTTTTGAGGTTATTTAGAAACGCACATGATACTAGTTACCCGAAAAACTAATATGCTGTTCATTAGAAAAAATTGAAATGGGAAAGTGATTTTTTGAGTGAGTGTTGCGTCATTATCCCTCGAATATTGTTAATTATTCCCTAAATCATATACAAATACAAAACTGCTTTCATCTGAAAAGTACAAACACAGATTCGTGATTATTCAATAGGGCTGTCCCTTAAACTATGCAATTACATAAATTGGTTAAGATGTTACCATAAATTATACCTGTACATGCTTGTTTAATAAAACTGCATAGTTCTATAATAATTTAAAGAAGAAAATTAAACAAAATAATTTTCAAAGCTTTAAACATAAGAGAATAGAAATGTACTTCATATACAATCGAGAATGTCTGCGAAATACCCACCTGGAAAAAAAACAAATTAGTGACCTCATAAAATTAAGTATTCTGCTTCCTCCTATTTTATAAAAAAAATTCCTTAGGTATTATGTAGGTAATGTCTAAAAAGGAGTAGCATGAAAATTCAAATATGATATGATAACTGCAGAGAGAGAAAAAAATAAATTAAGTCTCTTTATTTTTTAAATAGCAACAAATATTTAATAAAAACCCAATAATAAGTCAATTAAATAAGTTTGAACCTGGCTACTCCAGACCTTATTACTTTTCACAATTTCCATTATTTTTTGTTTCTATATATAAAGATATAATATACATATATAGGGAATTGAATTTTTTTGCTTCATGTCTGTTTCTTTGAGAAAAAAAAATGTTAAATGTATGTTGTAAAATATAATTTTAATACGAGCTCAAGTTATAAAATTATATAAAAGAATTTACTGTAACATTTCGTATTATAACTACGGACATAATGTTAATTCATTAGAATAAAGCAGTGTTATGGAGTACCGATATTGCGTATGCTATTTCAAATTATAGTTTCCTCTTACATGTGCTGATCTGGATTGTAATGTTTTCAAAGTATTTTAATCGATAAAAAAACTGTAAAAGAATATATGGCTTTAGTTGTATTTAGGTCGTACAAAAATGAATGACACAAATGTTGTCACAGGGAGGAATACAATTTAATGACAAAAATAAAGCAGATAGTACATCAGTTAGATATAATCCCCGACTAAGTCAATGCACTTTTGCCATTTGCATGGGAGGTCCCGTAGGGCTTTTGTAAACCATTCTGCGGAGGTGTTGGTGCATCACCTACGGACAATTTCACGCAATTCTGCAGAAGATTGTTGGGCCCTGACTTCGTGGTCTAGATGAATGCTTCCACTCCATGGAGCTGCGTTTTTTTTCCGGGTCTGTCGAGTAAAAACCACGACTCATCCCCCGTATCCAGGCGGGTGAAGAAGGCCTCTGGTTCGGCATACTGTAATACAAGAAGTTCTTTACAGATGCTGACGCGGTTCGCCTTCTGTTGTCGTGTGAGTGCAAGAGGCACCTACTGTGAGCACATCTTTGTCATCTCCATACGGTCATGCACAATCGCCTGCAATGTTCCTAGCGCAAGCTCTGACTATTCCCTGCATCTCGTTGAATGTCATGCACATGTTGTCTACCATCAAATCCGACACGGCTGCCAAATTTGCTGCCATATGCGATGTTGCTGGTCGTCCCGTGTTGACACCTGTAGCCGAGGTCTCTACTTCACTGCTGAAGTTGGCTAACCAGCGGTTGGCCAACAACGGTAAGCCTTGAGGATGCTTCGTTCCACACACCGACACCATGCGACGATGGATCTCACTACCCTGTATCCCCTCCTTCGATAGGAACCACATTGTCCAACGCTGACCGTGATAATCAACTTCCATCATTGGTGTCCACGCTTTGAATGACGGCGGCTAAAGGGACGGCCTATGTCTAATACCTTTCCCCTGCAGCGAGCGCCATCTATGTATTAGGCGTAGCTCACGCCTCCTTGTGTCTATTTCACTGGTTTTTCCGTGTCGCATCATGTATACTTTCGTTATGAGAGCCGTTGTGTCAATCATTTTTGTATGACCCGAGTATAAGGGTTTTATTTATTCTGGTACTATACATTTAAGGGATTTATTTCACATTTTATTATTTCCATAAATTTAATGCAAGTAATTATATTTTATGATATAGGTTATACATCAACAGCGTGTAACTATATTTTATGCTGCTATATAAACTATTTTTTATTCTTATACACATCATACAGTTCTGTGTTTTTATTCTTTTGTTTTTATAACCAATACTAATTGCATAAAATTCATCAAAATATAAAATTATCGGTAAATATGAAATGCAGTGATATACATCGTACTAAAGATAAGTAAAATAACGCAAGTGTAGAAAAACATACTTTTTCATTATAGGTCAAAATAAACAACATATTTAGATTAAATTCCGAAGAATATACCACTTTATATTCATACGGCGAATAAAAAAACTATCTTAAAGGTTCTAGAGAGATACTACTGATAAAAAGGATGTAATGTGTCGAAGATGTAATGTAATGATAGATTGTATTATAAAAAATATCGAAATTATAATAAAAATATAACATGGAAAATGGAAATAAAATGAACCATTCATAAAGCAAATTTTCAAGAATATAGTATTTAATATGCTTCTGCGAATAAAAGCTATCTTAAAGGACCTCGCGAGAATTAACTGATTAAGGTATGTGATGTGTGAGAGATGTAATGGGGCTATGCAGAATAAAAATAAATAAATTTTAAAATATATTAAACTATAACACGGAAAATTAGAATGAAAATGAAATATTCGGGGAGCAAAGTCCCAATAATATACAGGGTGGTAATAAAAAAATCTTTGCCGATATATGAACCTCTAGCGGATGTTCCGTTCAACCGATCGAGATGAGATTTCAGATATAGTTATTCAGAGGTATGAGCTCGGGATTCTGTGAACGACAACAAAGTGGAATTCAAGGTTACAGTTATAGGTATAGAAACTGGAAATTTTCGAATGGCAACATCCACTTTTTCCCGCCGCAAAATGCTCAGCGCATGCGAAAACCCTAAAGAGCGTTAGAGCAGTACTTGTATATCAGAAACGGACGCGTTATCCAAACACATAAAACAGCTCTGCGAACTGCCAACAAAAACACGATGATGGCACCCATGTGGAAAATGTGTAATCCAAATAAAAGTTTTCTTTTGTCCGATGTGCGTTGTCATCAATGATGGGTATCTTGCCTCTTTCATATGCACATTTACTCCGAGCACACCGATCGTGTTTTTGTAGGCCTTTCACAGAGCTGTTTTTCGTGTGTGCATAACGCGTACGTTTTCTGTGATACACGTACCGTTCGAACGCTATATAGGGTTCTCGCATGCGTTGAGCATTTTGCAACGGGAAAAAGTGGATGTTGCCTTTCGAAAATTTGCAGTTTCTATACCTATAACTGTAACCGTGAGAGCCACGTTGCTGCCATTCACAAAATCCCGCGCTCATACCTCTGAATAACTATATCTCAAATCTCATCTCGATCGGTTGTACGGAACGGCCGATAGATGTCCATATATCAGCAAAGTTTTTTTATGACTACCCTGTATTATTTTATTATCGTGCAATGAAGAAAATATATCTAAAATGATCTATGGAAAAATTACTAATTAAAGGGGTGTACATTATGTAAGAAGCAATGATGATTGTACCATAAAAGATAAATAAATATCGAAAATCTGATAAGACATAACACGAGAAATGTAAATTAAACTAAGCATTCATAGATCAAAGTTCCATGAATATGTTATTATATTTTCACTTACGGAAGAAACCAAGGATCTAGCGAGAAATTGTTGATGAAAGAGGTGCAATGTGAAGAAGATAAGATGCAGGTAATATAAAAATAAATAAATGTCCAAAATCTGGTAAAATGTAACATAGAAAATTAAAATGAAGTGAAGCATTCATGGTACAAAGTCCCAAGAATAGATTATTTTATTATAACGTGGTGAAAAAAACAATATTAAAGGATCAAGCTAGAAATCACAGATGAAGGGAAACTAATGTGTCAGAGAGATAATGGAGGACTGGTATAAAAAATAACTAAATTTTGAAAACCCGGTAAAATATAATAAAGAAATGTAAATGAAATAAAATCATTAACTTTGTTTTTTTTACTCTAATCTTACTTTCTTGATAAAATCTAACATTAATTGTTTGAAGAAAAAAGGAAATAATTAGGGGGAATAATTTGGATTTTCAGTAGAATAAGTTTTTTTGTTTTTGTTTTTTGTAAAAGCTTCGATAAAATATATATCAACCCCAGAAAAACTATATTTATAAATCTTTTAAGTTGATTAGTTTTCAAGTTTTTTAAGTTTGGAGATATTTCTATTTACTTTGAAACATTTATTCCTCAAGGATTTATGTTATAAAAAATTCGAAGCCATTTAATAATTAAATTATTGATTGTTAGCAAGTCCTTGAGGAAAAGACTGATATTTTTTCAAGTAAAATTAAATTTACGTTTCTGTGATTACTGCAAAGCGTAAAAAATGTCCATTTATTAAGAATTAACGTTATAAAATAAAAATAGCATTATAAAATTATCAATATAAATAATATAATTGCAAACTAAGTAAAAAAAAAACTACTTTCTTGATATATTAAAAGCAACGTATATATAAATCATTCCTTACGCAAAAAAGGTATCACAGGTCTGATTTAATTAAATCATCAGAATTATGAACACTGAAATTCACATTTCTGCCGCTTGTACATAATTAAAGTAGAATTTTAAAAAAGATAAATTTGTGGATTCAAAAGTATTGATTAATTAAAAATTTAATTAAAAATGCTCTAGAATTAAACAATTATATTATAGGAAATAAAATTATTTTTCATATATATTATCTGACAATGCATACATTTGAAATCACGTGATTTAAGTATTCCATCTGATATTTCTGTGTTCTTCATGGCCATGTAATATTCTAGCTGATCAAGTTCATATTTATAGCCCTTTTGAGTTTCTTTAGAAACACACGATACATGTCAGCTGTAAAAGTGACCTGCTGTTTAAGCCTCACTGAAAATCATAAAACAATCAATTACGTTGGATCAATTTACATCATGAATAATGGATAAGGCAAAATGAATGTTTAATGCGTCATTAACTCCCATATATCGTTAATCATTCCCTAAACAATGCACAAATACAAAACTGGAATCATTTGAATACTACAAACACAGATTCGGTATTATTAAATAGCACTATTCCATAAACTATGTAATTACTGATACTAGTTGGGATGTTGAATCTAAAATACCATCAATTATATCTTTAGATGTATTCTCAATAAAACTGCGTAGCTTTATAACAATATAAAGAAAACAATTCAGCAGAAAAATCGATTTTTAATTAATATAATATATATATATATATATATATATATATATATATATATATATATTTGTAAATAATTCAACAGAATAATATGATACTAAATTACATGAAGAGGACACACATGGCCGAGCAAAATTAACAGTAAAACTGCACTAGCGTTAAATTATTTTAAGACTATACAATAAAATATCGTGCAGTTGCAACAAATCCTCATACTTAAACTGATAACTATAACAGATAACTATAACTATTAAATTGTAAATAATTCATCGGAGAAATAAGAATTATCTAACAGAAATAGGGCATTGCCCGCCAAACGAAATAAACAAAAATTCTGGACTTAGAGCTGAACGCACCATAAATGCGAGATTCTGCAGCAGTAATAGAACATGGAAATACTAAACCATATAAAGAGGAAACCGATCGGACGCTTCATCAGGAGACCTAACTGAATCAGTTACTTCAAGTGGGACCATTTTGTATAGGCTGAACTCACCAAAAGACATCCCTAGGTCCCGAGATCCCCACTTCGTAACACATAGTCCAATCAATAGAAAATTCATTCCTAAAATTAATTTGTAACCTGAAAAGAAAAGGAATTATTTGAAAAACCTGCGAACAACTTGAGAAACACCGGGTAAAGACACATCGAACATAAACCTACTTGAAGAATTATTCTAACTTTTAACAAAATATTGCGCAATCGCAACAAATCCTCATACTGAAAAAAGATAACGAAAACTTATTACATTGTAAATAATTTAACAGAAATGTAAGGTATTAAAGTCCATGTAAAAGGCACAGGCAACCGAACGGAATTAATAGAAAAACTGCACTAACTGCATCGAGAACATTATTACACGAAAATACCTATAAAGTCAAATATGGTTACTTTTATATTACATGAATAATGATCAACGTTGGATCACGTGTTTAAAACATTACAACAGTTTTATAATAATATATCTCAGTATTTTAAGTTTCTCATTTAGCCTTTCACTATTTAATTATATCCACACTATTAAATTATATTTATTTTAGTTACACATGTATTTAAGTAAAATAAGTATTTCTTTATATTAATATTTTCATTCTTAAACATTTTTCATACGTGTATCGTAATAAAATTGTGGTATTTCATACTCCTACGGGGTCTCTTTTTACGAAGTTGAATATTCTATTTGATAAAAAACATTTATTTTACTTCCTCGCACCAGAAATTTTATCATATATCAGTTTTCTTTTTTCTTTTATCCATTTTCTATTTCATGCAGAAGTGATTGTAAAAAAAAAAGGTATATACCACATATTTTCTTTATCTTCACATACACCCTATCATTTACTAAATCCAGCTACTGAGCACTGGTGCAAATTATACCCTTGGCAATACAACTGATATATTAACAATAATTTTTATGGTTTCAATCAATCTTTCATCGTAAAGTGATTTCATCTTTCTCCTCTAATAAAAAATAATCTTTTGAAGGTTTGACGGATTTAACCTAGCATTCCCAAGTGGTTTGTGGTTATTTTTTATGATATATATATATATATATATATATATATATATATATATATATGCCGAGTTGCGGGAAAGATAGTTACCTTGTTCATTCAGAAGTTATTTTTTCAATTTTTTATATATTCGCTGAGCAAAAAGTTATCTTATCCATCAAATATCTGAAATTCCATTTACGATTTTTATTGTTAAGGTATTTAGAATATATCATTTAAATTGCTTCGAAAGCTTTGAAATGGAAATAGATCAAAACAGAAGACGAAAATACTTTATAACTATTTTAAAGTCAAAGCAAAAAGAGCATTACATTATCATTTAAATATGAAACTTTAACTGTATATAATAAATCTCTAAAGTTTGACATATGTAAAAATATACAAAGGACTCCTATACCTAAGTGATTATAAATTTATGTTTGATAGTTATTTGTAAAGACAGCCGTTTTAACTTTAATTCAAAATCTTAAGAGGTTTCAATAACCACTATTATTATAAAATTATCTTATTATATGAAATTTTAATATCATCACCGCAGATTGTTACTGCTGAAAACATTCTTTGTTTAGCATTTGATTCGGAAATGGTAAATTCACACGCATATGGGGAATGAATAATTTTGTTAGGTAAAGGCTTAGTACCTTCAGGGAAGCTTTCCTGTAAAGTCTTTATTACTGCTTTACTATTTTTATCATAATATTCATTGCTTATTCAGAGTGTGCTTTAGTTTCATGATGATATTATTTGGTCCTTAACTTTGGTCACATATACATGACGCTACTATTCAAATTTTTACCAGATGTTACCTTGTAGATTCCTCAACCTTTAGAAATTTATCTTCTAAGTTATCAGTTGAATTCAAAAAGCTGTTTGCGATCTTTAATGGTCGTGTTTCACTAGTTATTGTTTTTGTAAGTACGAATGGACGTTTCTAATCAAAGAGCTTTTCAAATCTTCCATACAGTTGCAATAATTGATGAAGCACAGATATCAATATATAATCGGCTTGTGGAATTCCTCGAAAGTCTGGTCTAAAAATTAATTTTGTCTCAATTTTTTTAAGTATGACCAGCATATCGCTAGCAATTGGCAACTGGTGATCGGTTTTGAAAGAGTTGATGGACTTAGTCGCATCATTTCCCTTTGTAAATACGAGCCGTATGGATGGAATTTTTTCCCCAGGAAAAATACCCAGCATAATAAACCTAACTAAAATTTACATCGATTAAACACAATAATCGTCAATAAATTACTTATTTGGGAATTTCCTATTGAGAAAATTCCCCAAACACCTCCACAGCTCAAAGTATCATTGTGTTTGATAATTTTTACAATACTAACAAAGTTGCTATTTACTGTATTTATGTTACTCTGTCCCGTTTAAGACACCTTAAAACTCTTAAAGAAGAATATTTTTTATCTTCTGCAGTTTTTTTTTCAAGACACTAATGGGGAAAAATATTGATGAGCATTTCTAAATATTTAAGGGGACTCACTACCCTTAAATCTTTAAAACATTCGATTTTTTGAAAAAAAATATATGTTAAAGCCTGATTATTTCTGAACAAAATAAAGCAAGCCATGAAAATATTCCGCTTAGTTCCAGAGATATTGATATTCTAAATATTTAATTACTGATCAAGTTTATGGTACGAAAAAATTTAAACTCATTTTTCTCAAAATGTAATTTTGCATCATTCCGCAACTGATATCTCAAAAGCTATGAAACATAATTCCATGAAATTTTTATCACTGCATAATCATGTTATTTTATTGTGTCTGAACTAGAATTATTGCAATCACTGCACATTTTGTTATTTTTTCAATGGTAAATTAATGCACAAATTTAAGGAAATTTTAAGTATATTTTGAGCAGTTTTAAAAAAATTTTAAAAATATTTTAATGATGAATGTTTTATGTTCAATTGTATTTTGAATTATTTATTTTAAATATAGAACAGGAATTATACATTTAAGTGTAAAATTAATTTCATGGTTCTGCGCGCAAGCCAGTATACAATAAAAATGCTTTAAAAATAAGGTATATCTAAAGCATTAAAAAAAAATATTTAAAATTATTTTGAGAGTTGAAAATTCGTTTATTAAAATGAATATATCAATTTATCATATGCATAAAATTTCGAAAAATTGGGAGTAAATTGAAATAGTTACAAAGAGTCAAAAAGTTTGAAAATATGCCTTATTTCCTCGAATTAAGAGTCGTGAGTCCCCTTGAATGACATTCTTTAGCGTGTGATCAAAAATTCACTATAGGTGAGTAAAAATGCTATGATGGATACTTGTTTGCAAAACCTTTAGTATTGCAATTCTGACTTATTAATAACATATTCTCTTTTTATATCATTTTATCCAATCCATCACTTTACAGTTGTCCTGATATCTACTGAAAAGAAGACTTTCATTGACTGTCATAGCCACATTCATGCTGCGTATTCAACCTTTTATTTCATCCTAAACTGTTTGACGCCAAAAGAGCTCTTTAGTTAAACAAACAGGGGAAAATCTGCTCTGGTCAATCACGGCTTTAATGTGTATTTTCAAGAATATCACAGACATAATTTTCTATAAAATCGAACCAAATATTAGAATTGTTGTCATTGTTTTATGGATTCATTGTTTAATGGATTTCTATAGATCGGCAATTTTGAAACTGCTTACTATGTATTTTTTGGAACTGATATTCACCTGTTTCCTTATATCAATTAACCGCAAACATGAATAGACAAACATGGTTTTAAGTGTACATCAGAGACTTTAGAGAGAAATTTTTTTACTGACTTTTCGATATATTTAATTTTTATCGTAAACATTAATCATTTAATTTTTATCGTAAACATTAATCATTTAATTTTTAATATGGTATGGAAAATATTTTTTCGAAAATATATTCAGATCCCAATCTAAAATATACCATATTCTTTGTCGTTAATCCCCTCTATCAACGTAATAGTCATTTCTATATTTTAGCTTTGATGTTCGAATGTACTCTCACCTTTATAAATAATTAATTTCATTAGTAGCGACCTAATAAATCTATGTAATTTATTTATTAAGGTATTTGCCTACATTCATATAACTTTTTTTCAAAAAATTACAGTAGTGTTTAAATGCATATATTTTTAGTTCAAATGTGATATATTATCATGAAAACAAATGTAATTTTAGTAAAAATTTCAGAACGTTTTAAAGTATAGGGATTTTTTTATACATTTTTAGTACAATTTAGTGCTTACGCTAGACACCGTACGCTCAATTCAAGTAAATGTATTTTAATTTCCTTTATCCAATATACTTTCCAAAAATCTCTGAACAATAGCAAAAAATTAAAAAACACTTTTTTAATTATTTTTTTATAATTACGGGTAACTGTAGAATGATAAAATTAACACATACTATGGCTTAGATTTTAGCTCAAAACATAATGAGTAACATATGAACACTATTCAAAATTTCATTGCAATGTATAGAAAACTTTTTAAATCATCCGATTTCTCATTTACAAGAGAAACTGAAAAATAGATTTTCTTGAAAATGCATTTAACGATGCTTCTTCCAATCTCTTAATGCCATTTGAGGTTTATTAAATTAGCCATAAATTCTCCTCCAATTATTGTACGAATAAATGTAAAGCAGTTTTAGAAACCTAAAAGATTGGCCTTCGAAATAGACCAATAAAAAATTAATTTTGCACAAACAGCCATTTAAACGTAGGCTTATCTTTCATTAACTTTTACTCTTGCTACAAGAAAATAAAAATTTCAGCATAAGGCTTAAAATCAGTTATATGATTCATTAGAACATCCTGTTAGGAGAGAAAGTCAATGGTTCGAATATCGTCTATGGAGGAACATTTTTCAATCGATCGATCCTGACTATTGAAAATAAATTATACTGCACCGTTTCCTAGATGATTTAACACATTCAGGGTTAAAAATTACGAAACATCTAAGAAATATATAATTAAAAGATTTTGTGCATCGCCAAGTTCCCTTACCATTGGTTTAAAAGAGGAGAGATAACTATAAAGGATAAATCCTTATGATTGGTACGATTAGCTTTATGGATGATACATGTATATATTTTTAAATGAATCACACAGATATCCTTCAAATGTATCCTCAAGACTATTTACTTGAAAATATATTTCATACGTAATATAGTTTGAAAATTTATTGCAGTTATTATTCTATTAAGTAGAAATAATCTTTCACGATAAATTAAAGGAAAGAAGGAATATAATTAAGTTCATTTAATGAAATTCATGTATTATAGTTTAAAGTAACATTGTATTTTATGATATAAATACATTGGCTATTTTGTAAAGTTTATTTGAGTTCTTAGTCATATAGCTTGCTAAGAACAGAAGTAATTTAAGTTTTCCAATGTTTGCTGGTAGGCACAAAAAGGTGTAATTAAAAAATCAGTGTGAATGAATCAAATACTGATTTACATTTTGAAAACTTCTGATCACGTTACATTTTTACTTAGTTTTAAATTATTTCCATTTAAAAAGGGAGGCACATAGCAATATATGAGTTTATATATACAAATAATTATTGATTACAATATTTATTCAGTAAAACATATGGGTAATAATGAAAAGGGAAACATTCCTAATATTTAGATTAGTGCTGATAAAATTATTTTCGCTGATATGAACTTTCAATTGCCATCAGACTTAAACATTTACATAAATCGGACTATGTATCGCAGTATCTTTTTACGAATTCGCTGTTGATCGTTTTTTATCAACAATATTCTTGAAGAAGAACAGTAAATATACCAGGAAATCAGAATGGAAGTGAAATCCAATGGCACATGTGAGGCTAAGAAATGTTGGAAAGTTTTGTGAATTTTTTCAGTTGTTTGTTGTAGTTATTAGGAACTTCCTAAGAGGCATATTACCTGGGAAAAAACAAGTTTTATGGCACCTCATCACTATAACGTAACATTTCAACGCAATTCGGGGTAATTTACATAGAGATGATTCGGCTTGGGGAGTTGAATAATGTTTAGTCACGGTTTCAAGGTAATGGAAATTACATTTTACATGGTTTATTTTATTGAAAGAAGCTTGTATTACGGAATGAAAGTTTCTTCCGTTATGACCTTTTGGTTTGATAATGTAATACCCTTTCGGTATAACAGTACTGTATATCAAAAACATTAACTAGTAAATTAAAACTCTAGTTTATTTGTAACATTGATATGTAGTAATTTTATAATACTTATTTTAAAGTTATTAAATTATTCATACTGTGAAAATTTTCCCTTCAAACTTTTAATTATTCTCCTTCTAAATTAGAGCTCAAGTGAGGCGTGAATAAATTTAAGTTATTTAAAAAAAAACTCTAAACAATAATTTAATACGCAAATGATTAAGCTAATACTTGGGATTAAAATTTATTTTTGCACATCCTGTCTCATTTTCGACATACATGCTCATTTATGTGAATTGAGCAAATGTCCATGAAAATCATTCTTCGGTGATATTAAGTCATTAAGCACGTGTATGTACTTCAGGAGTATCACTAAAATCTAAATGGATGAAAGGGGTTGATAATTGGCCATGGTGCATTCGGTAGACATGACTGGAATGCATAACCTCTTAGCATAATAACTTTTCGAAATTTGAGAATCATTATGAGGCACTTGAAACAGAAGGTACGCTATAGTCTCGGAATTTAATAAGCAGTTTAAAAGTTCTGCTACATACTTATGATTTAGAATCACACGGTGCGCAGTGAAAGGGAAAGTAAGATGATATATCGTTGTTAAACACAGCAAAATTTAATTGACAATCAGAAAGAAAGAAAATTATTCTACAGCCTTCCTTGTTGGATGAACACTGATATAAAACATTATTTGAAAGAATCCACACTTAATGTTTTGAATTTTCTAGCATATTAAAAATTTTCCAATCTTTTTTAGAAATATTATATGAAAGATTTACACAGGTCTGCAAAAAATATTTTTAAAAGTTGTTTGTACTTTGATAACTGATTTCTATGTATTTTTCAGTGATGATTTCATAAACGAAATCCAATTTTTTCTATCACGTCAGGTTATCTCACAAAAAAAGGTGTGTATTTTGGGTGAAAAATTCAATTTAACGCAATTTTGTGCATTTTTTTCTAAAGGCTCTAAATTTTAATAAACAGATAAAATATGCCACGGTTTACATTTACACAACATAATATTGAAAAAAGTGTATAACTATAGAGTCAAAGAGTCCTTGTAGAAGCGCTTTCGCTTCATATCAAAACTTCGTTTAGTGCTCTTCCTGCTGTGGACAGCTTGAGGATCGTCCCTTTTTAATATCCAGCAGTAATACGCTATTATGTTAACGTTCCATCCTCCTTGGTACCTTTTCCCCCATTTTCTTGATGTCTTGATGGAACCTTTCGCCCTGATCTTCAATGACATCACCAATATTTGCAGGAAAGAAGTCAAGACGTGAGTGGAGAAAATGAATTTTTATGCTCATATTACAACACAGCTTCATGTAGTTGTCTAGCATGTCAGCGACGATTGACGTGCAATTTGGGTAATTTTTCTTTCCCAGAAAAATGGTTAAAACTAGTTTAAATGATACCCATGCTGCTTTTTCTTTTGTTTCCATTTTCTTTCTCAAAGCTGACATCCCTCATTAGTTTTCTGATGTCAGTACCGACAAAAACTCCTTCTCCTTTTATCTCTGCTACGCATAACCCTGGAAACTGCTCAGAAAGGTATCTCAAACATTATCCTTCTTTTGGAAATGCTTTTGATAAATTGTTTCATCAAACCCAATTTAATGTGTAGTGGTGGAAGTAATACCTTTTTGGGATCTACAAGACTCTCCCTCTCAACATTTTTAACTCTAACCTGCAAGGTTTTTCTCAACAGCCATTCTATCTTTATATAGTGTTCCTTCTTGTCATGACTGACCTATTCGCAGAGAAATCAAGGGAACATTGTGTAACCACTCTGTTGACCAAGCAACAATGAAATCACTTTTAAATCGCCACAAATTGTCCATTTATGATCTGAATAATAAATTTTCTTTAAAACCAGCTCAAGATTTTCAAAACATTCTTTTAGATGTGGTACAGCGGAAGGTGGTGGGATGGAGGCTGGCGGGTACAGACAGGCAGACACAAAAGATGTCAATGGAGTGAGATTGTAAGGGATGGGAGGGAAGGTCGACAGAAGGGACTAAGAGGAAAGTGATGCAGTTTTAACCGTATTATACTAGTTTTAGTGCGACTGTCTAAAGAGACCATCAGAAAGAAAGAAATTTTCAGTGATGATTTTTACAACAGTAAGCAGTGTTCCAGGGTTATGCGTAGCAAAGATAAAAGAAGGAGTGTAATTTCTCCTTCTTTAATTTCTCCACGGGAGGGATGAGTACCAAAAGTGATTTTGTTATTAGGGGAAATGATGAAACTTAATTATTGTATGATATATATTTTTTTGGGTTTTGGTTACGTTCTTTTGAGTGTGAATTGAAGCATGTTATATGATAAATTAAAATATGTAAGAATGTCTATTTCATTGCAAACGCCTTAAAACTTTCTCACATTACCTTTTAAAAGTTTTGTAAGGAAAATATAACAGTTTCTTTGGAAATATTTGAAATTTTTTGCCTAAACTCATAGTGCTGCCTTACTTTAAAATTCCAAAAATTCTACAAAACTAGACATGCTAATTGTAACAAAACTCTACGTGATGGAGTTTTTCAATAATTTTCCCATTATCAGCACCAAAAATATATTAAAAAATCAATGATTACATTTGAGACAATTTTTTTGTCGCAGACCTGTGTTATTATGGAAAATTATGGTGTCGATTTAACTTTAATAAATTATGTGTTATTTAGGTCACGTAATTATGTCCAAGTACACAATCATCATGTTAACAGGAATGTAAAAATTTGTTTGTAACAATGTTTGAATACGTATAAGGGGACACAGGACCTTGGAGCTTGACGAAATGATTATAAATATGGTCTAATTCTAACCATAAAAACTCAAATAATATTAAAAAAGGTATTTTCTTTCTTTATACATATAAAGTACATATTATTTGAATATTTAATATATAAAAAGGGAAATTATAAGTCTATAAATAATTTTCATATTAGCAGTTTCGATTTTTAAATCAGCAACTTCTAATTTGAGTTTGCGTGCATAATTATTATTATACCATCAATAGGAAACTTTTAAAACTACACTCACATGTATATTTCATGGTACTCTACATTTTAAAACGAGAAAAATGTTCAATTCTGGAAGACTTTTTTTATGTGGAAAAATTATGCAAATAATTGCGATAATTTTTGAAGTTTACCAGCTTTATAATCATTTATTTTAAATAATAGTTACTACAATTTATTTGGTATTACATTACAAGTAAATATATTACAAGTGTATTCTGACCATTATTTTCTGTAAGCATATATCTCAATTTTATGATGCACGCAGCACTGTATGATTTTTAATCACCAGTTTATCATATAAAATTCTAAACTGCTAATTTGAAAAGTATTGATAGATTTATAATTTCCACTTTTAAATATGACATATTTAAATATATGTAATTTATATTGTGACGACTCACCGATTCCAGCGAACTGAAGTGAAATAGAAAAAAAAAGTTCGATCGAGGAGGGAAGAAGTACGGTTGTTCGGACTGTGTTCCACGCCAGTTTTTGAGGTGATATCCCTCGTCTATTTTTTGATTCTGTTGAGTAGCTGAGATATAATGCTACCGTTATAATGTGATGAGTTCCACGCCAATTTTTGTTTTGTGCTGCCCCTCGTCTCGTCAATGTAAAACAAAGTTTGTTTTTCCTGTTAACGAGCTGTCTTATTATGGTACAGCTAAAAATGGTGGCAGCCACGGGATGAGATCATTCCACGGGAGGGGTGAGTACCAAAAGTGATTTTGTTATTAGGGGAAATGATGAAACTTAATTATTGTATGATATATAATTTTTTTGGTTTTGGTTACGTTCTTTTGAGAGTGAATTGAAGCATGTTATATGATAAATTAAAAATTGTTATTTCACTAGTAATTGTTGTAGCACGTCACGTGCTGGTATAACTGAAATTTTGTAGCACGCCAAGTGCTGGAATAGCAAAAATGTTGTAGCATGCCATATGCTGATATACATGAAATTTTGTAGCACGCAATGTGTTTGTATAGATGAAATTTTGTAGCACGATACGTGCTGGTACAGTTTGTATTTGTAGCACGCCACGTGCTGGAATAGCAAAAATTGTGTAGCATGCCATATGTTGATATACATGAAATTTTGTAGCACGACACGTGCTGGTATAGTTGATATTTGTAGCACGCCACGTGCTGGAATTTCAAAAATTTTGTAGAATGCCATATGCTGATATAGATGAAAATTTGTAGCACCCCATGTGCTGGTGTAACTAAAATTGTTTTATCACACCACGTGCTTATTTGGTTCAAAGCATCACGCTTTTGTTGTACAATTATTATTATAATTTTTTTTTGTGGCACGCCATGTGCTTATGCAATTGTAAGCAACATTTATTTAAGTGGGAAAACTCCATCAAGGAGATAAATTGCCTTACTTTCGGTTTTCAAAGCATCACGCTGTAGTTATACAATTGTTTTTATAATTTGGTTTTGTGGCACGCCATGTACTGATGTAATGGTAATTAACATTTATGATGTGTGAAACTCCTGTTAGGAGATAAATTATCTTTACTTTCGGTTTAGCGCACTCTGTGCTTGTAATTGTTCGAGTTGAAAGTCCTGCTAGGAAACAAACTGTACTTACTTTCGGTTTCTGTATCTTATGCTAAAATTTATATTGTGTCCAAAAAAAAAAAGATTTACAAAAGTGTTATTTTAAGCAATTTTGAGTGTAACTAAATTTTGAGTGTAACTAAGTGAAGAATTAGTGATAACAGACCTGATAATAATAATAATAAAACAATCTAGGCACTATGAAGAGGAGTATGTGAAAAATCTTTTAGAAGGTATAACGGAAAATCGGTTAGAAGAGAGTAAAAGCCAGTTTCAGCTTGGAAGGTTAAAAATTGAAGATGAAGAAAAGAAGCTCCAATTCGAACTAGAGAAAGAAGAAAAGAATTGCTATTTCGAACTGGAGAAAGAAGAAAAAAGCGCCAATTCGAACTAGAAGAAAAGAAGCTCCAATTCGAAATGGAGAAATAAAGAATTGAAACTATGCAGGTATCCAATACTGGGACTTCTCATCAGGAGGAAATTACGAATTCGCGAACTAATTTTATACTTCAGAAAATTCTTCAAAAATTTGATACAAAAGAGGAAGATATTAGTCTATATTTGAATATTTTCGAACGCCAGGCAAAAAGGGCAGATGTTAGAAAACAGGATTGGGTGACACAGTTGCTACCCCTTCTTCCGCCGGATATCATTCAGCTTTTAGCGAGACAGCCAGAGGAAAAGACGGACAGTTACGGTTATGTCAAAGAGTTGCTCCTAAAGCGTTTTAAACTTAGCCCCGAGAAATTTCATGTTAAGTTTGTGCAACAGCAAAAGAAGTCTGATAGTTCATGGAGAGATTTCACTTTTGAATTAAGAAACTATCTTGAAGAATAGATATAAGGGTTGGAAATTAATACTTTTGAATTGCTGAAGGATTTGATGGTTACATACCAGATAAAAGAACGTGTATCCAATGATGTTAGGGATCATTTTCTTGACAACTGAACTAAAATAACTTCAGCTACAAAATTGTCTGATATGTTGGACGAATATGACAGTGTACGGGGGAGTAAGAAATCCGGAATTTATCCAACCTATGATCAGAGGAAGGGTAGCAGTAATTTCGAAAAAGGAAACCGAAAGTATCAGAAATTTCCGGCTAGATCTGGAAAAAATGAAAGGGATCAGGGAAAGCAAGACGTGTGGAAAGGTCAGAGATATGAATATTTTGATCGGCGAAAACCCTTGCAGTGTTATGAATGTGGAATGTGGGTCGGGTGACCATTTGCTACCGACTTCTCCTACATTAAAGGCTCAGAAAACTTCAGAACAAGTAAACCAAATTTGTGAGGAACAAGAAGAGGAGAATTTGCTTCCTTTTACAACATTAGCGGAAGTAAATTGGTTTACCATGCCTGTTCTTCGAGATTCAGGTGCCGCGATGGACGTCATATGCAAGAAATATATCTCTCCCGAGATATACACAGGCGAAACTATTTGGGTACAGCAGCTTTTGGACGAATGCCCGACAGGTTTACCGTTGGCAAAAGTTAGAATCTCTGGACAATTTGGGAGCATTGATACCAAAGCCGCAGTTGTGCGTTGTGAATTAGATAAGGGGCGCTATATTTTAGGAAATCGAACTGCAACCAGATTATCGAATGTAGGTGGGAAAGGTTTCGATTTCTCATCTTAGCGCAGTGCAGACTCGCCCCCAAAAGGAAAGTGAAAATACAGAAAATGAAGAGAGTTTAGGCCCTGAACAAGAATCTAAGCCAAATAAGGGTGCTCAAAATGAAGAATCCAGCATGGAATTTGTAATGGAGGTCGAAGAGCAAAACGACACTTCTATAATCATAGATGACGAATTTTTGCCTCCAGTGGATACGAAATCAAATGAGCTTTCTCTCTTGAAGACAGACCATCAGCCGTTTTCTAAGTCCCAAAATGATAGTGAAGAATTACAGTCCATTTTCAAGGTTGTTAACAAAGATTCAAAACGCCAAAACAAAGGATCGAAGCTTTGTTTTGATCGAAGGAATAGTAGACTTTTATCGATCAAAATCGATAAAAGTCTACTATTCAAATGTCAGGAAGACCACCCAGGAGAATATAAGGATTTGATTAAGATTACTGGAACTAAAGATGGTACTGACAAAGCTGGGCTTGAAATTGAGCTCATACCAGAGAAACAGGACAAATTGACATTGGGACGTCTTGATATTCCGAAAGTTTACCATCCCTTTATTTCTGGACCTTTCAATAAAGTTGTAAATAACATTATAAATGAAACTGCTGTCAGAGTGGATATCCCTCCACCATCAGTAAACCAAAGTGAGCTTACTATTGCCGGGGATAAAATATTAAAAATCTATGAGGAAAGAAAGATAAATTGTTTAGTAGTGTCAGTAGACGTTTCTAAAAATCAGCACAGATATATAACTGGATCACGTTGGCAAACAATTCAAGAAATTTTAGCTGAAACTGGTGTATCTGTTGAGATGCCACTTCCTGACTCCCGATCTTCTCATACCCTTGTGTATTCAAAGACAAAAAGTGAGATTAGTGAACATAAAGATTTTTCCCGTTGGCTTGACAAACACATTATTGGGAAAAGATGAAATAATATTAAACAGATCACTAATGATTTAACTAAAGTGCAGGTGGATTTTGCTGATGGGCATGACGACATTAATGTAGAAGGAATCCCCTGACGAAGTTAAGGAAGCTTGCTGAAAATTAAAAGAAGTGACTAAAGAAATTAAAACACAAGTTACCTATGCAGACATTACGATAACACCAGCTTTCCACCCTCATATAATTCGCAAACATGGCACAAATATCAACCGTCCGACAACCGTATGACATGGTTGCTGGTTCTTCTGAAAAATAAAAATGAAAGGAGTGACAGACACAAGTCTAATCATTTAGAAGTACTTCATAATTTATTTTAAATTAAACTAGATCGGTGAGGCTTAGGGCCGGAGGCTTAGTGCCGTTTTTACATAAAGTTACATCCTTGAGATCAGCATATCAGTCATGGAGAGTCAGGAGGCCGGGATGGAAACGCAGATCTCAATGGAATGCGCAATGGAATTATCAATGGAATTATCAATGGAATTATCAATGGATTATCAATGGAATGCGCTGCTTATCCTACGACTTTTACGTACTACTATATATTACAGACTGTACACCATTAAGCCACAACTTTTGCATATTTGGAAAAGTTACATTTATATTTCCAGCTGTCACATGTTAAAAAGAAATTAGTGAAGACAGAAGTCACTTAAAGTAATATAGACAAAAAAAATCATATTTTTGCAATGACACTTGAAATTCAACACAAAATCCACCGTAATTGCCAATCTAAAGAACATATCAATAATCAAATTCCTAGCATTAGTACCAAGTGTTTTGGCTATCATGCATCCCTTTGCATTATCTATCACCATTAATTGCATTCAAGATACTGATTTGTACACAGGTGTTCCCTTAATATTCGATAGCGTAATTCGAAATCGTTCATGAATATTAATGAACAGAATTTCAACTTTTTAAAATTATTAAAATTTCCGATTAATATTTATTTGAAGTTTTGTGTTATTTTGTATTTATTTTTCCCATCAAAATCTATTTTTCATAAATACTATTTATCATATTTATTGAATAGAATTAATAAAGAAATAATCTGACAATTTTTTTCTTTTATCATTGATAAATGTGACTCACCATGTATTTTAGTAATGAACGACTTAAAATACTTTAACTTTGCTTCGCAGAGAAATACGTTTTAAACAATGGTGAGATTTTTTGAATACCAGTATAAATAGTTTTGTAAAGTAAACTCACTGAAAGAATATAACTTTCTTTTAATGGGTTATATGGAAGAAAAATCCTGTAAACTTCATTTATAATAAATATTTCAACAAAGAAAATAACAAATTTTTCCTTTATTTACCCAGAACAAAAAAAACGACATATATTAAGCAAGAAATAAAAGAAGCATTACATATCAAGAGTTCGTGTGTAGAGGCTAATGGAGAAAATAAAAAATAATAATTTCAAGAGATAAGTGGTAAGAAACAACGTTTATTAAAGGGATCAGAAGAATATAAATTAATCCCTCTTTGGTACTTAGGATGAATTTCAGATTATGATATTAATATGAGTGATTGAAGACCGTTTTATTTAGTAAAGGATTATTAATTTACTAGAAATGATTGGCCATTGTTTTTAATTTAAAAATGGTGACTTTATTATTTTGCCAATTTTGTAACTCCTCCAGTAGTTTTGAATTTGTAAGGGTGTAAGTTCAAAGCTTCATATTATGCTAAGTGTCCACTTGAGAGAAAATCTCGAGAGAAAGTCTCGAGATTAGTCTCAGGGTGTTGTCCATGTGAGATCACTTACGCTCTTGAGACAGTTTCGTGAGACTCGACAGTCACTTTAGTCTCGTGATCAGGACTTTTTCGTGTCGACATGGGTGTCAACTCGCAGTCAGTTGTGTGATTTGATCACAATTATTTTATTTTTATCTTTTCTTTCCAAACGGATTCGCGTCAGGTCGTAGCTTTTATAATTGCGTATAAAATTGCGAAAAAGCGGAAAGTATAAAAAAAAGGAGTGTTGGGTAAGAAAATGGGTGGATTGCCGAACTGAATTCGGAGCTTATTCAGCACGTAAAAATGAGTTGCAGTTGGAAGATGCACAACAGTTCAGAAATTTTATTCGGATGTATGCAGTGCAATTGGAACTGCTTCTAAATTTAGTAATATCGAAATTGTCAAGAAAGATACAAAATTACATGATGCAGTTCCTGTTCATGACAGATTAATGGTCACACTTCGTTTTCTGGTTTCAGGTAAGCATATTCATGCGAATATTCAAACACAGTAGAGTCCCGTTACATACTTTAGCTATTTCTTTTATGAATACACATTTTCCTTCTGCTTAATTTTATTATCAATATTACAAACTGCATACGTAGATCCAAATTTTTGACCAAACAAAATAGGATAAGGATTCGAAAAGGGAGACGGCTACCCACGCCTTCAGGCGTATAAGCCCCTCTGCAGCTACTGATAACGGACGCCACGACGGCAACCCTCTCCACTCCGGCTCCGCATGCCAAACATCGATCCAGTTCCCCGCCCCGCGTTAGCTGAGCACTTAGCTCCTCCTATGTCATGTCAATGCCACATGATACTATTCTCCAGCGGTCTTACGACCAGAGACATCCAATAGCCAGAGCCGATTCATTTCAACTTAAGTTTATCCCAATTTAGCTCGCCGCCACCACTCTGCGAAAGACATCACTCATATTTTTATTCAACTTGTAACAAAAAATTCGCAGACGTCCTGCACCACCCATGCAGACAACCTACAACTAAAGTACAATAAAATATATTTACATCAATCTTGCACAACTTGTGCAGTCAAATAATAAATAAGTGATAACAATTACCACAAACCGCCACAGCTCGTGATGAAAAGATACTAATAGTCCAATTCCTCAGAATCGGACCCATGTTCAAACGGATGAGATAGAGCTGCACGAGTCTCTCACTGGCGATAGTCTGTCGGATCTTCTATTCTTTCTACTTCAGTTTTATAGCGACATCACTCCTGATCTGTCGGAAGATGTTTCATGTCCATTTTCCTTTTGGTCTTCCCCTGATACTTAGCGCAGTTTGCGCATGTAGGTTCCATTTTGCATGACTCTCTTGCATGCCACTCTTCAGCACAGACTTTAAAAATCTTATTATTCCTACAGATTTTGACCACATGGCCAAACCCCTAGCATTTATAGCAAACTACTGGTTTCTTATATCGTTCCAAGCGCAAAGTCTCCAGCCCACTTTTAGCTCAATTTTTCTGTTAGTTGCACCTTTCAGTCTTACTATCCAATTACTCGATCCTCTCTTGTTCTTGAAGTTCTCAAGTATCTCTAAATCACTATTCTCTAACTCTGCATTCTGTTTTTCTTTTCAAACTGTCCTTCATTTCTTCCTTCTCGAATTGTTCTTCAATGTCATAGATCATGATACATGGATTTTTCAGCTTTGGCTTGCACGTAAGGTATAATCTACTCACTTTTCTCTTCCTTTCCAACTCTTTGACTAGTATGTTTAGCTTTTCCTTCGGCCTTGTTCCAATAAGGATACCACCATTCCCAATCCTCTTACACGTCTTAATGGCAATTCCCAATTGTTCTGTTTTTATAGCCTCTTTTGCAAGTTTCCTCGTTTCATCAGACTCTTGTCTATTAAGAGGGAATATCTGAATTTCATTCTTTATTTCTCTCAGGGATTTCGACCCCGTCTTTCTCTTCTCTTGTTTTGTTTTCTTAGCAACATCTACATAGCTCTTAACGTCCTTTTCTCTAGGATACTGATCTGTCCTTTCAAATATTGAATCAATTTCTGTTGCTCGGTGATAGAATTAACTATCTACGACAAGTCTTCATTTATACGAGACTTAAGCTCAACAGTCAGGTTTACCCCACCTATCATATTGATCAGACGTTGGTGCTTTAATTTCACAAGATCCTATGTGAGGATCCTCATCTCCTCCATCTTTTCACTCTCACTTTCCTTTTTCTGGCTGCTTTTCGTATCTATTTTTACCCACGCTGCTCCGGCGTTCGTGATCTACCAAACGGTAGACCCCAGGGCCTAGCACGAGGAGGCGCCGGAGGTGAATTTAGAAAACTCTAGCCGTATCTCTAATAGATACTTTCTATAAGCTTTAGCACTTTCCCCAAACTTGCCTTCAATAACTTATAAGCAAACATTCAATCAATTATCACTAGCTTGGGGTGGACCCCACACAAATATATAGCGAGGTACAAAACAGGGTTAACAAAACAAAACAAATTTGTGTCTTTACAGTAAAACTCAAAATTTATTTATTGTACAGCACTACAAGACATATATGCAACAGTCTCGCAAATAAATGAATAATACACTAAAAGTACCAACTAACAACTGAAAGGAAGGAAACAAAAAAAATTACCATAAATTTTTTTATAATTTTGTCACAAATTCTTCGAACATGCTAATTTTTGTTTTTCACTATTCCTGTATAATTTATGTTTCACGTTCCATTAAACTCCTATTCCTCATAAAGATAGATTAACTCCAAAACTTCATCATCAGTCCAATCTCTTTTATCTGGTACAACTTTCTTTTCGCTCATTTTGAAATTATTTGCCAATTTATATTTATTGCGAAATCAAAATCAAAATCAAATTAAAAGAATGAAATCAAGTCTCAGCTCTGACAAATATCTTCCAACAAGACTGGAGACTAAGTCACGAGAGCAGGAATGAGTATGTCCACTTGCGGCAGGTGCAGTTTCTGATATTTGCACTTGCTTGTTTCCGAAACTGATCTCATGCCCATATCCATGTGTGAGTCTAGTCTCGAGACCACTCTCGACGCTGCTTTGTCACAAGTGGACACTTAGATATATACATTTCTCTAAATGAGATCATATTTTTTAGCTTGACCTACATACTTTTAGAAAGTTCCCCCTTGAGATGACTGATTCGGTTAGGCCCACTGATGAAGAGACCGGACGATTGCCTCGTTATCTTTGGTTTATTTTGGTTCTCTTGGCTTTTGTTTTTTTATACTTTGATGTTTATTATTGCTACAGAATCTTGCATTAATGTTGCATGCTGCGTTAATTGCAGATTTCTGTAAACTTTTTCGACTGTCAGAGGCTTCTTTTTGTAATTTGACTTTTTTATTGAATCATATTTTTTGTTAAGAAAATAAATTTTCAAGAAAATCTATTAAAAATCGTTTTTTTAATTAATTTTTGTTTCATCATATATTTTATACAGTAACAATTATATTTCCTTTAGTATATATATTAGAAGAACTTAAAAATACACCCTTATCTCACTTTACGGCCTAGATACATTCCGGAAAAGATTTTTGTAAACCGAAAAGCCGTGTAACGAATCAATTATTTTGATGCAAACCCATACAATTTTAATTGGATCTGTTCTATTTATTTATAAATAATATAGTTTTAGTTCATAAATCATTTTATTCTTTTTATTTCCAATAAAAATTCTTACATAAAAATAATAGTACAAAACAATGTAATAATAAACAGAAATTCAAAAAATCAACATATAAACAGAAAACAAAAGAAATTATATGCACATATGTATACATATAATAAAAAACAAAATAAAATGTTTAAAAACTGTCTTAATGTGATGACGAACATTAACATGAAGAATCAATAAGCTATAATATGCCGCCATCATCAGTTTCCACCGTTGTGGACGTATAACGAAACATTGTAGGCCGTAAATCGAAAAAGTGCCATAATTTAAAAAGGCCGTTATAGCGAAATGTCATATAACGAGCGGCCGTATAGCGAGGTATATGTGTATAAGAATTATATTATAGAGTCATACTTTATTACTCAACAAACCAAGGAGTTACACTACATAATTCGAGTAAAATTCTTTATAACTCATTAAACAAGAAAAAAATAAATGTTTTGGCCTCCGATAAGACAGTTTCGACAGCATTAAAAAAGTAAGCGTTTTATTTGGGTCTAGAGACACGTGTCCATACATCCCTTTCTAAAAACACAAACTGCTTTCCATGCAGAAGTCAACTGTGCCAGTTAAAGTGACAAGAAACTATAATATTATTTACATAAAAATACCTATGTCAAAACCGTTCCGACTTGAAACGCAAATAAACATCTGTCGACCTGAAACGAGGAATTCTTTTGAAAGGATATATAAAACATGACTCCTGAAAAAAGTAAATAAGTACACAACTTTAAAGAAAACAGTAATAATGAAAAGAACTTTATTAAATAAATAAAAAAAATCTTATCATGTTACGGATCATTCAATCTGAGAATGTTTTATTAAATATGCGGAAAAATTATTCATTTGAAAAAATATAGTCATTTTAACTGACAGTATCCCAATAAAAACAAGGAACTTAGTGTTTTAATATCAATTGCCATGTTTCAGCATGTTTTATAGAATAACACATTATTAAAAAATGAATATTGCGTCTGTAATCAATTAGGTTCTATAACAGATCCAGGTCACTCGTCTATAGAAATATTTAATACGACGATCATGTCCTCAATATTTTTCTAACTAACTTGTGCTTCAGTCCAAAGACATAAAAGAATGAAATAACCAAGTCATATGTCCCATGATAAATTAGAGCATTAATAATAATTTAGCACTTTTATTAATAGATTTATCATTTGATTTAACGATAATAATTATATGACAGAGATAAATGTTTGCTAATAGTGACAAATATCTCTTCTAATACCTCTGCAATGTATATTTATAGAATATATTACCAAGAGAATGTTTGACCCATAAAAATAAATCCTTTATATGATTTATTTTGAGATAAGACATTTTAATTACAAATTTACAATGCGTAACATTGCTTTCAAAATATATCTGAGACTGAAATAATACCTTTTGGTAAATTAAATGAGAATACCATCTGTAAACATTAATCTTTATTTAATGAAGCTAAGATTAATAGATGAGTTTTTATATAATACTTTAATTGTGGTTTGTTAATTAAGATATGCAGAATGAAATCTCGGATGGCCAGAGGAAATCAATAAGTTATGAAACAGCTTTATTAAAATAAAGTCTAGAACAAGTTGTATAGAAGAAGCTTAAGTATTCGTGAGACAAGGAGCCTTAAAACCTTTAATAAATAGCAGACGGACACATTAAATCTACCATCTCTAGTTCCTTAGGGAATTCTCTTAAAGGCTATGAACTAGATTTATTGTTTTTAAAGGCAGGAATATATTAAAAATATGCTGTTTACAAAAATGTGTAACTCACAGTTCTTCAAGTATGAAAAATAGAGGTGAATGTTGAATTTCAAAATCCATTCAAAGATACGGAGAACTACAGGATTTATGGAAGTAGGATTAAAGAAATGTAAATGAAATATTTTCTGTCAAACAGTCAAATGTAAAATTTCTGAATGTCTAGGGTAATATATTTCGAAAAATAATTGGATATACCAATTCTATTAACACTTGAGATAACATGTACTGAAAAAATTGAAACACAAATATTAAATATCACAAGAGAGCAGACTCTTATTAAAATATGGGATTCTTATTATCAAATATGAATTATCTTTTACAATGTAATCATGATTTTTATTATAACACTGTCAAGAGATGCTAAAATCTAAGAAGCAACAAAAATGTTACATTAATATTTTTTCCGCAACAACTACAATTGCATAACAACTAAGCGCAGCTATTTTTATGCCTCATTTATGTTCGCGGCACATTTAACAAAATTCGATTTATTAAAACTAATTACATAACTTCTTATACTGATTATGATAGATTATTCAAAATATTTCCTAAATATGTTAGTGAAAATACTATATAATCTTAGAGGGATTGATCGAATAGAGAGGCACTGTATACAATATGACTATACAAAAATAATTAAAACGTCATGTTTCTGGATATGTTGTTTTTTCTGTATAATCTCCTTCAATTTCCTTAAAATTAGTGTGACGATTATCAAACTTTTTCATCCTATCCATAATCACTTCGAAAATTCATGTTAATTTTTGCTCTGGATGAATAATTTTTAAATTGATGTTTAGGGAAAAGAAGTCATCTTAAGGGGTCCAAGCTGGAGAATACGGAAGATTTGAACAATTTCATAGCGTGATTCTAACAGTTTTCAAACATTATACGGTGTTTATCCAAGTAACACACAATAACAAGTCAGTAACAACAAAACAATAACAACATTCACACTCATCGTTGACCCAAAAGCAAATTTTCGCTACATGGTTGTGAAATGGTTGCTGTTGGTTGAACTTCCCAAAAGAAATATGAGCTGACATCAAAATGTTTATTCTGGGCCAACAATTAGAAAATTTTGTTGTCCCAAACGCAAATGAAATTTGAACTCCTTTCCTAACGGTTGGGCCAACTCACAGCGAAAGGTTGGGTGCCAACCGTTGTTTCAACGTGACTCTAACGGGCAAATCCAATTGTTAGACAACTATGCTAGAAATGATTTCCCAATTTATTTCTCCATGGTTTTGTGTTGCTCGGGAGATGAGTTGGAGCATTTTCATGAGAGAATAGAACCTATTTCAACTGCTGAATGTGGTTTATTTGCTTTAATTTCCCTAAAATAAATATCAAATAAAAATGCAAAGTTCTTTCCGGCATTTTTCAAATTTTCAAAGTATTCAATAAAGATTATACCACGGACATCCCAAAAAGAAGTGACGATAAATAATTCTGCTGACCGAAACGTTTTTCCTTTAAACCTCTTGCCTATTTTTTCGCTTGAATGTTATTAATGTATCCATTTTTTACCAACTGTTACGGAAGGACGGATTTACGAAAATTCTTTAGTGTTTCTTTGAGGAAGATTCAATCCTGGTTTTGAAGTGACCACTCGTTCACTTTTTATATTTTTAAAAAGTGCGACACATACCTCACCAACATCTTTGTCATTTCCAAATATCCATGCAAAATATTATTTACGCTTTCTTATGAGATGCCAAAAGCCTAAGAAGTATCACGTTCATTTAATTTATAGTCCTTTATATCGATATTTTTTAAAGATATAAACTCTTTGCGTAGTGACCTCAGCAGGGCAACCAAAATATAAAATTCGAAAAGCCTGGTTTTAGTTCCCTGCTTGATAGTGAATTTGGTAGTTAAATAGTAGTGGATGATAAAATTACATATGATAATGTCTTAAAACGTGATAATTGTCTGTTACACAAATTTAATTTTATACTATTAGAGTATAGTGGAAACAGAGCGTTGTGATTTTAAATCTCGTAATGCATTGTCTGAAAGATTTCTGAAACTACTTAACTGCTATTGGGAAATACACACACTTGTAGAAAAAAAAAATCTTTTCTGCAGTCCTGGTAGCACGTGGAATGGGTAATGCGCATCAGCTAAGACTACGAGAATCCGGCTACGGTGAATGATGAAGCTAGGCCTACTACGTAGAATCCAAGATACAAGTGTCGATGCTCAGGAAATGGCCAAAGTGCTGGAAAACTAGACAGTAGAATAAATCATTTTAATAGTAGTAGCTCAGGCGATTATGATGGTTGACCCAAACGTCAGGCATTCTCAGGAACACTGCTGATAGAACTAGCTGGAAGATGCTTTCATGAATTTAAGGAATTGATACGGAAAAAAAGGCACAAATTTAATTTAAATTAATATTTATTCATCGAGACATCTTAGACGATTGCTACAGTTCACAGAAAATATACAGACTAATGCCAGCCACTGTCACAATAAAATATGTCCGAAGACAAAATGAACAGAGGGAACTCACCCTGCTTGCGACTTACATCTCTCATGGCGAATATCGTTCTTTTTTTTATAAAGAATGCAAGCGAGCATCACTCATAACCTGCTCACAGCCTAGATCTAGTATGTTCTAGTATGCTTGAGCTCTGATAAATAGATCGCATCTCCTTTTGCACATATGAATCAAATAAAACTTGTAGTAAGGCATAATTAAATAATTTATAAATGCTAGCTGTAGCAAAAGACTATATTAAAATGAAATACTAAAAACTGTTATTACATTGTTATTATCGTTTGGAAAACTCTGCGTATGAATACATTGAATCTATCTTGCACGTGTTTTTTAGTTAACTTACAGTTAAGCGGTAAATCCGAATCGCCATGCGATTTCGATTATGTATATCGATTTTATTGTTGTAGATATTGTAGATATATTTAATTATTGTAGATAATAACAATGTAGTTGCTTTAAGAATTCAAAATCTACCTGGAAAATTATAAGTTATATTTTAAGCATTAAGTTAACCGAGCAACGTATTAATAAAAATACAGATAGCAAATACTTAATTAAAGAAATGATATTAACTAATAAAGTTAATAATAATAATGGTAAATTAAAGTTAATATTGATAATTATAATTAATATTTAAATCTGACAGAGTAATTAATTTTGTACATAGTGACGTTACGTCACGCTGCTATACTTTTGCATATTACAAACTAGTAATTTATCAACACTCGAAACAAGTTTTTGTCCATTGTGTAACCAGTGGCAAGAGTAAACCGACTAAAATGTCTAACACAGAAGAACTAAACGTCGAATCAGGTAAAAATTTGTCATTCGAGCCTTTAAAGAGTGTGAAATTTTTATCAATCAATTTCAGGTCAGAGGTTCTATCTCTCTGATTTTGTGTGGACTTATCAATCGATCTTCCTATGTGATTACAATTTTCAAATACTGAATCAGTAAGTACTACATTTTAAGAGAACTTTCATGTGTAACTTTTTTGCATTAATCATATACCGTTAATTTTTTCCACAAAAGTTGTTGATTTATAAAAGTTAAAAGGGGCTTTATATTTGCTTATTATATATTATATTTTCATACACAAAAAAATTATTCTGACGAATTTGTAATTTAATGGTTTATTAATTCGGGTAACATGGACTATTTGCATGATTTATGTTTGTATTTGCTATATGTATATCTTTACTTGAACACAAAATACGTATGTATATATAGAATAATACGTATATATAGAGACGTTAATTTTTTCCACAAAAATTGCTGATTTATAAAAGTTAAAAGAGGCTTTTTATTTGCGTATTGTGTATTACATTCTCATATACAAAAAAATGATTCTGACACATGTTTAATTTAATGGTTTGTTAATTCGGGTGACATGGACTGTTTGTATGATTTATGTTTAAATTTGCTATATGTTTATCTTTACTTGAACAAAAAATACGTATATATATAGAAAATTGATTCAGAAAATTTTCTGCAGCAATTGGTATCGTATCATAAAATTCATAATATTTGATTTCATTAAATTCATAAACAGTTCATAAAATGTTTGTGTAAGGGAAATGTACTTGCATGTCAATACTATAACCATTAAATTTTTGTACCTTTTCTTTAAGTCATATTATAATTGTTGTTGACTTATAGCAGTTTCTAAAGTACGCCTACTCTAGCATAAAACTCAAAAATATATTTTCAAAATAGGAAAATGCCGTTAAAATGATTTTAATAAAATATTTCCAACCTATCTACCCTAGCTCTACATATAAATATTATAATGTCTTGTCAAAAAATGTATACTTAATTTAAAAGTCCAGAGGGATTTAAATAGTAAAAGTTACTCTACGAAAATATTCAGTTCCCGTTTGTTTTTTTCAAAGTAGCATTATTTTTTGGATATAATCCCATGTGACACAAATTATATCGCCCAAATTAACAATGAGATTCCAAATTAAAGCAGTCAACTAAGTCAGACATGTTAAATCATTTCAAGCAAAGTTTCTCCTACTTTGTATTCACTAGTCGTACCCCAATTTGATAACATGACAACCAGTTGTATCCCAGTGTTTAGCTAATAGAAGGAGGAAAACTGTTTTGACGATTCGTTTACAACTTTACCTTTGATGCATTTTGAGTAAAATTGTCTAATATTCTTTCTACGAATAGCTTTGCAGTAAATAAAGTTTGTGCCGTTAAGTTTTGTAAATAAATATCTATATCTATATATATATATATATATATATATATATATATATATATATATATATGCAGGGTGATTTTTTTAAAACTGACACTACTCATAGCCATATGTAGTGCTGTCTATCAGCCGGAATTACACCAAAATTATTAGAGGTGCTAAGGACAACATGAGAAAGTTTCCGTGAAAAAAATAGTTCCAAAAGTCACCGATAGGGGAAGATATGGCGCTTTTGTTGTCGGCGCATCCGAGTATTTGTATAAAAGGCAAGTAAAACATCAAAATACAAATTAATGACTATGAAATCGACATCAGCTCCAGTATTTCGGGCTATAAAGATAATGGATAAATACCAAAAAAAGTTGTAAGCAGACATATTAAGAAGAAAGAAATTTCACTGCAACATCACTTTATGCAGCAAATTCAATTCTGCAAATGCAATGTAACCACAGTCCTGGTGGACGACACACTGCATCCTGAACAGAACGTTCTCAACGGCCAAGCGTAACATGTCGCCAGGAATGTTCATCAAGTCCTGGATATGTTGTCCTTTTGAGCCGCCAAGTTCAAGACTGCACCAAGATACACCTTAGACTTTAAATAACCCAACATAAAGATGTCACATGACTTAGGTCCGGGAAACGAGGTGCCAAGTAAGTGGAAAAAAGCGACTGATAACCCTTTCTTCTGTAAAGCGAAGGAGCAACAGATTCCGCACCGATCATTATAGCTCAAAATATTGACGCTGCTGTCGACTACGTAGTCATGAATTTGCATTTTGATGTTTCACTTGCCTTTTATGCAAAATCTCGGGTGCGCTGACGACAACACCGCCATGTCGTCCCCTATCGGCGACTTTCGGAACTATTTTCGGAAATTCTTTTCCATGTCGTCCTTAGTTCCTCTATCAATTTTGGTAGAATTCCGGCAGATAGATCATGCTATAGATGGTTGTGAGTTATGCCTGTCAAAAACAAAAACCTGTTTTAAAGATTTTCACTGTAGATAATCAGTCCATAAACTTATACACCAATAATTATCTTATTTGTATCAATTTTAGTTGAATAAGGTATGTTTCTTCTATCACAAAATGTATAACTCGTAAAATTTTACAAGTGATGGTTTCGCAGGAAAAGCCCAACCCGCACGATTGTGCAGGTGCGGTTTTCACAGAAAAAGCCCAACCCGCACGATCGTGCGGGTACCCCCCACGCTCCAGGGAACCAGCAAAATTTTTTTAATTATTTTTTTCAGTGTCATTGGGATCAATATAGAGTTAATAGCCAAAAAAATTTAATATATAAAAGTAAAAATATTTCGGGTCTTAAAGGGGTATAAAAAAAATCACCCTGTATATGTGTGTGTATAAAATAAAATCTTTAAAAAATATAATTGCGAATATTACTTAACCCTAATTTTGTATGATATAGGGGAAAAATTAATAAATCATGTTTAATGCGCTTTAAGAATAACTCCCTTTAATTAAACCCACAACATTTTATCACCTAAAAAACGATTTATAATAAGGGTACTTTTTGCATCTCTATCATTTATTTTTTTAAAGAAGATTTATAGTCCTCTCATTGAACTGAACACGAAGTACATGAATTTTTAAACGCGTTTTCTGCCCGGGAAATTAATTTTACATACAAGTATTTCATTCATTTATCTTATCAATATCACCATCGTTTTCAAACTTAAAAAAAATTGAATTTATTTTCTTCACTTATTTATTTTGTTTTACTTTCTTCTAAGCGTCTTTTCTCTTCCGAAATATTTCTGCCGTCTAAATTGTCTCTTTTATAACTAAGCTGCAGCATTAAATACTTGTTCAGCCACTTCAGCTAGTCTTTTTTTTTCTCAATTTTATCCTTTTGTCCCTTTTATAAAAATAGCAGCTTCGTCCAAAGTAAGCTTGATGTATCTATGTATGCTCCACTGGTTCGAGGTCTTTCGTAAGCGATTTTTTTTTCTCTTGAAGGACAAAGAATAAAATCATGGCTATTTTCTAAACACAAAAAAAGAAAATAAAAGAATAATTTTCTGGTACTGAATTTTCATTTATTTTTTCCTGCTACTTTAAAGATTTCTTATTGAGTGTTGTAAGTTTATTTGATTGGGAAGTAATGTTTGAATAAAATTTTTATAGGAGTACCATAAACTTTTATGCTTGAAAGATGAAATAATATACAAGAACACTTAACCTTGCTATTTAGAGGAAATTTTTTCTCGATATGCCTGTACAAATTATAATATCATTCATAGTTTCACAATCTTAGAGGAAGGGTTTTATAATTTGTTATAAGTTTAAGGTGACTACTAATGTTCGGAGCCAATTTAAAAAAAAAAAAATTTTAAAGATTTTTTTCGTCTTTTATGGTAAAATAGCACTTAATAATTATAAAATAAAGAAAAACTTACCTGTAAATACCGTACTTTTTTTTTAATTGGCCAATTTGAAGTAATTTTTAATGAAATTTAGCGAAAACGCCTATCACTCTGCACAAAATTCTAATGCTATTATTTTTCTTTCCTTCTCACACATGATACATGACAGTTATCTTCAAAATGACACACAATCTAAGAGAAATTTTAAAATGCAAAAATAAAAGAGACAATTTTATGTTCCCTTATGAAAGTTTTCCCTGAATCGTCATTCCTTACCTTATAAAAACCTCCTTAACTAAAAAAAATAAACTATTTACTATACATCAATTTTTATGCGTCATTTCATTAACAATAGCTTGTAAAACATTTCCTAAAAACTTTATTAAATTATATGCATTATTATGCGAAATATCATGATAACGAAAGAGATTTGTGCTAAAAAACATAATTCTGAGAAACACCCATTTAAAGTAATTTCTCGCTTCAATTTTGTAGCAGACGATGTTTTTTAAAATTGCTATAACTCTGCTTCTAATCGATTTAGAATGAAAATCAAAACGCTTTTGAAAAGAGGAAAGATTTAATGCAAAAAATAGAATTGACCAAAATAGTAAAAAAATGACATTTTCAACGTAGGCAGTCACCTTAAAACATCCAGTTATAAAACATTTCCTTAGTATGACAATTAGAATTGGAGAGATAGTAGATATAATAAATATTTTTCCATTGTAAAAAAAGTTGTTTTAAAATAATCATATAAATTTCCCGCAATTTGAAAAGAGCTTTTTTATTAATATTCTATTGCTTTTTAAAGAGTTTCCATTAAAATAATATATTTGGAGATAGAGAATTTCCTTTAAAACATATCTACTTTAGATTCAATATTTTATTGAAAAGTGAGTCTGTTACCTCTGAAAATCAACAGTGCAAAAAGAAAATTAAACAAAAAAAGAAAATTCACTGATATAAATTGATAGCGATAAAGTTTACAAAAGAAAAGAACGTATTGCAAAAAATTCAACGTTTATAAATCATGAGTTTTGAATTGGGCATCATATTTTTATCACAACTTGCTTTTTTAAAAAGTATACCTTACCTATTTCTAAATTTAGACAAAGATGTTTTCAATATGAAAATCTCTTATTATGCAGAAATCTCTCAATTTTATCAAACTCGCTTGCATTCTACAAACATTTTCCAATTTTTGATTAGAAAACTGCATGAATTTTGCTAATGTGTATTCGATTCGGGAATATCAGTTTCGACCTTAAGGTTTTTAATCTCTCGACACATATTTCTAAGCGCTAATGAGGGCTTCATGATAAAATTTCTCACTAGATATTTTCGTCTTAAATGGAAATCAAACCTAATTTAACATTATTTTTCATTTATAACATTGTACACATATGATGATTTCTTATTGATTTACGGATAATAAAAGCTTTGTAGGTTTTTCAAGACGCCTATTGCTTACGTAATTCATTTAATCTGTTCTTTTTCCTTCAGCTATTTTTTTGTAATATTTCAGTTAATATTCCTTCAATTAATATTTCATGCTACATGCATTCTATGAATAGTTTACCAAATTATATCAGAAAATAATTTTCATGATCATATTTATTCAGAATTTTATGGCAACTAGAAAATTATCTAAGTATATTGCTCCAATTATCTCGTTATATAAGTGAAGATGTATCAGTTATCTTTTATATGACCTCCTTCTCTTAAAAGTATGTAAATTTATTTTATTTGAAAGTGATATATATATTTTTTGTATTTGTGATACAGTATTAAATAATCAAGATTTTCCTGAAATATGAAAGAAAGAGAAACAGTTTTTTGCTTTCTTATATCTCTGTAAATATTTGAAGTAATTTAAGAGGTCAGATTCGGGCGTTGGACCAGAGTAATTTCTTCCCAGAACCCTAAATTTCAACGAATGAAATTCATATGAGTGCGGATAATGGCAGGAGTAACTATGGCTCACTTATGCTTATTCCACACCAACGGCGACATCAACGAAAAACACACACATTTTGCCACCTGTCCCTGTGGCTGTCAAACTAGCCTTCACACCGCTAGGAGACGGGGAGAAGAGGCAATTTATTTGCACATGTGCATAATCTTCTATTTCTATTCTGATTGGCTGTTGAGCATGGCGGCAAAGACAAAAGTTGAACTTTTTCCAACTTGAAGCCGCAAAGACCAGAGACGGAGACGACACGGGGGAGTAAAAATTTGTTTGTAATATGCATGCTCAACAACGAAGATACATGATTTTCGTCTCCGTCGCCGTTGTTGTGAAGTAAGCATTAGGAGAGTTGTTAGATTTCCTGTATTCGGCGTCGGTTGCCCCCGCCATCAATTCGTCTGACTTTAAAAATTAACTCGCCTACGCCAAGAGGGCCATTGGTTAGGGACCTAGTCTTAGTCCTTATGGAGTAAGTACTAGCAAGTTACAATAACCCTAAATTAATTTCAGAATCTGCTGGACTATTGAGTGTACGGGACTGCATACAGCGACCCTGCGTTTTCCGCCAAACTTGCCGCATGCCTTAGGGTAGGTCGGCTTAACTTTTTGGCTAAGTACAGTGTGTCCAAAAAACAATGGTGGAGTTTTAAAAGGCTAAGCTTCGAAAAAAACCATTGTAGAGAGATGAAACATACATCAAACGGAAGAGAAAGTCTCCAAGTTTCTTATCTGTTCAGCAGAATCCGATGTGTGTTCCCTTAGGTGGCCTTCAGACGTCACGACTATATTAATCTCTTTTCATACATGCTAGAGAACATCCGGCGTCATAGACTAAAGAACTTCTGGAATCCTTTCTCTTAAATGGTCCAGATTTCAAACATGAATAGACTACACTTGTATTTTTACATAAACATAAAAATAGAACTCCATGGAGGTAAGGTTTGGAGACCGTAAGGGCTAAGCAATCCACCTTTTCGTCCTACCCATCGCTGAGGAAATATTTCGCTAAGAAATTCGATTGTAGAAAAATGCGGAGGAGCTCCTTCTAACTGGCAAATTGAATTCTCTGCAATTTTCTGGTGCCAGTACCGGAGTCTGTTGATGCCTGCACGTAAGCTTTCACCCACATGAACTCGGAGTGTTTGTCATTCATTTAACGTATGAATCGTGTCTGCAACATGATTTGCTGCATACCTATAGCCTTTTGAAACCCCGCCATTATTTTGGGGACACACTGTATTTAAAAAAGCAAAGAGCTTTTAAGAGAAAAGTTTTATTTAAAATAGCTATAAAACATAGGTCATAAAAATTTAATTTTCCATTTCAATAAGTTACAATTTTTTAAACTTTTTCCTCTGAAAATGTATGTTTGTTTAAAAACCGTTTCCTAAATCTGGATCATTTTTATACTCCGAACAGGTAAATAGCTCATACTGAGTAACAGCTATGACTTTCAGATACTTGTGGAAAGTAATTACGTAAAGAGCCCTTCTTCAGTACTACTATTAAGTTAAAATGTGAACATTTCACAAATGCACAACAGTATTCGTGAATTTCTCATTGTGACAATCACATCAATGTTCCTCATCCCTACGATAAACTACCGATGAATTCGAAAAATATTGCTACAGTTTTGACTTTATTATGGTTTAAAATAAGTGTTCTTAACCCATTAACGCTGGTGTTGCGTTGACACAACGGTCAAAATAAATGCGTATAAAAATTTAGCTATCAAATGATTTTTATATTAACATTAGTTTTTGAGTAGGGTTAATAATAGAATAGAAAAATATTTGCCTTCAACTATTCTTTTAATTTAATAATGAGTTCCAAACTTAGACAGTTAGTTAAGCATTTTTGAACGAGAACTTTCCCCTGGTCTTTTTCACAGAGGAAATATAGGGATACAAACATCAGCTTTAGGGGTGATCTATTTTTAGCCAAGGTCAAAGTTTATCAGAACATTCCATCAATTGGTTGATTCTGTTTGGGTGGGGTAGGAAGAGAAAACAGGTGTTGCGTTGGCGCAACGTTAGCGGGAAATGGGTAGTTCCCTTATTCAAATGGACGTTTGACTCCGTGGAACTTTTCCCCATTCTGTGCTTATAGAAATGCCTAAAACTAGATACTTTACGTTTAAAAAAGCTCTTCAAAGAATTTTCGATGAAGATTCAGATAATGATGACGAAAATTAAACTAATATTGTTGTTATTCTACCAGAAACAGCAGAAGCTAGTGCTGAGGAAGGAGGAAATGATAATATTTTGAATAATGGCGATGATGACTTACCATGCGATACTGCTGTCGAAATTGAAGTGTGGGTAAAAAAGAAGTTTTTGTCTCGTAAAAGCAGTACAAGTCTTTCGAAAAAGAAAACTGATGATTTGAAATGGATAAAAAATTGACCATTGAATATGTCTCAACCGAAAAATGAAGAAAACGATCAAATCTGAACCATGAAAAATATAATGAAGGATAAAACTAGTGCAGAGATTTTTGATCTTATCTTTGTCTCAGAGGTTTTTCCCTTCTCGTCGAAAAAACAAACTCATGTGCCCAACAAAAGAATCGCCCCCTTTTAAATCATCTGAAGCCTACATGAGACGGTTCATTGGAATATTGTTGCCGACGGGATATTATTCTTTACCTCAGGAAGAAATTTACTGGTCTCTTGAAAAGGACATTTCTGTTCTTATTTTGCGAGAATCGATGCCACGTTTTAAGTACAGGAACATGAAACATAATTTAGAATTGGATGATCGCAACATTGATTTCATTTGGCAACAGTCGAATCGATAGCAAAGATAAATTATATAAGGTGAGATCGTACCTAAACTTTCTAAATAGAAAGTTTCAACAATTTGGTTTGGATACGATTCGGGAAACCGAATCCAAACTTACCTATTTCAATCGGTGAAATGTGTTCGAAAGAAAGAGAGGGGTTAATGCAATTTTCAGTTCGAAGGAGAAAACAAGGTAATTGTTGTCCGATGGAACTACAACTGTGTTGTGACTCTTGGTTCAACGTTTGGAAAAATTGTTCCTGTAAAAAATGTTTCTCGTTATTCAAGAACGTAAAAGAAGAAAGTGTTATTGAACAGTACAATGGCAAAATGAGGAGTCAATTTATGAGACAATTTAGTATCGAATTACATAATAAGAATTCGTGGGAAAAATAGTAGTGGCCAACATTTACAGACTACATTGATGTAACCTTGAAAAATGCGTGTAAAATATCAAGATTGTCTCAAGAAAATAGTCTATCTAAGACGCGAAGTTGTATTGCTACTTTTCCAAACACTTTTTTAAGTGAAGAGTTAGCAGGAAGTAGATTAGCAACAGGAATGACTAGTAAGCTCAGCATGCAAAAGCCATTACATGGAGAATGTGGACATTATATTGTCAAGTCCGAAGACAGCAGAAGACTGCGTAGTAAACAATGCCATAGCCAGACAATTTATTCATGCAAAGTATGTACCGTTGCTCTACATCGTGATTGTAGTGAAGCTTTTCACGATTGAAAATGTTTTCTGGATATATTGAGCAATTTTGCAAAGGAAAAAATAAGTTAAATCTTTATAATAAATTAATTAGCTGTAAAGTGATCATTTTCTTTCTAAAGCGTAACAAAGCTACAAAAATTCCCAGTGCTCAAATCAAAGGAAATCCTGCAAAAGTTCAGTTGAACTCACTTAATGTCAATACTCTTGTTCCGCTGACGTTGCGCGAATGCAACACTCGATTTTTTGAAAGTTAAGACCAGTTTTGTTATTTTTCAAATGAATTAATGTTGTATGTGTTCAAATGAATAGCCAATATTATTTGTATAAAAAATTCACCCCTTATAGTTTTGGAGGTTAATGGGTTTTAATGTAGTTAAATACAGCTAGATAGGGTTATTTCTCTGGATAATGTATTTTTCATTTATCATAAATATCATATTATTTTCATTTACAACCTTCAAGCTGCCCCTCCAGAGGACCAGGTTTCGATCCTGTGGTTGGGAAAGGTCGACCCAGCCTTTCATCCCTTGAGTGGGTCGATAAAATGAGGACCGATCATGCTTGAACTTTGGGGGACCCACTACAGGTTCACCACTTAACCGATACATATGCTGTATGGCATCCCAAACCCAAGATCATGTAAGCGGAGACGGACACAAGCAGCCTTGATCCACATTCTGCTGTTGTGCCATCAGTTTAGTTTAGTTTAGTTTTTAGTTTCATTTACATTTTGAAAAGGTATTTTAAAATACAGAGTGCGGCAGAATGGACTCCCACATTTCGAAGGGTAATCTAGTTTTATTTCCCACTAGGTTTTGAGAATAACTTCTCTCAGGTGGGGCCCGTTGTTTGGGTTGTACTGCTGAAGATGTTGTCTAAAGTTTTCCACCACTCTGTTAGTAATCCCTGGGGGGGGGGGGGATGGTGGCAATTTCCTCACCAGTAGCGGAATTACAGACTCATTGCACAATTCCATGTGTTTTAAGTTTCCGAGGATAGGCACTTGGTTTCCTTGGTAATGCAGACCCACTGGCTCTCACGTTTGAAACCCATCACAACTAGAAAACAAACCTTGACAAGTAGAACATCCACCCGAAACAGGACCACCTCCCGCATCGCTCTTCCCAACCATTCCCTTAGCAGTGACCTTAAGAAATTTGGGAGTTTATTCTGCCGTACCCTGTACTAGCATAATGCAAGGCGCAGCCATTAATTTTCAGGACTGATCTAAGAACTCCAAAAAATATTACATGAAATGCATACCCATTCAATATGTTTCGTAGTAACTCCCACCTTCCGTAATGCACTTCTGTGCTCGTTTGTATAAGTTTCGGAAAAAAAAAAACTTTAACAGTCCTCTTTTGAAATTCTCTTTAATGTGGACGTCGTTGCTGTCTTGATAGCTTCGACATCCTTAAATCTTGTTCTCTTCAGCAAATTGACCCAGCATAAGGTCGTGGAGATTCAGGATCCTCCATACTCCCCGAACTTAGCACCGGCAGAATTTTTCTTTGGAATAGGTTCTTTCCAAAACCGAAAGATTTGTTCCAGGGAACATGATTTAAGGATGTCGAAGCCTTCAAGAAAAAAGGTGTCGTCCTCATTAAAGTGCAGTCTGAAAGAGAACTTTAAAAGTTGTTTCCGAAACTGATACAGCCGAGCACAGAAGTGCGTTACGGCAGGTGGGAGTGACTTCGAAACATACTAAATGTGTATGTATTTCATGTAATATTTTCTGGTTTTATTAGATCAGTCCTAGAAATTAATGGCCGCACTTTGTAATATTAATAGCAAACGTAGCAGACATATTTAATAATATAGGTTTTCTAAAAATATCCTTGCCATCTTCTTTCATTATATCTAAAATTTGATACGTTTCTGGACGCTATCTAATTTTTATCCTTAACAATAATTTTGTTCAAAAATTAATAAAAAATGGTTTTACGCTTTCTATTTCAGACTTATTTCTCCAGAGTGGCTCGAATTCCCGATATATCCAAGACCCAAAAGTTGGAAATCTGAGAACATGAAGAAGGTGGGACGATTATCTTTTTATTCTTTCATTTATGTTTTTAAATTTTTATGCTGGAAATTCGATTAATGTCGTGTATATTTGAGTTAGGTCACGGAAAATAAACAGTTTTTGTGTTAAAAAATACATGTTCGTAAATTATGTACATCATCAAACTAGATTATGTTCTATTATATGCAAAAGATGTCTTCTATTCATAGAACATAATTTTTGGTTCTTTAATGGTATATTTCTCTAAGGATACGCAGTTTAGATATGTATGAAAATTTTAAAAAATGGATAAATATGAAACGAAGAAATGGGGAAAATACTGGTATTCAAAATATAATCATATAGCTATGTGAAAAGAAGTGATCCTGCCCTGTTTTGATTTTGTTACTTCAAGAGATATATAAACTCTTCAAATTTCGATGTTAAGTAAACATTTAAATAGGCTTTTCTTGTAAATGGTTTTGCTTATAAAAGATAAAGTTTTTTCTTACAGTTGAACTTTAAATTTTCATTCAAGGTGAGATAGTATAGAAGGAAGAGGATTTTTTATGTATAAGAACTTCAGAGTGAAACCGATTTCACTACTGTTTATAGAATTTAATATATAGAAATAATTATTATATATATATATATAGATTCAAATATATAATTGCAGCTTTCCCGAGTGTATAATCGAAACTAGCAATGAATATATGAGGACCCAGGGTCATAATCCCCCCAAAAAAATTAACCATTATAAAATCTGATGGAAATACGAATATTTAAAGTTTGAACAACTAAATAATAATAGCAATTTACATTTAAATGGGAAAGGATAAATAATTTTGAAATGTATTTTTTATGAAAATAATTAAGACTTATGAGAATACACGATCATTACACTTTAATTTAACTCTGTAGAATTTAAAAATTTAAACTGTGCAGAGTAGAGGTATTTTTAAAATTACACATGTTAGAAATTAGATAAATATGACATTTCACCTATATGCACTTTCTTTCGTGCGCGTAATTTGAAATAAAAAATATCAAGCATTCTGAAAATTATATCCCCTTCTTCAGACCATATAACAGCCTTCACATATTTATACCTTCTTCTTAGTCGGTAGATGAATTGAAATTTTTGCTAAAATTGATATAAATAAAGCAAATACATATATTTGTAATTCGTCAGGCACTTCTTTCTGACGACAGGTACTTCCACAGATTAAATATGCAAGTATACAAATGGAACCATTATATTGTAGGGGGAAACCTAGGTTTACTCGTATACTTGCATACTGGAATCTGATTAATTTCAAAAACAATACTGAAGTTATAAATTGGTGTGATGTGTTGTTTTTGTGTAATATCAACAGGTTAAAATATTTGCTTTTAAAAATACATTTTCCATGTATTTCAGCTTTCCAATTGCAATGCAAAGTACTATGAGTATTTATTTTTGCAAACTTTGAACAATCGTATTCCCTTCATCTTTTAAAATGACTGAATATTTCAGAATATGACCCTGAGTTCTCATCCGTCCAAGAAAAGTATTGATGATACTGAGAGTAATTCGCTCTGCCTAGCTGGTGCCATCGAAGACATCGGAAGGTAAGGAGAAAAATAACATAAACTGCATACCTGATCTATCTGCGAGTCGGTTACATAAAACACTTCCTACCAGGTTCTGATCAGTTATCATTTTGAACAACTGAATTCGTTCAGCTCGGTCAAGCAGATATGCGCTATCTCTACGAGGAGAACGAAGATGACTGTCGTGTTACTACATCCAGTTTTTAGTTCATTTGGGCTCGTATCGTAAATTATTTTGGTTAGTACTATTTATTTATTTTTTTCTTATTTATTTGGGTTCGTTGTGTTTTAATAATTATTTTGTTGAATACAACCCAAAGCCCGGGATGTCAAACTTAGCAACCGAACAAAAACCAATCAACAATTTTCAAACTTAGATTATGTAATTTAACATCAACAACGTTCAATTTAGACAAACTAAAGATTTTAACATAACAAAACTTTATTTACACACTTAATATTTATTTACACACTTAATATTTACAAGTAACAAAAAGAATCTTTCATTTCCCGAAATCAATGCACAATATTTTTATTTTTCACAAAATTGTATTTTATTATTACTTTGTCAAGGTTAGGGAGCGTCCCGAGCGCAAAAGCAAATAAACTTAACTATTAGTTCAACACTAAACACCTTCTCACTAAAATCTCCTTCCTTACGAAAAAAACTAAATTACCTAGCCTGAATTTGAACTGAACAAATCAAATTTGAGAATTAACACTCACCCGAATTGCTTTTCATAACTCACGTTGCTATCTTGGCCTTCACGCCTCGCCGAGGGTTCGGGGTCACGCTGCTACACCGGGCAGGGGGCTATCTCTATTTCTTTCACGATGAAGTATAAATTTTTCTTAGTATAAATTTTGATAATTGTAGAAGTATAAATTTTGAAGTATAATATTTGAAGTATAAATTTTGATAATTGTAGTCGTGCTTTCCTTGGCGCGTACCTTCACTATTTTTCACTGGCGATGAGGATTTCTTCACGTCTTGAAACGGGGCGCTGGGCTCCCCTCGTCGTGTAACTTCTCGATCTCGTTCTCGATTTGGATTGCTTCTCGTCTGTGGCACGGAAGCTGGGTCTCTTGGGCTCTGCTGCAATCTGAGTGCGGACCTCTCTATCTTACTTAGTCTATTTTATTTTATTTAGTGGCCGTCACAGGTTTGTGTGGAACCCTCAAGTTCACGTAAAGTATAACTTTTTAACTCGTGCTGGATTTGGGGACCTACAGCCTCCCCGATCCAGACTCTCTCTCCTCTTTTTTTCAAACTCCTTCTATATATTTTATTTTAATCCTCTTTCACACTTATGACTTCACCTTCTCCTAAACTTCAATCAGCCAATCCGGACACCGTAAACTTTTCATTCGCTATACTCCCTACACACTTTCTCATTGGCTTCTGAACTTAAACCTCACGCCCTCACTGCCTGCCCATTTCAGACAATCCAAGAATTGCATGTGGCGATGGGGATCTCTGTATACCATAAATTCAACATAAAAGACCTTTGTAACATGATGTCACTTTTTGGATCCGTCGACTAATCTATGTCTCCAATCTGAGATCTTCCCATCTTCAAATCTTATAAAGCTGTCTCGCATGGGCTACGTCCTAAATAACACTATTCAATAATTACTGTTAGCGTTAAGTTTGATTCCGGCCCTTTATCACCAACATGTAATAAAACTAGCTTTTTATTTAAAAGCGCTTTACTACAATGACCTCTACCTCTTAGGTTAGTAGGAAATATTTAATTTTTTAAAGAACGGACAGCTGCAGTTTGCCATCAAATCAAAATCGACCACAAGTATTAGTTCATATAAGAGACATTTGCCCAAATCAATCTTCTGTATAGTAGTCGAAAAAAATAATTTATGTGGACACTTAAGACTAGCAAGTTGCGCCAAATTGAAACCAACAGAAAAGTTCTCTTTCATTCGAAAACAACTAATAGTTTCCAGAAACTTTATCTGGATTTTAGGAGTCTTAGGATTCCTAATGTATATATATATATATATATATATATATATATATATATATATATATATATATATATATATATATATATATATATATATATATTTATATATATATATATATATATATATATATATATATATATATATATATATATATATATATATATATATATATATATATATATATATATATATATATACATATATATATATGTATCTATATATATATATATATATATATATATATATATATATATATATATATATATATATATATATATATATATATATGTATATATATATATGTATATATATATATGTATATATATATATGTATATATATATATATATATATATATATATATGTATATATATATATGTATATATATATATGTATATATATATATATATATATATATATATCTATATATATATATATATATATATATATATATATATATATATATATATATATATATATATATAAGAAATAGATGAAAGGATTACCAGTAATAGCACTAAAGCTACTTGCAGCCAGGAACAAATAACATGAAAAGAAAAGTATGAAAGAGGTTTTAGACAGTATCTCTTCGTCAGCGGTGTCAATACTGTCTAAAAACCAATGAATTCTTTCCGATGAGTATGATCTATACAATAAACACACTCAGCCACTGTATAATCCATGAAAAACAGAATAATTGATTAAATATTGAATTAAGAGTTACTTAACCAAAGAACACTAAGCATGGCGCTAGACAGAGTGGAAGTTAAGAACATGTAACTGCAAGATGACTGACGTCACAAAACTTGCAACCATGGAGATTATGGATACTCAGTAACTGAATTACTATGGTTACTGTATTTTAGGACTATTAAACCATTATTAATTTAGTTTTATATTATTATTACTAAGAGGTATTTTTATTCTTATTTTTATTGTTACTTATGATTTTTATTTTATTTTTAATTTTTAATAGTTATTTTTTCTAGTTTTTCTTATTATTATGTTTAACTTATTAAATGCAACAGAACAAACTATTCATTAAAACTAAAACAACCAATTATGTTTTTGGATAGACTTTCGGGGTAATTATTACGTGTTAGAACAGCTTCCAAGTCTAAAATATGCTTATTCCTATTGTCTTTAGAACATAGCCTATTTATACGAACTAACTGATTTACAATAAATTTATTAAAAACAGATTTATGTAAACAGGTTAGGTAATTTTGAAATTTAACAATATTAAATTTATAGTCAGATCTTTTGTCGTATAAGTCAAAAGTAAATTTGCTGTAATAATTTAATTTAATGTTAATATTTAAAAAGTATACATTAATATTATCATGGCTACTTTTAATTAGTTCCAGATTAGGAGGGTAAAAATTTAAGTCTATACGGTTATTACTTTTATTAATTACTATTATATCATCTATAATATATGTATATATATATATATATATATATATATATTACATGTCTTGCTTACGTCTATTTTTAAGCAATAAATAAATAAATATACTATATTTCTAGACCCATCAATAGCAGGATAAAATCAGAAGAGTGATTCATATCTTCCTTTCACAATATGCCAGTACCAAGTAACTTAATACACGGAAAAGGCGGGAGGGATTTCTCCCGTTTCACTACATTTAACTTCTTATCAAAAATACATATTATACTTATTTTTGTGGTATTATATTAAATTATACAAAATAAAACTTCTTTTCAATACATGTCGTTGGAAATTAACCAGAGAATATCGAATTGTTAAGACAAATTTATTTTAAAAAAATTATTCTAGAAATATATCGAGTTATATATTTTAGATTAAAGTCAGATTTAAACCACCATATATAGTACAGAAAATATCTGAGAGACTCATGTATCAGGAAATGGAGAATTTTACAATGAAAAGTAATATACCCACCATACAGTGGTATGTCGAATTCGAAGGTATTATCCTATTCTTATATAAAGTAGACATATCTCAAATTTTATATTCTTTGCATAAGAAGATTCGACATAATGCTATATTCCGTTTCAGTTTCGTCAATTCACGCATCCCGTAATTATAAACACATTTAGATCATTTATATGAGGCAATTTAAAAAGTAAAAATAAATTATACTACTTTATCTTAGCAATCTGTGATGCCATTATAGAGTTTCCCTAAGAGAAAGGCTGCAAAATACCTTTGAAATTATACTTGATCATCCTTTTGCTTATACTATTTAAGTTTATTTCCATATAATATTTATCATAGCCTTCTTGAAAGGGACGATTAACTCCTTGGGAATATGGCTGAATAAAACTTGGGTGATTTGACTTTTCACTTTGATCTCGATGAATATGTATCTTGCTAAATCCTTTGCATTTTGATATTATAATAGGTGATGTTAATAATAATTTCTAATTCAATTGTACACTAGAGTTCATACCTGTCCCTTCAGTAATTTTCCCCTTTACTGCTGAAATGTCTCAGAAAATATACAGATTGAAATTTCAGCTTGTTTAAATGCCACGCTAGAGAATTTTATCCGTGAACCCTAAAGGCGCTTACGGGATAATTTGTACTTGCATAGTCTTGCATAGTCTTGAAATTGTTTAATGTAAGATCCAAAAGTCTTACATTAAAGAATTCATGGAAAATGATATTGTCAAGAATTCATTTAGTAAAATATTCATAATCTGTCTCTTTCATCACATGTTCAGAATATTAGAAGAAATTCCTCTAAATTTTTTTTTTACAGTTTTATTACAATTCTTGAATAGTCGTTTAAAATATTAGCAGCTCTAAACAAGTAATTGTCCTAATATGTTTATCACAATTCCTACACTGTCGTATAGACCCTGAGTGTAACCCATAATCTGAGATTGCAAATAAATTATTTTGTTTTAATTATTGACATTTCTGGGAAAGATCATTGTTACGAAAGGATTGAAATGCTTTGTGCTATATACCGTACAACTAGTTAAATGCGAGGTACATTTTTTAATTACACCATCTGTCAAATATCTCATTCATTTCACGGTATCATCATCTCAAAAATATTGTGTAAAACTCTCTGTTTATCATTAACGAATCATTATAAATGTTTGGGTTCTGAAAATCCATCGGTTGTAGAAAGAAATAAGCTTTCCATAATTAACATTGCCTTATGGGACCTTCAAGTTTCCCCTCTGATTATCTGTCCCATATTTTTTTCTAGTGTCTAACCTAAATAAATACTCATAGGCTTGGAGTGGCATCCATGGAAGCTAAACTTTAATCCCGAACTGTATATCTTTCTTGTGGGTTTTCCTTTTTCTTTCGGAGCCAACAGAGGAAAGGCCGGGAGTGTAAATAAAAAAGGTTTCTAGTAAATTTAGATTTTCTTTTCTCATAGGGAATTCCAAATATAGAATTAAACTTCATTATCGAGGTTTAAAAGTAAAGAAACAAACTTTCATGAATAAAATATGTTTGATCTAGAATATCATGAAATGCATTTTGTTCCCAGTATTGATTTGTAAATGTAGTGCATAAAATATGTTAGAAGGAAATATTTCTATTCCATAAATTAAATATACAGTTAAACCTCTACGATTAATTAAAGCTCTTGAAGTACAAATAACATAAAGTTTTACTATTTATTTCATATTTCGTTTGTCTGTTTTAAAATCTTGCAAAATCTATATCATGGGCAAGAGAGATTATGAAAGGTGTTGGAACTCAACTCCTTATCGAAATGTCATTTTGTTAACAGGGATTGGATCTATTAGTATTTTTTTTTGGGGGGGGAGAGGCTATAAACTTCTGAGAGGTCTTCTTTAAATTATTTTATAGACGTTTTGGGATATTTACTGCGAAATATAAGTTTGCTTATGGCAGACCAGACTCTTTCCATCACATTCCAAACATTAATGGAGGACGGCACTCACTACAGGGATAGAAGTATTGTTTAGTTTAAACTTGACTGCAACATATGAAACAAAAGTATCGACATTGATTGAAAATGAACACATATTATTGAAAGGTAACTTACAAAGCTTACTGTTAACCTGGGACAAAAAGAGCCTAATGAATGCTGCACAAAGAGCTGCAGATCCACAGGGATCTATCGCAACTAACAGGAATAATGAAATGGTAAAATTATCTTTGGTTAATTTTTGGGAAAATTACCTTTGACAGTGGATTCTAACACAGCGGATTCCTCTGTGGAAAGTTGGGAATGGATTGGACGGATTGGTGTTGTAGTTATGCAGAGCCCCAGTAGGCCGATCGTATATAATTCTGAAAGGGTCTTTATCCGGATAAAAAATGAAGAGCCTGTTGTCGTGTCATGGCCTCCCAGCAATCCTTTAGTACTCGAGAGGTTGTTTCCGAGAGAGGACAGACCCAGTATTCGAGTTAAGCTCATTTATTATTTTTACGGTCTTATAAAATATTTACAGAATATTTATAAATGCTGTTACGTGTAGCATCAAACTGGATCTAACCAAGCGTTCGATATCAATCCTTCTTCCGTAGAAGAGAACAAGTCCCGTTGACCTTTCCACTCATCGATAGCCCTCGGTTCCTCTCCTTCAAAACCATCACTCTTTCCCTCATGCTGGAAAAACCTCTGTGTTCTCTGTGTAGCCGCTTGCACGGGGCTCATTTTTATAAGCACCTTTCGTAAGCTTCTAGAACAATCTAGTCCATATTCAGCACCTTCAGGGCGGCTTAAACAAAAGACCTCACAATACATGGCCTAACAATACATGGTTCTTAATGAATAGGCGGTAGGAAAACCATTAGCGGCTTAACCCCCTTCTTCTCGCTCCCGTCAACTCCCGTGAGGTTTCGCCCTCTATTTCTCGTGCCCGTTATATATCCGGGCTGGAGTATTCAAAAGTTACACACCAAAAAGATTAATAACAATCCATTTCATTTGTACTATTTTTTTATAGTTTTACATAGTAGATGGCAGCACCAGTCTATTTATATTGTAATTGGGGATGGGTTCTTTTAAACTAGATGTGGCAGAACAACAAACAAATGGAATCCTCCCGAAAAAAAAAAAACGATTTTTTACCGTTTTCTTGAAAATTTTGCAATCGTTAAAGGGGTTAAAATGTAAAGCCTTCTGCTAAAGGAACAAATAAAGCTGGTAAAACACATTCAACTGCCGATTTCTAAGGTAACGGCTAAATGACAAAGTACCGTTCAAACACAATAGACTGGCAGTTCCAAAACACATCCAGGTGTTAAGAGGAAAGTATAGCCAAATCGCTGCACTGTTTTATGAAGAATTAATACATTAAAAATTATAAGTTAGGGTTGTTAATAGTGCATTCATTCCAGATTTTCCAAGGAAAGCTTCGAAAGTCAGCTTTTATCTGGTCATGACTGGTTAGCTAAACATCTGAGCAGAGTGGGAATTTCTTTCTGTGATACAATTTGTGATAAATCCCAAGTTATGGACATTTCCCACATCGCGACAAACCACGCACTGTCGGCTCGGTATCTCTGTATCCGATGGTAGGAGGCAAGAGCATGAAAAATTTATATGTCCTGTTTCCTACTTGGTTTTACTTTTTATCTTGTTTCCTGTTTTCTTGTTGCTCTTCTTATCTTGTTGTTGCCTGTTTTCTTGTTGTACTTCTTATCTTGTTGTTGCCTGCTTTCTTGTACTTCTTATCTTGTTTTTCCTTACTGCTTGCTTGTAGGGGGCTTGGGGTGCCTTGTGTGGATTGCAGATCTGTACTGTATAGCCGGCATCCTCGAGCCCCACAGCAATGGAAAGCATCGGACAGCGGAAATTAACCTTCATCTGCGTTTTCAGGTTTTGCTACGTATCGGCTGGTCTTCAGGTGTTTCATGGCCGACACTCGAAAAAGGAGGGGGCCGAGGTGGATTATATAGATTTCCTTACTGCTTGCCATAGGAAATACAAAATAAAAACCTTTAAATGGCTCAAACACGTCTTAGAGTTTTAACCAGTTACAGGAAAATAGGTGGAATTGCATCAATTGTATTGCATTAGATTTCTCCTTTATTTTCTCTTTCCCTGTATGTGGAGTATGATAGCACATTGTTTTATTCAATGATGTGCGTTGAAATAGTAATTAAAGATTTTCGTAAATGAATATAAATGTTATATTCACTTCTCTGGCAACCATTGCAGAATTTTCCATTTGAAATCAAGAAATCATTTTCAACATGACATATCTTACATTTATGTTTATGCCCACACAACGACTAATGTTAGTAGAACATTCGTAAATTAACTACATCCAGAGAAATCAGTGGGTTGTAGACGCCGGTGTGACACTGCATTCCATCTCATATTTCTTTTTTTCTCATTGATTTGATTCCTTTCCTGAAATCTAAAGGATTCATTCATATTCATTGCTTTTATTTTTTATGTTTATCTTTAAAATGACATTTAGCGAAAACTGAAATATTTTTCAAAATATTTCCAGAAGAGAGAAAATAAATAATTTAAAAATAGAAAAATTAAACAAGCGTTTTGAATTTTTTAATGTTATGCTTTCTTTACGAATTTGTTTCAACTCTTTAGATTTGTTAGTTCTGATTTAGATTTTTCTGATCATTTCAAGATTTTTTTCATTTCGTTCCTACTGTTTTAAACGAAGCACGAAATAGATCCGATATAATTGGATTATAAGTGTGAACTCATGCGCAGAACAGACATTTCTTGATTTAAAATGACTCACATTGGGTAAAAAACCGACATGCATCTAAATTTCAAGCTATGGAAGAATGAATTAAAGATACCCCTTATTTTTTTTCCAATTTATGTGATGTTGAGTATCAAATTCTTTCTTTATTAAAATTAAAATTAGCATACAAAGTAAAAACATTTATTTTCTCCTTTTGAAAATACGATAGTAAAAAAAATTTAAATTGAATGCAGTTCTTTTATGAGAGTCCTTCATTTAAAGTCACAATGATATAATTAAGTGTTCTGAAGTTGCTTCGAAATACATAGTTCTTTTTTTTATTTTACTTAATTCTACGTTTTTTTACTTTTCCGAATGCTTTATTGTTATCAAAAATACATAATGAGATTTAAATAGTCACTTTTTTCCAAAAACCATTTAGGTATTCCAAAAACCAAATTGGGAAAAAAAAAGTTTCCGCTAATTTAAACACACTCACAGATAAAAATATATTAATAAATATAAAAAAGTTTCTATGCAAAACAAATGGGATTTGGGATTTGGAATAAAAAAAAATTAATAATTTTCTTTTTTGATGCAGTTGTTTCAGTATTGCGCAGAAGTTTATTTTTTAGCTTCGTGAAAATTCATTGAAGTGCTTAACCAGGAATTATCGTCCCAAAAGTAGTCAATAAATTAAAAAAATATATATATAATTTCATTTACAGTAATTTTTTTTTACCATGAGAGAGATTTATTTGAAATATGGTCTACATATATATTAAATAAATATGAAATAAATTTTATACATTGCATTAAACGTTTTCTTCCGCAAATTCTGGTGTTACAATACAATAAGTAACTTTAAGAATAGTGTACTAAAACTATTCCCTTCGAAGTTCAGGATCATTGGATAATTATATATAATCACCATTAATAAGCTGCGATATTTGATGGAATTTTTTTTTCTTCAAATAATTTCAACAACTCTTGCCATTCCCAGTATCCAATATATTTATATAAAATATGCTTTTATATTTTTAAACATGTATTTGGATTCCGGGTAATATTATAAATATTGTAGCATAGTTATTTGTTTTGATTCTCAAAATTATTTGAAATTTATTTATAACTACCACTTACCATACTGACCTGCTACATTCTAAGCAACTTTTTGCCAAATTATTTGGTCAATGGTTCCATGCCGTTACCATTAATAAGTATCTTTATATAAAGTATATTTTTATATTTCAAACCATTAATTAATTTCAGTCATACAAATGAGTGTAATTTCATAAGCAAAGTTTAGTGTCCATTACGATATTTTATTCTACCGATACATCATCACCTCTGATACTATGTCGTTTACGTCATGTACAGTCGTAAAGCTATTTCTATGAAATAACTAAAAAAAATATTATTTTTAAAAATTTTGGAAACGTTATTTTTTCATTGCATAGCAAAAAAAAAAAAATTTAAATATTTTTCATGTTCTATTTAAATTTATAAATCTAAAATTTAATACAAAATTTAAGGAAGATTTCACACACCATTTTCTTAATATAGTCTCTTTGGTTGCTGTATTTATGGGCACACAGAACATATCGTTAACCAAAATGGAGGAATTTTAGTGAAATGTTTTTAAGCATGTATTTAATTGCAGTATACAGATATATGCAAAATATTTATATACCAGTAAATACATACTTTGCATTTTATATTTAAAGTCCAATGGAAGAATTATGTTAAAAAATTAGTGTATTGTAGGAATTTAATTATTTTCAAATCTTGTTAATTTGTTTATACTCATATATACACTTTTTAAAAAGATTTTTTCATTTATCTCTTTTAAATTTGATATGGTAACATAAAACACATTAATGGACGATAATACGAAGTATTTTGATTCTAAGTAAGAAAAAAATTAAATTAAAATTGGTTAATGGAAAACTTTAAAAAACATAAAAAATTTAATTACATAATATATTTTATTTTCTATTTCACTACACCTAGAAGCTAAATACTTCGTATTATTGTTAACTAAAATATTTTATGTTACCATATCAAATTTGTAATAGATAAATTCAATAAATTATTTGAAAAGTATACCTAACTGACATATAGTATCAAACAATTAGCAAGATTTTGGAAATAATTAAAGTGCAACAATAAACTAAATTTTTAACATAAATCTTCCATTTCACTTTTGTAACAACCCACTCTGGGGCTATTGGGCTATGATCGTAAGGCTAGTAATGTCGGGTTGCGACCAACTCACTTTCTATCCACAAATATCTCAGGGGTTACAACTCTCAGTAAATACACTTTGATTACATATATACAATTTATTTTTATACACATATATATACAGCTTCAACAAATAGTATCATACTAACTTCTCACCGCAATTTAAACACAGAATCAATCAAGAACATATATATTATTATAATTATAAAATAGTATTTCTACAATTGAACACTGCCGACCCTTGAGGGTTAAGTGGCGAATATGTATTAAGCGTTGGATGTGAATTAAACATTGTTAAAAATGCTCACCCTTAGACGGTTGTCACTGTAGTTACGGCTCGTTCCCATCACTTGTAGACAAATGGTCTGATTAACGTTCGTACTTCACTGTGAACACAGTTCTCTCAACAAAGTTCTATATTACTATAGGGAAAGTTCTGGATATCGTAACACACAGAGTTCGGGCTCTCGTAGGTCGATGATCAATCAGAAATACCTCTGTGACGTAAACTGTCCATTAGCGGATCTGTCGGTAGCGGTCTCCGTCATACGCGGGTTCACCTCGGATGATCACGTAGTTTTCGTTGTTTCGATACTCTGATTACTCAGCTCCGACGTCTGTAGTATCCTTCATCGATTGGTAGTCATAGGCGGGTAAATACTTTCTCGTTTAAGTTGTGGCCAGGTCGCATCAGTCGTCTCTCCATCCTTTCTATTTCGTTTATCACTCGGTTGCACTTCAGCGTGATTTGCGAACCTTCGCTGGGCATTCAATCTTGCGTCAATTTTTAGAAGTCTCGTAGCTCTTGTAGCAGCTTAGGGTATTTGTCGTTCTTTTTGTAGTAAGGGGATCTCTTGTCGGCCCTGTGGCAGCTTAGTTTTTTTTAAGCATCTTTTTTTTTTTTTAATAACGGGCTTTTTTTCAAAATGCTTCACGCCCTGTATATATATGTCGTTTCTTTTTTTTGATTGGATCTTGTCTTCTGGCTTGTGATTCGCTCGCTCCGCCTCTTGATTGTGCTGGGGGATGAACCATCATGTTCATAGGTTGGCTCCTGTTTTTATGTCTGCATTTTAATTACACTGGAAGCCTCACATCGTCTGGGAAATTTCTCAGCTCCTATGCAGCACCTGTTTCCTAATCTTTGGTTTATAGTTGCTGTCTTCTTAACTTTTATGGTTTTATTGCCTGCATTGATTGCTCGCTTGCGACGCCCCTGTTTCCCGGCGCCTGGCCGCTTGAGAGTCATAAATCCTTCTCACAATTCAGGCTGTGTGGTCCTACTCATCTAGATTGACGCGTATTCACATCTCGCTTATTACAACTTTAAATATAAAATATAATGTATACATTTACTGGTATATAAATATTTTACAGATATCTGTATTCTGCAATGAAATATATGCTCATAAACCTATCACTAAAATCGCTCCATTTTGGCAGTCGAGATGTTCTGTGTGCCATTAGATTATTTTTTGTAACTTCTTACTAGTTTTCAGTATAGAGCAGTGATTCTCAACAGGTGTGCCGCGGCACATTAGAGTGCCGTGAGATCGGCTAGAAGTGCCGCAAGATATATTTGAGGGTAAAAAATATAAGAGGGTCCAACTTAAAATAAATATGAAGTTGAATTAATTACTCTCACGTCCTATATATTGTGACATAGATCGAAGCACTCGTTCCTGAGAATAAATTAGCTACTATCCCGCCCACATTGTTTAACACGATATTAAACATTTATATTCTAAACATCCTTCGCAAGTGTCACAAACCTAGAAAAACTTTAATCTAGTGTAATACTAGTACACTGCATCCCAGGTCCATTTTCTAAACTGTATTAATAGATTATATTATGATGTTTCTTACTTAGATTTTTGCAATAGCTAAATACAACTAGCAATGGTGTTATTATTCATTTGATTATAAATTTAACATGTTTCTGATATATATTCGGTTTTGACTTAATTTAAAAAATGAATAAAAAAGTTGAAAAAACTAGATTTCTAACAAGGTTCCCCACGTTTAGAATCACATTCCCAACTGTGCCTGTGTAAGGGTAAACGTACAAGTGTTAACATACAAGGGTAAAGCTAAAAAAAAGGTGGGGAATTAATTTTTTATACTTCATAAAATATTCTTTAAATTTTTAAGTAATTTTCTTTAAATTAACCTTTTTCTCATCTTTCCTTATTATAAATTTTCACTTTTGATACTCAGAAGAAATAACCATGAAAAAGAAGACAATATTGCGTAGTAAAAAAAAAATAAATAAATAAAAAATAGCATTTTTCTTATTCCAATAATATACAAAAGGGTGTACAAATCAGCCTTAGTATTAGACTATAAAACCCTAATTTATTCAACAATCCATTTTTGTATCAGATGTCTGCACAATCACATTTTGCAATTTTATGGAATCGAAATTTCAAACATTATTTGCGAAAATTATGAATAAGCTACCACCGTTTTACTACATTCCCTGCGAAATAGGTTTCTCTGAAAAACTTCAGAAATAAATGTGTACAATCAAAATTTTTTCAAATAAAATCAGTACTTTATACAACATTGTGGTTTTCAAAAGCCAAGTATTTCGTACCAGGCCACGTGCCTCAAAATACATTTTAAACAATCTGTGTAGAATGTTCTCGTATAGAAACTTGTAGAGAAACTTTTGTTAAAGAAAAAATATATTATTTTAATCTGTTAATATTAAATATGTTATATGATTAAATATATTTAATGACTATAATATAAAATTAATATGATACAGGAACACCTTATCAAAAACATGATTTTATCATTACGTATATATATATATATATATATATATATATATATATATATATATATATATATATATATATATATATATATATATATATAAGAGCTTGTCTGTTTGTTTGTCCGCTATAGAATCATAGACTGTTTCACCCACCGTTACCAAATTCGGCACAATTAATGTTTAGGACCCGAGAAACTTAAATCAGGAAAAACGAAAGTTGGGGCTCAATTAGTTTTTTAAATAAATTTTTTAATGATTTTTGTGCCCCTCAGCGCTCCTCTTAAATGTGGATTCAGCCCCTTCACCACAACCAGTCAAATTCGATACGCAGGGGAAAAGAGGTTTTTTCTGGGGTGAGTTGGGGTGGTTTGAGAGTTGGCCTGAGGGTGACGGGAGGGGGAGGGTGAAGTGTTTATTTTATTTTTCTGACGTTTAGTGGAGTCATGAGTCTAAAAAGGTTGAGAAACGCTGCTTTAGATAATTTTAGACAATGGCGTTCAAACTAATAGAACTTAATAAAATTTGGAAAAAAAAGAATGATAGAAAAAAATTAAGTTTGTGCCATGGCCAGTTTTTGGAAGCCTGCTGTTGATCTAAATATATTAATTGTTTGAGGATCAAAAAATGGGAAGAAGTTTATGAGTTCTACAGGTTTTGTCCCCTATGTTCGCAAAATAGAATTAACATACGATATATACACTGAAGTGCCACTGAATTAGGGATACCTACCTAGAAACGAGTTGGGCCTCCTCTGGCCTTGATAACGGCTGCCACACGACGAGGCATAGATTCAACAAGTTTCTGGAAACGTTCCACGGGAATAGTTTGCCAAATATTGGCTAAAGCTGTCCATAATTCAGTAAGGTTATTTGTTGTTGTGTGATGGCCTTTCACGGCTTGTTTCAAAACATCCCAAAGATGCTCAATAGGATTTAAGTCTGGGCTTCTAGGTGGCCAATTCATGACAGAGAAGTCGGAGGAATGCTCATCCAACCAGCCAATAGCCCACCGGGACTTGTGAGAGGTACAGTTGTCTTGCTGGAAAACTCCATTACCGTGCGGATAACAGAACAGCATAAACGGATGGAGGTGAACACCCAGCAACTCTACGTACCGAATTGCATTGAGGGAGGTTAGTACACGCACCAAAGATCCCAAACTGTGCCACGAAAAAACACTCCAGACCATGATTGAGCCACCATGCCCTTGTACAGTTCCAGCCAGGCATGCAGGATCCATGGCTTCATGAGCCTGACACCATATTCTCAGCCTCCCGTCGGCATTAAGTAGTCGGAATCGAGACTCATCACTCCATGCTACTCGTTTCCAGTCCTCTACACTCCAGTCTCTGTGCTCTCTTGCCCAGGCAAGACGTGCAGCCCAATGGCGAGTATAGAGCAATGGTACTCTCATGGGTCGACGGCTCCCGAAACCCATAAAGTGAAGCGAGCGTTGCACAGTCCGTTTACTGACTGTACAACTGGCTCCGTCATTAAACTGGGTGGTAATTTGAGCTAATGTTTGGCTTCGCTGGCTACGTACAATACACCTGAGCCGTCTCTCACCACGCAATGTCAAGGCTAATTGTCCTTTGCAGTTTGCCCGATCGCTAGTTTTTTTTCCACCATCCATGTATTCTTGGTATACTCTTGACACTGTCGACCTTGAAAATCCTAGCTGTCTGACTCATTTCGGAAATTGAATGGCCCATGCGTCGCGCACCTACGATTTGTCAGCGATCGAATGCGTCTAAATCAAACAGCTTACCCATACTGGCAATTCCAACAACTAAATCAGAACAACCACAGTACGCGCTATATATGCAGTTACCACAGCACCCTCACTTGCAATACATCATGCGCAGCGCTACACAATTTGCATAGTCTTTGCTATCCCTAATTCAGTGGCACTTCAGTGTATTTGAATTACTTATTCCGTAAAATCATATGAGTTAAATCTTTTAGAGTTTTGGGGTTTTTTAAGCAGTGGGAGGAAAACCTCTTTAAACAGAGAAATATAACGACACATAATTTTCATTCCGAACTATTAGTCCATTAGTTATATTAAGACATAAGAAAATTAATGAAATTATTTTTAAATAATGATTGCCCTGGTAGATATATAGATATAAATTTTTTATTTCTTTCCATCAAAATAATTCTGGGTATATCATTTCAGTAGAAACGCGTGTCTGGCCAGATGACCATGAAGAGCAGGGGGTACAGCCCAGTATTTTTTTGATGGAATGCATGAAAAAATTTTTATCTATATATATATCCGGGCAATGCCGGACAATAATGCTAGTATATATATATATATATATATATATATATATATATATATATATATATATATATACATACCCAATAATAGAAAATAAACTTCCCATTTTCCTTTTATTTTTTGACATTCTTGTTAGAGATATGGCCTGATTAAAAAATTGAGAAAATTAAACTTTTATCTAAAACTTCGTTTTTCTTTTCGAATAACTTTGAATGCTAACTAATTAATCTTCAACATGACCCGGGATTAATTTTTCAGATTTCTTTATTAATAGTGTTTTTAACTATTTTCTTCCTTCCGAATTTCTTTTAAAAATTTTTAATTAAGGAAAATAACTTCAAACATACGTCTCTTGTTTCCGGTGACAGGTAGTTTTATTTTCTCTAAAATATACTGCAAAATGAAGAAGGAATCCTCTGAGAACCGAATGTAGAAAAGAAGTAAAAAATCAGACTTTAATCAGTTCCTGCAATTTTTTTCCATCTTGGTTTTAGAACTGCTATAATAATTTTTCCTTGAAATGTGAATCTTCAAATTTTTTTTTCCTATTCAGCGAGGAAGTTTTTACTGCTCGTTTTTATGCTTGTTGAACGATAATTTTTACATTGCTGTAAATTTTATACGATCCTGGTCGTAATGAATTGAAAGCAGTCAGAATCTCTTGGAGGTTGTAGAAGATAATTTTTAGTTTCATGAAAGAATTACAGAAAAAAGTTTATTAAAACAACTAAAATAAAAGTAGATAGTGCTGCGAAACACAGGAAAGTATTTAAAAATGAATTATATAATACTTAGAAAAAGCTAACTATGATTAATGGTTTTGCAAATTGCTTTCACTTCGATTTCTAGAATATCTATTAATAATTTCATATATTTCAAGCATCTGTTAAAGGCACTTTGAAAAACATTTATCAACTCTCAGAGAATCTAAATATAACTAGTTAAAATGACTATCTTCTCAAAATTTAGTTCCTTTTTTTTGGCGCAATTGGATAAAATTTTATGCAAGATTTTACAATAAATGATTCTTTATTGACCCTTTCACGGGTCACATTTCTCTTTAAGAAATTTCTTTGCGATTTCTAGTAATTCTGAGTAGTAAGACAGTGGATTATGATAATAACTTTTATTTAAAAAATATTTATGTATAAAAAATATTTATGTATAAAAATATTACTGTTCAAAAATATGGAAGTAGTATTATTTCTTCCATTTGCTGACTAATATGATATTCTAAAAAGTTATTATTCTTCCAATAAACTGTGTAACTAATCTACATATTTTTGATGCCCAAATCAAGTATAAAGAATAAAACAATACAAATACATACATTTATTATTGAAAAATACGAATTTTTAGGTAAAGGCACAGCTACAACAACATGCAAGATTAAGTTATTTATGTATGGCTGTTGAATTATTTTTTGGAAATATTAAAATATGGATGCTTAATACCGGGAAATATTTTCCTTATCAGTGTTTCAGCTGTAACTGAAAATATTGTTGTAAATTACACATCGCTTGAAAATAAAATTTGAGAATACATGAGGTAGGAAACCAGCTTCCCATCGTCTAAGAAAAGGCTGAGCCAGCTCTACTTACTAATAGATAGACTTTTAAATCTGCGTTCTCTCAGCCACGTTTCCTGTATTATAGACAGATACTTAAAGAGAGGTTATTCGCAGTTTCTTATCTTAAAAATATAAACAGTACTGTGCAAATTAATTGGGGAAAAGTTCATTTTTCATAAAATTCGCACTCTCCTAGGGATTTCCTGCCTGAAACCGGTTTTAAGTGCATTTTGTTACGAAGGAAAGTTGGCCTTGACTAGACTAAACTGGCTTCACCAAGTGATCATGACACGTAGAGGATTTGCGTGACAGTTGCGTTTCATCTGCTGTAAGAAGTGTTCGATTGTGTGAGTTATCTGGTTCTCAAGTGTATGAAAAAAGTGGATATCATTCTCAAGAAAAAGAATAGAATTGTTACCCTTAGTCAGCATACTTCTATGACTGTGAGGGATATTATTGCTGTAATGGAGTTGGGAAATCCAGATTTTCCAGGATTACTAATCAGCAAAGTACGTTTGGGGTAGTTTCACCAAAACGGAAGAGTAAATATGCCCGCAAAGGCAAAACAACACCTCAGACAGAGAAATGTCTTGTACGGAATAGTAAAATGCTTCCTCGCAAGACCATTACAGATTTTCAGAGAGAAGTATTGGCTACTGTTGGGAGCGTTGATTCATCGGCAGTACTGCTAAGGCTTATTGAAGCAGGGAGATGGGCAAGAGGGACAGTCCAAAAACAGTTATTAACGCCTGCAATGAAGAAAAAACGTCTGTATTGTGCCACGAATTGCCAATCCTGGACTGCACAAGCCTGAAATAAGGTTGTATTTTGCGACGAAACCCATTTTTGCTGCAAGGGTTTCGATCAACATTTGTCTGGCGAAGCGCTGGAGAACCAATTAGGGAACAAAATCTTAATGTTCGCTGGCGGTGTAGGTGTGTTTCAAGAAGATCCCCACGCCATAATTATGAACCAGTAAAGAGTTTTTTTCAAGAAAGGTATTTAACATTTCTGCATGGTAATTCTCAAGATGTAAATCACATCGGAAATTTCTCTTGCATTGTGAAGAGACGTGTGACCAAGATCGACTGCTCAACAAAGAGACACATGATTGAGAATGTCCGTGCGGATACTTGTCATGCTGCAAACAAGCCCATTTCCTGACTCAAGGTCCGTAATGTGGCTGTACTATCCTGCGATGCCGACCTGACAACATGCCTGTCCTCTCGGACGTTAGTGGTGGGGGACTGTTGAGATCATGCATGGCGTTCAGTGTCACCCATCTGAACCCATCTATTCCATATTTGCATAACACTCGTTGGGTTCCGACCAATGCGAGTAGTAATATGGCCGAACTATAAACCACACTCTTCATACGCCACTATTCTGCCGCTATCCAACTCCGAAACGTGCTGGTAGCCGTTTCTCCGTCTTTTACGAGACATAACACGGTCTTCTCACAAACAACCAACATTCAAATGCGATTTCTGAATGAGAAACCCGCTGCGTAACTTTCCTTTTATACAGAGTTTGATATGCCGTTTCTCCCTCCTGCGTCTTTCGATTGCGCTTAAATGCTAATCATTTGCATATCCCAGCATTTTCTTCTTTCCATGCGAATTTGACGTTTGTATCATCCCTCCCTCATTGTGCTGCAATTTTAATGGCCAGCAGTGTATTTAGTATATTGGTTTAGGGTTACAAAAGTATATAAAAGTATACAAATATAGTTATGTGTGAGCATATAAAAACATAGAAGTATGGTTGTAATAAAAGGATAGAGAAGTATGTGTGTAAATAAAAACATAAAAGTATAGAAGTATGTCAGTAAATAAAAACATAGAATTATAGAAGTAAGTAAGAATATCAAAGCATATTGTAAGTATATATAAGTACAAAGTAATCTTAGAAAAATTGCCTATCATCCGACACCTGAAAATTTATTATCTTTTTTCAAGGAGAAAAAAATGTTCTATACCTCATTCATTCGAAGAAGACATGGTAGGCACCTGTACCAATATCTAAACATTTAACTCAGAAATCTAAACAAGCTTAAAACGACTTATTAATATACAGAAATATATACAGAAATATAGAAGTATGTAAGTATAGAAAAACATAAAAGTGTGGAAGTATGTAAATATACAAAATTATAGATGTATAGACGTAAGTACCGGGTGTTTCAAAACTTGCGCACATCCAAATGGAAATCCTTGCTGCTTAGAAACCAAAAGGGGTGTTTGAGATTTCTGTCACTAGATGGCAGCAGGGGCCCCATCATGTGAAGTTTTGAACGTAGCTATGATCGTTTTCAAAATGCTTGTCAGTGTGGTCATTTGAGCACATGATGTTTTCCCAAGAGCAAAGAATAGCCATCGTGGAATTTTATTTCACTACAAAATCTGATTGCGGTGTGATAAATGCATTTCATCAGAAATATCAAGGTGAAACAGCACCAAATGCATCAACGATAACACTTTTAGTGCAATGGTTCCGTGTTACAGGATCGGTTGCAGACAGGAAGCGATCGGGTAGTCCGTCCATAGTGAATAAGAAAGTGGAAGATGTGGAGACCGCTTTACAAAGAAGTCGAATGAAAAGTAGTCGAAAACTCGCTATACAGATGGGAATGTCACATTCATCAACATGGAGAACAGCACCCAAATTAAACTTTCGACCGTTTAAAATGCACGCTGTCCATGAAATGGAGTCTCCCGATTTTGAGAAAAGGCTGCATTTCTGCAGATGGTTTCGTTCTTTCCTAGACCTATATGGCATCCGTAACTCGTTTAACTCCTCGGCCCCCTCCGCTTTCGCGTATCGGCCAATGAAACACTGAAGACCAGTCGCTACGTAGCAATACCTGAATACGCAGTCGAGAGTTAATTTCCCAAGTTCGGTGACATTTTTAATTGCTGTGGGTCTCGAGGATGCCGGACAAACAGTACAGATCTGTCTTCCATTCAAGGCACCCCAAGCACCCAAAATGGCATCCGTAAACTGGATGACGTTTTTTTCTTTACAAATGAGGCGTGGTTTCATTTGCATAGACACCTGAACAACCAAAACAGTCGATATTGGTCCACCGCAAATCCACACATGCAGAAACATGGTGAAAAATTAGGTGTGTGGTGTGCTTTGTCACGCCGTCGAATTGTGGGGCCTCTTTTCTTCGGTAGCACTGTCGATTCGGCCGTCTACATAAACATAGTTACGGAATTCATATCCTTGCTGAACAGTGATGAACGGTACGCTTGGTCGCAGCAAGACGGCGCAGAGTGTCACACATCACGGGAAAGTATGGAAGTTTTAACTGAATTTTTCGATCATCGTGTCATTTCCAAAGGACTTTGGCCACCACGTTCACCGGATTTGTCAATTCCGGATTTTTCCCTTTGGGGATATCTAAAAAATGTCGCCTACAGCAATAATCCCCATACGCTTGATGAACTTAAGAGTAACATCCTTCATGCAATATCGGACATTACTTCTGACAGACTTCGTAAAAATTCGACTAATCTGGTAAAAAGAGTTCGATTGTGTGTCCAGGGAAACGGACATCCTTTTGAACATTTACTGTGATTTAACCATACCTAACACCTGACAATAAAGATTATCGTTCAACCTTTGTTTGTCCTTTATTCTGCTTGTTAACATAATTGATCTGTCTTTAAAACTCAACCACAAAGGTTGATGAGCGCGAGTTTTGAAACACCCGGTATATAAAAGTATAGAAGTTCAAAAAAGTATACGTCCAACAGAGTAATTTCAGAAAATAAAATATGTATCGTCACATATCGGAATAATTATCTTTTTATGAATGTGAGAAAAACGTCCTAAACCTCATTCATGCTGGGCACGTGCACCAATATCTGAACATTTAACTGAGGAATTTAAACGCATGAAAATACCGTTTACGCTACTAGTATATTAATTTTTCAAACTGCTGCAAAATTCTTTAACTTAATTTATATTTATTTAAATTCTCAAATTAATGTTTTTACATTCATAAGGGTGTATTGTAATTATTTTTTTCAAGATTTTACCAATGTTTAAATCCTATTATACACAAGTTAATATAAGCATACGAATTCAATTTGCTGGAAAAAAGAATATATTATTAGCTTTTTTTAATAAATTAATGCGATTTGAAGTTGAAAAAAATATTTCCATTTAATTCCAAAGAAGATAAGCTCATTTTCATATTCCAAAAAATTCCTTTTCAAATTATTTACGCTAAAAATAAATTTACTTTAAAGACAGTATTTATGTCTTATACATGTAATCTAATAGCTAAATTAGAAAATGACTAACTTTGTTTTTGAAAGCCAAGTTTTACATTTCCACATTTATCTTTTTAAGTAGGTATTCAATAGCAATAAACAATATTTTCTATTTTTCAAAAATATTAACATTTATATCTTAAGAAATCTTTTCCACTTTTACAGATAAAAATGTTTGATTTTAATTAAGTTCATTTATTTTAAAAAGAAATATAAGCTTGTCTACTAGAAAGTAAATCCCTTATTATAAAATTGCTACATTCCTTATTACTCAATTATTGCTCCTAATTAGATTATATTTTACCTATTGTTAATTAGAACAGGGATTAGAGAAAGAACGTACATTTATAATTCAAACAGAGAAAGAAATTCTGAACACTAAAATTAATTAGAAACTACGATATATTCTCCGAGGAGAATTATTTTAATTGAACTCCCAAACCATTCGCCTTATATAAATGCGTATTCAATTAAATACAGCACTATATTCATACATCAGTCTCTGAAGATCAATAAATGAATAAACATTTTATAAACATATAACTTAAGTGAAAAATTTTAATGCAGCAAAATTTTATTTGTTTCGCACAAACCGTAAGGGCTAACTACCCAAGGGCATCGTCTGATGTATGATATATTCTCTTATAGATTGGTATCAAATGTTCCTTTATACAACAAAATAAATAATCAGCTATATTCGTAATGGTCTACTTTTGGATCTTCTAAGTCGCCCACTCGGCATAGCGGATAACGTTTTCGACTTCCCCGCCGTGTACTTCAGTTAGATACCGGAGTAATCCTCAGTTGTCATCTGGGGTAAAGTCAGTCCTCCGTCTGGAATAGGAATCCCGTCTTGAAATTGGGAGTTGGAAAAATACAACTATCCATAGCCAGGGTAATCATCTATGTAAAATTAAATTATGTATGTGTATATTTGAAGGCCTTTTTTGAATAGTGGTCCAACTCCACTTTTAAAAAAATGAAGGTGGCCTCACTTTCATGTTCAAAGAAGGCATTTCTATATTACTTGTACACCTCCAGGTTATTTTTGCTGCCAACAGAGGGCCTTTCAAATCAGACTGCAACAGTCATTTCTCAGCACTCATTAGACTTTATGTATCTCAAAATGAACAAGAGTGGAGACGACTATTCAAATAAGGCCTTCATTTTTCTGCATGTTTATCTCATCTCTCTTCACATGTATTCCGGACTGGAGACCTTGTCTTGAGATGAAATGGATATAAAATCAATAGCAAAGATTTTTAATCGATAACCAAAAAGTTCGGTTAATACAGTAACAGAATCTAAGATAAAAGAGTATAACTTTCTCTATATATCTCTCATCTAGGGTGTTTGGGATTCTGAGTTTCCATTTTCCCGCAAATTTTTTCATTGCCTAGGTTCAACAAAAATATTCAGTCCCTTAAAAATGTAAAGGAATAACTGAAACTTTCACACGTTTAAATAATCACTTGATGTTAAACCATATTCACAATATTGAAGAAACGATAATTGCGCCCCCTTGTGCAAATATAATATCATGAAAATCTGTGCATCTCTGCGTTTTTAAATGGCACTGAATCGTATGGCAGCTTCTCGTTTCATAAAACTGTTTCAACAAATCAGTTTGATCAGTCTGCGGCCGCCTTAATCACTAAATGAAAGTCCAATAGTTTGCCTTAAAGCCGATTTCAGTAGTGAATAGTTTGTCTTAAATCATTAAAACCAGTTATGGAAATTCATTTACTAAATCCTATTCGATATATAACGTCTTAAATCAATAAGATTTGAAAGAAAATCTAAAGATTTAAACTAAAAAAATTTATATCAATTTCTTACACCGAAAAAAATTTCTATCAATTTCTTACACCGAAAAAAATTTATATCAATTTCTTACACCGAAAAAAATTTATATCAATTTCTTACACCGAATATTCCTTATTGTTTTCCAGAAAATACTTAAAAAAATTTTACAGAAACATTTAGTATAGAAATATCATTTGCGAAAAGTGACATCAGTGTAAATCAATATTTCACCAGACCTTTCGAAATAAAAGTTTGAAATTTTGAATTTTTTTTCCAATTCTTGAATCCCAAAATTTCTGATATGCTACGTTCAATATGTCGCTATGGAAATTTGCAGCCATTATTTTAGTTGTGAAAAGAGAAGTTAGGAACATTTTACCTGTATAAAAATGTAAATTAAACAGAAAAAAATATATACATATTAACATGCACATACGCACACTCAAATGAATAAATAAATAAATAAATATATATATATATATATATATATATATATATATATATATATATATATATATATATATATAAGAAATAGTGGAAGAGAAAACCAGTATTAGCACTAAAGCTACTTGCAGCCAGGAACCAAAAACATGAAAAGATAAGTATGAAAGAGGTTTTAGACAGCATCTCTTCGTCAGCGGTGTCAATACTGTCTAAAAACCAATGGTTTGTTTCCGATTAGTATGATCTATACAATAAGCACACTCAAACACAGTACAATCCATGAATAACAGAAGAATTGAATAAAAATTTAATAAAGAGTTACTTAACCAAAGAACACCAAGCCTGGCGCTTGACAGAGTGGAAGGTTAGAACATGTAACCGCAAGATGACTGACTTCACAAAACTTGCAACCATGGAGATTATGGAAACTCAGTTACTGACTTACTGTGGTTACTGTATTTTAGGATTATTAAACCATTATTAATTTAGTTTTTTATTATTATTACTATTATTATTACTTTTTTTTTTTTTTTTTTTTTTAACGCATAACCGAAAGGTTGGGTCGTTTATATTTGTATCCTTTATTATTATTACTAAACTACTATTATTATTACTACTATTATTATTACTAACCTTTATTATTATTACTAAGTTACTTTCATTCTTATTTTTATTTTTACTTATGATTTTTATTTTATTTTTTAATTTTAGTAGTTATTTTTTCTAATTTTTCTTATTATTATGTATAGAGAATCTATGCTCACTTCTACCCAGACTTGGGTGTATATAATTTGAAGTGGCACTCTATTTGAATTATATACAAACACAGTTTATACATGAAATAATGTTTATTGAATTCGCTGCACATATAATTGGCTTTTACAGCAATAAGCATGCGTACTACTTGTACGGAATGTAAATACAGCTTTCAAGAACAATATATTTTTATACTCACGAACAGTAAGTCAAACCAGCAGTACTGCCACGTAAACTTCTGGCCCGTAAAGCACTAGCGCAGGATAACACCTTTTCAACCTTAACAACAACTCCCTTTTTTCATTAATGACGCTGCGTGGTATTTATACTAAGCGCGTATGCCAAAATTAGCATATCTGAAGCAGCTTCTTTAATTCACTCAAAATTTCGATTCTTGTGAATCGAATCTTGTGTATACCTTACACTGGCCTCCCTCGAAAAAAAAAATTAGGTAACTGAGGTCTGAACGGCTTCAGTTAACTAATTGAAAACGCGTGCTGGTCTGACTTTTTACATAATGGGTGGCAAAGCCAAAAAACCTTCCACACGTTGTGTGGGGGAAAAACGCCACTACCATTTTACAAAACTAACCCCGAAGGGTCCAGGTGACACCATTACACAGTGGATTTGCAGAGTTGCGGATACTGGGCTGGCCAACTGCGCCCTAAAAAACTTATTTTAGTTAAAGGTGACAACACAATTGCACAGCATGACATTTCTTGACTGTATCTGCTCTTCCCCAATTTATAATGTACATGTGTTATGATTTGTGAAGTTAGTATGTTAGTTGTTTGTTATCTGTAGTTAGTATGTATTTTTTTTCACTACATGTCCCCTTCAAAAATTTATAAAACAGTATGCCGTTTTTTTTTTTCAGTGGCTCACCCCTTCCCCTCAAAATGTTTACACAGTATATAGAATGGGGAACTTCAAACCAATTTGGTTCGATTTTATTAAAGGGTGGGAGTTAGAATAAGAAAGTTGATACAAGACTTGTTCCTCATGAATGCAGCAACTTCACTGCACCAGTTTGTCCAATCCGTGGAACCTCACTTGATGGTCGCAGTCCTAGTAAAGGGGTTCGTTGACCGTGTGGGCATCCTTCGTGCAGCAGGTCGTTGGTCCTGAGGCGCTGGTCTGGCTTGACGATGGACAGGAGGTCTCTTGGGAGGAGGCCAACCTTGCTGGGCGGCAGAAATCTTCCGTTTCCTGTACTTATGCAAAGGAGCTTTAAAATTGTCATTCTTCCTTTTCATAACCTTGTGTACCTTATGTGTGCCACGTTCATCCTTAGATGGAGGTTTTGTAGTGCACACTTTACTTTTCTTCGTACTTTTGCTTGTATCGGTATTAGATTTTAATGCAGATTCTATTTTTTCAACAACCTGACTCTGCTTTTCGTATTTGTGCTTATACGACTTCTTGTTTACCGCCTTAATTACTTCAGTATTTGCAGTTTTAATGCTGGAACCTGAAGGCTCTTTTTCACGTTTTTTATCCCCCTTAACTTTAGTTTTATCCTCTTTTGACGAAAAAGTCTCTTTGAAACTTGCGATATCAGAATCGTTATCATTTAAATTCTTTAACACTGCTTCAGTTTTAGGAAGATTAAGCTTTTCGTACTCGTGCGTTTTATTGCAAACTTTCTCTATAACTTCCGAAGCATCAGCTAAACTACCTACAGTATAACTCTCTGTCAACTTTTCATCGTGATTCTCAGTCTGGTTTTCATGTACTTTATTTAAAACCATATTATCAACCTCGCCTACACAATCCCCATTCGGCTGGAAACTTGAAATAATATCATCACCTAGCAAGTTCCTACTATCGTTTAAAGAATTTTTATTGTCGTCAACTAATAAGTAGTCACTAACTTCCGTAACGCATACTTCGTCATCTACTAAATTTCCTTCATTAACAGATGTGTGAATATCATCTAAAATATCAGGTATAGCATCAATAATATCAGGTATAGCATTAATAATATCAGGTATAGCATTAATAGAAGTGTCCGATGATTTATTTTCTAAACCACTAGCATTAGTATCGGCCCTATTTTCAGAAATTTGTACTGGAATTACCGCATTATTCCAGCTAGACTCACTTTCTTTATAAGCCACAAAAATACCCTGACTTTCACTATTCTCAAAATAATGATTACTGCTCGGACAAAATAATACATTTGACCACACAGTTTCAACAGGTTGAACCATATCATGTGAATCAACTTGCCAGTGCAAGTAAGGTGCTTCCCTATTATTTTCTTTAAGTGCACTAATTTCATTATAACGCCGTGCGCTTCTATTATTTTGCCTGCGGTACTGCTTACGCTGCTGGTTTGAAACTCGCGAAAAATTTTGGCGCGGCTGTATAAAACTTCTCGTACCTGAATGACGGTGAGGGGTAGCGAAGAAATGTCTATTGTCATATTTAGCTAAAGCTTGAAGGAGGGTAACCTTGCTTGTAATTGTTTGATTATCTAAAAAATCTTGAACACTTGGCTTCAAACGTTGGATAACTATTTTTAAGATTATCGCTTCCGTCATTCCCTCTAAATATTCCTCACACTTGGAAATCTTTTCCATGGCAAAATCTAATGCAGACTGACCTTCACGTTGCCTTAGCGAATAAATTTCCGCTTCAATTTCACTTTGATTAAAGGTCTTTGGAAAAACACTAAGAAACTGTTGCTTGAATGACAAATAGTCAAAAATCAGATTACTGCTTTTCATACACGTGTACCACTGATATGCACTACCTCTTAAAGCGGCTAGAGCAATTTTAAGTTTATCCCCCTCTGGGGTGCATTGTTGCTGAAAGTAATGCTCAATTTTCTTTAGGAATTGGCTTGAGGGGCCGCCATTGAAGGTGGCTTCGAATGGCGCAATTTGCTGAACCATAATTACCCGAGGAAAATTTCCAGCAGGATTTTGTTCTACAACACTCATTTTTTAAATAGTATATAAGTACTTGCAACAATTTTATCAATATACACACACTGTACACAGTTCACAGTACACAGTTTTTAATTTCAATTATGTTGTTCGTTACAAATGTAACGCTAACTACCAGGCGTCTGTGAAGTTGGCCCCCCGACATTGAGATATCCAAATTTTGAAAACGGCATACGTTTGAGCGTCGTTTGAGCGCGTTTGAGCGCCAAAAATTTTCGTTTGAGCGCCATTTGTAAAAAAGTTATGGGCAATTCCTTTTTTGGCGGGAAAAACACCTAGCCCCCCCGACATTGAGATATTCAAATTTTGAGAACGGCATTCGTTTGAGCGTCGTTTGAGCGCGTTTGAGCGCCAAAAATTTTCGTTTGAGTGCCATTTGTAAAAAAGTTATACGCATTTCTTTTTTTGGCGGGAAAAACACCTAGCCCCCCCGACATTGAGATATTCAAATTTTGAGAACGGCATTCGTTTGAGCGTCGTTTGAGCGCGTTTGAGCGCCAAAAATTTTCGTTTGAGCGCCACTTGTAAAAAAGTTATGGGCATTTCTTTTTTTGGCGGGAAAAACACCTAGTCCCCCCGACATTGAGATATTCAAATTTTGAGAAAGGCATTCGTTTGAGCGTCGTTTGAGCGCGTTTGAGCGCCAAAAATTTTCGTTTGAGCGCCATTTGTAAAAAAGTTATGAGCATTTCTTTTTTTGGCGGGAAAAACACCTAGCCCCCCCGACATTGAGATATTCAAATTTTGAGAACGGCATTCGTTTGAGCGTCGTTTGAGCGCGTTTGAGCGCCAAAAATTTTCGTTTGAGCGCCATTTGTAAAAAAGTTATGGGCATTTCTTTTTTTGGCGGGAAAAACACCTAGCCCCCCCGACATTGAGATATTCAAATTTTGAGAACGGCATTCGTTTGAGCGTCGTTTGAGCGTGTTTGAGCGCCAAAAATTTTCGCTATTTTCTTTGTATAGAATGGGCGCTACATCAAGAAGTGAAGGTGATCAGTGTGTGAAGTGTTGTACCGAGTTATCCCCCCCCCCAACTTTAAAAATAGAAGTGATGAAAAGAATGACATCCCCCCCCCTTTCTTTCCAAAGATTACCAACGCCCAACGGACACAGGTGTCAGCCGGTCTTAAAATAACAACCCCTCATAAACTGTACCTTTTTTGGTTTGTACTTTTTTGTCTGTCATGCCCACACTGTGCATTCCCGTTTTTGTACAGAATTTTTTTTCATAGAGAATGAAAAACGCTACCCAAGGACTTTTTAAACATAAACCCGAGATTGCTGTGACATTCAAAATATGTATGTACAAAAATTAAGTATAAAACTCGATGCATGAATACTACAATAAAATATAACTACATTAAAAATCCCAATTTCAAAATTATAATATACAATAAATAAAATGTTTTGTTTCTCGTACAGAACGGAGCAAAAGATTAACATTTTAATATAATTATTAAGAGATACGCGCATAAATGATTAGAAACATAAACCCGAGATTGCTGTGACATTCAAAATATGTATGTACAAAAATTAAGTATAAAACTTGATGCATGAGTACTACAATAAAATATGACTACATTAAAAATCCCAATTTCAAAATTATAATATACAATAAATAAAATGTTTTGTTTCTCGTACAGAACGGAGCAAAAGATTAACATTTTAATATAATTATTAAGAGATACGCGCATAAATGATTAGAAACATAAACCCGAGATTGCTGTGACATTCAAAATATGTATGTACAAAAATTAAGTATAAAACTTGATGCATGAGTACTACAATAAAATATGACTACGTTAAAAATCCCAATTTCAAAATTATAATATACAATAAGTAAAATGTTTTTTTTCTCGTACAGAACGGAGCAAAAGATTAACATTTTAATATAATTATTAAGAGATACGCGCATAAATGATTAGAAACATAAACCCGAGATTGCTGTGACATTCAAAATATGTACAAAATTATCAATTATCGTAAAAAGCTAAATATGGTAATTATAATATTCCACACTGAAGTCAGGTAATTAAAAACAAAAGGTTCCAATAGTTAGTTGATCGTTAAAATGGTTCCAATTTTAAGATTAAGCTGATAGTAAATATATTACCGCGTGTGGATTAACGAATAAATCTTCCTTAATATTAATAACTTTGTTCTCCAAATCGTTGTATTTTTCCCAAGTCCCACTCGTTCGATGGCAGTACGCTATATAGTGATTTGACTGGTAAGCAATAACTGCACCTAAAAGATATAGGGAATTTTCTAATTTCAGTTCGACCGGAAAATCCAAAAGTTTTGTCAAGTCACACACTTGATTTTTAGTAATTTTTTCTTGCAACAAACGATTTGTCGAATCTAAGAAATCGAGTTCAACGAATAAATGGTGGCCGAAAGTCCGTTTTACGGCTTGAATGCCGTTGTTGCAGTTTGGCTTCTTGCACATATAGGTAGAATCGAACTGTTCAGAAATTGCAGTTTGTAATGATTTTACGCCATCTGCCATAATTCGTTCTCTGTTGACACGCAGGACGGGCAAAACTTGTATTTTCATTGCACTGCACTTATTGCAGATTTTAACAAGAGTGACGCTGGGTGCGTCCTTAAGTGTTTTTTCCAAAAAATTGATTATATTATCAGTTGCGTCTACAAAAGAAAGATTTGGAAGGACTGGAGATTCTGATTTGGGATACATGGATTTTAAAAATATAGCTCTGCTTTTATAAAATGCGGTCAAGTTTTTGTCAGCCAGAAGTTTTAGAGCTAACTGCAAAACGGAATTTGAAGAACATTTTGCGTAATTAATGTAATCTTTAAAGTCCGTTATCGCTGTACTTAAACTCTGCAGAATGGAATCGAAAGGACATGTGTTTTTTATTGAAATGACTTCTCCACAAATTTCTTGTGGCTGGCATAAATTGCCATTTTTAATTAATTTCATTGACGCCGAATTGGACAATTGGCATACCCAAATTGTAACAATGACCTCCAGGCATCATTTGACCGAAGAAATGCGATGGCGAGCTATTGGGAGAATAGAGGCAGGACAAAGTCAGACAGAAGCGGCCAGACGGCTAAATGTGAATCCGTCTGAGGTTCATAGACTTTCTAACAATTTCTAACCACGGATGTCGCATTCAAGAGGTTCAGCCAAGGACGGCCATAAGCTACGACGAGTGCCGATGACCGATATTTGTCATTATGCACACGAAGGAATAGAACCGAAACTCCGTCTGCAAGCTCCGTCTGTAGATTCTCCCTCGCTGCAAGCTCCGGAAGGTTGTTATCAACGTCAACCGTATGTAGAAAGCTTAACGAAAGTGGTCAATTTGCGAGGCGACCAGTCATTTGCGTCCCGCTCACGTCACGCCATAGGCGGGGGAACATTTGCAGTGGGCACGTCAACATGTCCACTTGACGCGTGATCAATGGACGGCTGTTCGCTTTACGGATGAGTCCAGGTTTAGCCTCCAAAGCGATAGTAGGCGTATTTTAATTTGGACAGAACCTGGAACTCGTTTTCATCCATCACATATCCGTGAAAGAGATGCATACGGATCAGGTAGTGTCTGTGTTTGGGGTGGTATCTTTTTGGGTGGAGGCACAGACCTCCATGTCTTTACCCGTGGAAATGTGAATGCTCACACCTATAGAGATGACATCCTTGATGCTTATGTGCGCCCTTATGCCGGGGCAATAGGTGATGCTTTCGTGCTACAGGACGATAACGCGAGACCGCACAGGGCTCGCATCGTGGATGCTTATCTTGAGCAGGAAACAATTCAGCGCACGGAGTGGCCAGCTCGATCACCGGACCTGAATCCTATCGAGCATGTTTGGGACGCTTAAGGACGACGTATATCTGCTCTCAATCCTCCTCTTAGGACCCTAGCCACGCTTTCAATGGCTTTGCACGAGCAATGGCTCTCGCTTCCTACCGAACTCATAGACCGCATAATTGACAGCTTCACACATCTGTATGTGCTGTATTGCTTCTCGGGGGGATAATACACCATATTAAAGGTACTTTTCCTATACCAAACTGATACGTCCGATATGTTCTTTCTATGCACATGCTAGTTTCTGCAACACCATAATTGCCTGACGATTTCTTTTTATGCTATTTTATACCTACCTATGTGTTGTATAATGCATATAAGTTTCATTAAATTCCACGCTAAACTTTTTGAGTAATCGGTATTTTTGTGACTTTTCCTTAATTTTTGATAACCAGTGTATTAAAACCCAAAATATACCATAAGATTTCTGGTCAAATATTTTATAACATAACTAAATGAGTGCAATCAGTTACTAAATAAAAATAGTCGATATAAGAAATGAAATGTATTCAACAGAATATTGGAATAAACTTACCGACCTTTTTATAGTGTTTAGAAGAGTTAGAGTTAACTAGACGTCAATTGCACTACATTTATGGTCTAGAACAGGGGTTCTCAACCTTTCAGGCTCTGTGCCCCCCTTTGAACACTGATGTGAGGTCACGCCTCCCCCCCCCCACCATCACCATATCGCTTACTCCTTTCAACAACGTCATATCTCGAAAAACAAGATTTTTCAGGAGAGAACTCAAAACAAAGATTTTTTTGAAGAATAATACCTATATGTTTCAAATTTTTTTCAAAAATACTGACATTTTTAAAAATACTCCATGCGCATTCCATATCATTTAAAAACCTTAATTTTTTATATGTAATTTAACCATATATACAGGGTTAGCACAAATGAATGACCAGATTTTAAATATTTTATATTTTCGAAACTATTACACATATTACAATAAGTGATACACGAAATTAGAGAAAAATATACCAAGTTTTATTTTCAGTTACAAATGTTCGATGTGTGACCCTTTTGTTACACGACAAGCATCTAATCTGTAATCAAGTTCGTACCGCACATTTTGTAGTCAATAGTTCCTAACACTGCACAAATGCGTTCTTGAAGTTCTTTCAGTATTTTCGGCATCAGTAGTGCATAAATAGTGTTTTTGAAGGAACCCCATAAAAGAAATCGCATGGCGTGAGGTCCGGGGATCTTGGTGGCCATGTGATTAAGGGTAAATCACTGTCACTCGCACGCCCCACCAATCGGTGTGAAAGCTCCTCGTTTAAGTAAGCACATGCATGCAAAGTCCAATGGACGAACATTTTTGCGGTCCGGCCAATATGTTGGTACACAATAATATATAATGAAATAACCGACGCAGAATTATAATAAGACAGGAAGAATTCGCTAAATGTTTTTTAATTATACTCTTTTTTTGCTATTATTAAACAAAATGCGTATATTTATGTTGAATATACTGTAATTAGGTAAATAAACCCACGTTTCTATTAATATTGATTTTTTTGCGGCCCACCTATAGTTAAACCTTGTTTGTTTGGCCCAAGTTAGCCTTTGAGTTTGACACCCCTGGTGTAGAAGAATTGGTGATAGCTCCTGTTTGTTTACATTTCTGTCTGGATAGCCCAAGCTTGTGTCATCTCCCCGGGGGTGAGAGGGGTTGCTTTTGTTTGGGCGACCAGTGGGCCACCCCCTTATCTGACATCTTTATGTTTGGAGTGTGAACACGTATTTCTGCTCCCATTACAAAGCGGTATCGTAACTTTGATTGTCGCTGACCGTCTGGGAAGAGGTTTGCCGCTGAACCAGATGCGTTTCTGTGAGTTTTTGTGATGATTTTTAGACCCGTGCATACCGAAAGGGAAACTTGAACGGGAAAAGGGGGGGGGGGGGAGAAAATTTAGTGTCGACGAAACGGGGTGGACACCCATACCGTGTCTGCTCAGTGGAATTCGGGAGAAGAGAGAAGTTATAATACAGCTGGACGCAAAAGGGGGCGGTGTTGAAAGGCGTAGGTTACCGGGGAAGGTTTTGCAAACTCCCCTCACCAGTTTGAGTTTTAAAAAGTAAAAAACAAATATGCTCAAAGATTATGATATAATAATTCGGCATTGAGGATTGCCCAGTAAATTGGTGAGGCAATCCAAAAAATTTTACTTACAAATCGGAGAGCGATAAAATTTGCGAGATGTAAAATGCAAAATAGTTTTATCAATATACAAGGAAAAAAATTACTACCTGTAGCTAATACTCTTTCAGAGCATTCTGAAAACAAGCATAACTAAAAATCACCGATTTTTGAGGTATGACGTTGTTGAAAGGAGTGAGCGATATGTGGTCAATACAAGTAGTACAATCGAAATTTGAAACTGAAGCTGGTTATTAAATGAAAATATAGAATAGATAATTTCATACACAAAATTTAATATTACTACACATATCTTAATTTGGAACATAGTATTGTTATTAGAACATAGGAAATCAAAGAATTAAATACAGATCAAATATATTTGAAGTAATCAAGGATCTAGGTGAGTTTGGAATGTAATACCAGTCACTTTCAAAACATTAATAAGAGGTCTGGCATTGTTTGTCATTGACAAGTTTTTGAATATTAGGTTGTAACTGTGACAAAGCACACCTCAGGTCTCTTTCAACGTCCAGCTTTGCTCGATATTTTGACTTTATGTATGCTAATGCTGAAAATCCAGATTCACAGAGATATGTGGATGAAAACTGCACTAACAACCTCAAAGCTTCCAAAGCAACTTCTGGGTAAACAGGAAAATAGCGTAACCAAAAATTTTCAACATCCATGTTTTCGAATTCCGCGTTTGCTTGAGAATCACATTTTAGGTCGAAAGCTTGTTCCTGGATATTATCAGGAAGTACATCCACGTCGATTTTAAAAGGATCTCTTGTTAACTTAAACTCCCGATTCTGTGAACTAATATCTGGAAAATAGTCTGCAATTTCATTTTGCAATGCTACCTACCAAATGCATAATGATATAAGGTCCTTCAATACATTTATCTGTTGCAATGAGGGATTTTTTTTTATCATCGAGGAGGTCGTTCAATCTTGGAGAGGATGAAAAATTTGGCTCTGAACTCTGAAGACGGCGTTGCCAAAGAGCTATATTCTTTGCGAAACCCTTAACTGCATCATAAGTCTTCAGAATTTTTTTCTGACATTGTAGCTTCATGTTCAGACAGTTGAATGTCGAAAATACGTTACGGTTACATTGTGACCACAAAATTGAATACAGTAAATAACAGTTAGTTTTACTTTTTATTTATTTTTTTTAACTCAAGCCTCCCTTGAAATTCTTCTACCCCCCCCCCTAGGGGGCGCACCCCCCAGGTTGAGAACCGCTGGTCTAGAAAACAGTTTGACATATCCTTCCTCGTTAAAATAATCTTTGCTTTTACCACATTTACAATAACTGTGTTACAGTGTTAGAAAATTATAAAAACTCAAATTATAAAATTGCATCAAGCAATTGCTTAACATAGTTGAAAATCATTTACAGCTGACAGAATTCTTGCCCAAATTTTTCTGCTTCTATTTTTTTCTTGATGTATTTATTGGAATTTGAAGGTTTAAAAGGTCCTAGGGTAGCGTTTTTCATTCTCTATTATAAAAAAAAATTCTGCATAAAAACGGGAATGTACAGTGTGGGCATGACATACAAAAAAGTACAAACCAAAAAAGGTACAGTTTATGAGGGGTTGTTATTTTAAGACCGGCTGACACCTGTGTCCGTTGGGCGTTGGTAATCTTGGGAAAGAAGGGGGGGGGGATGCCATTCTTTTCATCACTTCTATTTTTAAAGTTGGGGGGGGGATAACTCGGTACAACACTTCACACACTGATCACCTTCACTTCTTGATGTAGCGCCCATTGTATACAAAGAAAATAGCGAAAATTTTTGGCGCTCAAACACGCTCAAACGACGCTCAAACGAATGCCGTTCTCAAAATTTGAATATCTCAATGTCGGGGGGCTAGGTGTTTTTCCCGCCAAAAAAAGAAATGTCCATAACTTTTTTACAAATGGCGCTCAAACGAAAATTTTTGGCGCTCAAACGCGCTCAAACGAATGCCGTTCTCAAAATTTGAATATCTCAATGTCGGGGGGGCTAGGTGTTTTTCCCGCCAAAATAAGAAATGCCCATAACTTTTTTACAAATGGCGCTCAAACGAAAATTTTTGGCGCTCAAACGCGCTCAAACGACGCTCAAACGAATGCCGTTCTCAAAATTTGAATATCTCAATGTCGGGGGGGCTAGGTGTTTTTCCCGCCAAAAAAAGAAATGCCTATAACTTTTTTACAAATGGCGCTCAAACGAAAATTTTTGGCGCTCAAACGCGCTCAAACGACGCTCAAACGAATGCCTTTCTCAAAATTTGAATATCTCAATGTCGGGGGGGCCAGGTGTTTTTCCCGCCAAAAAAAGAAATGCCCATAACTTTTTTTCAAATGGCGCTCAAACGAAAATTTTTGGCGCTCAAACGCGCTCAAACGACGCTCAAACGAATGCCGTTCTCAAAATTTGAATATCTCAATGTCGGGGGGGCTAGGTGTTTTTCCCGCCAAAAAAAGAAATGCCTATAACTTTTTTACAAATGGCGCTCAAACGAAAATTTTTGGCGCTCAAACGCGCTCAAACGACGCTCAAACGAATGCCGTTCTCAAAATTTGAATATCTCAATGTCGGGGGGGGCCAGGTGTTTTTCCCGCCAAAAAAAGAAATGCCCATAACTTTTTTACAAATGGCGCTCAAACGAAAATTTTTGGCGCTCAAACGCGCTCAAACGACGCTCAAACGTATGCCGTTTTCAAAATTTGGATATCTCAATGTCGGGGGGCCAACTTCACAGACGTAACTACCAGGGTATATATATTTTTCGGGCGCCAGTATAGAGAATCTATGCTCACTTCTACCCAGACTTGGGTGTATATAATTTGAAGTGGCACTCTATTTGAATTATATACAAACACAGTTTATACATGAAATAATGTTTATTGAATTCGCTGCACATATAATTGGCTTTTACAGCAATAAGCATGCGTACTACTTGTACGGAATGTAAATACAGCTTTCAAGAACAATATATTTTTATACTCACGAACAGTAAGTCAAACCAGCAGTACTGCCACGTAAACTTCTGGCCCGTAAAGCACTAGCGCAGGATAACACCTTTTCAACCTTAACAACAACTCCCTTTTTTCATTAATGACGCTGCGTGGTATTTATACTAAGCGCGTATGCCAAAATTAGCATATCTGAAGCAGCTTCTTTAATTCACTCAAAAGTTCGATTCTTGTGAATCGAATCTTGTGTATACCTTACATATGTTTAACTTATTAAATGCAACAGAACAAACTATTCATAAAACTAAAACAACCAAATATGTGTTTGATAGACTTTCGGGGTAATTATTACGTGTTAGCACAGCTTTTAAGTCTAAAATATGCTTATTCCTATTGTCTTTAGAACATAGCCTATATATATATATATATATATATATATATATATATATATATATATATATGTATATATATTTAATATTTCACCCAGACTTCGCAGACACATTATTTTGAATGGCGGTAATAATATTTAATTCATATTCTGCACAAAATTTTAATTAAATACCACTGAATATATTGCGACATCAAGGTTTTAATATCATTTCTTACAGCAGTCAAAATGCCCTTAGCCACTCATGCGTAAGATGTCTACATCTCTTTTCGCTCCCAACGAAAATTTCATTGCTTAAGGATATCTTTTCCAGTCGTTTAATAAAGACAAAAAAAATGAGTTAGAAAGGTTGTAAAGTATTTTTTTCTTTAGAAAAGACAGCTATCATTCTATTCCGAGCAATGAATTTTTATAAACCAGGCTGTAGCTTTTTTTTATTGACAGAATCAAAAAAAAAGTTTTTTTGGTAGCTCTCAAGCAAATATTATCAGAATTAATATTTCATACTTTCTTCAGTGTTTATGAGAAAGTAATGATGTAATCTCTAAATGTTTTGTTTTACGTTCATGTATGTAAATAAATGTTATATTACAAAAATTTGGAAGATATATGTGGAAAAAAAATAGGGTAAGAAATTACACATACACACAAGCACAAAATTTCTTATAATGAGCTAATTTTATTTAACTGATATACTGATATATCAGTTCGTAAAAAGTCATATACGGTATTCTTTTGCAATTAACAATTCCTTTTATAGAATGGTGTGAAAAGGGATTACAAATAACACAGGTCTGCAAAAAAATATTTTTAAAAGTTGTTTGTAGTTTGATAACTGATTTCTATGAATTTTTCATTGTTGATTTCAAAAATGAAATCTACTTTTTTCTATCACGTCAGATTATCTCACAAAAAGGATGTGTATTTTGGGTGAAAAACTCAATTTAACGTAATTTTGCACATTTTTTCTAAATGTTCTAAATTTTAATAAACAAATAAAACATGCCATGGTTTACATTTGCACAACATAATATTGAAAAAAATGCATAATTTCGAGTCAAAAGTCCTTGTAGAAGTGCTTTCGCCTCATATCAAAACTTCGTTTACTGCTCTTCCTGCTGTGGACAGCTTGATGATCGTCCCTTTTTAATATCGAGCAGTAATCCGCCATCATGTTAATGTTTCATCTTCCTTGGTTCATTTTCCCCATTTCCTTGTTGTCTTGATGGGACCTTTCGTCCTGCTCTTCAATGACATCACCAATATTTGCAGGGAAGAAATCAAGGTGTGAGTGGAGAAAATGAACTTTTATGCTCATATTACAACCCAGCCTCATGAAGTTGTCTGGCATGTCGGTGACGATTGACTAGTAGTTTGGGTCCTTTTTATTTCCCAGAAAAAGGGTTAAAACTAGTTTAAAAGATACCCATGCTGCTTTTTTTTATTTGCATTTTTTTTCTCAAAGCTGGCATCCCTCATAAGATTTCTGATGTTAAGTCCAACAAACTCTCCTTCTTTTATCTTTGCTTCAGATAACCCAGGAAACTGATCACAAAGGTATGTAAAACATTCGCCTTCCTTTGGCAATGCTTTGACAAATTGTTTCACCAAACCCAATTTAATGTGCAGTGGTGGAAGTAATAGCTTTTTGGGATCTACAAGTCCTCTCCCTCTCAACATGTTAAACTCCAACCTGAAATGTTTTTCTCAGCTGCCATTCTTCCTTTTTATAGAGTTGTTTCCTGTCACGACTGTCTCATTTGCAGAGAAAGCAAGGGATTTTGTGTAGCGACTCTGTTTAATCAAGCAAGATTAAAATGTCTTCAACCCAAGTGGTACCTCGACTTAAAGTGAAGTTGCTTACTACCCTTCACAAAGGACTTAGGATTTGAGGACCTGGGTGTTTTGGATTTGGTGTAGGCTGTCCTATGCCAAGGGCATTGGAAACAACAACAACAACATTGAAATTACTTTTAAATCGCTACAAATCGTCCAATTATGATCTGAATAACAAATTTTGTTTAAAACCAGCTTAAGATTTTGAAAATATTCTTTTAGATGTGGTACAGGGGAAGGTAGGGGAAAGGAGGATGATGGGGACAGACAGACACTGACATGAAATATGTCAGTGGAGGGAGATAGTAAGGGATGGGAGGGAAGGTCAACAGACAGTCACTAATAGGAAAGTTATGCAGTTTTAACCGTCTTACACTAATTTTAGTAGGACTTCCAGTTTATACAAGAATGTCTGTTTCAATGCAAACGCCTTAAAACTTTCTCACATTACTTTTTAAATGTGTTTGTAATTAAAATATAACAGTTTGTTTGGAAATATTTGAAATTTTGTCTAAACTCATAGTACTACCTTACTTTAAAAATACACAAATTCGACAAAACTAGACATGCTAATTGTAACAAAACTGTATGTGATGGAATTTTTTCAAAAATTTTCCCATAATCAGCACCAAAAATACAATAAAAATCCCTGATTATATTTCAGACATTTTTTTTGTCGTAGACATGTGTAATTGCTATTTACGTCCATTGGTGATGATTTGAGTTATATAAGACATTTTCTGCTCCTCGTTAGTTTCTTTAATCCTCTTGAGGCTGTGAGACTTTAAAAACTTAGCTTTTTTGAGTAATGTTTACAGATAATAATTTATTTTTTCTATTAAAATAATGGGTTATGAAGCCAACCAAATGTAACTTGCATGCAGTACCTGAAAATTGCTATCGCAAATTGATGATTTCCAATAACCTCAGTTACACCACATGTCTTATAGAGCATCGTACAGGAACTATATTGAGTACAGGAAAACTACCGTCTCAAAAAATCTTAAAATTAGCATAACCTTGGAAAACCGTTTTTTTTCTGTCCATTTAGAGCTTCAACAAGCCTTTAGTTTGGGAGTATTCGCTTTTTTTAAATATTAATGGGTTTTCGGTTGTCAAATGTTGAAGAATCAAGAGATTGCTATGAAGTTTTAACACTCCGTCGGGCGCGTCTCGAAACTTACGTCATCGGGCGTGGTGTATCTGTCAGATACATCTCTGTTTTATCTGTTTTCTGTAAGTTTGTATTACTTTAAATCTTCCATTTTTATTCTTTTTAGGTTCTAGCTTTTACACCCGGACCTTTTTTTGTTTTTTAAAATTTTTACAATTTTTATTTTTTACAAAACTCCAGCTAATAGAAGTAAACCGATAAAGGCTTTTATTTCAATATTATATGTTAGTCTTGCATCTTTTTCTCTACTACATAGATTAGAAACTGCGGAAATGTATTCTTTTGTGCATTTCACATTTATTTCCAATATCTCGTCAGAAAAAAAACAGTTCCAAGAGCCGTATATTGATTTTATACCTTTCGCACTTCCGATTACTCCAGGTAATTTTGTGATAATATTCTGCGATCTACCTTTTACATTTTTTCTTCCGATCCATTTTGTCCATTTAGTACTATAGTCTTTTTCTACATAAAAATCATCATTACTAGCATCATCAAATTCTGAGTCATTATAATCACTTTCACTTCTATCAGAATCAACTTCACATGTTTCGAAAATATCTTCATCGTCATTATCACTTCCATCCAAAATTCTTCATTTAATTCCTAATTTACATCACTAAATAGAATACTATGAACTAGCTCAAGGTCTTTTTGATTATTCAAATCTAAAAAGAGTTTAGCACTCATCATGGGAAAAGATAAATAAAAAATGTACAGGGAATCTTGATACGTCCGTAAAGCTTCAAGAGACAAACGTTATCGGGCGCGTGTTACTGACAGATACAAAACTTCAAACAATCTTCAAAACGGGAAATATCTCCTACACAGAACGGGTCGTTACTGCATTCCAAAGGTGCAGGTCGTCAGATGGACAGATACTGAGACGCGTATATCTGTCAGATCAACGCGCCCGATGGAGTGTTGAAATGTACTTTCCTTTTTTATGAAAAGAGGTCTTTAAAACAAACTTACCATTTAGAAATACAGTATATATATATATATATATATATATATATATATATATATATATATATATATATATATATATATATATATATATATATATATATATATATATATATATATATATATATATATATATATATATATATATATATATATATATATATATATATCAATTACATCAGAACCCAAGCACCAGGTGAGTCTGCCCGGCTTTGTTGGATGGAGGGGTGTTTTGTTTGTGCACGCAACACATCTGTGGATATTGAGGGCTTGCAGTTCTCTCCGCAAAGACTTGGGGTGCACCGTAACCGCTGCAGCAAGTTGAAACTCACTGTTGATGATTTGGAGCGGTTTTTTGCGGTTCTTACGAACATCACGCTTCAGGGCACGCCGTTCCCGTTCGGCGAGATTACGGGGACGAACAATATGTGCAGTCCGTTTACCAACTCCTGTGGTCTTCCACTTCTTCATGACATTACCAGCAGTTGACCGTGGCTGTAGTAATTCTACCTCAATTTCGCGAATAGACTTGGCACTAATGTGGCAATCAACTGTAAAACTTCTTGCAAAGTCTTCTTGCAAAGTTTGTTTCGTTTCGACATACTGTCACAATCTCACTCAGAACTAAAGACGTTACCACGTATTGTATTTAACCTTTTCAGGTCGCGTGCCAGCACTGGATTTGCACAAAATCCGACATATAGTCGGATCCATTATTGTAGTCCATTGTTACGTCCGGTCCATTATTGTAGGGTAGTGCATATTCTGTATTATACTGTATATATCTCAGCAATGGCATTTGGTACAATGTGCAAAGGAAGGTTCACACGATGTCTCTATAATCCATAAAAATGTGGCTAGGAGCCAGTCAGTATTTTACTAGACGGCTCCTAAGAAAGGTTGTTCCAGGTAGTTCAAACCGATAACAATTATGGTGTTGATGTCCAACGGAGCTAAATAATAAATATGATTCCATAATTAGAGTAGAAATAAGAATATTGTGAATTTGCTCAGTGTCGTATATAAGCCTTATTTAAATCTCAGTCTTTAGTTTATTTATTCAGAATTTATTTCAACAATTACCTCCAAAGTAGAAGTTCAAGTTAAAAAATGACGAACTCAACAGATGTTACAGTATGAAGCATGAGATGTAGCGGATAGAAATATGATTAATTATAATAGTCGGAGATGATATTACTATAATGTTGAGACCACCTTCATACGTATGAGGCACTGTCGACTCACGATCTCTGCAGCCAATATCGACAGCCTGTTTCCTTCCTAGCTTCACTTTTTGGGAGTATGTTTTGTTAAAAATTTTTAGTGTTTCTGCTTATCTCTTGCCGTTAGAAATTTAACAAAAAATGTGGAAACAAAGAATCAACCTACAATTGTAGCGTTTTCAAGGATTGCATTTGTCGACTTTAAGTTCACTGCCTAGTCAATACTTGAAACATTTGAAAACCAAGTATGGATTATAACATCCATACTTTTACATTTCTTAAGTTATGAATACGGATTCTAACATACGGGCCATTTTTCAAGAATACGGACCATTTTTTTGTGTTGTATGGGTGACTTCGTGACATCGTGCTTGCTACCTGTCGCTATTGGCCATAGTTCATAACTGATACTATTTTGTTCCGTTAAAAAAATAGTATATGCATTTATTATAAGAAAAAGTGGATTTTTTTTTGCTAAATAAAAATAACTATAACTATTTTTTGTTATCTATCACATAATTCGGAGAACAATTAAACCTTGTGTTGCTAGGTGCACCATTCTGCAGGATAAGGGTTTTTTGTTTTGTTGAAATATAGTTTTATCTTTTTTATTATAAAAATAAATGTAAGACACCCTGACGCTTTAAAGGTCAATTCCCGGGGATAGCCTGACCTTTTCGAAAGTAAAATCTTATCCTTGTAACAGAAACCCAGACCAAATATCATGTGATAGTATATATAAAGAATTTTTTATGGCGCAGAGATGTAAGCTATCGTGGGAAACATCACTCCGTTGTTTATCAGATTATAAGTTCTAGACATGATTATCAAGTTCAATCGTCTAAGTTTACAACCGGCTATGTTTTATTTGGGCAAGATACGTCAATATATATTATGTAACAGAAGTGTTTAAAGTGCACGTGAGAGATACAATTGATATACATTTGATATACTACAGAAGGCTTCTTAAGAAAACCGGGAAATGATACGCATTGATAAAGAAAAAAAATTCTTATGTAACAGTCATAAGGCCGTGACACATATCTAGATTATTTAATTTGATATTTTAGAAGTAATACGCAGTCAACATTCCGAGAAAAATTCAGTTAAACTTTTATGAAACAGAAAAAATAAATTTTAATAAGGTCATCAATTTTGAAATATACACTGGTTTGCGATATTCACCCACTCCCCCAATTGTTCAAATTCTAGCGAGAAATGATAATTTAGATAAAGATTTTATGCTTTTGACTTCTATAATTTTATTCTTTAAATGAAAGGTTGTGAAGAAACACCGAACAATCAATCCGTGAGCATAAATCTTCACTGATTGACAAAACGTTGCCACACACGCTGCTGAGTCTTTTCATTTTATTTTCCTTTTCTGTCTCTTTAGCATCCTAATCTCAATAACTTGGCATTCTAGTAAATATTTTAAAGAGCTCAAAAAATACTTTAATTCACATAGCTCTTTTGGTTACACATTGACAACAAGATTTTTTTAAAAAATCGACTCAAAAAGATACCAGTTTAGTTTTTCGTGCATTTATTCCTAATTGATACATTATTTTTTTATTTCCAATACAGCAGTCACAGAGACATTATCCTTGGCAAAAATCACAGTACATAATACACAATAGAAAATACAAAATTAAATACAGAATTAATTACAAGCAGGCGAAAGTTCTCTAGCCTCCAAACAACTGTTAAAAACAGAAGAACTATGAAATGCCGGATATTAAAATGGTGGTCAACAAACATCAGTTCGTCACTGCTGCACATGGGGCACATGGGGTTATTCAGTAAGTTGATTCGATGAAGATGAGTGGCGAGAAAGTTCATATATACAATTGTAGTATAATATAATTGTTATATTATATTATCAAATATAAATTTGTAAGTAATGATGCTTTGTTCTCATTCAGATATTTAGTGCCTAATCATAGATTTTGGAATTTCTTTTTTTGTTTTCATTATACACTGCTGGCCACTGTAAATGCAACACCCTGAAGGAAACATGCAAATAACATGAAATTTACAACATGCATTAGCGGAGGTGAGATATGCAAATGATTAGAATTTCAGCGCAGACGCACATCACGCGCGCCTGTGGCGCCACTTCAAAGCGCTATTTAAGGCTTGGAGATTTCGACGATTTCAAGTTCGGCAATTGTGTTTTTCTTGTGGTTTTTTCAAAAAAACGATCAATTATGCCTCGTCGAAAACAGCGATCATCTTTTGATCAAGTATCCGAGTTCGACAGAGGAAGGATAGTGGCCTACCGAGATTGTGGATTATCTTTCAGGGAAATCGGTAGTCGTGTTGGACGAAACCAAACAACTGTAATGCGGATATGTGATCGTTGGATGCAGGAGGGTATTACGGACCGGCGTGTTCGATCGCATCCACCTCAGCGCACCACTTCACGTGATGACAGGCAAATTGTGCGCATGGCAGTGACGGATCGCTCATTCACATCACGAACCATAGCACAGCACATGCAGTCTGTAACGCATCATCCAGTGTCTGAGCGTACCATTCGACGCCGTTTACAGCAGAGTGGTCTGTCCGCAAGACGTCCATTGCTTTGTCTACCCTTGACGCAGAATCACAGGCGTCTCCGCCGCCAATGGTGCGATGACAGAAGGATGTGGACGGCAGAATGGAATGAAATTGTCTTTACTGACGAGTCACGTTTCTGTCTGCAACACCACGATGATCGCATTCGAGTCTGGAGACACCGTGAAGAGAAGATGCTGAACAGCTGCGTTATGCACCGCCACACTGATCCTGCACCGGGTATTATGGTATGGGGCGGTATTGGATATCACTCTCGCACACCTCTAGTACGCATTGCCGGTACTTTAAACAGCCAGTGCTACTTCTCCGAGGTGTTGGAGCCAGTTGTCCTTCCTTACCTTCAGGGCTTGCCCACAGCCATATTTCAACAGGATAATGCGCGACCACACGTGGCACGCATTGTCCAACGGTTCTTCGTCAATCGCCAGATTGAATTGCTTCCCTGGCCGCCTCGCTCTCTGGATCTTTCGCCGATAGAAAACATGTGGTCCATGGTTGCTCTACGATTGACCCAGATTCCATCCCCAGCTGCCACAGCAGATCAACTTTGGCAACGTGTGGAAGCTGCTTGGTCTGCTATACCCCAAGAACTCATCCAAAGTCTCTTTGAATCAATGCCGAGGCGTGTGGCAGCGGTGATCTCCAACAATGGCGGCTACTGTGACTACTGATTTTGGCAGGAACCACACTTCACAGAAGTCTATAAATTTAATCATTTGATACTTGGTCAATATGTTATCTACAAAATAAATTTTGTTGTGATATCTCTTGTCTTTCTTGGTGTTGCAATTTGGGTGGCCAGCAGTGTAACTCAGTAGCCCATCTATCCTCATCGTTGTCTTCCATGATATAGTTCTATCTGTTGGTGTAAGCTATAACAACACAATCTTTGATTATTTAGTAAACACCTTCCTGATTAAAACCTCATGCACTGATCGATATTAACTTAAAACGGGAGAATATGCAGGTTTCTCACATGTATTTGATTTTGCACATTTATTCCACCGACCATAATGATGTTTAAAAACATAAATTCTTTATCTTTCGGACAAAATTGAACACTTCTTGGAATGAGTCATATTTATAAAAAACCTATAATAAAGTCCTTAAAATAGTTTATCGGCACAAAATGTGTAATGGGTTTTTCCATTAAAGAAAGTGATTGCTAGTCCTTGAGCTAGGAAAATAGGAAAATTTATTTTCAATTCCATGTCTGAATTCTACCATACAATACTTTATTTCTCGTTTAAAAAGGTTAAAGCTTCAATATATTCTTCAACCATTGAAGTTGTCTCTGGAAAACCCGAATTCCGCTGTCAGGTTGCTCATGGGTTGATATCAACGATGCGATTACCTTGCCCTGATGAATAACACATATACTTGTCACTCTTTCTTCACAAGACGTCACATATGCTTGATTTGATGCAGACATAAACCGTTTTTCATATGACCACAATGATATTAGTAGATTAATATTCCCAAGAAATTTCAAGAAAAGGGCTTCTTGAAATCAGTCATATACTTTACAGAATCAGATTACTACAAAACTACAAAAACAAATGTACATTGTTCCAAGTGTGTGGAAAAGTCTGTGCATGAGATTGCAAACACGAAGCATAACTTTATTTATAAAATGTAAACAGCTTAATGTGTCATTAAATTGACAATTCGTAGTCCAGACAGGAACATCGATCTAAACCAGTAGACGCATTATTTCCTTAGAAGTAAAGATATCTTATATAAATTACTGAACATATACATTGAAATTAAGACATCTTGGGGTTTTCTTTCCGTATGTTTCGCTGTGATATGGTTCTCTATTACAAGATAATGACATTTCTACTCGGTACGCTGCCAAACTAACCATTCTGATTTACCATACCTTTGTACTATCATTTTAAAGATATTTACATTAATATAATAATATTAACTATGGAATGTAAAGTTTTAAGTATATTTTAAAACATATCAGTTATTCAAATACAAGTATTGACTAGACAGAAAACTTAAGGACGGTAATAAATGCTTATATTTGACACTGAACTATTTGATAATATTATATTATCGTTGTACTCTACTTTTCCCCTACCCCATATATTGTTTAATTCGTTGTACATCAAAAATATAATTGTTATCGGAGTTTTTCTGCCTTGGACTCAGGTGTAATAAACACACAACTGAATGGGAAACTATCAACTATCAAATGAAACTGCAAATGAAATGCATTGCAGGAATATTCCATATGTATATCTCCACTCCTTCATTTGAATTTACACAGTTAAAAGCTGTCATGCTTAAAAAACTCGAAATCATGGAGACAGAAGTAACGAAAAGTTTAGCATAAAGGGAAATGCGTAATGTGAATATATAACAAACCATGATATAACATTAAGACTTCTACTAAGATATATATATATATATATATATATATATATATACATATATAATACAAAAGGTCATATATACGGAGCAATTTACGTCTAAAGGTTCTATGACTACAACAAAACAATTGGTACATATTATCAGGACATCAGGTAGCCAATAGGTAGGGATCCGGACTGGATACTTAGTTCGTCAATAAATATATCGTCAATAAATAGAACCAATAAATAGCGCCAATAAATAACGATGAACGTCATTAAATATCTTCGTGTCTTGGCCGGATATGAACATGTTAAATCTGTACACCACAAACACCTTTCACAATGTCATTGTGTGGGGGAATGTGCAAGCCCTCCAAATGATGCCCCAGGTGATTCTAGATCAAATCAGATGAGACACTAAGGGTCAATGTTCACTCATCTGTAGTTTCCTCCGAGAATAAAAATATTTAGCAACATCCATCGATCTGTGTGAATGTCTCAAACAAAAGGGCCTCGGCATTAGCGAAAAAAATTATTTTTCATAAAGTCATGTGACTGAAATTAAAATTGGTTATAACCAAAAATTACGACTGTACCTTACAAAGCCCTCATTGTTTATGAATACGTATAATTATATGCATTGCAATCACTTTTATAATCTGGAGTTCAACAGAACCTGGTGAAAACTTAAAAACAAAAAGATGAACAGACATGACTTATTACTTTAACTATATCGCCTAACTTGTAATTTTGCAAGCTAGTTCAAACAAAACACTGTTTGAATATATTATTACATTTGATACAAAGGAATATCGAGAAAGTAATTCATGAATCAAAATCACAAAGCAAACATATTCCTAAATTAAAAGTTTATATCGATTGAAAACTTTTTACGAATCACAAGACAACTAGATAACTTGTAGTGTTGCAGATTCTTAAAGAACTGTCTTAGCAAAGAATACGAAAGAAATCAAACATTAAAGAATGCCAAAGAAATACCACGACACTGCCAGCTGACAAATATTTTCTTTTTAATCTCTCAAAGAAAAGAAAGTAGTTAAGGATTTTATCTATATTTGTAAAGTGACCTTCTTAAAAAATCAATCGTATCTTTTGCTATCTTCTATCTCTAGGAATCATTTTTAAAGATTTCTTCATAAATATTCTCTGTTTTGTTAATGTTGTACATATAAAGCCGAAATTAATAATTTTCGGAGTAATATGAAAGTCATTTACGATGAAACCTACGAATGTGTTTAAACAAAGTTATGTAATGTAAATTTATCTATCGCGAATGTCAATTTCTTTTGTGAAATTCATTAATGCACTTCTGTTAACAGGTCTTCTTTGTTGATATTTTCACTTTTAAATAGTGTCATTACTCCATCATAAGTATGAAGTTACAAAATAATTAACTGAATGCAATTTACTTAATTAATGAATAGAAATAACTAATGCAAATTTAAAAAAAAATATCATCAGGTCTACATTGAGGTAAAGATTCATTCAGGCTTCCACCATATATTTTATGAGCACAGCGCTTGCAAACAAACCAAACCAAACTATCATAAGTTTAAGGTTCATTCAAATTTTGATATTCAAATTGGATGTATATGAGCTAAAATTGGTCCAGAGATAAACAAAACGCAAAAGAAATGCATTTTTAGAGAAAGTAGAAAAGCTTTTTAGGTACTAATAATTATATAATCATAAACATAAAAAGACCTTATTCATATTATGTTTATTCCAACATTAATATGTATGGATTTACATATATTTTTATATTCTTTTAAATTTTAAATTTCACATTGTTGTACGTGAGTTGCATGTAGTGTGTATGTAGCTGTATAAGCTGCATTAATATTCAATTTATTCTAACTTTATTATGTGAGGATTTACATATATTTTTGCATTCTGTCAAATTTTAAATTTCATATTGCTGTATGTGAGTGTGTATGTAGCTGTTTTAGCTACATTAATATTCAGTTTATCCCAACATTGATATGTGTCGATATACGTGCATATATTTTTATATTCTTTAAAATCTTAAATTTCACATTGATGTATGTGAGCTGAATTTAGTGAGTATATGAGCTGTATTAACTGCATTCATATTCAGTTTATTCCAACATTATTATGTGTGGATTTACATATAATTTTGTATTCTTTAAAATTTTAAATTTCACATTGATATATGTGAGCTGCATATAGTGTGTAAGAGCTGTATATCAGCTGTCCAAGCTGTTTGCATTGTGTTGTATGTAGATCTAGCACGAGGTTTTACGAAATACAAATAATGTCGATATTGCACCAATTTTTCTTCCTTAAGAAAACTAAGTTAAAATGTTATCACATAATCCAAACCTTATTTTTTTTCTTTCTTAGAGTCTGTTTTTTTAGAATTTCTTGCATTTAAAAATTTTCTATGGGATGTTTTAGAAACACACATTAATTTTGAAATTTTACTTCTAGATATACTAAAATTAAATTTATTAAATTTAAAAACCACACTTAAAATGTGTTTGAAATTGAACAGAAAACAAAATTATAACAAAAATTATAGAACAATAACACTTAATAATTGATTTGAAAAAAAATGAAAAATATCACAAAAATAAATATCAGTATATGAGGTTTCGTAATTAGGTAAGAGTAAAAAATGCAAAGAAAAAAATAACCTATTTTGCCAACTTGATTTTGTCGGAACAATATAGCACAAGATATAAACACTCAGCATTTTTTTAATTTTGATTTTTAAATTACAAAATTTAGCTTGACAAAAGATGCATAATTTAAATATTTACAAATTTGAATTTTCCCTTATTTAAACCATAAAACACTGATATTTTTCCACAGGTTTTACTTTTAAGTCCCTATAAAGAGATACACAATTATTTGAGAGCGAAACGAAAAACTTTGTCAAAGAATGCAATAGTGAAATATTTCCTTTAATTAAGAAGTTAAGAAAGGGTCTTCTTTAATATTTCTTCCCTTAAAAATATTTCTCTTACTTTCAAATATTTTCTTTAATTTAGAACTCGTAAAAGGTTTCAAACCTTTAATATTTATTTCCGTCACCTTTTTTTTCCATTTCAACAGGATAGATTCTTATTAACCAGTGTTATATTAAATTTACTTAATATCTTTCATTGCACAAATTATGACATTTTACCAATAGGATTTCAGGAAATATATACACTTTTTTTTCTTTTAGGAAGAAAAAGTATAATAAAAGAGACAGGAAGTCTTACACAGGTTTACAGATTTTATTGCAAAATATATATCTATCTTTATCATCTAAACTAAAAGCTTTCGAAGAGATAGGACGAGAACACAGGAAAATCAAAAGAACTGTATATATAAAAATATGAATTACTTAGTTTCATATTTGTTGTATGTATACATTTTATAATGAGTAAATTAAACGTCATATATGGACAATTCCCTAATTTGCGTACATCTCAAACTACAGTATATAATTTCTGTTATGTGGTTCGATATTTAAATAACTGCAAGTTGCTCACTAATATCGTAGGCAATTATGTGGCTGCATCGTTATTTGTTGTGGTTAGCACTTTACGTTTATATGATAAAAAGTGATTACTCAAATGTACATGCACAAATTAATTTATTAAACCTAATAATCAAATACATACACTTATACATTTCATGATATATCAGGTGCTTACTAATACTAAAATTACTTATTTACTAATCAACAACTATTAAGTGATATATATCTATGGTAATATATGCTAATATTAACTGTGACTTCCCAAATGATTATCCTACGCGATCATATAATTTATCATTATTCAGTGAGAATATAACATGGAATTACCAAGTACAAAATCCCATAACTGTAGAAATTTTCTCGCGCGCACAGCTGGGGAAGGCTCTTTCTTTACTATACAATGGGTTCTCCTCTTGACAATAGTGGGAATGGCTGGATTGCGCCTCTCTCCTTTTGGTCAATTGATTACCGGCTTCTGCAAGATTGGGTGATGGCGTACGCTCGACGCGTGATTTCGGCAAGGGCTCATGGTCAATTCCACATTGAACTGATTGGGGAACTTCATTTGGGGTTAAGGGGCTGGTCGCCACGTCTTGTCCTCTCCTCGGGTCGGCAAACGTGGGTCGCTGGCTCGGGTCGGTGTTGGAATCTTTCCGGGGGCTTGCGTCTGCTTCTCCGTAGTCATTCTGGCTGCTCGCTAATACTTACCTGGTGGCTATTTCTGCTTCTCCAGTTATTCATCTTTCTTCATACTCCGCCTCTCTTTCGTGGCTTTACTTCTTTCCATCCGCATCGATCTACAATGCTATCTATATTTCAGTCTATTATCATTCTGGCCGATCGTCAAAACTATCTGCTTCTTTCCAGCTCAATCCCCATCTCTTAGATATACTACGTTTATCAGTACAACCTCCTCGCTACGCCAAGTTCAATCTGCATATGACTCTGCATCACTAACTTTCTCACTCACCAATTCTAGGGCTTACATATCTGCCAGAAAAAATCACCTACTGCATGTCTCTGGCTCAAGTGACTCTCTACATCAGGCTCAGTCTATAATTTACTCTCCATTGGTGGTCACCTTCTAACCAATGGGCTATCTTGGACCTATACCATTGGCCGCATATATATTTTATAATTATTCTTCTCCCAATCGAAATTGCTGGGGCGACCGTCCCTGTTTCTGACGCCCTCCTTTCTGGGGTTCCCCCAATTCTCAAATTCTCACTCCTCTCTCCGACCTCCTGCTGTACTACTAACGAAGTCAATATAATAAATTCGTTTATCTCCCTTTTTCATCTTTAATTCCGCACCCCTTCGTTTCCAATTTTCGCCTGCTTATTTCATTAAATCCAGCTGGTCCGCCTTAAGTGTCCGTATTTCCTTTCAACTTGGCATCTCTCGTCTCCATATTCGCCTAAGCAGACCGTTAAATCCAGCTGGTCACCATTTATTGCCCTTTGTGAATATATTCTTCTCATATTATATTTGTGCCTATCTTGCATCTTTTCTATTTGCGAAAACTCTGTCGGCCCCACTGCGACAGTTTACAACTCAGTTATTGAACAGTAACGTAGATCCCGATTGTTTTAGTCAGTTGTAATGTGAATAATTGTACCTCAGGCAACGCTATAAATTCAAGCAATGAATACTAGTAATATCGCTTTGGTTCACACCAAAATTTATATAAAATTATATAATTTATATAAATTTATATAAATTATTTATATAAATTATTTATATAAATTGTATTTAAAAACGTATATGTTGTGCACATAACATTCTTGCACTTTGGCCATGTTCTTTATTATGCAATATTATGATGTATTTTGTGTCAAGATTGTGGTCATGAATAAAGAAATAAGTCATTTATCATATACATAGATATTTCACTTGGTTGAACACAGTCTGACACGGAGATGCTCTTAAGTGCTTACCTAACCACGTAATTTTGAACTTTTCTTTAAATTAATTGAATGGATTTTCTTTTATAATAACATCGTCCTTAAAGAAAAACTTCAGTCAGTTGAATTTTTTATAAGGATATTTGGATAACTTTAAAGCAGTGTCATCAATTACCCTCATTTTAGTTTTTGATTTCTTTCAGATAAGGAGCTATGAAAACAAATTCAACAGTGAAACGTGTAATTTGTTTTGGCAGTAAAAGTTTGATCAAAGAAGGTAATGAGTGAATTAAGATAAGATTAAGGTAAAGGCACCAGTTGTTGACCATTTAAGGGAATTACTACATATAAACAGTAATATAACTAATGGATTTCACTGAAATACAAAAATTATGTATAAACCTTATATTAGATCCTTCCTGAATGAGCATATTGACTGTAATTTGTTGTGCATGAAGCTTTTAATTTTTTTTATCCATTTTTGGAAATTCACTTTCTGCGTTATAATTTGACCCTTAAAATATACTAGTACCACTATTAAAAAATAAAAATTAAAAGATTTGTGTAATGAAAACCACTGTGTAGTTTTTTTTAATAATTAATTAAAAAACTTAAACAGTACACAGAATATTTAAATGTGTAACAAAACATTTAGTTATGAAGATGTATTCCAGATAAAATCTACATCAGGCGCAGCATATATATTTCGAGTTTTATATTTTGCATCTATATCTTGATCTTTTTTATTGCCTGTCCAAACGTCGAATGAGAATATTCGTTTAATTTTTCGGAAGGAATTTGTTCATGAAGGAATTGAAATCCATGCTCAAACATTCTTTGTGGATCTATCGATTAATTCCAAGCAAATTACTCAATTCATGATTTTCAGATTACGGTACTTCTTTTCCTGATATTTTAACTGCTTTTAGATTCCACGGAATTAATCCCCATTTCCTAAATACCTTTTTTATAGAACAGAATAAGTTACACGTTTGTTAATAACTTATTTGAGCAACTTAAAAAATTATTTTTCTTTAAAATTGGAGCACCGAGTTCCGCAATCCTCCAATCATGAACTGTGTTTTCTCAGCCTTCCTTCAGTGTTCTGAATACCGCGACATTCATAGGCTGTAGAATATGTGTCGCATTTGGGAAGGGGGCAACCAACACGATCCCATTATTTTCACACAATTTGCTTATCTCAAAACTTATGTGAGATTCAAGGCCGTCTATGAAGATTAACATTGGTAAAGTCTATTTCTTACTAGCCATGGTTGAAAGATATTGCCTATGAACACAAAATAAGCTTCCCACATCATCCACACTGAAAATTAATCATATTAATAATTAATTATTATCAATTCAATTAAAAAATTTGTACTTTGTCCTTTACTTATATTATTTTCTTGTTAGCGATGGTTATAGTTCACATGACAGCCATTCTTGCTTAGTTCCATTTAGAACAACAACCCTGTGATTAGACTTAAATTACAATTGAACACAGCCAAATTTTAAAATTGACTATCTAAAGTGTCAGTTGTTGACTAGGTGGTCATCCGCTAGAAAGGGTTCATTTATGCATATAAATAAAATTACTTTGTCTCTTATAGTATTTCAATCAAATAAATGGCGTGTAGATTTGTTAAAAAAAATTCCCCAGTCAGTTAGTAATTGACCTCCCCGGTCTACTTTTGGAATTTATGTTGTAACCAGATTTAAGTAGTTGACCCCCCAAGAAACAAAGGATTTGGGATGAAGGATAACTATTGATCATTTATAAAACACTATTTAAAGATAGAAAGTAAAAAAAAAATTACCAAAATTTTACACGTGGTAATAATTGTTACAAAAAGTGTTGCTCTAAACATGAATATGAAGAAATTTAAAAACATTTATTTACGTGAGTGTTAGCTCTAAAGTAACTGTCGCCTTTTCCACCCATGTTCAGGGCCGCCCAGAGAGGGGGGCAACTGGGGCACTTTGACCCAGGCCCCTAACTGCCGGAGGGGACCCCAAAAAATTTAAAAATTAATTTATTAGATTTCATCCAAAAGGAAATTCTGAAACTTGTACCGTACTTCAAAATTTAAAATAATCTCCTGAAAAAAGGGGCCCCAAAAATATAAAAAAAAATTATTTGATTAATTAAATTTCTCTTACTCCAAAATAGTCTTCTGAAAAATACGTGAATTAGTTTTAGCGAAAAATATAACTGTTTTGTCCTAACTGCTATAAAATTACATTCTCTCTAATAAATTGAAGACAGTACTAACTACTAAAATAGAGAGCAAAAAAGATTTGTGGATGAAATATTTCATATTTATTGGAGAATATATCAAGAGAGCAGTGCAATGAAACATAAATTATGTTAATCATTCATGTAATAAAAATTTAAGTATGAGTAACTTAATTTGAATGTGTATTTTCGTCTCTTTCAATTTTTTATTTTTCTTGCGGCCCCCAACAGAAGTTTGCCCCAGGTCCCGTAAAGTCTCTGGGCGGCCCTGCCCATGATACATTGCAAAAACGAGATTTTCACAGTTTTGACCACAGATAGTGCTACCTGTCAGATAGATCTGAATAAAAACATTAATATTGATACAATCCTTATTTTTTTACATTTTTTTAAGCCAAACGGTCAACTACCGGTACTTTTCTCCTACTACATGTTACGAAAATAAATGAAAAATTTTGGTAGACATATATTTTAGGAATATATTTCTCCATGTTAAAGTATTAGAAGTTAATTATTAAAATCTCCTTAAAGGGTGGTGCAATAATGTGTATGGTTTGGAATACCAGAAAAAAATTACTTAATGTAAACACCTATAATAACCTCAAATAACCCTTAAAACAAAAACCTATAATAACCCTTAACACCTTTATCACCTATAATAACCCTTTAACCTCATTCTTGTTAAATATTGATGCTGCTTAAAGTCATTTCTAGTGTAAAAAAGTGTGGGTCAGAAGTTTTAATAAAATTTCAAGACGTGTATGAATTATTTTGGTTCATTTAGCTTTTTTAAAATGACATAAAATGAAGAGAATGAAATATTGAACACCCACAGTTAAAAAAAAAGTTTGCTACCTGATGTGATTGCGAATGCAAAAATGTATGGAGCATAACCTTTATTAAAATGTGAAGTCATATCTGAATTATTTTGGTTCATATAGTTTTTTTTAATGACATAAAATGAACAGAATTAAATATTGAACATCCATAGCTAAAAAAATGATGCTACCTGATGTGATTTCGAGTGTACAAAAGTGTTGGTCGGAAGCATTATTAAAATAAAACACATATCTGAACTACTTAGGTTCATTTAGCTTTTTTAAAATCACATAAAATGAACATAATTAAATATTAAACACCCACAGTTAAAAAATTATACTATATAATGTGATTTTGAGAGCAAAAAAGTATGGCCCAGAACCATTACTAAACGAAGTTGTATCTAAATTTTTAGACACATTCAGCCTTTTTTTAATGCTTTAAAATGCACTACATTAAATATTAAGACCATTTTTATTTATCATTCTTTCATATACGTATTTCTTCACCAATTAAAAATCAATCACAATATTTGGATTAAATTTCCCGGGAATCAATTATGCTGAGCAAAAATTGTTATGCAGCGCTAAATCTAAAGTGCAAGATGAGATGATTTTATCTCTTTCTTTTTAGGAACATTTATCGTGCAAAATCTGCTGAGCTTAGCGCAACATTTTAAACATGATGCATATATATATACGCTACCAAAATGATCTAAAACCCTTTCACAGTAAAAAATGGCTGGTAACAAGCAGCTACAACACGTATTTCTTCTTTTAATTTTTTCTTCTTTACAGATTTATATTCACACTGCAAGCATTGCTACGGACGAGGATGAGTGTCCTGTTCGTAATAAGCACTGCAATTGCTCTGGCGGACCGTTTTATACGATTTTCTGTAATAATATAAGTGATTTCAAAATTCTCGAAGACGTAATAGATAATTTTACAGAGAAAACATTTATATTTGAGCTTGAATCGTTAAACTGGACGTCTTTTCCTATTCAACAACTAGAAAGTCCGTTTTTAAGGTCACTGATAATTAAAAAAAGTAATTTTGAGAAATTGTTTAATGCAACTGAATCGACTGTAATGCATGAATCAAGCGCTATTCATGACCTGTCGCTGGAAAATGTTACGACGACTAGAGAATGGTCTTGGGATCAGCTCCATTTCCTGAAAAAGCTTGATATTTTCTTTGCCTACAACACAACTATCGGAGAAAACTTGCCTTCAAACTTCAGTCAACACATGAGTAAATCATTGAAGTTTTTATCTATATCACAGAGCAATTTATCTACTGTGGAATCTGAGTGCTTTAAGGATCTCCAAAACCTGACATATCTGCGAATTTCACATTCAAAATTGAGGACATTGACAAGAGATATTTTGCCTTCACCTTCCAAACTTGGTCAGTTGAGACTGGAGTAAGTATTCTGAAATTTAAATTTATAAATTCAGTAATTATTAAATCATGATAGAATTTTATCGTTTTATATGTGTACTCTACTTTGAAATATTTTGTTATATTTTAAAATCCATTCCAATTTTTAATAGACAGAAACTGAATATATTTTGAATAAATGAAAAAGCAACGTTAAAATTGATATCATAGTAATATAAAAATTTCAATATATTGTTTAAAAATGTTTGTCTAGGAATTTATATTCTAAATTATAATCTTTTCAAATTCAAAATATAAGTGTATAATTATAATACTGGTATAGATGTTTCTGAAACGTAATTTTAAACATATAATATAATAGATGAATGTTATATGTTTTAAAAACAGAATAATTTGAAAATTTTTACATTTGGCTACTTAGAATTCGATATTTGTTACAAATGGAAAAATTTAATTTTCAAGTTGTTTATTGATTAAGAAAAAACATAATAATGAATTCACGTATTCCTCGAAATTTACTTGAAGACTGAGAAATAATTAAAGCTAATAGTTAAATAAAATTTCATAAAAAACTTAATATACAAAAATGAAGTTTTTATAAATTTTTTAAGTTAGATTCTAAATTACTTTTAGAGAAAACAAGCACCTTGTTATTACTTTAGTTTCTTTTAAAAGTAACAATTTAAAAATAAATATACTAGCATTAATTCATTAAATGCATTTTGGTAGGAAAATCAAAAGTAAAACATTTATTCTGATGAGGATTATAAATTTTTTTATAATTTCTTTCTTTAAAAACTTTTAACAGAAATGCTGAAAAAATGATAAAATCATAAAAAACAAACATTTTGGCAAAAAATTGTTTACTCTCGTTCAAATAATGAAACCATATATGCGCTTCTATTTATCTTTTTAAATTAATATGCTCATTACTTTATACTTTGCAGTCCTTAATATAAAACAAATATAAAAAGAAACGGGTTTCTAACTTTTACAAACATTTGCTATTGTTAAATAAACAGTTTATTTGTTCAGAAATATAATATTTTAATTCCAGGAAACATATTTTTCAATTTTTCATTTGTTGAATTCTTTAGTACTAGCTTTTCATAAATTAACGTTTTTTTTGCGAAATTTGTGTTTCATTAAATAAACGTAAGGCCAATTTTATACGAAATATTCGTCTTCCTAAAACAATGTAAAAAATCATGTAAAAATAGAAGTTATTTAAATTTCTTTAAATAACATTAGATTCCATCTATTTTGGAGTATGGCTGATGTGTAATTTGGACTTCCTCAATTTAAATAGACCTCCATTGTATGTCTTAGTTGCTTAAGTTTATTGAATCGAGTGTTATTTTAAGTATATAAATCCATCCGTATATTATAACTTAGATATATCCAACAGAATTTTATTAATTAATTTTCCAGTCATAAAAAATTCTGATTACACAATTTTAATGTAAGTTTTCATGTCCATCTACGAAACTTAGAATCCTGTTAAAGAAATAATTCTCTAAATACTATTTAAATTGCGTTTGAGATTTATATGTGAAGTATTTTAACTCCTACGCTTGTCCTATATTAAGACTTTGAGTGGAACACGTCCATTGTTTAAAGATAGAATTCCTTCTCTGTTATTCATTTTAACAGCACAAAGAAGAAGGAAAGAAATAAAGAACGAATTCTCTGGAAGTATTTCAGCATGACTAAAAGTGTAAAATGATTTAACGAATCTCCTTCAAAAGAAAATGTGAAAATCACTTTAATTTCTAATATATTTTTAAAAAGACCTTAAGGGGATGGGGGACATTACAAAGCGATTTTCAAAATTTTTAACTGAGAGGTATAAAATTTTTCAGATATATTCATTAAAGTATATGTATATCAAACTTTTTATAAAATTTTATAACTATTTAATTTTTCTTATATATTTTAAAAATTGAAATTTTTATTATGTTTTTTAAAATGCTCCTTGAGAACTAATTTTTAACTCCCCTCTTTAATTTTTCATTTATATCGCTTATAAATGCCTTTTGAACAGAGTTATGTGTTATTTTGGGATTTCGCTGAATAGTTAATTTTTAGGAAATATTATTATGTTTGTATTCTGAATTTTCCGGAAACTTTTGTACGTTTCTACACTTAAGCTAAACTTTGATAATCTGGATGATGTCGAAACCTGAAATTAATGCATAACTTTATTTTAATGTATTATAGAAGTCTCTATGATATATAATTTTTTAAATCAATTTAATTTTAATTAATTTTAATTTAAAAATTTTTAATATAAAATTTTTTAATAACCTTTAATATTTACTTTTCTAAAGTCACCAAGTTTTCATTTTACTTTTCCTTAAATATTTTAAATGCATTTTATTCCAATATTTACATACTTTTAAAATTTTAATACAATTCAAAAAAAATTCCAAATTTTGTTCATTTTTTGGTAATTTGAAAGTTCACCGCCCCCTTAACAAAAGGACTAAGTGCATTTCACATTAAAACTTTAAATGGTTTACGGTTTACTATATAAAATCTAGGATTTAATCTTTTGTATTCATAGCCGCGTATTACCTTGCCCAGGTAATCAGGAGTATTGTATTTTATGAGAAAAACGTTCGTTTTTCTCATAAAGTACAATAAGACGTTCGTTTTCTGCAGGAAGAAGCATTGCAATATAAGTAATTAAAACGTTATGATAGATAAAGAGATGTTCCTACTTATAATGTGTTTGTAATGAATGTGGACGATTTGTTTTTTTTCTTTTAAATGTAGAAGACATCCTCTATGATTTGTGTTCTCTAAGCCAGTTTTTATAAGAATGCATAATAAAATTTATATTTTATAAATGTAATTATATTATTTTATCTTTCAGTCATAATTTAATATCATCTCTGCCAGATGACATGTTTCAAAGCATGCCCAATTTAACGGTCATAAGTTTAAGCAACAACCGGATATCACTGCTACCAGAAGAATTATTTAGCCCTTTATGGAGGCCAAATGTGTATCTAGAATTAAGAAGTATGTATAACTCTATTTCCCCTTTATATCTGCTTTTGTAAAGATGGAAGTAAATAATTGTAATTCGTAACCGGAAAAAAAAATTTAATCACTAGAAATCTCAGCAAGTGTATTAAGATACAAGGACATACAATAAGATATTTTCTAATTGACTGTTTGAATCAGTATATAGTTTAATATTTAAACTATTTACCGATATATAACACTGTATTTTTTAATTTGTTTTTAATGTTTTTTTTTATCTGTTACATTTAATTTGATTTTATATTTTCCCATTTCATTCTCCTGGTTTCATAGGTGTTAATTTCACAATTATTGGTATCCTTAATTACGCCAAATATATTTGTGTGTTGTTTGCTGCTGTTAGTGATATCATTGGTCATGATAAAATGTTCAATTTGCTCCCATGAACGCAGTTTACTAAATATATGAGGTTTGTTATTTGTAGGTACCCTCTATAGAGGCAAGGTTCTTTAAAAAATTCCAAAACCACTGCAGGGTACTCTACACATTTGTATATAACGTGTACGTTTATAAAATGTTAGGCACTGTTTACACAATAAAAGCACTGACAATAAAAGCACAAACATAGCGCTGTTTACACTATAAAAGATGGCGCGGTGGCCTAGTTGGCAAATGCAGGAAGCCAGTGATCTAAACGTCTCTGGTTCGATGTCGGTCGCCGACAAAATCCACCACCGTATTCACTAATGGTAGCTGGGACACTTAAAATATGTCGTGGTCGCAATGTCCTCCAAGTTCTCAAATTTACCTACGGAGGTGCAGGGTCAAGTGTCCCGGTCTCGTCACTTGACTCGATTCAAAATTATAGGACCGGCCCTTAGGGGGGTAATGCTGGTCCACCTATACGGTGCTACCAGAAAAGTGGCCAGCTAAACTGCGGTGTCATATGGCAGTAAGGATAATGTCCAAGAAAGCATCTGCCGTATTTGAAAGAAAGTACAATAAAATAACGTACCGATAGTCAATTCATCTATTGAAAAAGCTCTTAAGACATTTTTTTTGTTTAGAATCTAGGCTATCTTACCAATTTTTTATACGCAGTATTAAAATGTTCAATTTTCTTTTGTAGTAAATAAATAGAGGTAACATTTTATTATGCGTTTTAAGATTACACGTACTATTTAATATATCATAAGTAATTATGTTTTAATAGAATTTTAGAATTTGATCTTTGTCATACAATGGCGTTATTAGCTATTTTTCTACGCATTATTCTAAACTTGACCACTGCGTTTTCCTGTAAAGCTTTTAAAACGCAGTTATTCTTATTTCTAAGAATATATTTCTCTCCAGTACATAAAAATAAATATACCTACTTTACAATGTCTATGCTAGGTTTTTAGTTTGTGATCCGAACATAAAAGAAAAAAAAAATCAGTGATTTTTTTTTATGTTTTTTTACGAACTTAACCACATATTTCATGTACTGAAAACTGTCTAATTCAGAAACAGTGTTTTTGTAAGTAAATACGGACACATTTGTAGTTACTTTTTCTTTTTGAGTCACCCCATTCAGTAAAACATCAGCAGTTTCCATCGTCACCATTTCCATCGAGTTAAAAGGGCTTAAGTACTGGCATTGTTCTGAATATAGTGTCCGCAAATTACATAGCTTGTGAAATAAATGCTGTTTACATCTGAAAAGGCTAGTTCAATCATCTAAAATATTTGTGGATCACTTATCTTAAGAAAGGCAAGGTTACCTGTTTCAAGTTACAAAAACTCACTAAAGAGTACAAGACGAAGCATGTTGTTGGATATTTTTTATCATTTGATTTTTATCATTCGATTTTAAAATCCTATGTAAGAAAATTTAACCCTATTAAAAAATTCAAGATATTAATATTGCTTAATTGTGTGTTACTGATCAGTGTTTGCTAAAATGTTAATGAATTTTTTAAATAGTGGAACTCCATAGAAAATATTACTACATTCTTCCCTGCCGCGCTTAGAGGAAAATAGAAAGAATAGTTGATATTGTTGCACAGCGAATAGTTTTATTTCATAGGGAGATTTTTCTCCCCACTTTGTTTGCTTATGTCTCTTTGAAAAATATTATTTTCAACTTAAGAAGTATCGAAGTCTGTCTGATACTTTATAAGTGTTTTCTAAACCATCGGAAAGACTTGGGTACTTCTTACATTGAAAATAATATTTTTTAAACAGGCATAAGCAAACATAGTCATCTCGGAAAAAGCTGATTTATGCACTTCTTGTACCAAGCCGCAGATATATATATATATATATATATATATATATATATATATATATATATATATATATATATATATATATATATATATATATATATATATATATATATATATATATATATATATATATATATATATACATATGTGTGTGTGTATGTGTATATATATATATATTTATTTATTTAACATACCACTGAGATAAAAGATAAGATCTGAGGAATGTGATTTAGAATTACGAGCCGTTTCGAAGTATCAGCTCTGTTTCCCTCATTCCAGTAATTAGTCTTAAAATAGAGAAATGTAGGTGGTGGTATGATAAAAGGATCATCGATTAATCACGCCAGTTCAAATACTACACTGGAGATAGTTAAAGTTCTACGAATCAATGGAAAATAAATTTAACTGGAATTCTACACAAATGATAAAATGTCGTTAGTTTTGACTTCACGAGAATACTTAATCAACCCATATAAATGAATTGAATTCGTTCTAATTATATTTTCATTCATGTTCCGTTTACGCGTATCCATTGAGATAATTTAAAGCTTTATTTCAATCTATTATTGCATTCACTATTCTGAAAATTGATTACGTGTGTTAACTTGTAAAATAAGCAATGCCTGCTAGTAAGAATCATTTATTTCGTTATCGAAAATCAATAGGAGGTTTGCACTGGAACAATTTATATTATTAGCCATCAAAGCTTATCGCACTTAACGTTTACTTTACGTCTTCTCACTGTTTGTTACAAGAATGGCTGGTAATGAAGCAAATGATGTTACAATCGCTGTCTTTTTATTCAGATAATCCCATCAAATGTGACTCTAGAATGAGGTGGATTGTGACGTCTCCAAACAAGCCAAACATCATTGGAGAATGCAATTACCCGAAGAGGATTTTCGGCAAGAACATTAAGGATCTTACAGAGGAAGACTTGGATTGTTGATTTCTGAGACGGATTGAATTTTGTGATATTAAAATTATTGTATTTATCACTGGATTTGTTTGGTTTGAGAAAGATAACCTTTTTACAGATTACACAGCCCAAATTTGCTGACAATATTTTTACAACTAATTTAAAATTTACATAATATAATTTGCTTTCTTTACAACCATTTTTCAACCTAGATCTGCGAAGTAGATGTGTATTTACATATTTAGATTTTAAAAATAGAAATTTAAATTAAATACAAATGATTTACGTGGAAAATAATTTACTAAAACGCAGACATTAATAATTTACTGATTATTCTAAACTATATAACATCTAGTATATTTTTATCTGAATTTTAATTGCTATCATCATAAAAAATAAACTTTAAATCCGTGTTTTTTTACATGCATGCAGAAAACACGCTGCTTATATGAAAGTAACGCGAAAATATAAAACCTAGGTCTGATATAATTTTCTGTGTTCGCTTTGTTAGAGAGAGTATTAGAATAAAAAAATTACTCACATGGCGGGTATACTCAGTTCAGGTAAAACCGGACTTAAGGTTAGAAGATGATAATTAAATATTTTCGCTTCGACATTTCATTTCAGTTAGTATCAATTTTATCATACTAAATGAATTCTACCCCGAGTTTAAATTTGTAATTTAAAGGCCTTTTTCATTCCTTCATTTTTTTAAACTATCTTACCTTACATATTAATTTTTATTCCGTCACTACTGACAAAATTGCCGTTCCCATCAAAAGATCAGAGAAATGTCAGGCTTTTGTAAAAATCTGATTAGAAGTTCCTTTTCATAGAAAATTAAACATTAAGTCTGGCACCTTTTAAAAGCTAATAGTATCGACAAACATATCCATAATTTTAATCATCAGTAGTTATGAAAATGATTTATTCAGAAAAATTTTATTGTGAGTTAACCACTCTGATTTTTTAGAAATTTGGCTCTACTTTTTTCTAAGTTGGAAGACATTTTTAATTTTTTTTTTAATATCAACCATTGTTTATTTCAATGTTATGTCATAGCGCGCAAACTTGAATCTGCATATTAATGTCTACGCACATATATATAGTTTTAAAATTTAGTTGCATAAAGTATCTTTAAAATGAATATATTTGAAATTAAAATTTCTAATTCTTCATAGAAAAATGTTATATGTAATTTTTTTATTTATTTGAGAAATTTAATAAAAAAAGGTATATTCTAATTTTCTTTCTTTATTATTTTAAAAATTTCATAAAATTCCTTGAGATAAAATTTTTATTTAGGAATGCTCTAATAGTTGGCCATTTTATTTAAACGTGTTTGTATTACATGCGTATAAATTTTCATGGTATTCTAGCCAACTGTCTTATGTATATCAAGATATGGCAGCCGAAAACTGTCTATTCCTAAAATAAATTATTATATTTTATGAAGCATATTTATAGTAAAAATATAACAATATTTAACTATATATATATATATATATATATATATATATATATATATATATATATATATATATATATTTATTTATATTTCAAGTACAGGGTGTCCATAATTAAAGTCCCACTTTCAAAAGGCTGCAAAAAATAACCACTGGTCAGAATGACTTTAAATTTGAACTGAATATACACTGGAAAAAGTGAGAAACGATTTGGCATAATAAAAAAAAGGTTCCAAAATGTTACAGCGCCATCTATTGATACATTTTGGAATTTTTTTATTATGCCAAATCGTTTCCAAAAAAAAAGGTTCCAAAATGTTACAGCTCGATCTATTGATACATTTTGGAACATTTTATTATGTCAAATCGTTTCCCCCTTCTTCCAGTGTATATTCAGTTCAAATTTGAAGTCATTCTGACCAGTGGTTCTTCTTTTTGCTGCCTTTTGAAAGTGGGACTTTAATTATGGACACCCTGTATGTTAATTACTGACATTAGCATAAATATATAAAAACTTCAAATATGCAGAGTTTGAATTAATATCAATTCATTGTTAATCTGTTTCAAATATCCTTTTTAATTGTATTTCTACTGTTTTATTTGTTCTATAGAAGGGAACTTTTCTTATGTTTGATCCTAAAAAGATTAATTAATGTAAGACTTCCTTTCCATGATTCCTTTCCATAATGTAAGACTTCCTTTCCAAGTCAGAGAGTCTCCTGATATCAAAGTTGAATGAATGATAATCGAGCCCAAAAAATTTAAAACTAAACACATTTCTACCACAACTTACAAACAGAATAAAACTTCATGGTTTTCTTCCTTTGCCTTTTGAAAGTGTTAGATACAGGGTGGTCATAAAAAAAAAACTTTGCCGATATCTGGACCACTAGCGTCCGTACCATTCAAACAATCGAGATGAGAGTTCAGATAAAGTAATTCAGAGGTATGAGCTCGGTATTTTTTGAATGGCAACAGAGTGGCGCTCGCGATTACGGTTATAGGTAGAAAAAATCAAATTTTTCAATCAAATGACAACGCCCGTTTCCCCGTCGCAAAATGCTCAGCGCATGCGAAAACCCTAAAGAGCGTTGGAACGGTACATGTATCACAAAACGAGGAAGCGTTATGCCCGCACAAAAAAAACAGCTCTGCGAACGGACTGCAAAAACACTATAGGGGCGCACGGAGGAAATTTGCATAGGACAGACGCAAAACACCAATCACTGAGGCAACACATCGGACAAAAGAAAGCTTTTATTTGTATTACAGAATTTCTACATGGGGGCCATCAACGTCTTTTTGTTAGCCGTTTCCAGAGCTGTTTTTTTGTGCGCGCTTAACGCGTCCGTTTTTTGTGATACATGTACCGTTCCAACGATCTCTAGGGTTTTCGCATGCGCAAAACATTTTGCGATGGGAAAAAGTGGGCGTTGCCATTTGAAAATTTCGAGTTTCTGTACCTAAAATCATAACCGTGAACACCACTTTGTTGCCGTTCACAGCATTTCGAGCTCATACCTCTGAATAACTGTATCTGAAATATCATCTCGATCCACTTATGGAACAACCGCTAGTGGTCCATATATCTGCAAAGTTTTTTATGACCACACTGTACATATTATGTATCTCTTATCTATTTAAATTTTGATGTGCAGTGTAAAATATTTTCAAATCTATTATCCATCTCATTTAAAATGGTAAATTCCATAACTGCACTTTAAATTAACCTCTAAAGTCCTAATGTTTGCAAATGTTATACATAGGATAAAAATATTTTATACGATGGTTTAAATTTCCTGTCCAATGGCATTTTTTTCCATATACTTCCTCCACGTGTGGGACTACTGGAATGTTGAATCTCATGTTAACGATAAGCATTTCGTCGCATCAGATCATAGGGAAAATATTTGCAAATTTTTTGGCTGAATTCTCTAGGACGGCAGAAATACCGATGAAATCTCTGGATTTGCCTTTGAAGCTTTCAGATTTTTCTACGACGTTTCCCCCATCTCTGCGGCCGTATGTTGAAAATATTTACTTATATTTTTGATTCAGTATTGGCACCTGAATGCAGAAACTCCCCGAATACACAATGAACTATCATTTCAAATATATATGAAACTGATTCTATTCATTTGTTTCTAATAGCAGCTATCTACAAAAGGAGAAAATAAATTAAACTTGAATAAATAAATCACTTAAATAGTGATATAAATAAACAAATATATTTGTTAGGATGATGCAAGGAATGTTTAGATTACTAAATGAGCATTATCCCTATTTTCATGAGGAATGTACTTAGAACGTTAAGTAAAAATTTAGCTACAAGAATTTTCAATCATCCGTCCTCAAATTAACCATTTTGAGAATTATTTGTATATTATAAAAAATAAAAATGTGTGGGAATAAATTGTTAGAAAAACTGTTTAACAAGACACATCCACATGGAATCTTAAATGAGATTAAATGGGAAACTCTAAAAATTTGTTACTTTTTAATCAAAACCAATCCAATAATAGGTTATAATTAATTTGAAACGTCTTATTTACTTACTTCATAAGATATACAAGGATATATATAAACTATTTGAAAATTTCTAGTTTCAGTACCCTGCTTAAATTCGTACAGAGGTCTCTAAATTTGCGAACTTCGTTATTCCAGAAAAAAAAATAGAGATTTTTCTAGTCTGAAACTGTAAATATATAGCCTATTTTCTTTATATAAATTATATTTCGACTATATTTATATTAAAAATAATAGTGTTAATAAATCTTCAAACTGTTATGTGATACAGGTTATTATCAGCATAGCATATTGCGCACGAATCGTATCAAACATTTCACAATTGAAAGTCAACTTCTATCATACGAAAACTGTTGTTTATATGTTTCGCTTAATCGCATGTTAAGTCATCCGATATAAATAAAACGCTGAATTCTGTTCGTCGTCAGAATATGATACGATAAGAAACTTCATAAAAGTTTTATTTCTTTCATATAAAAACTGACAGGATGATGTTAAACATTCCTGCCTTTTCTCCTTCCATTCCGTCATGCACCGCCTTATCGCAAAGAACTTTGGCTGTTCGAGGACCTTATTTTACAGATCTTATCGCAAGAGGGAATTTCTTTTATCTAGCTTTAATTTTCTCGACGTCACAAAACGTCATGAAAGGGAGAGTTCGTGATTTGAATAGGAAGTAATGAGTTTAAAGCGAAAAACTAAATTTCGTAAATACTCTTTAGTCTGCAGTTTTTTTTTTTGCATACTCCAGTTTCAAGGGTAAATAACGATTCCTTGAGTGTGATCAAATAAGTCATTTAAAAATCTTTTTTTTTTTTTTTTTTGTAGAATTTATTGTGTAAATTAGAGTTCTAAGATTTATTTCGCCAATTTAAAAAGTAATATTTGAGACTTTCATGACATGTTAATAAGAATTTAGAATGATAGCTTTTTGTAACAGTTGGGAATTTATAGTGGATGGAAAATCAAAAAATACTACATCTACTTAGCAAGCTGAAATTCTGAAATGATATTTTTACTCGTAGATTGGTAAGGAAACCTTATGAAAACATATACATGAAATGGTGTACTATCAGTATTTAAAATTGAAAATACTTAAAGATAATTCACTAAAATAAATAAATTGAATAACTATAGTAATACTTAAGAATAATTAAAAATATTTAATGGTGTATGATATAAAACAAGGGAATAAGCAACGAATATATATTATAGCTTGGGAATGTAATTATAAATAAGATTGTAAGGAACCTGCACGAATTTAAAAAAAAAATATTTTCATCGTTTAAACAATATATTGAAATTATACTGACAATACACGACATTGAAAATTACGCATGTTACTGGCAAAAGAAATTCACATTGAAATAAATATCCTTTTGAAAAACTGTTAATTTTCTTATTAGGAGAGTTACAAAAACAATCAAAGTGACCAATAAAACAGGTATAAATAGAGGTTCTTAAAATATAGGCGATAATAGTTAGAAAGCAAAAAATTCCTTTTTGGTAATGAGACCTTTTTTATACGAGGTGCAAAAACCTAAAGATTACGTATCTTTAGCTCTGACACTGGACCTCTTTGACACTGGATCTGAATTTCCGAATTGAACAAGAGAAAATTCATAGCTGAACACGACCATTCCTTCACCATATTTTTCTCACTTGCAGCAAACTTGCGTAATGCTGACGGGTAATTTTTTTTATATTGGTTTTCATAATTTTGAATTTAACTCTGTTTACAAAATGATAGAATTTCCTTTGATCTGGCCCCAAAAGTCGAGTTGTCCTAGTAAGATTCAATGTAGTAATTTTTTTGGAGATGACATTAATAAATGCTACACTTTTTAAAGCGTTTGTTTAGTTTTATGGTGAGAAAAGAACTATGTTCATCTCTTAAGAATGCTTCAGAATACTGTTGTAAATTTCATGTTCTGTCATAATTCGTTTATGTGTTGCCTTCCGATGAGGAGGTCTATGCTCACTGAGTTAACAGCGTGTTCCTTCATGAACTGAAACTTATTACAGAAACGTGTATCTTCTATCTGTCAATCAACATACATACATATATATATATATATATATATATATATATATATATATATATATATGTGTGTGTATGTGTGTGTGTGTGTGTGTGTGTGTGTGTGTAACAAGAAAACGCGTCTTCCTAAATTACTTTACTTTAAAGCATATTCTCTTGTTAATAAAGCACGACCCTTTTCCAAAAATTGCAACCTAAAAGTGAAGTAAGTATAATTTATGTTAGCCCTGCAGATCATTAAGCAGGTACGTGAAGTATCAGAACTCAATAACATCCCCAGATATGAGTGTTCAAAGTTTATGAGATTTCGAATGTCAGTGTAATGTCAAAATTCCTGAAGAGCCCTCGAACCACTCTAGATTTATGCCTTTTGCAATGCCGAAACCACACTTCAAGAACTTTATGGCCACTTATCCTGCACCCAGGTATATAAGTCGCAGATCTAACAAGCGCGGGATCTAGCAATAAAGTATCCCCGGGAAACTGAAGTGGACACGTGAACTCCACGAACCTAAAGACGCCCAATTAAAATATTAAGTAGTTTAGGCCCTCTGGCGTAAATATCGCAAAACACCCATTTAATATTGCATGAACAGAAGACTTTTCTCTCTGCGTGTGTAACTATCGTTGCTGTCGGACCTGCTGTCCGCTCCTGTATGTAATCCGCGCCCCGTCCGGGCAAATCCAAGGGCCGCTGCAGCGTTCGCGATGCTTCATAATTGAATAAAGTTGATTTCCTGGATATCGACGGAAATGTGTGTTCCTCTTCTATGGCTCCGCGTGTGTTAGTCTCCTAAATTTCGTAAGTGTTTACCTGAATGAACACTCAGCCCGACTGCATCACTCCTCCTACCGACTGCATCTCCCATAAGTTCTACGTGTCAATCCCCTTGTGCTAAATTTTCCAAATGTGATTATTATCACACGCACACACACACACACACACACATATATATATATAATATATACTAGCTAAAAGCCCGTACTTCGCTACGGAGTACATTCAAATTAAATACAACGGTCAATGCATGCAATTAATGCCAAAAATATGTTTATATATAATTATAATAAATACAACGATCAATGTATGCAATTGATAGGAAAAACGAAAAATATATTTATAAAAAAAATCGGAAGGGATATTTTTATAGACAAAATAATGTAGAAGAAAATATTCAAATTAAATCTAATAGAACATACTAAAGAATACAATAGTACAGTTAATATAGTACAGTTTGAAGAACATATCTTTTACTATATTTTAATAATTTTTGGATAATTTCCAATCGTCTGCCACATTAGCAAGCTGTTTTAGTAACTTTTTTTAAGTTTGCATTTAAAATAATAATTTGAGGGTTATAAAATTTATATCACGAGAAAGATCATAAAAATTCCTTTGAAATGAGATCTTTTTCGAATCTTTACCTCTATTGTCTGATTTATAGTGATTTTTTAAAGATTCATTTTTAGAATTTAATTTATTAAATGCTGATCACGTGACTTCTTTTTCTGGTACTTTAAATAAATTTATCGTCACGTGCATAACAACTAAATAGACAAATTTTTTTTTTTCTTTCTAATGCGGCAGACGATTGGACATTATTTTGTCTATAAAAATATCCCTTACGATTTTTTTGTAAATATATATATTTTTTCCTACATCAGTTGTATATATTGATCGTCGTATTTATTATATGTATATATATATATATATATATATATATGACCAAACATTTGACAATCTACTTCTACATTTGTATTTAATTTTTGTGAATTTATATAAGCCTATTTAAATGTCCACTAATTAATTCTAGTTAACATAACTTGTCCGATGAAGGTAAAAAAAATTGTATTATGTATTAACATGTCCAAAATCTCATTAACATAACATAGCAAAATTCCTCATTTAATAAGCCTTTGATAAAATCAGAATATTGCATATTTTATCTAGCATGCATAATTATACGAAACACCCTGAAATATTTTAAAAATAAAGTTCATACAGCCGACTTTATATAACAAAACTCTAATGCTAGTCTTTTCCTGAAGAGATATAATTTGCATTCAAATCCATTACTTGCTTTTCAGGTAAACACTTCAAAGATCTTCAGAATGCAGAGACTGTTAAGTAGGTCTAGCGAAGAAACTTATTGCACTCTAAGGAGGAATGAAACTCCCGAGTATTTATTCTCGTGCATATCTTAAAAACACTCTAGAGGTTACTTAATGGCAAAAATTAAGACACTTTCAGCAATATTTTAAGCAACGCTTTCATGCATAATATATATTAAATTAGTAAAAAACACTTAAAACGAGAGATGAATGGGAGTATTGGAACAAATGGAGAATTTAAGTTTAAAGACTAAAAAAATTGTGGGGAAAAACTGCAGAACTGGACCAAATATTCATAACCGGGTATCAGTTTTTAGGTTTTTATCAGAACCAGTTACCCAGTTATCACCCAAGTTTGAATAATACATGAACCTCAAAACATTTTCTAGAAATGTTAACGAAATACTATATTTATTATTAATGTAAAGAATTTTAAGTTTATTGCATAAGCAAAGAATGCGTTTCTTTTCAATAAATTCATATCTATCTTACCGTAAAATCTCGGCTATAATACGCACCCGAGTATAATACACATGCTGGATTTTGAGCGAAATTTTCGAAAAAAATTTAAATTCGACTATAATACGCACCCATAACTTTTCAATATTTTATTTAAATATTGCACAAATATTTATTAACATGAATGAAATTTGTAATAAAATGAAACGGAAACGAACAAATTCGGTAGAAAAAAAAATCTTAAATTGTTAATTCAATACAAACAATACTGTCAAAATATCAGTCTTCATCACTTTCCCTAGAATACAGCTCATCTATTTTTGTTGCGTCCATGTCATAATTATTGTTGCCGTCGTAATATATATCTCCATCATCATCCTCACTTGGCGATACAAACTGTGAGTTCCGTTTGTTTAAAAGGAATACCTGCTTAGTAAAAGGGTGAATGAATCAGACGGGTGGATGAGTGCAGATGCACACGCAACCGTGCTGCGATAATGCTGTAAGTTCGTTTATCCTATGTTTAAAACTACTTTTTTTGTACTCGAGTATAATACGCACCCTAATTTTTGGGGACTAAAATGGGAAAAAAAGTGCGTATTATATTCGAGGTTTTACGGTACTTTAAGGAAAAAGGTGCTACAATCCGAAATTACAAAATTCTTTTGGCATGTATTTTTTTTTTCATATAAGAGATGCAAAAAATTAAATATTTGAAAATAAATCTTATTTTATATTTTTTTCTGAATGCGGAGGCAATTTGTCGTGAGACATTCGCCTATTGTTATTCCCTGACGGTATTGCTAGTAGCTTTATTTTTGGAGCACCACATGAAATGGAGGCAAATCTAGAATAAGACAAAACAATATTTATTTTCCCGTCTGCCTTCTTCTGGCGGTTCATCTTACATTTTTACTCAAAACGAGAGCTCACCTACAGAGGCTACAGATACCGCTTCCTTAGCCACAGGAATAGTTGTCAAAGTGTACTTCCTGGGCCACGCCCTCCAGTGCAGATTTTCAGTAGGAAAACATCGGGGAACCATTAATGGACAAAAAGCAGAGAAAAGAAGGAAAGTGATTGGTGCGCTCAGGATCCTGCGAGGTCAAATGCCTTCAGCTGAAATCACCGAATTGAATCAGCATCGGGCAAGGACAGTAGTTTAGAAGGTCACATGACTATAGCAGTTCGTCTCCGAAAAAGGGAGAGAGGTTAACTTTTATATAGCCGAGCGCAATAGTGCCATCAAGTGAGGATTCGGAACACTCCCCACTATGATACTGCATCATTTCAGTTTTAATGGAGTGGAGGTGCAACTTTTTACAAGTGCTACTACGCCTCACAAAGGAGAGCTCAGATCCTGAGTCATACAGAAATCTTACTAATAGCTTCTTTACACCTGATTTCAAAACAATATAGGTGAGAGGGACGACAGGGAAATAGCCAAGCCTTATTCGTGATTTAAACACTAGCCGTGTGGCTGCGTACTAGCAGTGGACGAAGCTAACCACTATTCAACGTGTGAGACAGACATTTTAAATAATTGATATGAAATAAATTGATAAAATAAAATGGCAGTGTATCACTTATCTTAGAACAGCAGAAAGTGATGTCACATCTAAGATGGCTGAGAAGGTTCTAGTAGTTAATTTTGTGCATACACTTAAGGCTAAAGTTCCAAGACTCTCGATTGGGATAAATTGGAAAGCATTCTGAAACTGTTTAACGCTATAAACATGCTGTTTCTTATACTTAAGTTTGAATATTCGGTTCTATAACCACTGGATCGTGTTTCAGGCTCCAATAATGTCCCCGGGTACTCGGCTCTACAATCCCTAGGATATATATATATATATATATATATATATATATATATATATATATATATATATATATATCCTACTCTTACTATTTACTGTATAAAAAATTCACAACTGCGTATTTATTTGCTTACTGAAAACATCCACACGTATACTGCCATATATCATCTCTCAAACATATAAATTTACACATACATATTAATAGTCAGAATGTGTTACTCGCAATATTTAAATTTTGCTAAAGAATAAGTATTGATTTAAAAATTATTCGGTCTTAATATGACATTATAAAGTATTAGAAAATTATTTTCGTTTAGTTCCATTGACATTTTTCTAGACCGTGTTTCGTAATCCTTCGACAACACTAATCTGTAAAATGAAAAATAGAGTCCCTGGTAGAATACATTTGTAGTATGAAATCCAGAGGGAACCAGAAATTATAGAAAGAAGCAATTAGGCGAGATAATTATTCGGTTCCTTAGCTGCAGATTCCTCCGATTCAATTATGCTGTCTAACAGAAAAAAGAGCCAGTGTTCTGTGAATAATGACAGAGAAATAGATTTAGAGAGGAGGTAAGTTTTGGATAAATAGTCTATAGTTCATACATGGATGTCTCATTAAATTATAACGCATTGCTGTTATACTTTTACATGATTTAATTATCAATCACCATTTTTCTGAGCCCTGTGTTTCGTAAACTTTGCACAGTCCTTATTTTGGCTACAAGCAGCATGATAATTCGGAAAAATAACATTTATCTGGAAGGAACCAGCTACTATAAGCGGTGACATTTAATGACGGAGAGGGAATTATCAACTTTCTTACACGCTGCCAAACAGAAAAGACCCAATTGCATTCAGGTAAATGGATTTATAGTGAGAGCAACGTCTAGACAAAATGATTTGCGTGTTATACAGGGATGTAGGTGCGGGAACATAGGGCATAGATATTTCTTACTTAACGTTCGATATTTTGATCTTAACATCTCCGGCTAGGAAGGTTTATTGTTAACATAATTTTGTCATTTCAGCTTTAGTGGTACCCTTAAGCAAAGAGGCATTGCATTCCTGTTTTTCTGAGCGTTATTACAGTTTTGAGTTCTTACTGTAGGTCCTTGGCAGCACGATGTCTTCGTTTCATATTTACGGAATAGATTTATTTACAAGATTTATTTAATCTGATCATATGAAATGGTGTTACAGGTCAGAACACCTATTGCAACATTGATTGTCCAATGTTAAAATCCAATATATATCAAATGTTTGTTATTTTCGGCTGTAAGGTCCAAACTTTTAAAAATTAGGACTGAGAAATACTTGTACTTCATATATTAACAGATTTTTCTTCAAACATTTATTCCTTCAATCTCAGGACAAGTATGTAAATATTTGTTCTACCATTAGATTATAGAAATGTATTGAATAAATGAGGTCTATCATGGGAGAACTAGATATACGTACATATATATTTGCGGAAAAAAAAATAAATTCAACATTTAAGCATAGAATAGTTAACGTATAATTTTTATCTTCGATTCATCATGGTATGATTGTAGTGAGATAGTGACTGAAACAGTATAAAGCAATTGTGCACTTTACTGTACTCTTATTTCATAGTCAGCACTACTAGAATTAGGGCACTGGTTGGATGCCTTGGCCGTTACTGTTACTCGATCATAAACTGGGCATCAACTCGCATATTCGGAGATTTCAAAATATATGTAGGCATGCTTAAATCCTAGAGGAAGAGAGGGGGAGAGTCTAATATTATACAATAGTGGGGAGGGGCTTAGGCATATAAAAATTGAGAATCACTGTGTTAGAGAACTTTATAATCATATTAAGGAAAAACGACAAAATTGAAGGTTCATTTACATAGAAAATACAATATTTAAATTTGTGATAATTTTATGTCACATATTAATATTCTTTTCATTTATGATTGTTATAATATAATATTATGAATTTTAATGTCTGAAACTCTTTAGGCGGAAGACGACCCCTTGCAGTCTGTGGGTTTGAATTCCACTAAGGTAGATTGTTTGTAGCCATGCGGAATCGGCATTAAACAGCAATCCCTGTCTAATTAGCCCTCGTGTAGCAAAAAAAGAACCGTAGAGCTCTCAACAAATCAATCAATATGAAGCTCTTCAAATGCTGAAAAGCATTTAAAGAGCTTAAAACTAAAGTTGAAACATACCAGGTGTGTTCAAAAAGTATCGAACCTTATTTTTTCCCTCGAAAGCCAATGAAGCGTTAAAGACTTTCGTTAGTGCAGATGTGGACGGAGCACTCAAGAGCAGTCGTGTATTTTTCACGCCAGCAGAAACCATCAGTCGCTGGTAGTCTGCCAACTAGTGAAGACGTGTAGTGAGCGGTCATCGGATTTCTGTTTTGTAAAATGACAGAAAAACTTTAGTAGCAATATTGTATCAAATTTTGCCAAAAGCTTGGTAATGCTCAATCGGAAATCATTCGCAAGATGCAACAGGCTTTCGGGGACAATGCCATGAGCACCTCATGCATAAAGGAGTGGTACAACCGCTTCAAAGATGGGCGCAATCAGTGGACAGTGAACCACGTTCACGTAGGCCCTCAACAATCCGGAATGACAATGTCACTGGGCAAGTGCAGACTGCGGTATATATACAGGGTGAATCTGAACAAGTGGTCAAAACTTTACGGGGTGATAGAACGCAGTTGTAGGTCCAACTGTAGGTCCTTGGCAGCACGATGTCTTCGTTTCATATTTACGGAATAGATTTATTTACAAGATTTATTTAATCTGATCATATAAAAACTTAATGGTGTTACAGGTCAGAACACCTATTGTAACATTGGTTGTCCAATGTTAAAATCCAATATATATCAAAGGTTTGTTATTTTCGGCTGTAAGGTCCAAACTTTTAAAAATTAGGACTGAGAAATACTCGTACTTCATATATTAACAGATTTTTCTTCAAACATTTATTCCTTCCTATCCCTTCCTATACGAGCAATATTCGTCATAGAATGCATGGTCGGAACGCAAACGGTGAGAAGTTAGAAGGCAGTTTTCCTCTGTCACATTAAAAAATTAACACAAGAATGAGAGGAGATACTGAAGAAAACATTTTATTAACAGGAATTTAATTGATTTACATGGTCAAAGAAATTGCTCAAGAGCTTCCGCCAGCTGTAATGCATGCTTCACACCTACGGGATAGGGATTGATGAACTTTTGCGAAGACACCAGGCATTTCATGAATATCACAGGCAACAACGGCGATCCTGGCGACTAGTTCCATATTAGTTTCAATGGGGTACTCATAGATTAGGCTTTTCCTATATCCCCACAGGAAAAAGTCCAAACACGAGAGATCCGGTGATCGTGGTGGCCAAACTATGGGACCACCTCGACCAATCCATCGCCCTGGGAATGTTGCATCTAAATTGTTCCGCACATCCAAGCTGAAGTGTGCAGGCGTACCATCGTGCTGGAACCACATTCTCGACCTGATGGGGGGTTGGAATCGGACTCAGCAGCTCCGGCAACACCTCTCGTAGGAATGTGTGATACGATTCGCAGTCCAGATGGTGTGGCAGGAGGTATGGGCCAACCAAATGGTCATGGATGATCCCTGCCCAAACATTTACGGAAAACCGCCGCTGGAACAAATGAGGACGTGTGGCATGCGGGTACCATTTACAGTGATACCTAGCGCCTCGCTATTTTCGTTCCGTCCATACTTTCTATGACAAATATTGCTCGTGTAGATGCGTTCTATCACCCCGTAAAGTTTTGCCCACTTGTTCAGATTTACCCTGTATATATATATATATATATATATATATACATACAGTGGAACCCCGATTTTATGTTTTTCATGGGACCAGCGGTAAAAAACGTACGAAACGGGAAAACGTAAAATCGAGATTAAAAAAATCTACGCATATTGTTCAAAAATTGACACTTGCAGGAGGAACTAGCGGCGAAAATGTGTAATCTTTACTTGTTTTTTGCTTTTCGATACAATTTCAACTACAGCACGTTCAATACTAACAATTTTTCGCAAATTTGCTTCTTGGTTTACATTTGAAACTAAAAATTGTTTCAGAGATTTTATGCGTTAAATCACTTCATCAGCTGTGGGTACTACATCCTCCGTTATTTCTTCTTCATCTTCATCACCACTATCAACGGAAGCGGGCATTAAATTAGATATAGAAGAAATTTGTGAAGTGATGAGATGTGCGTCGCAGTCGATATACGCGTCATCGACTTCCGGAAGATTTTCACCTTCTGTCAAGCAATCTTCTTCTTCCGTTTCATAATAATCTGAAGGTGAAGGGTTAATTTCATCGTTGGATTCCGAGAAACCTGCTTTATTAAACACATTGGTAACGCATTTTTTGTCAACACTGTCCCACGCTGCAGAAATCAAATTCAGAGCTACTAGAACATTTATCTTTGCTGTAGAAGCATCATGCAGGTCACCGGAACCAATAAAAAGAAGTGATTCCCTAACCAGCTGTTTCCTGTAATGTGATTTAAATGATCTGATAATTCCTCGATCCAAAGGTTCAAGTTGGCTGGTGCAGTTTGCTGGAAAAAATAGATCAAAATAAGAGGTGCACTTATCAATAAAAATAATGATTTTTCACTTCTGTAGTCGCATTTTATTTTCCAGTTTTCGAGGAAAATCTTCAAACAGCGATTAAGTCATCCACGCCTTTTTATTCGAAGCGTAATCCGGGGGTAAACTTTTCACATTTTTGAAACACCGTGGTTTCTTTGCTCTACCAATCACAAGAGGCGATAATTTCTCAGTTCCGTCGGCATTAGTACATAGTAAAACAGTTAAGCGCATTTTTGAGAGCTTTCCCCCGTGGCAATTTTCGCCTTTGACAGTCAATGTTTTGTCGGGTAACAAGTTGAAAAATAGTCCCGTCTCGTCGGCGTTCAATACATCTATTGGATTGTACTCCTTTAATAAATTTAGCAAAGTGTTCTCTTTCCACTGCTGCACAATTGCAATATACACACCATCGGATTCTCCAGAGATAGTTTTAAAACGTAAATTGTTCCTTTTTTAAATCTGTTGATCCAGGCATTCGATGCAGAGAACCCCTGGAGTTTAAGCCTTTCAGCCATTTCAAGTGTCTTTTCTTTAACGATGGATCCATTCATTGGAATTTTTGATGTCCGGGCTTCCTTGAACCATTCCATTAAAATTTTTCCACATCATCATACGAAGATGTCTTAAGCGTTTTTCGTTTCTTTGCAGATTTTCCGAATTTTTCAGCACTTAACTCTCCTGAAGCTTCTTGCTTTAAAATCGTTTGCAAAGTTGAATATGCAATACCCAAAGATTTAGCAAGATCAAGTTTAGTGCCATGAAATTCTTTAGCTTTTTTTGGCGATTTCGGCCTTTTCGGCTAGAGAGAAACATTTTCGTTTAGACATCCTTCCTTCAGGTTAAGAACGCTTGACAAAGATAAAAATGGTTACGATGCTCAAACAAACTTTTACAGACCAGCTGAAACCAGTTCTACCTTTACCATGGTATGGCACCATGCTAAAGGTAGCACCATGCTAAAGACCTGTTCTAACTTTAGCATGACACCTTTTGCATGGTCTGGTCATAGAATCCCCCCCCTTTCCATGTGAAGTGTGGACATTGGACAATCAAACCAAAAGAGATCCCTTACCTCTTTCTCTTTTGTTGAAAGAGAGTGATCGAAGAATCGAAAGGCATTGTCGTTATTCCCTCCCACTTGCGGGAGTCCCGTGCTTTTCTCCTTCCCCCACCCTCCTGATTTTGACACTGGGAAGAAACCCATCATGCCTACCACACACAAACAAAAGGTCAATAAGACGGAACTGAAAGAATGCCAGAACGTTTCAAACTGGTAAGAAGCAAGTTTTTCTTGAAAGAAATAACTCGAAAAAGTTTGTGTGAGCCTTGTAGGGGAAAAATGATTTTGATCTTGTCTTTAGAAAAAAACGTATTAAGCGGGATTTTCTGGAAAGGGATAACGTAAAATCCGGGATATTTTAACATTATCGGTATAGGCAATTTTCACGGACCAGCAGAAAATGACGTAGGAAGCGGGATAACGTACGAAACGGACAACGTAAAATCGGGGTTCTACTGTATATATAAATTGAAGTTTTAAATATGTAGATTTTCATCCAAAAAAGATATGCATTAAAATATTAAAATACGTCCCGAGAAAATTCATCTTTTATAATAGTAAATATAATTTGCATGTCAAAGGCCATTCGGAATCCCACTAGACACGAAGACAGACACAAATGTCAAACAACACTCGGGCCTCAGAGAGCTGTTCAAGTGGAATTCTGACACTGATTTAGGTGTTACAGACCTAGATTTCCATTTTAACCAAAAATACTTTTGAAACAGATAGAATACATTTATTTCTCCGATTTCAATAACTGCATTTCTGTGAAAAGGAAAACTCTCCTACACGAATTCCCTGTTCTTCCATATTGATGTCAATTCTGAAACTAAAAGCTTTCTGTAGTGAAAAAAAAATTCAAAAGGCTTCATTGAGATGTATATTTAAAAATTTTTATAAACACAAACATTTTTAGTAAGTGTAAAAATATTCACACGAATACATCATGTAAAGTAAAAGAAAATTAATAAAGTACTTAAGGTTTCTTTTTAAACTTTCCGAAAAATCTTCTAATTTATTGAAAATAACTTTGAATGAAAATTGTAAAGTGCATATGTTATTTACGGAGTATTTGTTTCGTATAGATTGCTTTAATTTATTTGTTTTCATTTTGCAACAAACAAATTTTACAAGTTTGAGTTCTTGTTAGGGGAGGGTTCTTTTTTTTATACGGAAGACAAAGTTTTTCTTTTCCTGATCATGAAAGATTAAACTAACATTCTATTATACGCTGAAATTTTAACTAATCTCTTTCCTTCCTTGTATCCACAATACCTTTTGATCTTTAAATATGGATGGAGCAGCTCTTTTCATCCTTTCTGTGTATATCTTATCACACATACGCGTAATTACACAAGGTGATTATAATTTAAGTTGAACTTTCAAAAAGTTGTAAAAAAATAATAACTTTTCAGAATAACCTCAAATTTGACCTGAATATACGCGATGAAGTGGGAAATGGTATGGCATAAGAAAAGAATAGTTCGTAATTTTAGCAATAGATGGCGCTTTACTCGTCATGATATGCAAAATTATAAACATGTCATGCGCACCACACATTGCATTTGCTATAAAATTGCGGATTATCTGCTGCCGTATCTCTCAAACTGCATCTGAGAAGCTCATCATGACACTGCCAAAGAAGGATCGCGCACTTCTTGTGAAGCTGTTTTACAAGAACGGTGACAGTGCGGCTGCAGTTCTGAAGAAGTTCCGGACAGTAAAGGGAAAGAAAAATGGTTCTGGTTCGATATCTATCCCCAGTCTGGAGAAAATTATTGAAGAATTCGAAGACAAAGGCTCATCTGAAGTGAAATCTGGCAGAGGGAGGGAACCAATTGCTTCGACGTCAGTAGAAGATTAGGCCACAACATTGTAGGAAGAGACAAGCAAAGGAAGAACAATTGCCCTGTGCACTGCGTGAGATATGCCTGTGAGCACGGTGCATAAAATTTTATGAAACATCTTGCATTTCTAACCATTCAAAATCACCCATGTTCAGGAATTGCTTCTTACTGACCTGCTAGTGCGAAAAATATTTGCTCTAGAATTTCTTGGTTGCGTGGAAATGGACTATGAATGGTCGTGGAACATTTTGAGGGCAGTCGAATCCCATTTCCATCTTCGAGGATATGCCAATGCTCAGAATTGCAGAATATGGACAACAGAAAACCCATTCGGACATCAATCAGTACATCTTCATTCTGCAAAGGTAACTGTATGGTGCGGTTAAAGGCATCGTTTATCGTAAGGCCGTTCTTTTTCTAGGAGATTGGTCCTACGGGTCCTGTGACCTATAACCGCCAATTGTGAACACTTTGAGACTGTTTTGTGCAACCACATTATTCCGGCAATTCAACACTGTGCATGTGTGAGTAGCGTAATTTTTATGCAAGATGGCACTCCTCCATACATTGTAAATCCAGTGAAACTGCTGCTCAACATGCATTTCGCAAATGATAGAATTGTCAGTCATCAATTTCCAACAACCTTGCCACCAAGATCACCTGAAATCAATCCTTGTTATATCCGACTGAGGGGTTACCTGAAAAACATTGTATTCAATGGTCCGATAGCCAATTTAGCTGAATTGAAGACACACATTGTACAACACATTCACAACGTCATCACTGATACACTCCGATCTGTTGTGGAACAGGCTGTTTTTCAGTTTTAGCTTGTGGCATAACATGGTGGAGAACATATTGAACATTTCTTGAGCAAATCTAGTGACAATTATTAATACTAGAAGCGCCAATGGCAGTCAAATGGACTTCTCAATGAATTTAATGCTTGTTTTAAATTGCAAATGTTTTATACAAATTTAAAATACTTTTCATTATTTTTAATTATATCTTTTAAGAACTTGTTTAATAAACAACTGTTTATTTAAAAATAAATTATATAAATTTCCACTTACCTTTAATAAAACACATTTTATAGCTTTTCGCAATTTTTTACAGAACAAAACTTTTTCAACGCTGGAAGTGCATTTTCCACATACATAATTTGAACATTTTTTACACGCATTACTTGTTTTATTGTTGTTACAATTTACAGTCAGGCATTGACGTCTTTTATTTGAGAGCCTAATGCTAGTGTTGGAAATTTCCTTGGACTATCTTGAGCTTGTTAACCTCTTCAAATTAAGCTCTTTTAACTCCTCCCCTAAATGAAATAAGAAGCTATGCCTTGAAATAATTTTACCAATTAATTCTCTGTAAATAACATAGGCATCTGATCCTGCCAAATCCAGCACATTAGAAAAAAAAACATGCACTGGCCATCTACGTGAAGCAACCCGTCGGAATATTTACGCGTTATATGGACAACGATATGAACTCCTCATTTGGTTTTGTTGTAAACTAGATTGTCTCTAGAAACACTTCTTATTATGTCATTCTACATTTGCATTACAAGGTACTTAGTAGCAGGACAATTTTATTATTTTTACCTTGATAAACAGTCATTGTAGATTCTCCATTCTTTAGTAAAACAGTTTCATAGAGCTGGGTTTTTGATTTCATGTAGAAATCAAAAACCCGTATATATATATATATATATATATATATATATATATATTTATTTATTTATTTGTTTATAATATTTTGAAATGTTGAATACGTAGATTTCCAGCTTACCATCTAAAAAGGAGATGCATTAAAATATTAAAATACGTTTCAAGAAATTCATGTTTTCGAATAGTCAATGTAATTTGTATGTCGAAAGCGATTCCAAATTCCACTAGACAAGATGACAGACACAAATGTCAAACAGCACTGGGACATGTGAGCTGTCCAAGTGTAATTCTGGCATTGATTTGGATGTTGCAGACTTTCATTTCCATTTTAGTCAGCGATGCATTTGTAAAAGATAGCTTAGACTTATTTCTCCGATTTCAACATATGCATTTGCATGAAAAGAAAAACTCTCTTCTGCAAGAAACGCTGTGGTCTTATATTTTGAAGTCAAATCAGAAATTAAAGAATTTTGTAGTGAAAGAAGAATTATAAATGCTGTATAAAGGTAAGAATTTTTAATTTTTATGAAAACGTCGATGGAAACAAAAAAAAATTATTTTTATTTTTATTTTCTATGAAATTTTTATGATTTTTAAATTTTTATGAATATTTTTAAGTAAATGTAAAATTTCTGACACGGATGAGGAACAAAAAAACAAAAATCAAATAGAATAAGTTGAACAATCAATATATATATACACCTCTGGCCACCCAAATTGCAACACCAAGAAAAACAAGAGATATCACAACAAAATTTATTTTGTAGATAAGATGTTGACCAAGTATCAAATGATTAAATTTATAGACTTCTGTCAAGTGTGGTTCCTGCCAAAATCAGTAGCCAGATTTGCCACCATTGTTGGAGATCACCGCTGCCACACGCCTCGGCATTGATTAAAAGAGACTTTGGATCAGTTCTTGGGGTACAGCAGACCAAGCACCTTACACGTTTCCAAAGTTGATCTGCTGTGGCAGCTGGGGAAGGAATCTGGGTCAATCGAAGAGTAACCATGGACCACATGTTTTCTATCGGCGAAAGATCCGAAGAGCGAGGCGGCCAGGGAAGCAATTCAATCTGGCGATTGACGAAGAACCGTTGGACAATGCGTGCCACGTGTGGTCGAGCATTATCCTGTTGAAATATGGCTGTGGGCAAGCCCTGAAGGTAAAAAGGACAACTGGCTCCAACACCTCGGAGATGTAGCGCTGGCTGTTTAAAGTACCGGCAATGCGTACTAGAGGTGTGCGAGAGTGATATCCAATACCTCCCCATACCATAATACTCGGTGCAGGACCAGTGTGGCGGTGCATAACGCAGCTGTTCAGCATCCTCTCTTCACGGTGTCTCCAGACTCGAATGCGACCATCGTGGTGTTGCAGACAGAAGCATGACTCGTCAGTAAAGACAATTTCATTCCGTTCTGCCATCCACATCCTTCTGTCATCGCACCAATGGCGGCGGAGACGTCTGTGGTTCTGCGTCAAGGGTAGACAAAGCAATGGACGTCTTGCGGACAGACCACTCTGCAGTAAACGACGTCGAATGATACGCGCAGACACTGGATGATGCGTTACAGACTGCATGTGCTGTGCTATGGTTCGTGATGTGACTGACCGATCTGTCACTGCCATGCGCACAATTTGCCTGTCATCACTTGAAGTGGTGCGCTGAGGTGGATGCGATCGAACACGCCGGTCCGTCGTACCCTCCTGCATCCAACGATCACATATCCGCCGTACAGTTGTTTGGTTTCGTTCAACACGACTACCGATTTCCCTGAAAGATAATCCACAATCTCGGTAGGCCACTATCCTTTCTCTGTCGAACTCGGATACTTTATCAAAATATGATCGCTGTTTTCGACGAGGCATAATTGATCGTTTTTTTGAAAAAAACCACAAGAAAAACACAATTGCCGAACTGAAATCTTCGAAATCTCCAAGCCTTAAATAGCGCTTTGAAGTGGCGTACTAGAGCGTCACAGGCGCGCGTGATGTGCGTCTGCGCTGAAATTCTAATCATTTGCATATCTCACCTCCGCTAATGCATGTTGTAAATTTCATGTTATTTGCATGTTTCCTTTAGGGTGTTGCATTTACAGTTGCCAGCAGTATATATATAGACACACACTAGTTATCAAAAATTAAGAAAAGTCACAAAAATAGCCATTACTCACAAAGTTACGCTTAGAATTTAATGAAACTTATACACATAATACAACAGATAGGTATGTATAAATAGCATAAACAGAAATCACCAGACAATTATGTTGTTATTGAAACTAGCATATGTATACAATGAACAAATCGGATGTGTCAGTTTGGTATAGGAAAAGTACCTTTAATATGGCGTATGATCCCCCCGAGAAGCAATACAACACATACAGAGATGTGTGAAGCTGCCAGTTATGCAGTCTATGAGTTCGGTAGGAAGTGAGAGCCATTGATCTGGCAAAGTAGTTTAAAGCATGGCTAGGGTCCTAGGAGGAGGAGTGAGAACAGCTATATGTAGTCCTAAAGCGTCCCAAACATGCTCGATAGGATTCAGGTCCGGTGATCGAGCTGGCCCATCCATGCACTGAATTTTTTCCTGCTCAAGATAAGTATCCACGACGCGGACCCTATGCGGTCTCGCGTTATCGTCCTGTAGCACGAAAGCACCACCTATTGCCACGGCATAAGAGCGCACATAAGCATCAAGGATGTCATCTCTATAGGTGTAAGCATTCACATTTCCACGGGGAAAGACATGGAGGTCTGTGCGCCCACCCAAAGAGATACCACCCCAAACACTGACACTGCCTGATCCGTATCCATCTCTTTCATGGATGTTTGATGGATCAAAACGAGTTCCAGGTTTTATCCAAATCAAAATACGCCCACTATCGCTTTGGAGGCTAAACCTGGAGTCATCCGTAAAGAGAACAGCCCTCCATTAATCAAGCGTCCAGTGGACATATTGACGTACCCACTGCAAACGTTCCCGACTATGGTGTGAAGTGAGCGGGACGCAAATGGCTGGCTCGCCTAGCAAAAAAACCACCTACGTAAAGTCACCTTCTACACACGGTTGAGGTTGATACCAACCTTCCAGAGCTTGCAGCGAGGGAGAATCTGCAGACGGAGTTTGCAGACGGAGATGCGGTTCTATTCCTTCGTGCGCATAATGACAAATATCGGTCACCGGCACTCGTCGTAGCGTATGGCCGTCCTTGGCAGAACCTCCTGAATGCCGAATCCGTGGTAAGAAATTGTTGCCAAAGTCAATCTACCACAGACGGACTCACATTTAGCCATCTGGCCACTTCTGTCTCACTTTGTCCTGCCTCTAGTCTCCCAATAGCTCGCCAGCGTAGTTCTTCGGTCAAATGATGCATGGTGGTCATCGTTACAATTTGGCTATACCAGATGTCTAATCTCAGCCTCGAAGCGACAATTTCCGCCTTCCTCTGAAACATGCACTTTTATGCTCCTCGCAAATAACTTATTCCGACTGCAGCACCACTATTTTGTATACTGTAGTATTGTTCAGCACCTTTTACTTAACAACATATTAAAATTTCAAACACATTGGCCTAGTTTTGAACGTCTTATCCTGCTTTTTGCGATTCTTCCTTGATTTTTGATAATTAGTATATATATATATATATATATATATATATATATATATATATATATATATATATATATATATATATATATATTTACAGGGTGTCCAGCGAAGATGTACCTGATTTCATATTGAAAAATCTCGAAAACAAAGATCCGTAGAAGAATGCAACAAACGGTATGTTGATCGTGAAAGCTGTAAGAATTTTATACACTGATTTTCGAAATAGTTACAAAAGCTGCTAATAGAGGGCGCTGTTAGGATCTTCTTGCAATAGAGCCGCAGGCATGGATTGAACTCCATATTCCCCGGACCTGAGTCCTTGTGACTATATTTTGTGGGGCACATTAAAAGATACTGTCTAAAGGAACCATCCCATCAAGCTGCACGAGCTTCAATCGACGATCTATGGGGCAGCTGAAACAATTTCTGTTGAGAAACTACAGGGTATGATGACAAAATTCATTGCGCCACCTCCATAGAGCGAATGGTGGACATATATAAGCATGTTGATACGAGTTGTACGGTACCATCTGTTAGCAGCTTTTGTAACTATTAAGAAAATTAGTGTATAAAATTCGTACAGCTTTCACGATAAAAATACCGTTTGTTGCATTCTTCTACAGATCTTTATTCTCGAGATTTTTCAATTTGAAATCAGCTACTTCTTCGCTGGACACCCTGTATATATATATATATATATATATATATATATATATATATATATATATATATATATATATATATATATATATATATATATATATATATATATATATATATATATATATATATATATATATAATATATATATATATATATACATACGTGTGCGTGTGTGTGTGTACAAATATTGATTAATAATTCAATATTTAAAATGATTTATTGATTATTATAACTGTTATTATTATGACTGAATCTTGCCTAACCCATATCATAAATTAAATATAATTTCTTATGAATCTCTAAATTTTCGTAAGCTCGAGGACTCAAAATTTTTGTTTATGGAAACCGTATTCCTATCTGTTTTTTTAATCCATTAGTAAACAATAAGAAATATAATATTTTTGTGTCAAATAAAATAATCTATTTGTGTTACATGTTTATACTTTCATTTATGACACAAATAAAATAATTTCATAGCAACAAAAATTTTCATATTGTATTCAATAGTCCAGTTGTACAAAATTATGTAATAATTTTTCTTTATGTTCATTTCGTCAATGGTGTGTTTGCTTTTTTAAATTATGATACTCTGTTATATTTAGTATCTAATATACCGATTTTCATGTCATGTTCCCCATTCAAGCTTTTCGTTTCTATTATTAACTGATTATAACATTTCAAATTTATGTAGAACAAAAGGACAGTAACTTCTTCAGAGGTTTTCTGATGAATTCCGATAGATATTTACTTATGATGAAAAAAACATGACATTTTTCTTTTTCGTAAACTTTTATATAAGAAATATTGTATCACTGAAGATCTCCATCAAATAATGAAGATTGAAAATGTCAGTCTTTTATTTCTGTAGTTTCATTCGTGTATGTATCTCTTTTGTGTATGTAGATTTTAGCTTGAAATAAATTAAGGTTAAAAAATGTGCATATTTATAATGAATATTTTTGATTTACATCATTTCATTCAATATTTCTGAGTAAAACATTTTACCATCAACTTTTTTTGAATATTTTCCAGTAACGCACTTGTATACTTGTTGAATATCCGGGGACTAAAATTTGGATTTTAGGTTTCAGTTGGATTATGGATAGATGGCCATAGAGGAGAGATTGTCAATCTAAATATTTCCAAAACTTGGTAATAAATGGCTGTTTTTAAAATTTGTTGTAGGAAATGTTCAACTAGTTCATTCATTGGGAGGTACAGCTGTGTCTTTCTATTATAAAAAGTAAGTGAAATTTTAATGTTTATTTAATTTAGTGGTTGAATATTTTTGTTGAGTTAGGTATCTGAATGTTTTTCAATACGTACGTTACATTTTTTTTTTTACTTTATGGACTTTAAAGGCCCGTATATAATCTAATCTTTGTTTCTAAGCCTAAAACAAAGACGTACAATGGCGGAGTGACGCTTTAAATTGGGTGGCCATCTGTCCATCAACTTCGGGATAGATGGCCACGTAAAATCGAGGAGAGATGACCACCTTTAATCAATATTTCAAAATTATACGGAGTGAGGATTTTAACTAAATGCTAGTTGGTACCCGTCAAATCATGACGGATGGATAGTAAATAAATGTACTAATACACAAATTATACTCAACACATCATTACAAAAATCATAATAATCCGCAGAAAGAAATTAATGTGTTTAAGCGGCTTCGTTTTTAGTGAGTATTTAAAGCCAGAGTTAAAAATGTCACTAAGCATGCGCAGAAAGCAAATTTTTAATTGTAAATTATCGCTTATTAAACAGCGGGAAATAAGCAATTTCCATCAGGTTCAATCTTATATTTCAAAAACATAATTATCATAAAAATAAAAATGGCAGGGAGAGATCTAGAGAGACTCCTCGGCATTGAAACATGTCACTGAGCATGCGAAGAAACAGTGAGTTTCTAAAGCCAGATTGAAACATGAAACTGAGCATGCGCAGAAATCAAATTTTAATTGTAAATTATAGCTCATTAATAAAAATTGCAGTTACAAAAACCAAATTTGGCAAATCTACAGATTACAATATTTCGTTTAAGACCAAAATAAAGTAAATTGATGCAATAGTTCTCTCAAGGACTGCCCAAAAAGTCGGCTTAGCAACTTAAATATATATATAATTATATTTAAAATAATTATATAACTTATATGTTTATAATTATATTAATGGATATAATTGTTTCAATTTTAACTAATATAAATATTTCAATAATAACAATAATATAATATGCCAAACGGTTTTTCTCCAGTTTTTTCAAGATGCCGAATAAATACATAAGAAATCCTCATTCAAACCAAGGGATCTGGAGTCAAAATGATTTGTCTAAGGCAATGGAGGCTGTGCAAACTGGGTTAAATTTGTAAAATGAGCGTTTGTAGCATTTCACATTACACACAAGATTTTGGGCGCCGATTGAAGACCAATAATTCCAATAAAAGTAGCATTTTTCCTGGTCCGATGTTTGGAAAAGAAAACGAAGAAAGATTAGTAAAACAGATTAAACTAATGCAGAAACAAGGATTCCCCTTTACTCGAGATGATGTGAGAATTCTCGCTTTTGAATTTGCCAAAAAATTGGATATAAAACATCGTTTTATTGATACAAGTGACAACAAATAAAAACACGACATTTCCAGTAGTGAAGAAGATGAAATACATTTGAAATTATAAGATTCTACAGATTCAGAGGGAATAGAATTTGATGAGGATCCCTGTGTTGGTTGTGGAGAAGAATACAATACCACAAAAAAAGATGACTGGATAAAATGCATAAGGTGAATGAAGTGGTTCCATAAAATGTGTAAAACTATCAAGACATTTGCCAAAAATGTGGTAAAATTTTACTCAAAGTGAAGGTTTCAAATTATAGTTCAAATGTTTTTTATTCAAATTTTATTCACTCATTTTCCGTGATATAATTGCATTTTTACAAATTGCTAGATGATTTTCATGATTAACTGTATGAAATGTGTTGTTTTTTCATATTTTACCTTTTTCTTTCTTGCATTGGATGGCCATCTCTCCTCGGCTTCAAGGAGAGATGGCCATCTGCCACTTTAATTTCAAACTATGTTTCCCACTTGTTGTTCTCAATGTTTAATTATATTTTGCCCAAAATATGATATGTATAAGTATATGTATAAGAATTTTAAATATGCATAAATTTATCTTATGTTTGCATTCTAAGAATTTTTATTTCATTCTTTAAAAACCATCTATCCTAGAGTTTTCCTATATATATATATATATATATATATATATATATATATATATATATATATATATATATATATATATATATATATATATATATATATATATATATATATATATATATATATATATATATATATATATGTATATATATGTATATATATATATGTATATATTATTAGTTATTTTAAACAAATAAGAGGCATACCCATGGGGGGAGGGTGTTCTTCCGCCCTTGCGGATCTGTATCTGCATCAATATGAAACTGGAACATCGTTACTCAATGAAATGTTTTATTTTAGGTATGTTGATGACGTAGTGATATTTTTAAAACAGGATTCACTCAGTGTAACTTTTAGCTTTTTTCCAAAGAGTCTCAAACTTTTAGAAACTGATCAAAATTTGGATAAAAGTATACATTTCCAATTAACAAAATGCTATCATGGCACACATGCCTCCATAAAAATGTTAAAAGAAATATAATCGTCAATCAATTCCTACGTAACTATAAATTGAACAGCGATAAATATAAATTAGTGTATGGTATACGGGAAATTATAAAATTGGCTAAACTAAAAGAATTCCCAAAAAATTTTCTAATCAAAATCACTAGCAATTTTTTGAAAATACCCAGGAAAGATTGCATTAATCGATTCTTTCAACAAAATTGAATCAAAATTGAAATAAAATATTATGACATATAAAAAAAGTTCTTCAGGTGTTGGAGGGTGTTATTTGCGTGTACAGGTGAGTGCATTTTTCATCTAAACACCTATTTTTATATTGTTACTTGGATTTATCCTGAACTATTTAGTATTGTATTCTGTATTAATCTAGAGTATAGGTATAGATTCTAACTTGGTGTAATCATTTTCGTTTTGTAATCACTTTAATATGCGTTGGTTATAGGGATTAAAAGTTTAAATTTACATAGTGATAGATTGAATTTCTTTCTATTTCATTCCTTTCGTATATTTTAATTGTTAAAGTTGGTTATCAACTCTATAGGTAATTTTGGGCTATATTCTTAAGTATTCTATTTCATTTATAGTGTCTTTTTTGTTGAAATTATTGTGTTGTACATTTTAGTTAGATTGTTCAACTTCTTATTTTCTTGCTGTTAGTTTGGCTAAAGGCACTGATTTATAATTCGGGGATGTACCAGACCACCGAGAGTGTTGCCTTGGCACATAAACATGTTTAATCGGAGAGGGGTGGTCACAACTCCCCCCGGTCACTTAGGTACATCTTCATATTAGTATTCTTTCTGTGGGATTTTTCTATTGTTCATACTGCTGCTGTACGGTTTTTGACTTTTTCTTTTTATGTTTTTTAATATCAAAATTTAATATATATATATATATATATATATATATATATATATATATATATATATATATATATATATATATATATATATATATATATATATATATATATATATATATATATATATATATATATATATATATGTATGTATGTATACATATATGTATACATATATGTATATATATATATGTATATATACATATGTATATATACATATGTATATATATATATATATATATATATATATATATATATATATATATATATATATATATATATATATATATATATATATATATATATATATATAGCGTTGTACCTTGGTATAACATACATTGTTCCTTGTGCCTATGGATTTATATTTTTATTAATCACTTCATACGTATAAATTTCACCCTAATACAACTCTAAATTAGGAGTGTAAACATATCAGGTAAGGAGATGAATTAAAAATTATTATAAACACAAAAACACATACACTTGTATAGTTAAATACATCCTTTAAACAATACTAGTATATATTGTTAGCTGTCAGCCAAAAATACATTCTTTTGAGATTTATCTTAGCCACCTTCGGTTTTTTGGATTTTGGAGCTTCAACACAACATCCTCTTGGTCCGATTCACAAATTGTCTGATTAATATTAAAAAACTCTTGAGATTTCAAGATTCTCATTAGGTATCTTACTTTGAAAAATATATTTGCGAATCTCACCAATTTCTGATAAAATATACTCGATATTTTTGTTATCCAGAGCAGGTCTTAACCGTTAACTTCCGAAAAAAAAGAATTCGGAGTCTGGATATATATTTCTATTTAACAGCTTATACTACTTATTTTAAAGCCGTTTGTTATATTCAATGGCCCGAAAGTTAACGGGAAAGCTTTACCCAACAGCTCAATCACATTGTTGCAGGCCTTCTGACATTACCTATTCTCACCTTCCACTCGTAAATCGCTGCATTATAATAGCACATAAAAGTCCCCCAAACACTCTATTCAACCGGCTGAATTTTATGGCTCATGTGGGGATGTAACATTACGAGTGTTAGATCATTAAAGTTTCCCATCTGAATCAGAGAATATATACATGGCTCTCGTGATTATCCAGCGAAAATGTTTGTCCCATTTTACTTACTAGATGAGCAAAAGTAAGATATTTTTGATAAATAAGTGTTTCCCTTCATTAGCAAAACATATTTCACTTCGTTATTTTGGGAATATGAAAAATGTACTCAGTCCTCATTTCCAAAAATATTTCATTAGCCTCATATGAATAGTTTTAGATAGCAACATGGCTATAACCCACCCTACATCCACCTGGCGTATTCCCTAAAGAGGCAGTCAAAAGTGTGTATAATTTTTTTCGTTATCACAGCGGATGTGGTGTCCAGCGTCAGCATCATTAAGGACACTGGAAATCATAAAACACCGTTTGAAAGTCTCTATGTAACCGCCTGGAAAATCTGAAAAAAAATCTAGATGATTCGAGAAGTTTCGAAGGAACTTAAAAAGGCCAGCACGGAGACAAATATTTCTAGAGAAGTACAGAGCGATGACAGACTGACCGGGGAGCTGTTACTCTGATACAGAGCACCTAATATCATCCCTAGACGGAGAACACCCATCTATAACCCGATATATCTAATCCGACAGAACTGCTATTAGATGCAGATTAGATGTTGTGTATATACAGGGTGTAACGAAACTCTTGGGCAAAACTTTAAGGGGTGATAGTACACATTAAGATAAACAATATTATATAAGAAACTTAGGGTCCCAAACGTCTTCCAAAGGAGATAGACGCCATTAAAGTTTAGGGTCAGAAATTTCAAATGATTATAAAAAAAGGAAAAATGGGTCAATTCGTTAGTGGCTTTAGCTAAAATTATTCTTTCTGTCAGTTTTTTCTTGAAAAATAAATTTAAAGATAAAGTAAAAAAAATGTCGATAGAGGGCGCTTTAGACTTTGGAGTAACGAACAACTATTTTTTACCTTTATTTTTTTATCACATTAAATGCTTTCAAAAGCTTATCCTTAAACTTAAATTTTGAGCTCAAAATCTGATTCGTTGGGGGTGGTTAAGTAGCGCAAACGGAATTGTGTTCAGGAGTTGAAATTTGAAACTCCCTCCCTCCTGAACAGAGTTCAGTTATTCCCGATATTGGCGTCGTAGGACTTTGTGTCGTAGACCAGGCAGCAACTACTACCTCCTAGACGTAAAATAAACTATAGAGGGATAACAAAATTAAAAAATTTATTCATAATACTAGACATGGGCAATTTCTCCTCTCGAAATAATAAAAAAAACAATTTGATGTACGCACGTCGTGCGCATGAATGAAGGTTGAATGAATGATGATACGTAGAAAATGGTACACGCATGATATTCTTGTGGAATCACAAAAACTGCTCGAAAGAGCGCCCTCCAGCAAGGATGGAGGCCTCACACCGCCGGCGGAGGGACTTTCGAACATTAGCAAATACCCCGGGCATCTCCCGGATATCGCCTGCTACGACGGCAATTCTCGCAACCAGTCCTCGTTGGAGTCGACAGGGCTTGCGTAAACAAGACCCTTCATATGGCCTCAGAGGAAGAAGTCTAGACAGGAGAGGTCAGGCGAGCTTGCAGGCCAATTTACCGGACCACCCCGTCCAATCGATCGCCTTGGATATGCTGTATCCAATGCACTTCTCACATTTGAGCTTAAATGTGCAGGAGCTCCATCATGTTGGAGCCACATACGAGCCTTTATGTTGGCTGGAACACTTTGCAGCAAAACTGGAAGCACCTCTTGTAGGAATACCAGATAAGTTCCGCCGTCCAGGCGTCTTGGCGGAAGATATGGCCCGATCAAATGATCGTGGATAATTCCGGCCCACACATTGACGCTGAAACGGCGTTGATATGAATGAGGGCGGGTGCCTGGTCTACGACCGAGCATCCAAAATCGTGAATAACAGAACTGCATACAGGGGAGGAGGGGGGTTCAAATTTTACCTCCTGAACACTGTTGAGTTTTCGCGACATAACCACCCCCAACGATTCAGATTTTGAGCTCAAAATTGAAGTTTAAGTCTAAGCTTTTGAAACCATTTAATCTAATACAAAAAATAACAGTAAAAAATAGTTATTTGTTACTCCAAAGTCTAAATCGCCCTCTATCGGCATTTTTTAATCTTTATCTTTAAAATTTATTTTCCAGAAAATCTTGACATAAAGAATAATTTAAGCGAAAACAGCAAACGAATCGACAAATGTTCCCGTTTTTTATGATCGTTTGAAATTTCGGACTCTAAACTTTAATAGCGTCTATCTCCTTTGGAAGACGTTTGGGACCCTAAGTTTCCTATATAATATTGTTTGTCTTGATGTGTACTATCACCCCTTAAAGTTTTGCCCAAGAGTTTCGTTACACCGTGTATATATATATATATATATATTATATATATATATATATATATATATATATATATATATATATATATATATATATATTTTATATATATATTTTATATATATCTATTATATATATATATATATATATATATATATATATATATATATATATATATATTTTATATATATATTTTATATATATCTATTATATATATATATATATATATATATATATATATATATATATATATATATATATATTTATATTATATATATATCTATTATATATATATATATATATATATATATATATATATATATATATATATATATATATATATATATATATATATATATATATATATATATATATTTATATTATATATATATATATATATATATATATATATATATATATATATATATATATATATATATATATATATATATATATATATATATATATATATATTTATATTATATATATATATATATATATATATATATATATATATATATATATATATATATATATATATATATATATATATATATATTGTGTGGCCCAGTTCATTTAACGTTAAACATAATTCTTACTAGTAGAAACTAACTGAACCACACAGCAATTATGGGATAAATGATTCAAAGACAGCTCATAAGGTCGCTGGGTTTTTCCCATGACTGTATTCTGGATACTAAGAATTCGATGTTCAACAGGTTGAAAAACTTCAATGATGACAAATTGACAATGCTCAAACTTGTTAATGATGACAAGCATGTTGAAAAAACTGACTTTATTGAAAGGCGAAAACTCAGCTGATACAAGGCAATGTTTGGATACGCACGCGGAAGAATGTCGGCATTTGTATTCTTGAAACTTGAAGAAGTATTCCAACAGCAATTGGCATGAAAATTGCTCTCGCAGTACATCAATACAACCCATAGAACGGCGAGCAAAAAAAACACGACATTCCTCCCTACAAGACTACATGCAACGGATTAAATCGCGGGAAGGAAGATTAGCGATGGCAAAAACTGCCGCAGTATCGCCCTCTACTGACAATTAAAATCCAACATTTATATATATATATATATATATATATATATATATATATATATATATATATATATATATGTGTGTGTGTGTGTGTGTTTGTTTATTTATTTACAAGTTTTATAAATACCATATTTCCATATTCTTTCCCCTCAAGAGCGTTGTATGGATCTCAATGAAAAAGTACCATCTCACCTTTTAACGTTAGAACTAGTCCGGATGAAGAATAGCTCCCGCTAATGTTTAAGAACAATTTTATTTCTCCTGAGTAAGGTTTCTCAACACTTTCATAACGTTTAACGATTTGTTTCCAGGGAGGCGGAAATTTTTAGCGCTGCTGTCAGGGCAATAAAGTCGGCTCCCAAAGAATTTATTATAACTATTACGTATGAAACTTATTTTCCGTAGAAATTTCTCCAGAAATTAAATATTTAACATTGCAAAGTATTATAAGTTTCTCATGGGAAAAAATACCTTTACGTTAAAATAATTCTATGTTATTATTTGATATTGGAGGTCGTAAATCTTCTTAAATGCTATTGCGTTTTAGCAAACCTGGGGTACCCTTATTTCTCGTACAAAGAGCATTGAATGATATTTTTAACACATCTCTGGACATGCTGACAACAGGAATTATCAGTCATATTAATATATTACGTAACATTATATTTTTTAATCCTTTCTCGTAGGCAATAAAGTAGTTATAATGTTTTAACTAAACTACAACATTTTCATTTGAAGAAGATGTAAATTAAATGTATTCCAGTGACGTGTACTAGATTTCTTGTTTTGTATTAACGTTTTCAGCACAATTTTCCGAAAATGTTTTTTATTACCTAATGAAAATATTTTCCCAATGAGAAAAATTAAAGTTAGTTCTTATTAAGGACTCTTTACAATATAAATAAAATTATAGATTTTTGTTCTATAAACATTGTGGGATTTGACTAAAAATTTATCTTTTAATATCTTGTTTAAAACTATACTTAACATCGTTTTACAATTGTGTTATTAAGTATTTAAATTGTATTAATCGTCATTTATATATATATTGTGCCCGCTATAAATGGCTTAAGTTTAAAACAGTGTTTTAAACATACCGAGTTATTCGCTTTTATGCCAATCAGAGAACAATAATTTCGACTTGAGTCTTTTGTGCGAAGAAATGTACTTTTGTATACAAAATTGATAAAATTAAGCCTTTTATACAAGTCAAAATATTTTTGTTTATTTTTATCAATACCCTTTAGGATTAAAGTTTTATCGAAATAATTTCTTACTGTTCTAAAAACTGATAAGGAATATATGTTCTTGTGCTCACCTTCAAAGGAAGCATTGTTTACCCACCTATATAACAACCAACTACTTAAAAATGTAGTTAGAGAGCGTCCGATGTGGATGGGTCCATGGCTTCCTGACAATGTATCTGCCGCATCAGGTAGAGAAAAAACTGTTTTCATTAACGTAGTGAGCCCATTCTACTAATTAGTTAAAATATTGGTTTGAATTAAAAGAAAAAATAAGTAAAACTCATATATTTTCTAATGATATTTTAAACAAAACACATATGCTATTTAAGGACACATCTGGAGACAAAAACTGAGAAATGCCACAACTTAATAAGCCATAAACAACTGATAAGGGAGACGGCTACTTATGTTTCGGCCATCTCAATTGCTCATGAGTCTGTGACAGTCATTGCAAAGTTTCTCAGTCTGGTGATGAACTTGAGTGAATCGAATTATATGCAATCGTCCCCATCTTTACTTGATTGTGGATTAGTCAGAAGCCGTTTTTCTACACTATTTACTATTAAAAAGTGTACTTCTTATAGAGAATTTTAACATGACAAAAATAAGGTGTTTATTAAATATTCGTTGCTGTAAATGATGGAAAATTAAAAAATGATAATCTAAATTTAAAGTATTTGTTAAACTCTAAACTATCTTTAACTCCTTCCTTCTCGCTCCCGCCAAAATTTTGGGGTGAGGTTTCGCCTTCTATTTCTCGTGTCCGTGATATTTCCGGGCTGGATTGTTTAAAGGTAACGCAGGAAAGAGATTGAAACAATCCATTTCATTTACCCTGAAAAATTTGTTTTTCTTATTTTACATACCAGAGGGCAGTACCAGACTATTTACAATGTAAATGGGGATGGGGTTTTTTTAAAACTAGATGTGGCAGCTCGAGAAATAAATGGCATCCTCTCGAAAAAAATAGGCTTTTTATTACCGTTTTCTTGAAAATTATGCGATCATTAAGGAGTTAAATAAAATGCTAAATACAGTGAAAATTTAATTACACTGTACAAAAATATTGAGGAATATTTCTTCATCACATTTAAGATAAATAGTAATTACAAACGATTTATTCTAGCATGTTTTAATAGTGAATCAGTTAATAAAAAATTAATAAGAATTTATTAATTGCAACACATTCTTCATAAATAATAAATGGAATCTGTTCCAAATATGAAGAAGGAAAATAATTTTCTGCTCCCCGGTTCGCATTAAAACATTAATCAAACTTCTAAACATTCCGTGGTTTGATATATGAAGCAACCTTTCAGAATTAGACAGGTAACAACACTGAGGATCGCATCGGGGCAGAAAAAGAAATATCGGATTTCATTTGGAGATTATAAAGTTCTAGCACCCACCACTATAGAACTCTTTATCCGTTGTACCGACGTATTCAATTACTTTAATGAATCAGCCGTTCCTCCCTCTAGAATTTATTAGAATCTCGTTCTGTAAAACCAATTCTGAGATTGCATGATCCATATTAAGTGCTTTCTCAAGTTGAGTTTTCTTAATTAAGTTTGCCGAGTTGTTTGTAGCTAGCAGAGAATTTTATTAGATTTTTCTGATAAAAGAATCGATTTTGATCTTAGTTAATGATGTTATGTGAAATATTTCGCAGGATGTAAAAACTTTTTTTTTAAGATGGTATTTTTATGCTAGTACGAAATATGTTATTTATTCATGCAAATAAACAATTGCAGCTAATATTAGCAGTTTAATACATAGACACACACACATACACACACACACACACACACACACACATATATATATATATATATATATATATATATATATATATATATATATATATATATAAAGACGAACATCCATATATCGTAGCAAATTGCCGGAAAGAAATTCGATATATACAAATTTCGATATATTGAATTGAGCTTAGTTTTATCATAATTCTCCTAAAAAAATTAAAGCTAATTTTCGTATACGAAACTCCATTTCTAATTTATATGCGAATCCCATTAAATGAAAGTTAATAACTAAAAAATGAATTAATATGAAAGATTTATTAAGTACTACATACCTTTAAAAAACAATAATCCAGACAGTGGTTACGACGATCACAGTTACAATCTTTAAAAAAAAAAAGACTACGAATATCTTCTAAACAGCCAGTTTTGCGGAAAGTTCAAAGAAATGTTCGTATTTATTCAGTCCACTAAAAATTAATCAGGGACATTTTCCTCGAATTGAAGTCTACGACATATTGTTTCGAAAGCCAAAAATTGGGAGATTTTATTCTAAGTGGAATAAAATCTCCCAATTTGTCTTGAAAAAAATTTAGATATATAGAGATTTTTTCGATATATAGAAACAATTTTTCTATGTAATGAAAGTGGAGATTTGCTAAGAGTTCGATATATAGAAAATTTCGATATGTGGAAGTTCGATATATGGAGGTTCGACAGTGTATATATATATATATATATATATATATATATACACTGCTGGCCACCCAAATTGCAACACCAAGAAAGACAAGAGATATCACATCAAAATTTATTTTGTAGATAACATGTTGACCAAGTATCAAATGATTAAATTTATAGACATCTGTAAAGTGTGGTTCCTGCCAAAATCAGTAGCCAGAGTAGCCGCTATTGTTGGAGATCACTGCTGCCACACGCCTCGGCATTGCTTCAAAGAGACTTTGGAGGAGTTCTTGGGGTACAGAAGACCAAGCAGCTTCCACACGTTACCAAAGTTGATCTGCTGTGGCAGCTGGGGATGGAATCTGGGTCAATCGTAGAGCAACCATGGACCACATGTTTTCTATCGGCGAAAGATCCGGAGAGCGATGCGGCCAGGGAAGCAATTCAATCTGGCGATTGACGAAGAACCGTTGGACAATGCGTGCCACATGTGGTCGCGCATTATCCTGTTGAAATATGGCTGTCGGCAAGCCCTGAAGGTAAGGAAGGACAACTGGCTCCTACACCTCGGAGATGTAGCGCTGGCTATTTAAAGTACTGGCAATGCGTACTAGAGGTGTGCGAGAGTGATATCCAATACCTCCCCATACCATAATACCCGGTGCAGGACCAGTGTGGCGGTGCATAACGCAGCTGTTCAGCATCCTCTCTTCACGGTGTCTCCAGACTCGAATGCGACCATTGTGGTGTTGCAGACAGAAGCGTGACTGGTCAGTAAAGACAATTTCATTCCATTCTGCCGTCCACATCCTTCTGTCATCGCACCATTGGCGTCGGAGACGTCTGTGGTTCTGTGTCAAGGGTAGACAAAGCAATGGACGTCTTACGGACAGACTACTCTGCTGTAAACGGCGTCGTATAGTATGCGCAGACACTGGATGATGCGTTACAGACTGTATGTGCTGTGCTATGGTTCGTGATGTGACTGAGCGATCCGTCACTGCCATGTGCACAATTTGCCTGTCATCACGTGAAGTGGTGCGCTGAGGTGGATGAGATCGAACACGCCGGTCCGTCGTACCCTCCTGCATCCAACGATCACATATCCGCATTACAGTTGTTTGGTTTCGTCCAACACGACTACCGATTTCCCTGAAAGATAATCCACAATCTCGTTAGGCCACTATCCTTCCTCTGTCGAACTCGGATACTTGATCAAAAGATTATCACTGTTTTCGACGAGGCATAATTGATCGTTTTTTTTGAAAAAACCACAAGAAACACACAATTGCCGAACTTGAAATCGTCGAAATCTCCAAGCCTTAAATAGCGCTTTGAAGTGGCGCCACAGGCGTGCGTGATGTGCGTCTGCGCTGAAATGCTAATCATTTGCATATCTCACCTCCGCTAATGCATGTTGTAAATTTCATGTTATTTGCATGTTTCCTTCAGGGTGTTACATTTACAGTGGCCAGCAGTGTGTATATATATATATATATATATATATATATATATATATATATATATATATATATATATATATATATATATATGACGCGGATAATAATCTCGTACTCCCTCCTACTCATTTCTTACTCTAAAAATATGCAGTCAGTAAATCGTAGGCCTCTGGAATTAAATACAATCAAGTTACACCTAAATCTTATATATATATATATATATATATATATATATATATATATATATATATATATATATATATATATATATATATATATATATATTATAGATAGATAGATAGATAGATTGATACAGATATTCTTAAACATTATAAGGAATATATAATGAATCAGTCCATCGTCTTCGTTGAATTTATAAGAATCTCGTCTTGTGTAACCATTTCTGAAATTGCGAGATATTAATTGCTTTCTCAAGTTAAATGATTTTCTTAAAGTTCACTGGGTAGTTTGTTACTAGAATAAATGTTTATTAGATCTTTCTGATAAAAGAATCGACTTTTATCTTAGATATTGATATTAAGGGAAATATTTCACAGGAATCATAAAGTATCTTGTGAAGAAAATATTTTTGTTATCTTGTAAAATGCTTTATTTATCCATGTAGATAAATTATTGCTGCAAATATTGGTCTACATTTTTATAATACTAGGAAAATTTTTAAGTTTTATTAAAACTGTAATTAGGTTGTGAAAGTAAGTAAAACGTTAAAAAAACATCATATGATACTATTTGTATATATTTAAAAAAAAAAGCAACTTTACATCTTATAGTAGCTTTTTCACACTTTTCTCTGTTGCACACATTTATACAATTCCAACAATTAACCCCTAAATAATCAGTTTATATTTTCTTTCACTTTACAGATCACAATAATCTAACATTTTCTTTAAACAATTTTATATATTTTAATAACTTTCGTGTCTCTACTATAAGCATTTAGCTTCCTTCCTAAAAGTGCCTTGTATGAATTATGATTGCTCTTTTTCTTGGCGTATATTGCGAAAGTGAAGCAAATGTTAAATGGGACTCCTTTACTGCAATTCTCAACCTAACGTGTGAAAAGTGCTTAAATAATAAAACTTGAAATCATAAAATATAACTTTAAAACTAAGGCATAAGTTTTATAAGGGATATTCTGTCTACTTTTCTTACATAATTTAACACAATTTTCGTGAAATTAAATTTTTCTTGGTTTATGGTATCAGTTTGGTTTGTGTACTCTCCAGTTCCATTATTATCACCTTAAAAATAGTGTACAGATTTTTAATTGTGTTCATATCCAACAACACATAGAGTTCCTTAACCGTTTTCAGACATTTTCCAATAGTTTTTTAAGCATATATAAATTGCGAAAATGTAAAATGAATTGCAGATGAAATAATTCTACTTTCATCTGTTTAATTACGGCAACTTAGATTTTTATATAACATTCATATTTCCTGGTTAATATTTTATTGAAAATTATCATTACATCTCCAAGATGGTAGGTTTTTCTTTTTACAACAATTTCATTTTGCATAAGAGAATAATTTTATTTTCATTAAATTTCTCATAGAAATTAATTGGCCACCACCCATTTCTCACATTCTGTATCTTGCAAAACACTTGGGTACTTTAAGAACTGAGTATTCAACCTACAGTGTTGGGGATATGTCGGCTGATGATTGTATTACAGGGTTATTCAAAACTCCATGTACAAACTGTTAGGGGAGGTAGAAAACTCAAAAACCAAACAGTATCACGTAGAAATGTATGACCGGAAACGCAACCTGACGCTGGAGGGCGCTGTTTACTTAATCGGACCATACCTCTTACCAACCCCACTGGATGGCCGATAATATCGCATTTTTCTGTAGGAGGTAGAAAGCTCAAAATCAAAACAGAATCACGTAGGAATGTATGACCGGAAACACAAACCTGATCAGCTAGAGTATAAACAAAGATGCAGAAATGAAAAGCCAACATTCATGCATCTTTGTTTATCATCTAGATTTAGATGATCATGTTCCGGACATCCAGTGGGGGTTGGGAAGACTAATGGTTCTATTAAGTACACAGCGGACTTCAGTGTCTGGTTTGCGTTTCCGGTAATACATTCCTATGTGATTCTGTTTTGTTTTTATGTTTTCTACCTCCCCTAAAATTTTGTACGTGGAGTTTTGAATCATTATGTATAATAGTTTTCACTGTTTATCCTCGCATTTTTTTAAGAATTATAGAGATATACGAGTGTTAGCCTTCTGAACAAACTCTTTTAAATTTTCTTTATAAGAACTACAGAAACTATCTCCACCACGCTTTATCCCATTTATTTTGTTAACATAAAATACAACTGGTTAGACTCGAGAGTTTAGCCTGGAACTTTCTACTAATCGAATAGGTATATTGATCTCAACCCAACTTACACAGGTCATGGTTTTCTCCAATAAGCCTACCATCATTTTATTAACTTCTTCAATAAATTATCCTATTTCAAAGACCATGACTACTTCATTCAGGATGATTGCTGGTCTAAGCGTTTCTGTATATATAGGTCTCTATGAGGCCGACCTTCAGTCTTTATCAATTAAAAGAACTGAAAACATGGCCAATAATTTATATAGACGTTTTAGCTACCATGTTGTATTCCCAAAAATACAATAATATTTATTGTTTGGAAACAAAAGAACAATATTTTTTCTTTCAAAAACAGAAAATTTTGCCATACCCCTGTATGGGGGTATTTTGCCATACCCCTGTATGGGCGACTTGTTCTTACCACTTCGTTCTGCCCCTGTATGGGGCAGAACGAAGTAGTAAGAACAAGTAATTATAAAAATATATAAAACTGGTGTAAATGCAGACGCAATAAATTTGCGCTATATTTATCTATTTTTCAGTGATTATGAAGGTTTATCTACAGTTTTCATTCATTGTGTCATTTTCTTAAGCCTATTCAGAAAATAGACACAATAAGACAGCCTTATTTGTTAAGACAGCGGTCTTCACCCTCTGCCGACTCGTCCCTTTCGCACTTTCTTTAAGTTTTGGAATAGGCATTAGAATTTCAGTTGAAACATCAAAAGAAGAGGCCCTGTTGTCAGTTGTCATCCAAGAGCATCCAGGAGTGGCACAATTAGCCTCATTATATCGGACCTTCTTAACCCCTTCGGCCCTGATGTCCTATTATTAGAACACATCTTTACATTATTCTATATTTCTCATTTTCAAGAATTTTTACCTCAAAACCGAGTGTCTTACTAATAATACATGGAAGAATGGCTGTACGCTATTATTTTTGCTCAGTAGATCGCAGTACGTCCCCAGCAGAGAAGATAATGGAAGCGTCTAGCCATTTGCAGCCAAAAGGTAAATGCATCTTTTATTAGTTCTCAAAATATTATTATATATAATTCCCTGCAACTTTAAAAAATTCCATAGTACAAATTATACTCTTTATGCCCAATTCTGTGCTTTTAACTAAAAAATTAATTAGAAATTGCATTACAAATGGAAATCTAATGTTTGTTCTACTAATAGGACACCAGGCCTTAGAGCAAACAAGGTGTATTTTTATACATGTTCTATTAATAGTACACCAGGTGCCTATTAGTACAAAACTTATATTTTGTTTTAGGATAAAACAATATTTTCTCTAAAAATATTGAGTTTTAGGTATAATTCGGATATTTTAAGGTTTTCATTTAATAATTAACTGTATATTTTTGTCTGTTTATTACTAATTACCCACATTGAAATTCATTTTTATTTCTTTGTAGCCAATATGCGAAGTAAAAAATTGTAATTGAAAGAAACCATTCAATGCTTAAACAGTCTTGAGGATTCTGATTTAGAAGATATAAACATAGATGGGTCTGAAGATGAATGGCCATCAAATTCTCCTGATTTGTCTCACCTGATATCAGATGAAGAGAAGAAGGTGCATCTACACACAAGCGAATCAGCTCCCCCCGTCGCCTCTTGACACATTTTGGTGTCGATTAGCTCCCCCTTCAACGTGGGAGAAGTATATCGTGGCTTTGATCATTCGTCTTAAAACCACCATCCGGGGAGGTCTGGGGCGAAGCTTCAAAGGCTCGAGGAACGCCATAAAATCTCCTCTCGGTGATGGAACCAATAAATCATTGCTTTCACCTACACTTCGCTCTCTGTTTCGCGAATGTGTGCTTGCAGGGTGATAGTGAAGACGAACATGATGCAACTACTTCAAAAATTGTTAAAGAAAAAAAAACCTATTCGTTGGGCTAAATCGTATGATTGAAAGAAGTCCAAGGCAACAGAGATGCAAATAGGAAGGTTGTTAATACAAAACTACTTCATTTTGCGAGAAATGTGACTTATTTTTATGTTTTAATGTACAAAGAAATTGTTTCAAAATGTTTCACACAAAATAATTGTAAACTCTACTTAAAATAAATTTTCTCTTTTTACTTAATTATAGCCTGGTGTCCTACTATTAGAACATTTTTTAATTAGTTTGGTAATTGGCAGAACGTTATAATATTTTATATTTAAGATACTTACCTATAGTGTAGCATATCTAACCACTCATTGATTTTTTATCTGCCCAATTAAAAATTCAGGGCCGAAGGGGTTAACTTGAGTGTCATCATTAGAGTTGGTTGAAACCTCTCCAACTCTATCATCCAACCTGATAGGTATGATTCTTGCACCAAATGTTGCTTCGGGTTTGCGAACAGATAAAATAGGATGTATCTTAAGGAATTTACCCAATTTTGGCTTGCGATTACCTTTTGAAATCTATGACCAAGGCCATTTCTTACAGCCAACAAATAAGTTAGGCTACGCAACTCTTTCATTGTTAAACCGACTAACCTAGACTCCATAGTTTTTAAATAGTTAACGAGCACAAGTTCCTGCTCTTCCGTAAATACATTTTAAAATTTTCCAGCCATTTTATCAATCTTATAGTCAGGGTTTCCCTGTCTTTTTTTAACGTATCTTCCCAGAGTAGATTGGGGAACATCAAACTGGTTCGAAGCCTCCAAATACCCAGATTGGCCAGAAATAACCACCTCGACAGCATTGTTAATTACCACAGTATACCATGATTGCTATTTGCTTTTTTCTTATAGTTTCGAACTATCTGAAATCCAAAGAAAATATTGGGGGCTTACTAAAAACATCTCTTAGTTAGTAACATTGCGGGGCGGAACGGGGAAGTAACCCATTACGCCCCACCCGTCCCCCCCCCAGGGACACGATTTAGTTTAGGGAGGTAAGGTCCCTCGATAAAGATACGTAAACAAAAGTTTAACTACACGAAACTAAAGACAACTAAACGTACTTCAAGCAGGTACTAATTATAGTTGTAATGTAAGCAAGTATGTATACGTTATATTGGTTACAAATTCCTCAGAAGTTACAATACAGGAGACAAAAGCACACAACTAAAAATTCACGCACTAACGCTCGAGAAAACTAGACTAACATGGCTGCCATAGTTGAGCAGCAATAGGTTGCTCTAGATCTACTTATTGCCACTCGTTGGCAGTACCTCCTTGACACCGAAAAACGTCGAACTTCATTCCGTCCCGATACCGCGTGTTCAACTACTTATGGCATTTTATGGATAGTTATATTTTATTACTCTCATAACTTTAAAGCACATTGAGCTAAATAAAAAGCCGTAAAATTTCTGCCCCCAGTCATATTATGAAATTCTGAATATGAATTAAAGAGTTAAAATTTTCTTCACCCTATAATCCTATTGCTGTTTCAGACGTTTATTTCCCAAAAAACAACAGCTCATCTTTACATGTGAATATGTACAGAAAAAATCGTGCGCTTATATTTATGTAACATCCGTTTCATTTCCTTTAAAATATAAAATATGTTGCTGTTTATGTTTCTTTTAACTTAATATGCAAATGTATTGCTAAATGTTTAAGGCATATATTTAACTTTCCTCTAATCTTCCTAAATTAAAAACCTTAACAGTTTGTGAGGTAAATTCATGACGTTTCATGGAAAGTTATATATCGTTACTCTCATAACTTTAAAACACATCTACTTAAATAGAAGACTCAGGCAGCTAAATATAACAAAGTGAAATTTCTGCCCTAGTCTTCTATTATGAAATTCTGAATACGAAAATGAAGGGTCATAACTTTCTTCACCCTATAATTATGTTGCCGTTTCAGATATTTATTTCCGAAAAAACAACAGCTCATCTTTACATGTGAATATGTACATAAAAAATCGTGTGCTTATATTTATGTAACATCCGTTTCATTTCTTTTAAAATATAAAATATGTTGCTGTTTATGTTTCTTTTAACTTAATATGCAAATGTATTGCTAAATGTTTAAGGCATATATTTAACTTTCCTCTAATCTTCCTAAATTACAAACCTTAGCAGTTTGTGAGGTAAATTTATGACGTTTCATGGAAAGTTATATATCGTTACTCTCATAACTTTAAAACACATCTACATAAATAGAAGACTCAGGCAGCTATATATAAGAAAGTAAAATTTCTGCCCTAGTCTTCTATTATGAAATTCTGAATACGAAAATAAAGAGTCATAACTTTCTTCACCCTATAATTATGTTGCTGTTTCAGATATTTATTTCCGAAAAAAACAGCTCATCCTTACCTGTGAATGTGTCAATAAAATTTGTGCGTCTATATTCCTGTAAAATCCGTTTCATTTCCTTTAAAATATAAAATATGTTGCTGTTTAGGCTTCTTTTAACTTAATATGCAAAATATATTGCTAAATGTTTAAGGCATATATTTAACTTTCCTCTAATCTTCCTAAATTACAAACCTTAGCAGTTTGTGAGGTAAATTTATGACGTTTCATGGAAAGTTATATATCATTACTCTCATAACTTTAAAGCACATCTACTTAAATAGAAGACTAAGGCAGTAAAATTCCCTGCGGTAATAGCTCATTAGAAAGCACATAAACCAAATTGCGATATATTGCTTTTATAATCACTAGATCTTTCTAACATTGATCTCAGCATTCAGACATTAATAAAGCCAACGAGACACATTTCTCACAAAATAAAATGATCCTTTCCGCCCGAGGTATTTAAGTCAGTGTTTATGTTGGAGAAAATTTAAAGACATTTCCGCGCATTACGCTATTTTCCATTTATTTCACGTATTTACTTAATTAAGGCAGACTTTATTTATGTGCCTGTAACTTTAACCATATTATGAAACTGGAAGTTAACTACGTGTTGAATGCTCCAATTTATCTCTATATTCCTCTTGCGATGGTATGACGGGGAAGTTCCACATACTTTTTAATTCTTTTAATTTGTTTTCATAATTTTGACTTAGAATTTGCCTGTTTACCTCGATTAATCTTTCCATGACTTTTATGTTCGCAGTTATGTGAAGGAAAATTTCCATTTCTTTTTAATTACGTAACACACTTTTTAGCTGATATTCATAAAAAAATTTTGTATTCCCGTCAAGAGGTTAACTTTTCATCTTTTCTAAATATTCTGTAATATATTTGTTTATTAAAGAAGCACATGTTTGCTTATTGTTTTTCGTTTTACAGTGCCTAATTACAGTATTAAAATTATGTCCACAATACATATATACAAACATGCATATACACTCGTTGGAAAAAACAAAACCGGGTTGAAACTACAGAATAAAGTTTTACATATTAAAAATATAATGCAGAATATATTTTTCGACGCAATCATCTCCTTTATTTTTATATTTGTTGAGGTGTGGCACCAGTTTTTCTTTGCCATCTGGGAAGAATTGCCGTCCAATGTGAGATAGCCAATGTTGGGTTGCAACTTTTACCTCCTCGTCAGTCACATGTCGTCGAAGACATCAAAGTCACATGGTGCGATTCCACACTTAAACTTTTTCAAAAGATTCCTCGTCGCAGTTTCGACATGTGGTCTCGCATTATCATTCATGCAAGAGCACAATGCCTTTTGATAGTTTACCTGGTTGTCGATCTTTAAGCGACTTTCGCAACCACTTCAGGGTTTCATAATAAGCGTTAATTGTGGCAACCTTCGGCAATAATTCGGCACTACACTTTCTCTGCAACTAACTTATTGACTGACCATCGTGTATGTGTGTGTGCGTGTGACTGTGCATTGTAAAATGGATAATGTACATGTATATGAATACTAGCATATGAACGTTCCTCTACAAACAAGCATTTAAGTATTAAATAAAATATTTCAATTTTAATTGGCGTATTCTTTTTGTTAAAAAATGCTCCTATCGAACCTACTGTCATAGCATAGGGGATTCTTCCATAGTGAATATTTTTCTGTAAAGAAACAATAATGTTGAAACTCCTGTCTATGAATTTAAACTGTTAAATATTCTCCACTTAAAAGAAATTGGTACATTAATATTTCGACAACTCAGATGGACAAAAAACTGTAAAAAAATGTTTCATCATACGACCAAATTCGTTTATTCAGAAGTTTCGGACGGATCCAAAACCAAATATTGGGTACTACACAAAGTATAATCAATACCAACATTTTTGGAATATGCCTGATTGGTTGCTTGGTTTAACAGCTAAACAAAGGAGAACAGCTGGTAAGAGATGCTGATCCAAATCCAGAATCGGGCTCAGAATATAAATAGGAAAATATATCATAGAATTTACAACAAATGAGTCAATATTTGAAAGCATCTGTATTTATTTACCCATATCAAAGGCAAGGACTGTAAGTTCCTTTTATGGCTAGAATGTGAATGGTTGTTGTTCGCCAATTCGGGACACATGTCAATGATGACATTCGCACCAAATCAGCGAGAATAGTTGGCTGATTCCAATAGGTGCAACGTATAGATAAACCAGCACTACACCTTCGTGCCACATCAATTTTGACCGAGGAAACCCATGGGGCGAGATCTTAGAGGATCATATCTTCTCCCCCACTCTGTGACCTCATATAAGGACTTCCCGGTTTACGGCATTTAACGTGCCAATTTCTGGCCTAGAAACGAATGTATTTAGTGGGATTCCAAAGGATTCGAATCGAACACCCCCAGTTCCATGCCGCTACCACTATGGCGCTTAGGAACCCTAGAAGGGGAATCGTTAAAATAAAGAAATGAAAGTGTACCTCCTATAAAATTCCCAAATATATATATTAAAATAAATTAACCATAAGCACGAGTAAAATAAATTACCTTAAAGAATTCTCTTCAAAATACGAAGAGACTATTAATCGAAACACTCTTGCACCACAATATTTGAAATTGTATGTTAGATATTATCTTAAATTTTGGTCTAGCTATCATACCGTGCAGATTCTCGACGCTATGGCGACTGTTGTTTAGAACCTTTTTTTCCCCCTTAAGACTTAATACGTTCGCTACCTCAGCTGACCTTCCTCGTTTATTATATCAAATACTGACTTTGTTGTTTACACTATTTGAGAAAATTTCATTATTTTCGATTCATTATTTCATCATTAGTTATGTTTGCTTCCTATTTATGATTCCATTATTTCATTACATAAATTATTTTTGGAAAAATTTCATTGTTATGCAGGGGCTCTCAGTAACCTTTTGTTTGAATTTTATTGGTAATAAACGCTTTAACAGAATTTATCTGCGCGCAATTTATGGTAAACTTTCCTGTATATATCACTTACGCATCTGTAATATATAAATTTCTATTAATAATAACACAATTATAGATTTTATGAAGATTCGTACACTTTTGGTGTTATCGAAAATGCATTTTAAATGTCGGTGACTAAATTTTCTCTGTCTGACATGCTATCCTTTTAATATAGGGTCGAAAATATTTTACAAAATTAAAACAATTACGTATCTACTTGCATACAGAATCTCCTCTCTCTGTGGGAGTGTATATATATATATATATATATATATATATATAGTGCTTGATGTCTAGAAATAGAGGTCCCGGTACGGTAACCTTCCGGGGTGGGGGTTGGGTGGGAGGGGGTATTCCAAATTATTGGCCTGAAAAAAAAAAAAAGAAATCGTTGGTTATACAAAAACTTGAACATTGTATTTAATTCCAAATTTTATTTTGCTAGACAAGTATACAAAAAGTTGAAGAATTTAAATACCTTGGCACTATAACTAATGAGAAAAATAAACTAACAACATAAATTTATAACAGAATTAAAATGACTAATAAATGGTTCTTTGTGCTGAGAAGACAATTGAGATCTAACCTCCCAAAACTAAATTAAGAATTTATAAGACACTAATACTACATGTCTTACTTTACGAAGTGAAACATGGACCTTGAGCATAGACAGGCAGCGCTCACTGGGCTTATTTGAGAGAAAAATCATCAGGACTATCTTTGGCCAGTGCAGGAAGAAGGAAGTTGGCGAACCAGATATAATTTTGAACTGTATAGGCTTTATAGGAAATCACAAATAACACAAGTCTTCCGCAGTAATAGATTAAGATGGCTTGGCCATGTTTGGAGAAGCTCGGAAAATAATCCCTCTAAGATTTTGACATTTAAAAAACCTGAGGGATTCCGAGAAAAATTGGAGAGGAGTCGTCGCAGATAGAAGACGCTGGAAGGAGCTCGTGGTTGAGGCAGCCAGAACCTGTAAGAGGCTGTTGTGCTTCTGCTTGTGAAGAAGAAGAAGCCGAAGACAAGTACAAAAATGTGTTATAGAAAAGTAATAAAAGCAGTAAAAAGCACAGTTTCATGATTGCTTAAGTATTGTGCCCATCCTAAAAGATTGTACAAAATTTCAACATGTTTTCATCATACATCTTGTCTCTTGACCTCTCCTTACTCTTGCCGGCTAATGCTGAATGGTGTCCAGACACAAGCCAAGAGCCAATATACTTAGTTGGGTTAAAGAGCCGAATAGGAGGTCCATTGATCTTTACAAACAACAGGCCACAAACTGTTGCAATATTCAGTGATGATCTCAATGGTGTGACAATGAGGTTCATATGTGGAAACCTCTTTCACATTCACTCGACAATATGGCTATTGAATTGACTGACTGTTTCAACGGGTTGAGACCTTCCGGGAACACTCTGAAGTGGAGATACTCTCGGAATCCTGTAATTAGTTGCCTTTAATTAAGTTTGAACTTGGAGGCAAGTTTCCGCATTTCAGTTTCCCCAAACGTTATTGGGACATTTTGCGGCCAGTTTTTTTCATCAATTACTTTGATGGTGTCAGCAAGCTCAAAGTCTTTTTCACTCAGCAGTCTTGTTTCAATAGACTTTTTAATTGTCTTTTAAAACTTTTCGGAGTTCCAAGGCTGGTTGTATTTTCCTACCTTCTTTTTCGACGAGAGGAACTCCGAAAAAAGACAAGTTGTTTACTGCTTCTTGAGCCATCGATGAGTAAAATCCTGGAACTGATTTTCTTTCCTCAAACAAAGAAGCTGTAATTTTTAACTTTTTCTTTGCATAACTTAGATCAACTTTGAGATGTTGCAAAGCTTCACTTCACTCTGAGAGCTCTTGTAATGTATCACCCATGAAACCGGGGTCTAAAATGAAATTGGTTTCAGGTTTCCTTTTGAGGAGACCTTCAAGCCTACTTTTTTATTTGCTATCTCTGGTTGGGTCATTTGAAGCTTCTTTAAAGTGATGGACTAGTGCGTCATAAGACCTCCAAACGGCTGACACAGACTTGAAACCAGACGCAACCCAACGTGTGCTCAAAACTCTTCCGATTTTTAAAAGTTCTGTCTCTAGTAAACATGCACAGGTTCGCAGTTCCCTGCTGATCTTTGGTAAAGAATGATACACAACATACAGTTTTTCGATGAAGGATTTAAATCTATCAACTCCTGAAACTGACTGAGCTACGTCAGACACTGAAAGCTCAATCATGTGGTTAGCGCAGTCCCAAACAAAAACACAAGGGAATTTTACACAAAATAATGCTCCAACATCTTTGTTTTTACCAAAAACAGTAACAGCTCCGTCACATGTTAAGCTTGTTAAGTTTTTACTTAAAAACGTACCAGTTATTCTATTAGAGTGAAGAGAGTTATTCAAAGAGTCAAATACTGACTTTGCAGTAAAACCATCAAGTTCTACTAAATCTAAAAAGACGTTGGTAGAACCACACATACCAGTTTTTGGCAAAGGACACCGAACGTAAACAAATAAACTTGACTTGTCACTAAGGGAAGTTGACTCATCAATTATCAGGCCAATTTTTGTGTCATTCTTCATTATTTTATTAACAAAAGCTTTCTTCATTTCTTTACTTATGTGCAAAGCAATGTTAGTAAAGGCTTTGTATGAATGTAAAATGCGACCCTTGTCAACCCCATTAAGTTCTTGGAAATCTATTTCGTTTTCAAAATTGTGAAAGGATTGATTTTCTTTAACAATCTGATATGCAGTACGACATATATTTTCAGTAGAATGTTTTTCGTGAGCACGCTACTTCAAAACATTTTTCTCCAATACTTCATTTTTACCTTCCCGTAAAATTTTAACAGCTGCTCTATGACCAGCACTTTCTTTGTGTTCATACATTTTTTTTTCCTTAACTAAGTTTGCTTTTTTTTTTCTTTAGTGTCGCCTTAGCTACTTATCTCACCACTTGCCCCCGCTTTTGATATTTTCATACCTGTTTTGTTATGGACAGATAAAACCCCAATCTTTTCACAAGCACTGCATCCTAACGTTCCGTTTTTAACTAACAACCAGTCATATTTTTGGCAAAATTTGTTTTTTTGCGAGTTTGTCCAGCAATCTAGCAAGATACTGTCCACTCAACACGTGTATTTTTTCTTTAGAGTATTCCACATTACAGTCAAGCTTTTTAGAAGCCATTGTTTCTGTTGCAGTGTTAGAGGACGGTTGCGAACTAAGGTTTTTCATATCACCGTCATCGCCATTAACTACTTTGTCATCACCGGTATCGTCACAACTAATGCTGTGCTTCAGTCTTTTACTGCCACTCGAAAGTGAGAAAAAATCTGTTAGTTTTTTGCTCATTTCACTTCGCAATTTATCACATTCACACAGACCTGACACTGCTCAAACGCATCTAACCTCAACAACACAACATGAAAGAAGGGTAGCTGCCTTGGGGAGGTCGATTCTCTAAATGAGGGGTCGGGGCTAATCAATACCTCATTTGCAAACCCGCGAAAAGTCAGTGCAGTCCGCAAAAATTAGTCAGACTACCGTCCTGTCAGCCGGCCAAGGCCAAGCCACAATACCACCCGCTTCAGTGAAATAGTCGCAGTTCGCTGTACTCAATAGCAACGCTCAACAAACTACCCTTGCCTCACATCCTAATCGATAGTTACCACCTGCGAATGGTTCTTTTACTTGAAGTGTAAAGAGTAGTAGGGCAGGCTCACTCACTAACAACAGAGTAATTTGTGATTAAATAAATGTTTTCAACTATCGTGATTTTCTTTCCAAAAGAGAGGTAAAGGAACGCCGTTCCGGCACGTTCCGCCTCAAATCTATCCCTGTATGTATATATATATATATATATATATATATATATATATATATATATATATATGTGTGTGTGTGTGTATGTGTAAGTAAGTGTAATTTGTTATTATTAAATATCTTTTAGTCATGGCTATATAATCTATATATATAAAACAGTTCCGTAACTGACTCATTCATTCACTCACTGACTGACTGACATACAACGCACAGACCAAACCGCTGGACCTAAAGGGCTGAAATTTTGCATGGCGATTCTTCTAATAGTGTAGGGGTGCACTAAGAAAGATTTTTCAAAAATTCTTCTTAGATTTTTTAAAATTAAAATTTTAAGCTGTTTTTTAAACTTTTTTTACGTTTGCGTTTAAAATAATACATTGAGGGTTATAAAATTTATATCACGAGAAAGAACATAAAAATTGTTTTCGAATTTTTACCTCCATTTCCTGATTTTTGGTGAATTTTTAAAGATTAATTTTTAGAATTTAATTTATTAAATGCCGATCACGTGATTTCCTTTTCTGGTACTTTAAATAAATTTATCGTCACGTGCATAAAAACTAAATAGACAAAAAAACATTCTTTTTTCTTGCAAATGCGGCAGACGATTTTTTTATAAATATGTTATTTTACATCAATTGTATACATTGATCGTCGTATGTATTATATATATATATATATATATATATATATTGGCATTAATTGCATACATTGACCGTTGTATTAAATTTGAATGTACTCCGTAGCGAAGTGCGCGTTTTCAGCTAGTTATAATCATATGAGTTTATAATTACATTCAGCTAAAATTAATGCACCTTTATTTTCGATACTCCTCTTGTTATTTAATTAACGAATTTATAATTTTTCAGGGAACATAATAAAAGAGAATATTCCTTAGCATACAAAAATAAATTAATCCGGTATCCAGTGTGTTTTTGAAACTCATATCATTGTAGGTTACTTTCCTGATTTTGTAATAACTTTGAGATAAAAGCGTTCCTTATTTTAACATATTTCTTTGAAATGTGTGAATATATTTGTAGATTAAAGACTTGTCGAGTTATTTATTTGAAATTTTTTTCTATATAAATTGGCCAGAAATTTTGCTACACATCTAGTTAAACTAATCTAGAAACAGAAAAAGACTTAATATTTAACAAGAACCAACATTATGATACGCTGGCTTTGTATTTCTCAAAAAATCAGATATTTTCATAAGGAACATTGAATAGAACTCTGACATACTCAGGCAAAAGAAACAAATGTTCTGCCTTGACATAGAAATACAGATAAATAAAGAGCTAGAAACATACATGTCGGTGAAACATATGTATGTCTAGATATAGATACAAAATATATACCATAAAACGTATTAGTGGATGATTACACGTGTAGTGATATTAACGAGTCTCTATAGAGGCATAAAGCCTAATTCAGTTATTCACAATTTAGTTATTGACGTTATAAAGTCTCACCATGATTTCAAAGCGCCATAAATTATTACTGTATCGTTTCATGATGATCTCAATGAAGATAATTGATAGCAACAAAGGGAAAATATATGAGCTATTTAAACTATGGTCATTACTTATGTAGTCTGTGAGAATACTAAAATGACAAAATAAACATAACGGTTTTATAATTAGAAATGTTTATTGCAATGTTTATTAATGTTACTGAACATTTCATAAGTCATCATTTCATACCCCACGACAGCAATGGAATGAACGTAGAGCTGTTTCATTTTCTATCAATAAACTGACAACACATGCCGCCACAGAGACATACTTCAATCATTTGATGAAGAGTATTTTATATACTACATGCGCATGTTGAAGAGGGATTTTCTTTCCCTTTTATACAGTAGAAAAAAAATTAACTGAAGAAAAATGTTTTTGTTTCCTACTCATTTAAGATTAAACTAACAATACATTAACAGCAAATATTTTCGCAAATATTTGTGCCTTTTAACACCTATAACCATTTATTCTCTTTTAAAAAAGCGGAAGCATCTATGTTCCTCGTTTTGATATACCAATTACATCTGCTTTTAAACTGATATCAAACACCTCTTAAATATTTGAATGCCTAAACACACACACACACATACATTTATATATATATATATATATATATATATATATATATATATATATATATATATATATATATATACAGGTGGTTATCAAAATAATGGAAACACCTATAAATATTAGTGTTGTTCAGGAAAGTGCTTCGTATTTTTTATAATACAAGTATGACTCCCCGGTATTATTTATAGAATATAGTTTATATATTGTTCTACCGTCAGGCAGCAGTAATGAAGGTATGGGCATCGGGGTTTTGGGGGGATAACATAGGATGTTAAACTTTGCAGACCTTGCAGAGTGGCCAAATTGTTGGACCTCGTCAAATGGAAATATCTCTTGCTGCAACAATCTGGGTTTTGGGTGTTTCTAGAACTATGGAAACGACTGTAATGACATCATACAGAAAGCACTTATAAACATCGTCAGCAAAACAGAATAGTGAAAGAAGGGGAGAGCTGTGTGAAAGAGACGGATAGGTATTGAAGCAGATTGTGTCTTTTAAAAATAAAACAACTGCAACTAAATTTATCATAGAGCTCGATCTGCATCTATAGGCTCCCGTATCATCTATTATAGGTAGGAGGGAACTTCACAAACAAAACATTTACGGATGAGTAACTATTCCCAAGCAACTTGTAACAGAAGCGAATGCAAAACGTCGTCCACGATGGTACCACGAGCACAAAACCTGGTCAATTGATATGTGAAAGAATGCCGTGATGCCAAAAGAATCATCATTACCCTTGTTCCCCACAAAAGGACGTACGTACGACTGGAAAACAACGAAGCAAATGTATGATCCTGATTGTCTCGTGCAAACTATCAACGATGGAGACGGATCTGACATGGTTTAGGCTGCTATGTCAGGGTTTTAAGCAAGTCGCATTGTAACCCTAAATGCGAGATACACTGGGAAGGACTTTGTCGAACATTTTGCCATCAGGTTCATCCTATGATGCAAAATGTGTTTCTCGTTGGAGAGAGTATTTTCCAGGATGATAAAACTCCTGTCCATACAGCCAGACCTGTCATATTGGGACTTGAGGAGCATGCAAAATAAGGTAAACATGTTACCCAACCCCCCACAGTCCCGACTTGAATATCATCGAAACACTGTTTTTTTGTTTTGGAGATTAGAATCAAGTATAGGTATCCACCAACACCAAGTCTACTTTAACTTTCACGATTTCTCCTTCACGAGTGGTATAATACTCCCTTAATCACTATTCAAGTCTTGTACAAATATGTTCTACTCCATACTAATAAAGTATTTCATTTTACTATATACTAAATACTAATAAAGTATTTCATGTATATATATATATATATATATATATATATAGATATAGATATATAATTATACTGTACATTATAAACTTACTACAATTCAATGCATAGTTGCAAACTGAGCTAAAATATATGAAGTATTTCTAAAATACATAAAAATTATACACATGTTTCCATTACTTTTTTCTAACTCCATGTATTCATCAGAAAAAATGCATTATAATTAATGCTGGTTGTACATTTACATGTGATTAACGTGGATAAAGATTTTATCATGTTGTTTTACACATTTTCCTCCCATTCACATTATCCATTTAAAGCATTAATAAAAACTTCGCAAAGAGAGGAAAAATAATATTTACTTTAAAAAAAATATTTTCAAGCTTTCTTTCCGAACTTTTCATAAAAGATCTTTTTTGAGAAGTTTCTAGTCACTCAAAACCAAATACTTCTTCTCCAAAACTTACCCAGTATATATTTAATATGGAAATAAATTTTCAAAATTTGATGTGGCTCATTATTTCAGAGCACTTAATTAAATCCTATAATTTACGATCCTATATTTTGTGGTGAGAAATCTTTTGGAATGATTAATGACCCTAAAATTAAATTAAGCATTATTACATAATTTCTATGAAAAAAATAGATTAATATCTTCTTTCTTTGGGATCGATAGATAATTAGTGTTTTAATTATATGCCTATTTTTGGTTACAAAGTTAATTCAAATGGCGTATCAATATACTTACTACGAAAAAGTCTAAATGACTTTTTAAAAACTTTACACAGTCTCCCTTTCATTGTTTCAAAAGGGTTTTCATTGTTTCAAAAGGGTTTCATTGTCATCAATAGGGTTACCACATACCCTATTGATGGTATGTGGTAAAATTTGTATAATTGTTATAACCGGGTAGAATTTAAATAATCAAATTTATCATAACTCTAATACCCGTTCTATGGAAAAGTCAAAAACAATCATATCGTTTTAAAATAACATATCAATGACTGTTTTGAGTACGAGTGCAGAAAAAAATTTTGTGGCAACGGTGGACATCAATTTTTTTTTTTACTTTTCATCATAGAGATACAAAATTTTGTATATATAAATTTCACTATAAATATATAGAATACCTTAAAAGAAATTTTCAATATCACTATAATTTTAAAATAAAAAAAATGAAATTTATAAACAAAAGTTTAAAATTCTTCTTTACACTTAATGTTTGAGATATATCCTCGATTTTACAATTTAATGACTTTAAACTGTATGTCAAACAAATCTGGGTAACAAATATTTAATCCCTTGAATAGTTAATTTTGGAGACAATTTTTTTTCTGAATTCCATCCCGATTTTCATAAAAGAATTGCATTTTAATAAGTTATACATCAAATTTAATTAACTTAAAAAGGTCGAATTGTAAAATGCATAACCAGTTTCTTTGTAAACAGTATCAAGTTTCTTCCTCATCTATTTCATGAATTTTCAACAAAAATTAAGTAGAATTGGGCATTTAAAAATTCTTAAAACCTTGAAAATTCTGTGTTGAGAAAAACAGATTTGAAGATTATTACTACACTTACCCTTTATAAATTGCACTCATGGACAAAAAAATTAGCGCACCAAGAAGGAGTCCTCAAAATGAAACGAAATTTTACATACGTAATGACTACCTTGATATAAGTAAACGATAAGAAAATCAAAGAAAAAGGATAATTTATTTCAGACAAAAAGGCAAAAGAACGGAGGAGTTAAAACTCCGTTGGACCCCTCAAGCGTGAATGCACGATTCGATACGATCGGGCATTGAGTCATACAAGTTCTGTATGATGTCTTGAGACATTTCGTTCCATATTTGCTGTAACCTTGCCTCTAGTTCGTTCAAACTCGTGGGATGCCTAACTCGTCGTCCCAAATGATCCCAGATATGCTCGATTGGAGACAAATCTAGGGATCGGGCAGGCCAAGGAAGGGTAGTAACAGTGCGGAGACAGTCTTGTGACACCCTTGCCGTATGAGGCCGAGCATTGTCTTGTTGAAAAATGGCTCCTGGGAGCCGTTGCATGAGTGGCAACACATGTGGTTGCAGGATTTCATGAACATACCGCTGGTCTGTCATGGTGCCACGGAACAATACTAGGGGTGACCGTGTATTGTAGGCAATGGCACCCCATACCATCACACCAGCTGTGGGAGCGATGTGTCGCTGTACAGCAAAGGCAGGATTGAAGCGTTCACCACGGGCTCTCCACACACGAACACGATTGTCATCACTGCCGAGATTGAATCTGGATTCTTCGCTAAAGACGACCTGGTTCCATTCCGCTGCAGTCCAGTTTCCTCGTGCGTGGCAAAACTCCAAACGGAGGCGTCGATGGGTGGGCGTCAAGGGCAGCACACGTAATGGGAGCCACGATACCAACTTTCCTTCAGCCAGGCGCCTTTGTATGGTTCGAGAAAATACAGAGGCCCCTAGTGAAGGTGCTACCTGTGCCTGGATGGCGGCCGATGAAGCAGTTGGCTGTACGCGTGCATTTCTTACGATGTGGCGGTCTTCTCGACGACTGGTCTGTCGAGGGCGTACTGAGCCTGGTCTTCGTGTACATGACATCTCTCGGGTCCACTGGTCCCAACACCTCCTCACAACTCAATCAGAGCGGCCTAATTGACGAGCTACTTGCCTAGCTGACCACCCAGCTTCCATCATCCCGACGATTCTCCCCCTCTCAAACTGCGACAACTGCTTATATTGTCTTCGAACACGGCGTAATGGCATGTCTATCTCAGCTCTTCCTTTGTAAATGATTCACACTCAAACAAGCTTTGGTTACCTGTTTTATACTCCACAGAGTACGATGTTCAACGCCCTCTACCGGCTATACGTAATGCGCAATCACGCTGCATTTCTAATCATTTGCATATCTCCCTGACATGTACCTTCATTGCAAGTTTCGTTACGATCCCGCAATTATTTCTTGGTGCGCTAATTTTTTTGTCCATGAGTGTAATTCGTAGATGTTTCATAAATGATTTTTTTAATTGAAAAAAACTCTTTTGGTACTATTAATCTACAGAAATGTGTTTTTTTTCAAAAACACAATCAATACTACAATGATAGGATTTGCTCATATAAAGGTCCATCGTTCACTTAATACTATAATATGTTTTATGTATGTATATTTATTCATTTTAGTAATGTTTAGTGTGTTTCAGATTATTTGATATCATTTCACGGTCTCATAAATATGCCATTGCTCCTTCAAAAATAAAAATATATTAATAGCATGTGTAGAAACACGTCAAATTGTTATGATCTAGACAATGTGCTATTGAAAGGGCCGCCATGTTCCCAGACCTGATACCTTGTGACTTTTTTTCCGCTGGGGTTATGTGAAATTTGGCACGAAATCCAACATGCTTGACGTGTCACAGGCGGCACGCTTATTGATCTTTTGTAAAATTGTATATGGAATCCATATTCATTTATATTTCTAATTCATATTTGGTTAATATATATATATATATATATATATATATATATATATAAATTACTCAACTATAAGCCTCTTCGGTTTCATTAGATTATCCAATGTAGATGCTGAGAAATTTATAATTCAAACGATGCCAATTTATTTTTAACACCCTGTACTTCTTTGAACAAAAAATAATTCACTGTCACTCTTAACCAGGTATTTTGAAAACGGATTTCAAACTGATGTCCACAATTTTAAAATCGTTGGCAAAACATTCGCAACCACTGACGTAAACTTACTTCATTTTAAATTCTGTTTCTGTTTGACGTGACGTAAATTCCTGCCATTTCGTAAACTTTTTATTTTTTTAAATTTTTTATTGCCGCTAAGTTATCATATAAAACGGTTTTGGGCATATTATTTTTTGAAGTTGCCAGGCAACGGGCAAGAAATTGAATTTATTTAATAATATGGAGATCTCAAACAAATTAATGTCTTATACAGTTAGTCAAAGATTGAAAAGTGGCAGAAGCCTGTCAAAACCAGCTTTGCAGTTCCTTTATCTTTTACCGGCTATCAATCTTAGGAAAGTGGAAAAAAATAATGGCTGGGAATTTCATACATACTTAATTCAGTGTCTGAGAAGAAATCCTGTAAACGACACATTTAAGACATCTCCAAAGTTTAAAAAAATTATAGTTGCAATAAATCTAGTGATATTTAAGGCATCAATCCATATTAGATGAGATTATCATAATCCCAAAATGTATACTGTAGTCATCTAATTGTGACACATAGCTACTCTCTGCAGTCAAAAATGTGTTAGTTACATCAAAGAAAGTCAGCAACTATAAAATGGTGTCTTGATACATAGAATTATTCACGATCATTTTAATAGAAAACAATGAGTTTAAAGATGCGATATAATAATCTCGTACATTCGTTTCATACATTTTTAGGTTCTTTGACAGCAGAAAATGCATCAACTCGTGTTTCTCGTAAAAGCTAATGACAAATTGTCAGGGCTAATGAGAAATCGCCTATTTTCCAAGCTTAATCTGCATCAAGATTTTTAATGTAACACTTTAACATGAATGGTTATCGGTTGATAAAAATTAATAACATCTTTTGTTCGTTTCACATATCGTAAAATAGTATAAAAATAAATTTATTATTTATGCAAAAATAATTTTCACGGTAAAAGTTAATGTGAGGTTACACTTTTGATTTACTTTCGCACCATGTGTTCTCCTACAGGGTATCGAAAAGAAGATTATTTCTTTAATTTGTCAGTGCATTTGGGTGTGTAACTTGGTTTGTATCAATAAATGTTGTCATTGTCTACACTGTTTGTGATCGCTTACGAAGAAAATTCCACAAAGCACTGTTGAAGTGTCATTGATACTAGAAATTTTTAAATTCTAAAACAAATAACAAATTCAAAATATTCTAGCACCTCTTTATGGTTTTAAAGTAAATGAAGACAATTTTATATTTCTAAATTTATTATTTTGTATGTTTTTAATCACTTTCTTCACTTGGACATCCTTTGAAACTTTATAGATTGACTTCCATGAAATGATTTTTAAACTGATTTATATTACATTGAAACAAATGAGAATTCTGATTTCGGCAAAATACTCCTTGAAATACAATATATTCCCTAATATTTCTTTTTTTTAGTTTTTGCATAACCCATCCGGAACTCTACGAAATAGGATAAATATATACAAAAACAAACAATTTTCAAACACATATTTAAGTTTTAGTATCCTAAATATTACACTTTACAAAAAGACAAACTGAAAGACGTCCTCTTAAAAGTTCAACTTTTGATTAAAATAAAAGAAAAGAAATATAATAAAATAATTTTTATTTCTCTAGCACTCAACATATTGCCTCAAAACTTCGTCACATTATTCTAGCCGAGGGAAAGTATATTTTAAATAAAATATTCAAAAATCGATATTCTTCATTTGATATGAAACTAAGGAAGTCTAGTCCCCTGAAAATTTATTTATTTTTCTCTGTTTCATTTCCTTGGCATAATGAAATGCAAAAGTTTTTCTCTTACATCAGTCGTAGATATTTTTATATCCTCGTGCAGTAATCACCAGACCTCCGTGTAGATATTCTGATATATAGTAAACTTGAAGATAATAAAATAGTTTGCCATACCTTAGTTAAAAAATAATCTGCAGCATGTAACGAGAGACACTATACCTCTGTTCTAAATAATTGAATACCTGTTACGATTCCTTTTCACTCTCCGCAGGTATTCCTAGATATTTTCTTTTCATCTTTTTAAAAACAGTGCATGGCTAAGTGAATAATCGAACAACAATCTTGGTCATGCTGAGAAATTTTCAAATTATTAATTAACTTTACCAGTGAAAAAAAAAATAAAGTTAAAGCCGGAAAATATTCAACCGCATGCAGATTATAACTCGATTCAAGTAGATCCCTTCCTATAGAGACAGTAATATTGGGCAAAACGTCCTGTACAGGGCTCTGAGGGAGAGAAAAAATGTATTAGAAACATACAGCTTCTAAAGATAAAACTGAGATTGTAATTTTTAAAATATATATATATATATATATTATTTTAAATTAAAAAATTATAATAAATAAAAATTAAATAATATACACTCCATTTTCTAAGGTTACTTGAAGTTAGATTAACGTTATTTTATTTAAATGTCGTCAAATTAAATCATTTCATAATTCCTCCTAAAATTAATTTGCTGTAGATTTCTTTTCTAAATATTTTGCCAGTTTTATTATAGAAGTCTGGAAACGACTATTTTGATGATATCTATGCATTTATTCTGCCACGATACGATTATGTACAGTTTCAGTTTTAAGGGAATGCACGTGTTTTGCCATGACTCTGTTATAAAAAAAACTCTCTCTACACACTCAGAGGAGTGTGGTAAAATGGTCAAATAGATCATGAAGTGTGATAAAATTCCATATTTGAGATTATTGTATCCATCTTTGATATTACGTAAAATATATCGAAATTCGGGGATGGTTCGGTAAGAGATTGATAAATCATGGTTCAAAAAAATGATCGCCACCTGTATCATTTTACATTAATTTATTTACATAATTACATAATTACATTTGAATAACTAACTATGCTTACAACGATAAATATATAGTATTTTTTTGCTATATTTAAAACTTATACGGAAGAAAAAAACCGAGATTTTGAGTATCCATAAACATACGCGTAGTGTACCTCTAACTTTTCGGGGGGCACGAATTGAATTCAGTTAGAGCCCCCCTCGGCGCATGGACTACCGGACGATCCTTAAAATATGAAATATTATAATTTTTTGAAATTGAATAACAATAGAACTGATGTTTGAGCAGTATAAAAAAGCTATACAATGAGAAAAATAAATATAATATTAATAAACTGAGAAAAAAATATAGCATCAGATTTTTTTATGGATCATATCATTGTTATAAACTATGTTAAGTATAAAGACATGATCGGAATCTTCAGTTTCGCAGTTTGAATAGCTTGAAAAAAACAACTTTCTTAAAAAATTTTGTAATTTTTTTAATTTTAACTGAACTTCTATTAAGTTTGGGGGGGGGGGGGACGTGGTACTACAGCAGCAGTGGTCTGAGAGCCCTGCTGCTGTAGTACCAGCTATCGGAGAGCAACATGATGAATGGTGGACATTTTACAATAAAAGTATGATTAAAATCTGTAAAGGGTTAATAAAAGATAGGAAAAATGAAACATCGGGGAGAAGAGGGACATCAAAGAACAAATGCAGTACATAAATCAAATTAAAATAGTAGATTAAATTTTTAAGGAAATAACTAGTTGGTACCCGTAAAAACATGATTGTTGGATAGTAAATAAGTGTAATAACAATGCAATAATGATGTAATAATAATGTAATGTATGTTTCCTCAGAATAAACAAATTTACGTGTTTATGCGGTCTCGTGCTTAGTAAGTATCTAAAGCCCGATTAAACCATATCACTGAGCATGCGCAGAAACATTTTTTTTGTTGTAATTTATGCGGCATCCTGCTTAGCGAGTATCTAAAGCCAGATTTATACATGTAACTGACCATGCGTAGAAAGCATTTTTTTTAAAATTGTAAATTATCGCTAACTAATAGAAATTGCGGTTACAGAAACCACATTTGACACATCTGTAGATTAAAATATTTCGTTTAAGACTTAAATGAAATAAATTGATGCAGCAATTTTCTCTCAATGACTGCCCAGAGAATCGGGTTAGCAACTTAGATATATAGATCAGTTTTCAGTAGATTAAGGTATTTAGAGCTATTTTCATTTTCGTTTTTACTTTTACTATCTTGGTGAGTTTTTTATTGATAACAACACTCAGTTTATGTCATTTCATTTACATTAAATGACGCCATAAGTTTTTATAGATTATTATTTTTTCATAATAATACAAAGTATTCCTAACCGTCCATAACTAAATAAACTGTAATAAAAATTGAAACTTTATTGGATGCATAGCTTACCTAAAAGATTTCGATCTATGTAGAAGTTGAAAACGCGAATACGTTTAAACTGGAAAGTAAACTGAAAAACGTCTCTGAAAAGCTCTCCGAAAACATAAGAAAATCTTAACACAGGGATCGTATATCTTGAAAGACATAAACTTTTATATCTCCCATAAAAAGCGGAACAGAACACAGCTTTAAACCAAAAATATCAGAGTATTCTACGTCTAGATTTACCAATATACCTTATTCCACATAGGAATTTCTTATATAATATAGCACAATACGCAACAAATCGAAATATTGAATTAGATCAGTCTGATATTGATTTTTAGGACATGAGACTTTTATACAATATTATTCTTCGGATTATCTCCATTTTCCATTAAAGTATTGCATGCACTTAAATATTTCTACTTTAACATGCACTTAAGTATATCTCCTGAAATATCCATTCCAATACATTGTTTTTATATAATATACTTTAAAAAGAATTCTAAGTCTAGTAAATTCCGTATTTTATTATTTTTTTTAAATATTTTTTGCTTTGCACATCGGTAGGAATTTGTATATTGAAAATTTCACATTAAAATATAATTTAACTACCTAACGTTAAAAGTAATATAATATATATACAATTTCTGTTGTGTATACATTCTGTCCCACTAAAAGTACATAAGAATATATCCGATGGAGTTAAATATTTTGTCTTTTTATCCGGAAAACAAACTTCGAAATTATTCATTTTCACACAATTGGGCTTAATCATATTTCATTATAAAATATACATTTATGACTAACTTTTGAGTCTTAGCCCCGAAGTTTAGAAATTTCTTACAGTTTTTTTTTTCATTTTTAAACTTTAGAATTTAAAGGATTGTGAAGAGATTGAAAACTACGCATTAAACATTAGTTATAAAAGTTTGGATTCAAAAAAATGTGTTGCATTTTAAAAATTTCATTTTAAAATCACTAATTTTCATACTATTCATGGATAAAAGTCGCTGAGTTTATCAATAACGTACATTACGTAACGCTTGTATTACACCATATTCTCTTTAAGCATTGAGAATAGTGTTTAAAATACGTGATAGTTAATTTAATGTGTAAATATTTTTCTGCTAAAGCGCTTGAAAAAAATGTATGTTATTTCAGTAATACTGACTGGATGATAAATCCAGCTTATTTTTGCAATTGCGTAAGTTTCATGCTGTTTATAATTATGTATTGTATTTTTTTTTGCTCATTCCTTCAATCTTGATGAATATTATCCCCCATGCAGGTACAAATGAAATCTATAAAGTTTAGAGGTCCCTCAATATTTGGTGGCACAAACACCTCGCTTTGGATACCTATACGGCACTCAACCTCTGTTTATTGTTAGGGAAACAGGCAATAAAAACCTTGCGAACAAGGTGTTTGCTAAGACGTGGATTTGTTGGAATTTGTTAAACCTGGGTTAGTTAAACCAATGCATTGTGAGAAACGGAGGTTCGTGTAGAACTTTTATAGATCCAGTCATAAAATTGGATGCTTGTCTGCAAAATAGAATGGGTGTTTCTGCTAGATGAGATATCAGAAAGGATCTACAAACAAAAAGAACGGCAAAGGAAATATTAAAGACTGATGTTTTAAAATGAAAATAGGAATAAGAAACAACAAATAAAAGAAGAATTTAATGTAGGAATTTAATATCAATAGCTTAAATTTGAAGATAAAATGGAAATTTAAAACATAAACTATACACCCAAAGAGCAAACCTTAACCTTCCTACCCTGTTGAAAAAAAGTTACGTTTTGCCTGTATTGGTCGATTCGACCCAGTTTGGTTTATATTTATTCTAGGTCATAACAAATATTTTTATACAGCTTTATTTTATATATTTTGTGTTTATTAATAGAAACAACATATTTTATATCTTTTATAATCCCCCCTTCATTTTTGCGGCCCCCCCCCCCCCAGCTTCCGTCCGTTTCAACCTCTTGTTTGTATGAACATTGTTAAGGGTTTAAAAACTTGGGAAATAATAGAAATTATACAAATATATTATGTTTCACTTGCATTTTTCTTGATACATTTTTTAAGACAAACAAGATTTACAGTACACATTTACATGCTCTTGGCAAAGAAAACTTAAGCATGAAGCACACCTCGTTTGCGTGTTTAGATCTCGCTTTGGACTGCATTCTTTGCATCTTCCTCGTTTCCGTGTGTTATAAAGACTCATGGAGTATATCTATTAATATTCAGGTCTTTATAACTGTCTCTCGTAACCGCCATATATTGGCTGAAAAGAAAAAGTGAAGTATTGCCATGAAAGGCGATGCACGCCAAATCTGGTGGCTTGAGCCCGTATTGCGCAGGTGCGAAGTACAGCTTGGCGCAGTTCATGGCTAGCTTCGTAAAATTAACGACAGAGAGCCCTTGGACGCGTTCGAAGGAGGTGACACTTTTGGAGGTGGTGATGAGTGTTGAGTGAGGAGCAAGGCATGGCAGTTCGCACTTAAGTATTTACCTTTTTTTCATTATGTTTTGTTAAATAAATTTCTTATTTGCTCCTTAAACCCCTTGTCTGTAATTTAATTTACTGTAGTAGATAATGTTTCTTTGGTATGTATTGATTTGATGAGTATTGTAATCTGCTTAGCACGTGGGTCAGGCTATATGTAGGGTTAAGTATTTTCTTGCCAGATTAAGTGCAGTTATCCTGAAACATAAATACTATACTTAATGTATGTTACCTGAGACAACCTGTCTGGGACCTACAGGACAGGTTGTCTCTATCTGAGACAACCTGTATGTTTATACACAACGCATTTCATGTTTCACTATTTTTTTGGCTGGCTTAACTTTTCGCTAATTTGCTACCACTTGTTTCGATGCGGCTTCCCATTTGGCGCCGTAATTCTCGGCCTCACAACACCGTGTACTGCTATAATCTGGTTTTTCACCTGCTGCAATTGCCAATTTCTTCTTTATTGTAACTGGAATATTTTTTTCATCCTAACATTTCTGTAAGGTTCGGTCAGCTTATTACCAAGTTTCTTAAGAAAAAGGTGCCTTTTGTATAACTTGTTTTGCTTGTAAGAAGGATTTACATGCATAAAAACAACAAATGCATTTATTGCAGTAAGGTCAATTATACTGTAGAATAAACACACAGGCCATCTCCAAGTTCCCCTTTTGCAGGTATACGTGGCAGCTAATTTATCAGTAGTATCTACTCCACCTTTATTTTCATTATAGCATAAAATTATTTCTGGTTTCTTTTCTTTCTCGTGTGAAACTTTGGCCTCATGGTGCATAGTTGAAAAGAGGATTACCGATATATTTTTTTTCGGCACATATGAAACAAGAGTCATATCCGATTGGAAACCAAATAATGAGGAAAATGTTTCTCTGTCAAAGTGATGATTGAAATTCAGACAGAATAAATGGCTTGTTTTTTCTGAGGGTTCCAGCTATGGTTAATTTTTCTTCAATAATTCTTTAGCAAGGATATAATCTGTGAAGAAATTATGAACTGTAATATTTCGAGCGGTACACTCAATCGAATTTGCTCGGCGCAATACAAAATTTCTTCCTTGATTTTTGTCTCTCTCATCGTCAGAAGGCTTTTCAGTATAGGTTTCAGCAGTGCAAACATACGCTGTTTTAACATCAGACATTAACCACAATTTAATTCCGTATTTCCCTCTTGGCTTTGATGGTAAATATTGTCGAAATGTACATTTACCACGGAAAGGCACAAGCTGTTCGTCAACGAACATCTTTGGCAATTGTACAATAAACATGTCAAATATTGATCTTATTGCAGCTAGCTTTTCTACACGACGTCGATTTGCTCTACTTTCTTTGTCATCAAATCTAAGAAACTGTCTAATTGTTTCAAAACGTTGCAGAGACATAGTTGCACGAAAAATGTCCCGCATAATTGTTCGATCTATAACTCTTTCAGAGATTCTCCTGATGACTTATGGACACAGTTTCATCTTCTGTATCGGAAATATCCGCTTTCTCATTATTCTCTTCGATGGATAAGTGATCAGATTCATCAGTTTCATTCAAATAATATCACTTCCTTCATCAGATTGGTCACTGAGCTCTTGCAAAATCTTTCTGATCTTTTCTGCAGTAAGACCACGCTTACTGGGCGCCTTACTATTGTAAAATAAAATGGCAAAACACGTCAAACAAGTAGAACGTTATATGTGTATATCAGTATCATAGCGCTATCTAATAATGATCATTCGAAATACAGACCATCCAAAAGTAATACATTTCTTTTTATGCATTTCTGTGAATATTTACTGAAATGGGTCGATTAGACCCATTCAGGTAAAATGTCACTTTTTTTTGTTTGTTAAAAAAACAATTCTCCAAGTCTGAAAAAGTTATAAACTAAACATATTTACCTATTTGAGGAATACTAAAAAAATAAACTGTCATAATTAAAATCCATGGGAGCTATCATGACTTAAATTATGAAAATGCGTCGATTCGACCCATTCAGGGTAGGAAGGTTAATAATGATTTTATTTTCATTGATAATGTTGACGCTGTCGGAAATGAAATGGAAAACTAAATTTAGATATTTAATAGCTGCAAGAAAGTGGTTCAAAAAGCAGTTACTTCGTAAATTAACCATTTATGATATTTCCGACATAAATATACAAAACACATTTGTTTTGTTTGTAATTATTTATATTTTTATCGGAGACGTCACAAACTTTTCCATATAACTAAAGAGTGATTAATGATCCTTGGATAATACTGATTTCCGGATGATTTTTTTTCTATCTCATTTTGCTTTATATAGTACATTAAGGGAATTACAGTTCTTTCCCTATGAAAATATGACGCCGTTTCTAATCCCATAGAGATATGTAGTGATATAGAAAATGCATATGAAATGGAGTGGATAATTTAAATGTTGCAGCAATGTCATATGTAAAACAAAGTAAGATTTGAGATCTTTATAATTTACGACCTATCTTATAATCATTCATATCAGGAGAGGAATATTACTTTTTCATTTCCACACTTTTATATACAAGCTAAAAACTCCATCTTTGATCAAAATATCCATTTATCATATCTCTAATAGCACCAAACAGCTTAACATTAATATTTTTTCTTTATTTTTTATTTTTTTTTATTTTTTAACTAGACGTTAAGTGACAGATGTTTCAGTTCTACTTAATAGACACTAAAGAGTCTTTTTTAATTTTTATAGAATTTTTTAAACATGCATCTTCATACGGTACATCAAGTCATACAAATTATGCTTCATTTTCTTTTGAAGTTTTTCTACCTTTATATAACCTAATACGTTTTCTATAAAAAATGGAATTTCTGTGACAATAAAAGAACCTGTATATAAGTGTTATAGCAATATTTCTTCACAAAACAACAACATTCAAGTCTCTATGCCCTTATAATCATATTTCTAAAGACCATTAAATCTAAGAAACATACATTTCTTGGTATCTTCAACTATTTGACATGCCGCACACTAAGAAATCGTGTGTCTGAAAGACACGTCTGACATAAACTACGTTGAATAACTGCCAGGGAACGTAAAATGAAATCATAGCTTTCGGAAATTATTCCCGGAGTGCTTGCGACATGTAACGCAACACGTAACAAAAATGCTGAACGCCTTACTTCTGCGACACCGATGAGACAGCGACAAAATGGCTCTATCATGTCACATGCCTGACTAATGTAAGCAATCGGCGAGGAATTAAATGGTTTTCCAGGGCACTGTGGCCCCTTAGGCAAACGCAGCGAGCCGTCACTGATTCAATGCTAGCATGAAAAATCTGTCGTGGTTGTAATGTCCTCCAAGTGCTCAAACTTACCTATAGAGTTGCGGGGTCAAGTGTACGGTCTCGTCACTTGACTCGGTTAATAATTACGGGGCCATTTTGTTGTCAAGTCAGACTCCGACACTTGTGGTGCTAATTGAAACCGGAATCGCCCTCTTCTGCCCCATAGCCTATATGGGCTTGATCTGATGTTGATGTCCGTCAAGTGGGACCAGCACCAACAACAACATAAAGGATTTTTCAACGCACATTGTGTCAGACATCCGTGTTTCAGACACGCTCTTTCTCGGTGTGGGGCAGGATTTTCTTCACGGCTCTTTATAATAGTTTGCTATTTAATCGAAAGATACTCGTACATTTTGAATTTGCTATTTCGCAATAGTATAAATTCTCCTTATTTCTGAATCCTTCTAAGTTTTTTTTTTGATATTTTTCCTTTATATGAACTGAAAACAAATTTTTCAATAGTAATAAACATAAACAAATATTTGTTGTTAACATTAGCTTTTATATTAAAATGTTAACATTAGTTTTTATAGTTAACATAAGTTTCTTTTCATATATATATATATATATATATATATATTTATTTATGTATAATTCTTCTCATGGTGTTCTGAAATTTAAAACTACAAAATCTGAAACTAATTATATTCATATCTCCTCATATATTTTAGAAGTTTTGATACCTCTGTTTTAGAAATTAAGACAATAAAATTTTGAAAATTGTTGAAACTGAAACTACAATATTTTGTAAAATATCTTCTTTTGTTAAATTTTAAGATATTTGTCTGTTCAACTTAAACATGGAAAATAAACGCAAAATTATAATGTAAAAATTTAAGATTCATACTTTCCAAGCTAAAAATTATTTTGAACACATAAATGCGAGTATAACATAAAAATCCCTTTTGGAAAAAAACATAGTCTCTGTTTAACAATTGAATTAATAAAGCTATTCTAGAATATTATATTTCAGTGAAGGATTTTTTTCTCCCTGCATCGAATTTTGTCTAATATTACCATATGCATTTTTTCTCTAATACCTTTAAATTGCGTGGCGCACAAATTTCCATGTTAGTGGGAAATTTGTGGTGCAAAACAATTTGCAATAACAGCTTTTGAGACACGTCTTTGCACATTATCTTGCTCTTCATTTGCTGCCAAATCAGATGCACAACACATCTGGTAAACAAAACTTTCCTCTAATGCCCTATATTTCACGAAGAAGCATATAGACGTTATACACGCGATGTTGTTCGTGCAATGCGATGTTTCGAATGTCTAAACATCTGGTTGAAATATCCCGAATAATGTGCAAGAACTGATTTCATATCGTTACGGTGTTCAAAATGCTTTCAGAAATTAATAAGAATTTAAAAACACAGTAACTCTTATAGCCCTATACTGAAAGGAAAATAAAAATTTTAAAATGTTTACTAAGTATGACGTAAAATACTAACGTGTGTATGTAATTTAATTTCTAAGTTTATTTTAAAAGTTACGTTCAAAATAAACTTGCCTAAATGTTATATGCAATATTCTTCTCTAAGCCTTACAATTGTGCATCAGTCAATGGTAGAAATGAATATGAATCCCCGATTAGTATTTTTAATGGTTAAAGAAGAGTTCTCATAAATCGCCATATGATTTATGATCTATGTAGTGACATTTAAAGCTTCTTTCATAGATTTAAGCCTCGACATGACCAATTGTGAGTGTTTATATGTTTAGTCAGACTGCTAATGGGATCTGCTAATTAATCTTTTAATTTAAATGTAGTGTTCTACATCAAGTCTTCTACATTAAGTCATGTTTTTATAAAAGCCCTGTTAAAATATTTTATATGATCAAATGATTTATTCATAAAACGATAAAAGAGAAAAAATTATCTCTACGTTTTAAGGTTTAATTAAATAACTATTAATGTAAAAGAAAAATTGCAAGAAAAATTGGAAAAATTTAGTTCTTGATTTACAGAGGCTGTTCGCACATTTTTTAGACGATTTTGGTAAACGGTAATAAAAAATCGTTTGCTGCAAAAGAAATAATTGCAATTGTACTATGTTTTTAAAAGTCAAAATTATCGTCTGCGGCTTGAAAGTTTTGTTTTTATTCAAAATGGCGTTTTTAACAAAGCAGTGGTTCGAAGGCTACATTTATGCTCTTTCCGAAGAGAAATATGCATACTCCGTTATCCAAAAACGATGTGAGAGTCATGATTTTGTGATATCTAAAGCGTCGATAGGTAATATCGTCGACAAGAAAGAAAAAAAACGTCAAATTGGACCTCAAGTGGGAGAAAAATTCCAAACAAGTATCCAAGGAAAAAACGGACATCTTTGACTATTGCAAAGGTACGTTGTTTAATGTTAAAAGAAAATCCCCCTAGTCAAAGGACAGTTGCAAAATCATTAAAATGCTCGGTGTCCACTGTAAACAAAATGATAAACGTTGATTTAAATCGTAAGAAAGCGAAAAAACGCAATGTGCATCGTCTTCTTCCAAATCATATCGCTGACCGCAGGACACGTTGCAGAATTCTATATGAGAAACACTTATCCAAAGAAAAATGGAAAACAATTGTCACAATAGATGAATCATGGGTGTATTTAAATGATTGCAACAAATAAAGAGCCATTTATTATCATAAAAGGGGGGGAAAATTTAAGTACATGGTTCAAAGAATCGAAAGAAAGTTTTTCTAAGGGATTTATGATTGTTGCTGGTTTTTCTTATAATGCCAAGTTAAAAATAAAGAGAGAGGAAAAAAGTGTCAAGATTAACTCCAAATACTATCAGGAACATATTTTATCGCCAATTTTTCTGAATGAAATACCATCGCTTTACCCACAGTGCCATCAATCTATGAGACTCCATTAGGACATAGATAGCAGTCACACATCAAAATCCACTGTAAATTTCCTAAAAGAAATGGAACAAAAAACTGGTATCAAGGACATACCCTTCACTGATATCCCTACTAAATCTCCCGATTATCCAAACGTCGTCCCAAAACCCTTACAGGACTCTGGAAAGTTGTTCAGTAGGAATGGGATAGAATACCTCTTCTGACACTTCAAAAGGCATTATTATCCTGGAAATTGCGATGTCGAAAGATAGTTCAGAATAAGGGATGTCAAATAAAACATTTAAAACACAAGAATTTTATGTAATTTAGTTTTGTGAATACAATATACATCGTCTAAGAAATGTGTGAACAGCCTCTGTAGTTAAATTTTCAACTATTCATATGATAATCTGTATGGATTTGATATTGTTACAGAAATTAATCAGATTAATTCATAAACTACAGCAAACTCTAATGGTTCTTTATTACAAGAAAAATTCGAATTAGGCAAATAACATATTAAATTGAAGTGTTTCTTAACCATGCCGTATAATAAATATGAAGGGTTTCTCTAATTTAATTTCTAAGCTTATCTTAAAAGTTATATTAAAAATAATTTTACTTAAAAGGTACGTACAATTTTCTGCTCTAGGCCTTGAAATTATTCAACAATAATTTGCGAAAACGATTATGAATCTTAGATAAGTATTTTTTTTTGTAGTAAAACTGAGAACGTTAATAAATAATCTAATTATTGATCTGTGTACAACAGTTAAAATTTTATTATGAAGATTCAAGCATCGACATCAACCACAGTTATAAAAAATAAAATTGTCGATTGAAAGGAGCAGTCCGAATATAAATTGTAAAATGTGTATTTCGGTGTTAACTTTTAACTCCTTTTTCACTTGGTTTTTCAAACTACTTTAAATCGGCAAAATAAGTATCGAATTGAAGAGTTATTTATAAAAAATGCAAATACGCTGATTAATGCGTAGGCTATAGTTACGCATCTTTAGAAACATTTGTGAATTTAGATATAAGTACATTTGTAATAGAATTTCGACATAAAAAGTAAGATATAAATCCACTTCATTTTGTTGATTGCAAATTTAGATACAAATTCACATTTATAATGTCATTGAATATTAACATTTGAAGTGCAATTTATCGTAGGAACTGTTGAAATAGTCCACCCAGCTATACCTCTAGGATGCGAATTACCTTAAAACTAGATAGAGAAGTTTTAAACAATAGAGTTGCAAGGAATATCTAGTGTAGAAGATTCATATATTCCAATGTCACAAGAAAAAAAAAACGATTCACTTATTATCCAGGAAATAATTTAGTAAATTTTGTGGCATTAATCTAGAATGAGGAAAACAAAATCCTCAAAAAGGGTATAAGATTTGCAACATCTATCACACTACACTCACATCTATTATCTGGTTTAAAGATGCACTCCTCAAAACAAACTATCATATTTATCTCTATATATATAAAACAGTTCCGTAACTGACTGACTCACTGACTGACTTACTCACTCACTGACATACAACGTACAGACCAAACCACTGGACCTAAAGGACTGAAATTTTGCATGGCGATTCTTCTTATAGTGTAGGGGTGCACTAAGAAAGATTTTTGAAAAATTCTTCTTAGATTCTTTTAAATTAAATTTTTAAGCTGTTTTAGTAACTTCTTTTAAGTTTGCATTTAAATAATAATTTGGGGTTATAAAATTTGTATCACGAGAAAGATCGTAAAAATTTCTTTAAAATGAGATCGTTTTCGAATCTTTACCTCCATTTTCAGATTTTTGGTGAATTTTAAAAATTAATTATTAGAATTTAATTTATTAAATGCTGATCACGTGATTTCTTTTTCTGGTACAACAAATAAATTTATAGTCACGTGCATAACAACTAAATAGACAAAACAAAAATTTATTTCTTGCTAATGCGGCAGACGTTCGGACATTATCTAAAAAAAAATTAAAATACAGTAAATGATATTATGTTCCTCAAACTGTACTATATTAATTGTACTATATTCTTTAATATTTCCTATTAAATTTAATTTGAATATTTTCTTCTACATTATTTTGTCTATAAAAATATCTCTTACGATTTTTTTATAAATACATTTTTTGGTTTTTTTTACATCAATTGTATACATTGATCATCGCATTTATTATATATATATATATATATATATATATATATATATATATATATATATATATATATATATATATATATATATATATATGTTTGGCATTAATTGCATACATTGACCATTGTATTTAATTTGAATGTACTCCGTAGCGAAGTGCGAGTTTTCAGCTAGTTATAGTATAAAATATTTTCTCTTTAAAGTCCAGATTTATTCACATGAAAGCCGGTTGCAGATGCTTATTCTCGCACAACATATCTTCAAATATCAAATTACTCATTAACTTTTGAGTGTTTGTGGTAAAATACTCCAAGGAAGTTATTTAGACATTAATGCAAATATTAGCTAATACTTTTTTCACAAAGCTTGCAGATGATTTAAAGAAACAGCCCAACTAAGATTAAAAGGGCTTTTTTTCGTGTGATATCTTGCACGTATATGCGTCAGGGTATAGTAGCTATCTATCACGCAATCTTCCTTATACAAGATATTATTTCACCTCGAAAGGATGCAATTTTTTAAGAGAAAAATAATTTCATAACCATGTTCCAGAGAATCCTAACACAAAAATTCTTCTTAGATTTCTTAAAATTAAATTTTTAAGCTGTTTTTGTAACTGTTTTTTAAGTTTGCATTTAAAATAATAAACTCAGGTTTATAAAATGTATATCACAAGATAGATCATAAAAAATTCTTTAAAATGAATTTTTTTTCTAAACTTTACCTCCATTTTCTGATTTGCAGTGAATTTTTATACATTAATTTTTAGAATTTAATTTATGAAATGCTGATCACGTGGTTCCTTTTCTTTAAGTGATAATTTAAATTAATTTTGCGTCACGGGCATAACAACGAAATAAATTGACAAAAAATATTAAAATACGGTAAAAGAAAAAAATTGACCACTAGAGTAATTGATATGGATGTTTTTAATGAATTTAATTCAAATTAGTATGTTTCATGGATATTAAATATACAAATTAATTACATATATTGATCGTTGTATTTAATTTGAATAAATACAACGGTCATGGATATTTCCATCTACATTCTTTTGTCTATAAAAATATCCGTTACGATATTTTTATTGCATTAATTGTATACATTGACCGTTGTATTTATATAATTTATTTTGGAGGGGGGGCATTAATTGCATACGTTGACCGTTATATTTAATTTGAATGAACTTAGCACGGGTATTCAGATAGTATTTTATAAAAACTATCTCCATCTGAGTAATCGCTACTCTATGAAGTCTGCTTTCCTTGCAATTATCGTATGCTCAGGTAACCGGTAAGGTCTCCCTGTTTGCGTTATACTAAAGGACATATTTATGAGTAATAAGAACTTCCTTCAAGTTTACTCAACAAAAGATATAGTAAGAATCGAACACCAGAGAGAGTTGATTTTACTGTTTATGTTGTTAATAATAGACATCGACGGCAGATTTTGTTGAAAATTGTTCCAAGCAACCGTTTTTCTCAACACCAGAAATATTCAATTGGTAAAATACAAAAATGGCGGTACGGATATTGGGTTCGTTTCCAGTTCGAATAGGCGGTTGTTACAGTGGTAACCGATTGTTGAAAAGAACTATAATGGGCATTCAGAAGTCTACGACAAATATTGATGATGGATATTTTTTTATCATCCTCTAAATAATAATTAAATAAGGAAGGGTAAGCAGTTTACGGCCACAATACTGCGTCGTTCAGTTTACAAAGGAAGGGAAATATGACTGAAATGGAATTCGAAATTTTAAGTTTCCTACCATCAACGGGATAGTCTTTAAGCATAATAATGGCCTTGACGTCAGAAGCTCTGTCCAGCATTTGGAAGAATGTATTATAAATTAGAACGACATGTTTTACAAACAAAAAAGAAATAGAATTTCTTAGTATTTATCAATTTTTAAGCCTGTTAATTATTGTTTAATTTTAATTTTAATGAATACTTTTCATGAACAGCTACAAAAAGAAAATAGTTTCCTTGATTAACCCTCAAACGGTATGGTTTGGGTCGGATCCTATCCAAGTGTGTGATTCCCCCTCCTGTACTCTCCCCTCTCATTGCAAGGTATCGAATTGCCAAAGAACCCTACCACCCAGTCTTGAAACAGGTGTTGGCGCTTTTGCAGTTATACGTCTGCAGTAAATACGAGTACCTTTATCGAAAAACGTTATTCATGGTCACTAGTCATTTTTTTTTAGATTTTAAAATTTTTTATTTCGATTTTGAAGTCCCAAAATGTAAGTATATATATTATTTTTTGCATTTTTGTTCTCGGGAATTTGGTTTCACTAACTTCTAAAATTAGGTACAAGACTAAATTACATATTAGACCTAATATATACAACATTCTACGTAAATGACAGAAAGATATTCTTTGTTTAGCAAAATTACAATTCGTTGGTCATTTTCTCTAGAAAAAGGTGTTTATTTCAAGTAAAACATTATCGATAAATGTTATTACACTATCTAGCCAAAAGTATCCAGACAAACCCCTAAAGAAGTGGATCTGACAGGTGACGTGATTTCATGTGTAACCAAAAGCTATAAAAGTGTTGGTAGTGGTATTCAGGTCATATCTATGCGTTTGTGAGACAATGAATAAGTCTAAGGATCTTAGTGACCTTGATCGTGGCATTATAGTGGAATGCCACCTTTGTGGGAAATCAGTTTGTGAAATTTCGGACAGAACGTTTTCGATACTCGGCGTGTCAGCGATCAACGGCCATATACTCCAAGTAACCAGTCGCCCGCGTAATTCCTGAATACGCAGCCGAGGGTCCGCTTGTTCATGTTAATTTTCGGCCATAGGAGTCGTGTCAAGGAGTATAATAAACTCCCGACGGTTGGCCCCACCGGCCCCGAAATTTCGGACATTCTGCAAAAGTCAAAATCCACTGTGAGTGATGTAATTGGGAAGTGGAAACGTCGAAACAGTGAAAAGGCAGGAAAAGGAGGTGGCAAGCCGAAAAAAATTAGTGAACGCGGCCGTAGAACTCTGAAAATGGTAGTGAAAAATACAGCAAGTCCTCGTTGATTTAAATCACTCAGGAGTTCCAAAGTTCATCAGGCGTTATTGCTAACATCAAGACTGTTTTCGAGAGTTGAGAGTCAAAAAACCTGTTATACCATGATGGTCATTCTGCCGCTCACAAGCCGAACATCACTCCCCAGAATGCAAGCATCGATTTCATTGGTGCAAAGCTCACCGTCATTGGACTGTGGACAAGTGGAAAAATGTTCTTTGAAGTGATGAATCTCGCTTTACAGTCTGTAAGTCCGATGGACGCGTCTGGGTTTGGCGGATACCCGGCGAGCGCTTCTGACGTGACTGCATTGTGCCGACTGTCAAGTTTGGTGGCGGCAGAATCGTGGTGTAGGTTTTTTTTCATGGTTTAGCCTGGGTTCCTTAGTTACTGTGGTTGGAAACATGAACTGTGTGATGTATGTGGACATTCTGGACATTGCTGCTCTCCCAACTCTATGGCAATATTTCGGAGAAGGCACATTCATCTTCCAGCAGGATAACTGCTCCATTCACACACTGAGACTTGCGCAGGCATGGTGTGATGAAATGGGTTTTCAAAAACTGCACTGGCTTTCTCAGAGCTCCGATCTAAATCCCATTGAGCACCTTTGGGACGAATTAGAACGCAGATTACGTAGTCAGCCAAATCGACCATTCTCACTGCCAGCACTCAATTCAGTTGTGATGGACGCCTGGAACTCAATTCGTATGGACACCTATCAAAAACTGGTAGAAAGTCTCCCCAGACGTGTGCAGGCTGTCATCTATGCAAAAGGAGGACCGACATCATTTAAATATATGCCTCAGGTCTCTCCTAGACCGTATCACTGGGCGTCCGGATACTTTTGGCCAGATAGTGTATACAACAAAAATGCTGATTGTGTAGTTATTTCTACCAAAAACCTCATCAAAATCGGTTCGGATCCGAACCGACCGTACCATCTGTTTCTTCTCTAACTACTGTACCGTTTGAAGGTTAATAATTTCAAACTAAGCCATTTAAAGAATTGTAAGTGTCATAGCACCACAATACATAGTCATACGCAGATATATAAGTCAACATGACGTAACACAAACTACTCCCTGTACTTATGAGATATATTGCAATTTCTGCAGTTTCTCTTTATTATTACTTATGAAGCGAAATATATCATTATTAGCCCTGAGGTGCTATTATATTCACTTTGACAGATTTGCATTTCCTCTTTTTCAAGTTCTTAAATTATCCAATAAAAGACGCAATATAGCAGTGCCTTGGGGACGTTTTAAGAATTTCAAACTTTAAAAACAATTTTAAAACCATTGAAAGAATTATAAGTGTCATAGCACAAGAATAAATATGCATAATCACATATATAAGTCAACATTCCGTAACACAAACTACTCCCTGTTTTGAGACATATTACAGCTTCTGCAGTTTCTCTTTATTATTACTTACGACGCGAAATATATCATTATTAGCCCTAAGGTGCTATTATTTTCCCTTTGACAGATTTGCATTTCTCCCTTTTTCAAGTTTGTAAAATATCCAATAAAAGAAGTAATGCAGCAGTGCCTTGGGGACGTTTGAAGGAGGGAAAGAAAATAATGAATGTAATCAATAAAACCTTGGTGCATAAAGAAAATCTTGAACTGAGTTTTTGTGCATTATTTTATAATATATAAATTTATATTTAGGTGTATATAAGTAAATAATATTTTTTTTAAATTCCTGTAACCACAAAAATCATGTTAAAAGAAGAGATTTTTTTTATCATATTCAACAATAGTAGAAACTCCAGAAATTTATTTAATAAAAATAGGTAGAGATATTCGGTCACGGTGGTTGATTTATTAAAATGAATCTTTATGTTTAACAGATCTTCTATCAGGAATTGTTGATAAAAAGAAAAATCAACATTTATTTTTCCAATATTATTCAAGTGAAGCGTTTAAAAAACTACAACAATTACCCGTTTTAAGAAAGCATTATTCAAGTAAGAAAGCATTATTAAAGTATTATCATTAACAAGAAATTGGGATTTTGTTTTTTTACTGTCACTGGTGATTTCTCTTTTGCATTATCACATTAATTAGCTCGAAAGTACTACAAAGACAGCAACAACAACAGCTCGAAAGTTTTATTAAAAGACGCGTGAGTGATTTACATAAAGCACAATTAATTAACATTAGATGTAAATCTAATAAATAATTTATCCTTAGTGGTGTCGAGTATATTGCATCTTCCATATTTTTCGGACCATTTTACTTGAATAATCGTCCTTAAATTAGGGTTCCTCTTATGGTCCGAAGGTAACATGAAAATAACATGAATATTATATATATATATATGAAATATCGTAGCAATAGGCATCGTTGGAACAGCAGACTGGAACACCTGTAAAGGAATTCTTGGGACGCAGTAAACAAGCGATTGAGTTAACACAGCTTTATTGTCGTTTTATACGTAGTTTCCCCATAGGAAGGGAGCTAGACCGTGTGACATATTATATGTACAATCATTATCCTGAAGAGCGCGGCTTTTTGCCGTGTTCACATTTTATATAGGGAATATACAGAAGACTTGGTGTAAGCAATAATCCCTATGACGCTATACTACGTCATGGACTAGGGCGTGTCCGATGATTCTTATCGGTTCAGTCTCCCTAGACAGAGGCTGTTCTAAGTCTATCAGGATATTTCTCTGTCTATAGGGGAACGAAGGGATTAACTACTGCAAACTTTAAGAGCTATTATATCATCATTAGAAATGGAATAAATTATGTTTTATAGGAATATAGACAAGTCAGATAATTAATATAAAAATTATTTTTATATTACATCCCCCCCTCAAAGAAAAAGAAATTCCCCATGCCAAACAAAAAGAAAACAATTAATTTACCTATTCTGACAATTTAAAAACTGAACCTATCCACCAACTCTTCTGTGTACAAAACTAACATTCAGAACTCTGAATGCTCAAGCACAATACAACATAAACATATAAGACGTCTTGAAGAAAAACATGTGGTGACAACAATGGTTGTTTTGTTTTTAGGCTTATACAGTCTTTTGCAGAGAAATTATTGTCCTTTTACTGCTGAGCCAAATAAAATGAATACAAATGCACTATCATAATACTGAAAAAAATTGCAATACAACAATACGTAAAAAATACAACCCTATAATAATATACAAACATACATACTTTATTTACATTATTCATGACTCAGTTTTAATTTTTCTGGTACATGGTAATTTCGTAACTTCGAAACATGCACAACTTCTGAACATTCTTGAGAGTGGGTATTTTTCTTATTAATTTCATAATTAACGTCAGAAATTTTGTTAATGATTTTATAAGGACCACTGAAAACTGGTGACAGTTTAATAGTATTAGGGTATTTAAATTCTTCATAAATGACTGACTCATTAGGTGTAAATTGTATATCCACAAATCTAGCATCGTAATGTATTTTATTCCTTTCATGGTAACGTTTTGTTCTCTGAACTGCTATTTTTCTCGCCTCTTCAACAGGAGGATAAATACTTTCCTTTAACGGATTTGTATATGGAATTGTGCCATACATTAAATAGGCTGGTGGAAATTTAGTAACGGAATGGGGGGTCAAGTTGTATTCGTGAGTTACTTCCTTTAATAATTTAGGCCATGGAACTTTTGTAGATGATTCATTAGTTTTTCATTTTAAACGTGTGATTATTGTTTGGCCTAATCTCTCCACTTTACAATTAGTTTCTGGTCTGTGTGCTGTAGTCAATAGTTGTTTAACGTTGTAATGCTTAAGAAATTTTTTAAAATGAGAAGATGTGAAAGCTGGATTTCTATCACTTAAGATACTTTTTGGCACTTGAATTTGAAAAATTTGGTTTAGGAAGTTAGTGTAAGTTTCTGTTGTAATTGATTTTGAAGCAAAAGCCCATATAAATCGAGTGTGATGGTCAATAATTAATGTCAGGTATTTTTTAGTTGAATTGTAATGGTTAAGGCCACCCACACTATCAATTGCAATCAAGTCAAATGACTTGTCAACCGGAGGCATTGATTGCAAAAGTCCAAAACTTTTTTGTCGAGGTTTTTTATTTACTTGACATGTATGACAGTGTTTAATAAAATTACTAATATCAGAAGTTATATTTTGCCAATAATAAACAGGGGTGAGCAAATTAATTGTTTTTTGAATACCAGGATGGCCAAATTATTAATGAGCATTTTTGAGTAATTTCAGTCTTAAAGAAAAAGGTACTACAATCTTTGTAAACCCTTTTTTATGAAGGCATAAAACATTGTTAATTTCGACAAACTTTCCAGTTACATTGTCATTTTTTTTAGCCTCGGTAATTTCACTCAACTGCAAGAGATGTGATACCTGAGTTTCAACATTGCTTACAATAACCTCATTGTGTACATTGTTATCTGGTACAGCACGAGAGAGCATATCTGCTTCGATGTTTGTGGTGCCCTTTGTATATTTAATATCATATTCATACATACGTAACTGCAAAGACGAGCGGAACAATCTTCCTTTTAAGTTTTTAACATTTTTGAGCCAAACTAAAGCCGCATGGTCCGTATGTATGGTAAATTTTTGTCCGAAACGATAATGATGAAACTTATTTAAAGAATCCACTATAGCGAGACATTCCAGCTCAGTAATACAATATTTTCTTTTCATAATCTTTTAATGAGCGGGAGTGAAACGCGACAGGGTATAGGACACCAGAAGCATCTGTTTGTTTTAAAACCGCTCCTACACCAGTGTGACTGGCATCAACATAAATATGACATTCAGCTTTTGGATTAAAAATTTTCAACACAGGTTTACAAATTAAAGTTCTTTTTAACATTTCAAACGCTTCTTGGCATTTCTCAGTCCATTGCCAAGGTGTATTTTTTTAACAAGTTATTTAGTGGCTGTCTAATAGTGGCATATTTGTCAATAAATTTATGATACACATTAATTGAACCGAGAAATCTTTGTAAAGATTTTACATTATTGGGTGGTTTTAGCTTTTTAATAACCTCAATGTTGGTGTTATCCGGAGTGACAATCCCATTGGTAATTTCATATCCTAAAAATTGAATTTGTTTTTGTAAAAAGGAACATTTAGAAAATTTTAGTTTTAAATTTTCCTGTCTGCAGATATCAAAAATTTGTTGAATGTGTTCAATATGATTAGAATAGCTATCTGAAAAAATTAAAATATCATCAAAATAATTTGCAGCAAATGTAATTTTATATTGAGTTAAAATTCTACGAATTGTTCTCTGAAAAATGCTGGGCACATTTCGCCAACCAAAAGGTAAACGTAGCCATTCATATAATCCATTATGGGTTGCAAAAGCGAGTTTTTCTGTGTCATCTGGGGGAATAGGGATATGCCAGTAACCTCAGGCCATGTCCAATTTTGAAAAATATGTACTTTGAGCTAGTTTATCAATCAATGTCTCGACCAGAGGTAATGGTTCGGCATCCGACTTCGTCACCTGATTTAATTTCCTGAAATCAATACATAACCTATTCGTTTTGTTTTCATCTTTTTTATAAACAAGTGTTACTGGTGCCGAAAATGGAGACGAACTTTCTTTTATGATATTGGCTTTTAATAACTCTTCAATTTGAGTATCAATTTCTTCTTGTTGTTTTGGTGAAGTTTTATATGCGCGTAACGAAACTGGCAAATCGGAAGTCAATATCACTCTTTGAGGTTCTATTCTTACTGATCCCACGTCACATTTATTTTTCGCAAATATGTCTTTATATTCCTCTAAAAGTTCTTTTATTTCGGAACTTCCTACATTTTCACTCATTTTCGTTTTGTCCTCGACTGTACTCTGATAATGTGTGCACCCATTACCAGAATCTATCTCGGAAACAGTCGAAAATGTTAAAACGTTTTTATTTTTAGACTTTGTCTTTACTTCCTTTTCCTCTTTAACGTTATTAACATTTAGCTCAACATGATTTTCGTGCATGATATGCAAAGACAAATCGCTGCATTCAGAACTAGAGAAAGTGATCAGTTTTCTCCCATCCTGCTCAACAATTTGGTTAGCACAATTAATTACCAAACGAAAATCAACACAACTCTTTAAACCCAAGAGGGCATATGGTAAATCGGTGTCAAGTATGAAAAACTCTGCCGATTTAACAATATTACCAATTTTAAGGTAGAGATTGCATGTTTTGTTAAGCTGTATTAGCCCTTTTGTTTGTTTCACGTTTATCACTTTATTTTCTCTAATGGGAACATTTAATTTTTCAACAATTTTACTTGGAATTATATTCAACGTACATCCAGTATCAATATTTAACCATATCTTATTATTTGAACTCGAGTTATTTTCATTGTTTGTTTTTCTTTTATTATGTACGTACGTTTTGTTCTTTGTGTATCCGGATACTATTAATTGTCACTTTTCGGGTTGTGGCTTAGGAGCTGCAATTTCAGACGTAGATGGTCTATTGATGCAAGAGAATCCCCAATGATAAGAATTCATGATCCCTATGTTTGCGCAAAACTTACAGGGGTTGGGAGCAACTCTTGCACCGCATGCGTCGTTTGAGCCTTTGCTGGTTTGGAATTATTATACATTCGTGGTGTAATTTTCTTGTTCTTACTACAATGGAAAGATTTGTGTCCTAGCTGTTGACAAATAAAACAACGGATTTCCGGTTTAAGTTTTTCTGTCTTTCCATTCGTATAGGGTGCCCGATGGAACGGTACTTTTACTTTGTCCATGTCTTTGCGAATTTGTTCGTAAATTTTCAATTTATTTTTAAACTCAACTAAATTCGCACATCCATATAAAATGGCTTTGTTCTGTGCAGTGTCATTAATCCCGTTAATGATGTAAGTGATTGAAGCACCTTCGTCTATATTACTTTGATTAGCAATTTGTTTCATGGTTAAAAAATATTCTTGCATTGACTCATTATATTTTATTTTACGTTTTTGTAGGATGTCATGTATTTCCGCCGAATTATATGTTACTTTAAACTCTTCAATTAATAATTTCTTTAGTTTGTCAAAAGAATGGACTGAAGTTTCACTACGAATGAACAGAAGTGCGTTTCCCCTAAGACAACGTTTTGCGAATAAAAATTTATGAAACTCAGATAAGGAGAATAATGCAGCATGATTTTCGAAAGTTTCAAGCCATTGTACTATATTTTCATGTTTTTCTCCCTTAAAGAGAGGAATCACTGCCTCAATGTCAGAGAAGTTTACCATAATTTTTGTTTCTCCCATGTTTGACAATTTTGAATTTTTATCGACATTTTCGATTTTAGAATAACTGTTTTCCTCGTCATTACTGCTTTTGATTTCATGTTCTCTACTTGTATTATTTTTCATTTTGACTCCAAACGTTTCGGTTTGGGTATCATTTTCGTTATTACTTATAAGGTTTTCGGTTTGAGTAGTATTTGCGGTATTATCTGCAAGTTGTACCCCACCTGTTTCGGTTTGAGTACTATTTTCATTATTGACTTTATTTGTGGATCCGGACTGAAATTCAGCATGTTCTGTTTCGAGACTAATTTCGTCTTCCGAAATGTCCTCTGCAATTATCGAATTTTTAAGAAATTCGAAATTAGATAAGCACGAAATAATATGTTTAGTAATTTCCTCTTTTTCACCTTCTCCCGAAATATTTAAAATATCGCAAATCTTAATCAATTCCGCTAACTTAAACTGTTCTGAAATTTCATTCACTTTAGCTAAAAACTCTTTATCTCCAACTTCATATTTAAAGCCACAAAAATTTAAAAATCTATTACGATTTAATCTCGTGTTTCCATTTTGAAATAGTAGTTTATCTAATAACTTGACCGTTGAAGCTTTTTGCTTCTTCAAAGCTTTACAAATTACGTCAATATCCTTAAGTAACATGGTTACAATATTAATATACAATATTAATATACAAATTCCAAAATATTTACACATAAAGCAGATTCAGTTATAAACCATCATAAAACTACAGCATATTGAGATATAAACCATTTGTTAAAATTATTCATTATTCAATTAAAAAAAATTCCTATCCACATTTATTTATGACTTAATAAAGAAAGAAAAATTACTCACGTAATGATTCACCACTTCCTTGAACGAAAAAAAAAAATAATAAAAAAAAATTTACTCCTTATGTAAAGTTTTTGTGCAGATTTCACTGGAATATTTCACATTTCTCGAAGCGGCAAAAAAATCAGCATAGATTGTCCACTTTCGTGTATTTTAATCCTAGACACATCGGACTCGTACTGTTCTTTGATTATTCCACAGGTAGCACACAAATAGTAAACTTTCCAGACTTTTGGATCCAGTTCGATCAGAAGGTTGGTCCTTTTCAAAACAAGTGTATTCACACGCAAAAACATTATTGATGTCGCAGTGGCCGTAGAAATACTGCATCGGAACTAACACCCCCTAAAACGCTGTCTGTCATCCTCCATCTGTATTCCAGCTCCCGTTTCGGTTTAACAGGGAAGTTGGCGGGTAGACACAACACATTCTTCCAAGAACGGCGGTCTTTCATAAATTTCAGCCATCGCCTGCGTCCCACAAAATTTAATCATTTTCTCTAGCCCCCTTTACTGTCCTGACGGCTTGAAATATCGTAGCAATAGGCATCGTTGGAACAGCAGACTGGAATACCTGTAAAGGAATTCTTGGGACGCAGTAAACAAGCGATTGAGTTAACACAGTTTTATTGTCGTTTTATACGTAGTTTCCCCATAGGAAGGGAGCTAGACCGTGTGACATATTATATGTACAATCATTATCATGAAGAGCGCGGCTTTTTGCCGTGTTCACATTTTATATCGGGAATATGCAGAAGACTTGGTGTAAGCAATAATCCTTATGACGCTATGCTACGTCATGGACTAGGGCGTGTCCGATGATTCTTATCGGTTCAGTCTCCCTAGACAGAGGCTGTTCTAAGTCTATCAGGATATTTCTCTGTCTATAGGGGAACGAAGGGATTAACTACTGCAAACTTTAAGAGCTATTATATCATCATTAGAAATGGAATAAATTATGTTTTATAGGAATATAGACAAGTCAGATAATTAATATAAAAATTATTTTTATATTACATATATATATATATATATATATATATATATATATATATATATATATATATATATATATATATATATATATATAATTTATTATATTTATTATACTTTTTTTATTTTTAATAAGTAACAAATTGAAAATATCGTTATATACGTAACAAAATATACTTTTCTATAAATCCTCCCATAAATTTAATACGCGTGTCATCGTCCGTTACGTATTATGGTCCGAAAAATTGGTATATTAACGAATGTTACAGATAAACTAAATTCATCCTTTAATCTGAACACTAAAAAGCGTTGCTTTAAATTTCAAGCAAGCGTTTGCACTTAAATAGTAATTTATTTTCTCTAAAAATATTTTCCCTTTGAATTGCATGCATGACGAACCTCACACGCCTATATGTCCAAACAACGTTAATAATTAAAAGGCCCCTTAAACTACTTGTTTCACGTTCAGTATATATTCGAAATAATTTGTACTCATAGAGATAGAACGCCTCTTTCCGTTATTCCAAGCACATTTAAACGTTTCTGAGGTTAACTTGCAAATAGAACTTTCACGTGATACCCCTTGTGTGTTTGAGCGCGAGGCTGTAACAATGCAACACGCAATGCTGTGTAAGCAAGACATTATCTCATTTCGGTCTACCCCATCTGGAAACAATCACGGAAGCAGTGTAAAAGGGGATCAAAACTTTAGAGCGGAGTGCATTTGAAAAGCGTTCATTGGCAGTTTCTCAAATTTTATTTTCTGAAACTCTTGAAATTCCACGTTTGTACGGGAGTTTATACTTAGATAAATGTCAGTTTAACGAGGTGTGTTTAAAACTTGAAAATGTCATAGGAATGAATAAATGATATGCAATTTACAAAAGATAGGACTTTCAAAGTGGATTGAACGATCTAAAACAATTAAAAGTTTAGGCTAGACAATTAAACTCATTTATGTGTAAGATTTTGAGGTTCATTATTGATGTGTGCCAGTAGTTCAACGTTTAGGATATTGGTAAAGGATATCTTGGGAGATGGATCGGATTCCTGTTTCAACTCTGTTGTTTAACCCTACAGCGCACGCGCCCGTACACAGAGTGCAACAGTTTAGTAATTTTGAATGGCTTGTTTTTACATGCTAGGTTTTAATGTTCCAAGTAGTTTCAATTTATAGCTACACCCTTTCTAATGCAGGTCTTACTTTTTGACCCTTGTACGTGACCTTCATTTCCTTTCATTGTTAGTTGTGATTTAATCTTGGTAATCTGTTGATTATACTGGATTACAGTACGACAAATGCAGGAGTTGATGTAGTCGATCAACACGGTATCCCGCATATCTCAAAGATGTACAATCTCATTGTTTTTTAGGTTTTTGGACATGATAGGAATCAATTTGTAAGCTGTCCTTGGATCCAATAAATCGGATACTTTTGAAGTAATGCGATTATATCTGCTTTCTTTGGCCTTTAATTATAAATATATCTCAATATTATAAAGATTTTATATCTTGTCATAAAACGCAGAATTATTATTCCCAATTTGAAAAAAAAAATTACAAAAAGAATAATCAAGGTTTAAAGAGACGTTGCACTTTGTGCCACGCGCGCATGGTGTTCCAAGAATTGGCGCGTCCGCTGAAGGGTTATGGCCTGTTCACATAGGAGTCCGTTGCATTGCGTTAAGGAAAAGATGACGTTGAGACGAAAATAAACCAATCATATGCCTCCAAACGATTAGCAATGACATTTTTAACGCCTATGATTGGTTTATTTTTACCTCAACGTCATCTTTTCCTTAACGCAAAGCAACGGACTCCTATGTGAACAGGCCCTTAAGGTGCAAAATCTTTACAGAAATGACTTGACAGAAGTGCAAGAGGGTGTTGCCACGGAAGAACCCAATTTCACTTGAAAGACAGGGTAATGCAGTGTCTAATATTTTGATAATTTGGGTCTAATACGGTGGGTTTAATTTCTGCTGCAACCATGTTAATTTTTTTTAGATTAACAGCATCGATGTGAATGATAGGGTACTTATATAAGCCCCCAATTAAATATAAATACTTTTTTGACATGGTACAGCAGTTTAGTGGTTTTGATATTATCAGAGGTTGTCTATAATGAAAGGTTCGGTTCAGTCATCAGTCACGCCACTAACGCACCCAGGATTTAATCTTCGAGGGGGCCGAGCTGAACCGATAAAAATCTTTATAATGCAAATTCAATATTCCTAATGCAATTTCTATTTCTTTAGAGGGGGAAAGAGCCCCTTGACCTACCCCCTGGGTGCGCCACTAAGTCACGTATATTTTAAAAGAAAGAAAATATTATCAAGACTAGGTCAGTACAAAAACATCGAACATAAATTGAATGATTTTCGACCAATCATAGATGTGGTTGGGCTATTTGTGCAGAAATCCAGAGATAATTTATTCGTTCCTGACTCCAGTCATGATCACTCTTAAAGACAAAAATTCATAAACACAAGCAATGTAAAAGGTGAATTCGTTACAGAAGTACTCAATGACAAATGAATCCTTTTATTAATGGTAATTTTATTTAATGATATCGTAATAGCATTGTTATTTTGATGCTCAGTTAACACTGGAAAATTTTCAACATGGTCATATTTTCTATATTTTGGAAGAAGAATGACTTAGGGTCTGAATCTTATATCTCATTGTAGGTATCTCCTAACAGAAACGTAACCACTGAACTATTGCACAATGTCTAAAAGCGTTTAATGAATACTTCTAAAAGTCTGTTATCCATTGCTTGTAATCCATTTTATATTTATAACTGTAATATTTATGACCGTAATCATTTTTATATTTATAAATCATTAACAATATTGTTTACTGTCACAGATTTGTTATTAAAGGTTATATTATCTCGTAAATAAAGATAAAATACGTTATATTCACTTATCATATTCACTGTTAAGTGCAAAAAAAAACATAATAAAAAAATGAAGGATAAAAAAACTTTTGAAGCTTTTCCATTGCATGTTTGAAGATTAATGCATTTTGGAAGTGAAAAATGAAACCAATTCCAATTTGAACTATTTAATTTATTGCACACCCTTCAATGAATTCAATACATTTTTCCATCTGCTTCGAGTTAAGAAATTTTCATGGATGAAATAAGATATATTATTGAAGAGAATACGAAGAAAAAAAAAATGGATGAAAATATTTGATATTTCGAGCTCCATACTTTCGAAAATGAAAGCAATGTTACAAAAAGTATATAACGACATCGAATGGTCAAAAATAAACAGGAATAAAATATTTGCGATAAAATAAATTATTTTAATAGATTGTTTTCTTCTGATTTTCATTGCAAATTAAATAATATTGTGCGACAATGGGCTTTGTTTGATGTACAATGATTTTCTGCTTGAATGAATTAGTTATAAATTTTAATGTATGCTAGAAATTTTATAAGTATAATTTATTATTGCGTCAAAATACTAAACGAAATTTTCTTAAAAAAGGCCTGTGGTGGGTGAGTAAAAGTAGTTTTCAATCATTGTTTTTTCATGGCATGTGATACCTATGAGTTTATTTGAAATAATTTAATATTTCTTGCTGGTTTTAGAATCTATTCCAGAAAACTAAAATTTGGGCACAAATAATATTTAAACTTGTTTAAAAGTTTCCCTCATATTTTACCACCTTATAGAATCTCTAAATATAGAGCAAAATGTAAAAAAAAGTTCACCTTGTATTCAATGAAAATAAAGCTTACAGAAATGAAGCATACTTAAATTAAACAATTTTCACAAATTCAATTTTAAGGAAAAAAATGTCAATATACAGTCAGACACACACACCCACACCAATATATATATATATATATATATATATATATATATATATATATATATATATATATATATATATATATATATATATATATATATATATATATATATATATATATATATATATATATATATATATATATATATATATATATATATATATATATATATATATATATATATATATATATATATATATATATATATATATGTATATATATATATTTATATATATATATCTGCGTATGTGATGTACATGTACAGGAAAACAAATGATTACAATTTGAGAAAAACTGGATGATTTATTCAAGAAAAAGAGCTTCACAAAGTTAAAAAGTCAATAACGCGTGGGTCCACCTCTGGCCCCTATGCAAGAAGTTATCCGGCTTGGCATTGATTGATAAAGGTTTCGGATGTCCCCCAATATTATGCTAAATATCATGCCAAATGTCATGCTAAATTCTGTCCAATTCGCACTTCAGATAGGCAGAATCCAGAGCTAGTTGGAGGGCCCTGCCCATAATACTCCAAACGGGCTCAATTGGGGTCAGATCCGGTGAACTTGCTGGACAAGGTAGCGCTGGGCAAGCGCGTAGACGAGTAGTAGAATATCTCGCCGTGTGCAGGAGGGCATTATGTTGCTGAAATAAAAGCCCGGGATGGCATGATGTGAAGGGAAACACAACGGGGTGTAGAATTTCGTCGAAGTACCGCTGTGCCGTAAGTGTGCCGCGAATGGCAACCAAAAGGGCACTGCTATGAAATGGAATGGCACCCCAGATCATCACTCCTAGTTGTCGGAACGTATGGCGGAAGACACTCATGTTGGTATCCTACCGCTGTCCGGGACGTCTCCAGACACGTATTCACTGGTCACCGGGGCTCATTTGGAAGCGGGACTCATCACTGAAGATAATTCTATTCCAGTCAGTTACATTCCAGGTCAAATGAGCTCGATACCATTGCAAACAGGCTTGTCGGTGTACAAAAGTCAATGGTAAGCGGTGCAAGTGGCGCCGCGTGCTCAGCCCCTTTCTCTGAGTTGCCTATGAATGGTCCTTGAGGACACTGAAGCACCAGTTGCACGTATGATCAATGATGATGATTAGTCTAGGACTGTCTGTGCCGCTCTGAATATAGTTCGGTCCTCACGTTCTGTCGTTCTCTAGGATGACCGCTTCCTTCTTGACGCTGTGTTCGGCCATGGATCATCCATTCCTGCCAACATCGTCTAACAGTGGCATCTTTCCTATACAAATATCGAGTGATTCGCCGATTAGACCAAACGGCTTCTTTGAGCTCAACTACACATCCTCTCTCAAATTCTAGCATCTGCGCATATTGCTCGCGCACCAGAATGCGAGGCATAGGTACTGTCTACCTGAGTACACGGCATGAAATTTTTAAGAATTTATGACCTGGAATCAAAATTGCTCCTCTTTAATATCCAGCTAGTTGCGCAGTTAAGATGTGCTGCAGCGTCACATGTTCCCTCATGGGCCGCTAAACTTGAATATTTTGCATTTTCCGTCGAAACCTGTATGCATATCAATTTGTGTCCAATTTGCATTAACCCTTCTAGGTAAGTTTTTTTTATATATAAGCGTGTATTTCTTAATTATAATTCACATATTAGCATAAAACATTTTATTAATCCCATTTCTAATTTATTTTTTTTAAGTAAAGCCATATTGATAAGTACAGGAAGTTGCATCCCGTGAGGATGATATTTATTATATCATTTTGTTTCGCCGTATTAAAATGTTCAGGTGAAAAGCTGATATATTCGTAAAAGTAAACAGAATTAAATTTAAAAATGATAATAGTCTTCATTCAATAATAATACACGAGCTATGTGCGTAAAAAAATATAAATCTACATTGAAAACAACATGCTTGTTTAAAAACGTGGTTTATCAAGTATATTAAATTTAACAGTAACCTATAATAACGATTATAACTAATATACTATTATTCTAGAAGTACGTCAGATACTCGTAAACGATCCAAACATAATTAACATAATTAGTTTGGAGTCTACTTCTAATATATTTAATGATATCAGCCTTAAACAAATTTGTTTGCAATATGATCAAAATATTAAATAACTTTGGTTTTAAAGTAAAAAAGATGACTGAAAGAATGATAATTGACAAATAAGAAGAACCCCCAATTGCATATCAGCGTAAACATATGAATCTACATTGATTACAACATGCGCGTTCTAAACACAAGATTTATAATTTTTTTAAGTATAACAGTAAACTATTATAACTAATATACTACTCTACTAATACAGAAGGTCGTTCGCACTTTATGAAAATGATTTTGATAGTTAAGTTTTATGTATGAATGCCGTATTTTATGCGGTGATTTGCTTCTATCTGATAGCCATGGTCCTTGACAATAGCTCTAGCTCGAATTTTCCATGAAAGTATATTTTTACTTAGTACTGTCATGTCAGTTTTACCTCATTCCTCTTCAACCGTTTTCCGAAGTCCGTTCCGTGTTCTTAGATGCCGTTTTTCTAATGCTCGTATTAAAAATCGAAATCGCAAAAGTCCATAGGAGAAGAGTCTGGTAATTTTACAGGTATTTCATTTAATGGGATACATTTTATTCCTGTTTCTGATTATTTCTTTGCTAAATAAGAGGTAGTTGATTTAGACGTGTGACTAGAGGCTTTGTCCATAAGAGGCTTAACTTTATCAATGTCCGTTCCATATAAGGCTGGAATTTCTTTTTCAAAAATTGGTTCTAAAATATTCTGCTGATAGTGGAGTGAATTTATTTTGGCTTTACTTGAGATTTGTTTATTTTTAATTTATCGTTGTAACAAAATCCTGCTACTATCATGGACACCTTTGAGAACTATTCTGTACACTGACGTAGCCATTTCATACGGTCATTCCCGTCAGTTGAGCAATAGAAAATTGTTTTTTTTTTTTACTACAGTCACTTAAATACACCCATGTCACATCAAGTGTTACCAAAAATTTTCATTTTTCAGCAGCTAGGTGTTTTTCATATAATTTTCTACAATTTGTTTTTCTTTCAGCAATATGCCTTGGCAAAAGCAGATGAACTTTAGGTTTAAACATCTTTTTAAACTTCAAATATTTATGAATGATTTTACTTACAGTTCCAGAATACAATCTTAGTTTCGATGCAATGGATCTTTCAGTCGGCGTATTTTCTTTTAGGATCAGAGACTTAACTTTCTTCGTATTTACCTGCGTTCGAACAGTCTTAGAATGAGGTTTAGTGGTCATGTTTTCATATTTACTTTCAGTTAGGCGGTTTGTCTTTCAAATTTAATATATTATATATACCTATTTTTGAAATGCCATATACGAAATATTTACATCGCTTTATAATTTTTTTATACGAATACTGCTCCCCGGAAAGTGAAGTTACGTAACCTTCGAGCGATCTATCAATTTTAGGAGCCATTTTCAAAATAAATCTTTTATTTTACATTCCAATCAAAGCAAAACAATAGCAGCCAATTATTCTGAAGTTGCCAAATATTTATCTCAAGATGCAAACGCCAAAAAAAATTTACAAAATCGTTTCCATAGAGTGCGAACGACCTTCTGTAGTACGTTAGATAATCGTAAACTCTTCAAACATAATTAAAGTAATTAGTTTGGAGTCTATTACTAATATATTGAATGAGATCAGCCTCAGGCAAATTTGTTTGGGATATGATCAAAATATTATATAACTGTGGTTTAAAGTAAAAAAGGTGACTGGAAGAAGGATAATTGAGAAATTAGATGGACCTCCAATTTTATCTGTGCGTAAAAAATATAAATCGTATTGATTACAACATGCTTATTTAAACACATGATTTAACAAATATTTTAATTATAAAAGTAACATTTAATAATTATTATAACAAATATACTATTATACCATTAATACGTCAGATAATCGCAGACTATTCAAACATCATTAAAGTAATAATTTTGGACTCTATTGCTAATATATTGAATGAGATCAGCCTGAAATAAATTTTTTTGGGATAGCAAAAATATGTTAAATAACCTATTGGTGTGTAAAGAGAAAAAATGAGAAATAAGAAGGATATCCAATTTTATTCTATATAAATATCGCACTTTTAAAATTGATGAAGCAAACTAACATATGATAAAATGCACCACAGACACAGAATGAAATTTAAATAACCACAGAAATAATGGTGATTGGGAAGACGGTGTCGTCTACGTCAAAACGCACAAATAATAATTTAAAAAATTGATTTGATGATTAGTATAAACTTACCTCACAACTGAAATCGAATGTATCAGTTAGTACGGAAATTAAAGTTTTTTGTGTTTCTAATGGTAAAAATATCGATACGGTGTGCGTTATGAAACAAAGGTAACTATTCAATAAGTAAGGAATTAGTATATTCCTTACTTATTAAAACAACTTCATAAGGGTGTTGGGAAGAACAAAACATATGCAATTTTCAATCAGTAACACAATTCTTTATTGACGGATGACACATTGACATCCTACGCCATCGATGTCCTGCAACGCACATGAAGCAAAAATACTAAAAATCAACACTTGTGATAACAAAGGCGCCATCTCGTGGCGTATACGTAGGGGAAATAAATTATTTTAGTCATATTGAGATATCAGAAAAGAAATGACAATTCTATACTACTGTAATTGAAAACTAGGTAAACAAGCCTTTTATTTAAAAACATAGAAAAGTATATTTACAAGACAGCATAATTATACCTGTATTGTATAGTAAATTTTTGACATACAAATAGTTTACTGTTCGCTTAAAAGGCTATTTTGCATTAACGGACTGTACGTATTGTCAATTTCTCTAAATGGTAAGACAGCTCAAATTCAAGGCACCAATGACATACCTGTGACATGCCTTTTGGTTTGTCTCAGCACTGAAAAATAATCTTAGAACATTATTTTGAGGCCTTATTTGGATAGTGGTCCAACTTCACTTAAAAAAAAAAGAAACTAGCCTCACTTTCATGTTCATAGAAGTCATTTCTATCTTATTTTCAAACTGGTACACCTCCGGCTTATTTCTGCTGCCAACAGAGAGCATTACAAATCAGACTTCAGCAGTCATTTCTCAGCAATCATTAGACTTTAAGGCTATGTATCCCAAAATGAACAAGAATGGAATTGGACCACTATTCAAATAAGGTCTTCATTTATTTATACCTATATTATGTAATAAATCTTTTACAAAATGAAATAATTTAATGTTGAAAAAAAATGAAATAATGTAAAGTTTTTATCATTAATTTAAGGTATTTATTGAAAAAAACTAAAACGGGATGCAGATCCTATTTCAAGAGACATTCTCATTCACATTTTTCAAAAGTAACACTATAAGACCTACGCGGAAATTGAAATATGCATTTTAAATTTAAAAGGCTTGTATATGCACCATCTCGCATATTAGCTATGCTAAAGTGTTCGCATTGTAAAATTCATATTGAACCATCCTAGCCCTTCGAGACTGACCTCAAAATTAAGCTCAAAATCAGTCACTGTCTTTTGTTGTTGAAAGCTGCAATAACATAGCAATATCTGTTATATTTCCGTTTATACACTTTTTTAGAATAAGCATGGTCAGGATAAAACATTGCCCACCAGCCAACGGGACAATTTTTTTTTCTGATTAAAACTCCGCGGTACAATACCATGCTTTATCCTCAGGATTGTAAAATAATAGTTCAATACCACACATTAATATATTTTTCAATATTTTATAATTTTATTTTCTTGATGAGGTGAAAGGTTTTTCTTCCTCCGATATGGAAGACATTATTGCTTTCGACATTGGTCTGTTCTGCATCGTAATATTGTTGATCCCTTGTGATGAGAGCACGTATAAGTGAACCAACATCACCCCCTGTACCGTCATTATAATTGATGTCCTCAAAATAATGTTCTAAGATTATTTTTCAGTGCTGAGACTAACCAAAAGGCATGTCACAGGTATGTCATTCGTGCTTTGAATTTCAGCTGTCTTACCATTTAGAAAAATTGACAATACGTACAGTCCGTTAATGCAAAATAGCCTTTTAAGCGAACAGTAAACTATCTGTATGTCAAAAATTTACTATACAATACAGGTATAATTATGCTGTCTTGTAAATGTACTTTTCTATGTTTTTAAATATAATAATATTATAATATTGAAACTACAATTTTTTAAATATTATTCCCTGACTTGACGTGTCACTTTAGTCCAAACTCTCTAAGTGGCGACATCTGAGGAGTTCGTACAATTCTAAATATATAACGGGACCATTCCTGGAGTCGACAGAATAGAATTCAGTAGCGCATGTTGGGACTCGAACCGAGCCCCCTAGGTATCGATTCCCGACGAGCTAACATATACGATTTCCCTGACTTGACTCTGTAAAAATAGCACATTAATGTAAATTTTTAGCTGAATACCTGTGAATTAAATAGAAATTTAAAATTATTTACTACCTTGTCCGTCTAAATTCTAAAAATACCACATTTTTTAAAAAAATATTACAGCGACCCCCAAAAAATTCTTTTCGACAGAACAATTTTATTGCATAAAAGATGAAATCCTATCATACATTCCAACGATCTAATTCCTCTTTTGCGATGCATTTTGCATGCGCTAGACAATAAGATTGTTGTTCTTTTGTGCGTGAAATATTATTCAGGCCATTTTAAAAATTCAATGGAATAGTTATTTCTCAGATAGGGGTTCGAAGAAGTTATTTTCCTTCCAAAATAAAAATTGCTAAAATATGAAAATTTGAAAATAAATAAATAACACGATTCTTGACACAAGATATGGCAGGTTCGTGTTTAAGTGTAAGAGGCAGAAACTAAGCAAAGTTAAACTGAAATATTTCTTTTCAGAATAAATTACACTAATGCAAAAATTTATTTATAGCAACTTTATAAATTTTTACTCAGCACAATCGCCTTCTTGATACAGATCACAACCAGCAATATTTAAATTTAATTCTGTAAAGAATTTCAAGGAATTAAAACAATGTTAGCATATATCATCATTGAAATTCAGTTAAATTCATTTCTAACTTCTTGTGATTATAAGGCAATTTTCAGAAGATTATATAATTTGCATTTCCATAGGAATTAAACTTTCATTAAATAGCTTTTTTTGTATTGTGAACTCATCTTAATGGTTATACCACAAATATGAAAAATTCAATATTACTTTGTCATAAACAAACCCTAATAAAATATTTATAGTTTTTTATCTTACTTATTTACTACTATACAAAAGATTAAACAGAAATATGTAATATGATCCCGAATTTTGTAAATATTTCCTTTAAAACCACTACTGATCACGATATTTATGTAACTTTTGTATTTTGATCCGCATTTTTTTTGCAAAAAAGAGTTGCTTTCACTGAATTCGAATGGCACTAATAAATAACAGAACAAATAATGATTGGTGACAAATTTGGTGAAAATATCGTTTTTCTTTCGGTGAAATGTTTTTTGTAGATGAATTCTTTAAAACTGTAATAAAGATGATAACGATTTGCAAAAAGCATAAATATGTTCTGAGAGTTATAAGAAGTTAATCAATTACTCAGAGCCTCTGTCTGAGTTCGTTTTCTGTACGTTAATGAAATTTATGCACTGCACAAGATTGTAATTGTAAATTCGTAATGTTGTAATTTGTTCTTGGGGTGTTGACATTTTATTTTGAAATAAGGGACCAAGGAGAGTTAAAAACCCATTTTCTAAGAAGAGCGCACCTTGTAAGTAGAATAGAAAGGCCATTGATAAGATGGAAAAAGGCGAAAGAAGGGATACTGCACAGCGGGAACCAAAGAGATTTTAGCACTAAGGAGGAGAAAGGGAGATTTTATGAAAGATAAAGTGAACCACACATGCAAGAGGTCAACGGTTCAAACATTAATGAAGTCGGGGATGGAGAGTGTGAGAAGAAGGCAAATATGAAGACAGAACGAGGGAGTGCGCCCCTAATGGTGCATATACATTGGTACAGAGTTCTCTCGCCGACTCCTGTCATCACATTAGTCACGGTAACATTAGACACGGTATTTAGAACCACCCCCATTTCCGCGCGCAAGATTTCTTTGATGCGGTGTGTCCCCCGACCCCGCTCGACACCATTTGACCCGCTGACCCCTCACTCTTTCTTTGATGGACCGCCAGAGGAGGCGATCCACGCATAGTAGAGAGTACAGAGAGACATAAATCCCTGGCAGATGCAGAGAACTCTGTACCAATCTGTATGCGCTATAAGAAAGAATTGGGCATAGTCAATCTTATAGTTATATCCTCAAGACAATGATAGGAGGAGGGAAGAACAAGAATCAGAAGATACTACCAATCAGATCCCCAAGGGGTGGAATTAATGAAGTGGTAGAAGGATATTTAAGAGAGGAAGGCGAGATACAGGGATAGATATGGAGAAATAAGAGATAGAGATAGAGAGACGAGGATTATTAGAGATGGAAAGCCCATATTATTTTGACCGCTGAAAGTAGCATACTAGTTCGACCACTGAAAGTAGCATTGTTTTTCGACCACTGAAAGTAGCATAGATGACATGGAAGGAAATTAATGAGCGTGGAACATTTGGAAAATTTTTAGCATTTTTGATGAATTTTTTGAAAAAAACAGTACTTATTTGGGAATTCTAAGTGTCTTTAATGTAACAAAAAGTAATGTTAGTTATTCTCATTTTGTATATACAGTAAAATATTGAAAATTTAAAAAAAAACGTGAAGGACTCTTGCACCCTTAAGCTGAAGTATTGTTGTTAAAATTTTGCTTTGAAAAGATTAAAATAAACAACTTTCGGATTGCTAAACAGTATATACTTTACTACACTCTACATTTATTTATATAAAGTTCAAGATTTGTATATTAAGTGGTTGACAATTAAGTAGTTTTCTGAAGCATAACTGTCTAAGATACAAATGATATACATTAAATTATAAATAATGTTTTGTTACCAAAAAATTATAATCATTATGATTTGTAAAATGTGAATATTTAGTAATAAGTTTTAAAATGCACTAAAAAGTCATCAGTCCTGAACGGTTTAAAAAAGTCACATAATAATATATCGCGTGTTTGCTTTCGTTGCCATATTTAAACGTTTAAAATAAACTATCAGCATATATAGAAATTTATTATCTTTTATAATAAAACTATCAATATGTAATCCTATTTATTTTCCATTCCATCTATATATAGTTAACATTTCTCAATTTTAATACGTCTTGAGCGCTGGGGAAATATGTAATTAAATGACCTGTAAAAGTTTTCAATAACCTAAACTGATTTGTTACCTTGTAGCTGCTATCGATCATATTTTGATACTGAAGTATACAGATAGTTCATAAAAGTAATTTAGAAATATAAGTTTCAATTCATATATCATCTGGAAAGAAGCCTCGCGGATTATTTCGCTTAAGAAGTTTAGAATATTAGGAATTTATAGGGGAAGACGCTGAAAGTTATTAACGAACTGATGCAGAAATATTCTATATATTTTAAGGGGAGACGACATAGTGCAATTTTATGCATGGTTGGTCTAATGGAAAGCGCCATCTGCTTGAAATGAAGTGAATATATATTAAGCCATTTTTGAAAGAACAATGCTATTTAGTTTCATTTTTTCTCGCAAGATTTTTAGGAATGTGCATATTTTTTAACCCTTTGACAATTAAATATTCTGTAAGATTTAAATCGATGCTGAAACATATTATTGATTTCAATAGATGAATATGTAATGGTCGAAAAAGTGACTTTAAAAAATACAAAACAAATTAAAGTTTATATATATATATATATATATATATATATATATATATATATATATATATATATATATATATATATATATATATATATATATATATCAACATTCTCGGAGATTTTATATCTCGTGCAGAAGATTCATAATCCACAAACATTTTGAACCTAAAATATTTTTGCATTGTTATGCATAGTAAATCATATTCTATGAGGAATTTACAGCACAGATTTTATTTATACAATCGAAATTGATTGGAAAATAAAAATATTTTTTGGAGGGTTTATAATTTATAAAGATCTCTAAAATCTAAATCTGTTAACACTGTATTACTTTCTGACCAGATAGAATCTTTTGAGGTATTTAATGTATTCTTCGGAGCATCACACGCACCGGACGTTAAAACGCACCTCAAATTTATGGGAGAATTTTTAGAAAAGAATATTTTGTATTTTGTTTGGCATAAAAATATATTTTCAATTTCTTACTCAATAAAGATTTAGAAAAATATGTAATAAATATAATAAATAATGCATATAAATATATATATAATATACTGGGTGGCCATAATTAAACTGACAGTGTTCACAGTGTTCTGAAGCGCGATCTATTTGCGAGGATGACGCGGCATTTTGTAGGAAGATTAAACAAGACGGGGGACGAAGGATTCCGCGAAAAAATAAATTAGTTCCAAAAGTCACCGCTAGGGGAATATTTGGCGATGTGTAATAGAGAATAGAGTGTTAACAAATGCAAATCAATACGGAAATTACCTTTTATTTTGCATTCAAATGAGGTTCAATGTGGCTGCCGTTGTTGTGGACCACATATTGCATTCTGTGCACAGTATGTACAACAGCAGAATGTAACATGTCTGCAGGAATCTCCCGTACAGTCCGTGATATGTTATCCTTCAACGTAGCCAGGTCCTGGACCACTCCTTGACAGACCTTGGACTTAAGGTAACCCCATAGCCAGAAGTCGCATGGGGTCCGAGATCAGGCGACCGACGTGGCCATGCAGTTGGAAAGTAGCGGCTAATGACTCTTTGTGTTGTGAATTTCTTTCGTAGCAGCTGTTGCACCCATACAGCAACGTGTGTATGGGCTCCATCTTGCATGAAAATGATTTCCCCCTGGCATTGTCTTTACTGAAGTGCCGGAATGACAAAGCTGTTCAACATGTGGCGATATTTCTCTCCGGTAACAGAACAGGTTTCCGGTCCTGTCGGGGTAATCTTCTTATAGAAGAATGGACCTACGATAAATTCCGCTGTGAACCCACACCAAACAGTTACCTTTGGTGAATGTAAGGGAATTTCTGTGACTGCATGTGGTGATTTGTCATCCCAAATTCGGCAGTTCTGGGTATTCACAGTTCCATGCAGGTAAAAGTGGGCCTCGTCTCCCCATAGGATTTTCCACGGCCAAGCATCATCCACCTCCATTCTGGCAAGAAAGGTGAGAGCAAAAGTCAATCGCTTATCATGGTCGGGGTACAGTAACTCCTGTACACGGCTGATCTTGTACGGATAGAAGTTGATAATCTTTCGTAAGATTTTCCATACCGTACTGTAAGGCATATCCATATTCCGAGCTAATCCACGAGCGCTAGAGGTGGCAGCAATATTGTCTGGTCCTCTGTCGACAATTGCCGTGGCAACTGCTTCGATTGTATCCTGTGGTACAGGTTTTCGTCCTCTGCCTGACTGAAACTTCAGAGAACCTGTTTTCTCAAACGTCGCAACCATTGCTTTTAGCCCATTAACTAACACAGGACCGTTACCTTTACGCATTTTTTTGTGCGTTCTAAAAGCACGAAGAGCGGCTGACGCGTTGCACTGGTTGAGGTAAAAGAATTTGACCAGTAACGCACGCTCGACTAAAGAAGGAGACATTGCACATAAACTTTCAATCCGATTGATTCGAAACGTAACACATTGCCTTTTAAAACCCACACAGCTGGCACTGTGCCAATGGATGTAAAGTGAAATTTGAATAAAGAACTTCTTCTTTTGCTCAGCGTACGTGATATTGCAGATCACGAAACTTTATCGGTGTTTATGTAGATTTTACGCTTTTTTAAAAGTGTTGCCATATTGCACTTGAACTAAATAAGAAAATGTGCATAATAAAAGGTAATTTTATTCCGTATTAATTTGCATTTGTTAACACTCTATTTTCTATTACACAGCGCCAAATATTCCCCTAGCGGTGACTTTTGGAACTAATTTATTTTTTCTCGGAATCCTTCGTCCCCCGTCTTGTTTAATCTTCCTACAAAATGTGGCGTCATTCTGGCAAATAGATCGCGCTACAGAACACTGTGAGCACTGTCAGTTTAATTATGGCCACCCGGTATATAAAATATACAATACCTTACATTAATAGAACGCAAGGCAGTGGATTTGTATGAAACCAGACTGTTTGTCGGATTTTATGCAAATAGGGACTTTGAAAGAAGTGTTATAGTTGGTTGTCACTTTAGTGGCAATTCTCACAGTTGTGGTAGAATTATCACTGTCACGGTCAACTGTTGGTGATCTCATGAAGAAATGGAAACTGCGTGTTCTGGAGCGTGAGGTTCGTTAGAACCGTAAGAAACCACTCCAAATCATCAAAAGGCAGATTCAACAGGCAGCAGGGGTTACGGTGCACCCCAATACTTTGCGGAAAGAACTGTCCGCCTATAATATCCACAGATGTGTTGCCGCACACAAACCAAACATCACCCCATCCAATGAAGCCGGCATATTTGCTTGGTGTTTGAAACGTCGCAACTGGACTGTGGACCACTGGAAAAATGGTCAGAAAATGGAGCGACGAGTCACCCTACTTGTGCTGGGAGTCGGATGGGTGTGTTTGAGTTTGGCGAATGCCAGGCGAACGTTTGTTACCTTGGTGCATCGTTTAAACTCTCAATTTCGATGGTGGTGTTGTATTTGCTAGGGGATGTTTTTCGTGGTATGACCGTTGCATATTGTTCTTGGTAAATTGAACACCGACGTGTACATGCACATTTTGGACAATCGGGTTCTTCCTATGCTCTGGCAATTTTATAGGATGGACGAGCATTACTTCCAGGACGACAACGGTCCATGTCATGTTGCAGCCTCTGTAAAGCAGTGGTATCAAGATATGGATGTAAAACGTCTTCCCTGGCCTGCTCAGAGTCCTGAACTAGACTTCATAGAACATTTGCGGGACGAGTTAGAGCGAAGCACACGGACCAGGGACCCACGTCCGAAATCTACAATTGAGCTGGCGACATTCTTGTAATAGGAATGGACACAAATACCCATAGCTGTGTATCAAAACCTTGTTGAAAACATGCGCAGAAGGGTTGCTAGTGTAATTGCAGCACGTGGGGTCCATCCCCATATTTTGGCATGTATTATTTCCTTTATACCATCACATCTTGCTGCCGGTCCATTATTGTAAAGCAATGTATATATAATAGATGCAACCCCATACATTTGAGTAATCAGCATGGTTTAGTGGTGTTTAGGTACACGGGTTGTTGGTCCGAAATTTAAAAAACTGATGCATCTTGCTGACATTGATTGAAATTGAATGAACCTGGGGTACCCTGATGAGAGACCACATAAAAAATGTACTGAAAGACTAAGGGGTAAGAAACTTCAAACAACCTGGAACACTGCAGGGGTGTTACTTCTAGGAAGTACTTCAAGTTTCATTCTTAGAAATCACACCTTGATTTCTTCTTTGAAAAATGCATCTATCAACATACATTTGTATGGTAAACTGTTATGTGTATCGATTTGGAATTCGTACTGTATAGACAAGGAAGGTCACTAATATCAGCAGAAAAATCTTTATCAAAATCCCCATTTTATATGTATAAAAGCGATAAAAAAGGATTTATGTTCGTAAATCGCTGAAATTTGAAGTTTTCTGTTTCAGATTTAAATTACTTGTGTAAAAGTTAAATTTTTAAATGTCTAAAACAGGGGTGGACAACCCGCGGCACGAGTGTCACAGTGTGGCACGGCGGCGTTTTAATTGTGGCACGAGGAGACTTATTGAAAAATTAAGAAATTTGAAAAAATAATATAATCCTAGTATAGATGACTTGGTAAAAAAACTACAAATTCTAAAGCCACATTAATCAAGAACCGACTGTTTAATAATTATCTAGAATTAAATGTTTCAAGTTATTCATTTTATTTTATACATAACCTAACTGACTGAACTTTAAGAAATGTTTATTAACAATAAAACTAAAGTTTGTACTTTTGTTTTATTTATTATATCATTTTTTAAATCTCCACTACTCAGATAAAAAAAAAATGTGCTATTTGTGTAAAAATCCCATAATCAGCCTATAAATAAAATTTTTTCACATTTTTATATTTTTTGTATGTTGGAAAAGTTAGAAGTGGGATGCATAATATTTTTTTTCAGATAGTGGCACTTTTCCCAAAAAGGTTGGCCACCCCTGGTCTAAAATATTGAGTATAATTAAAATGACCTATTTTTCATTTGTTAATGGATCTTTCTGATATCTTTATTATAAATTATGTATCTTTAACTGTTAATATAACTTTCCTCTTTTACTAAGCAGTTAAAATATCGGTTCCTTGATTATCTCAAAATAAACGAAAATTACGACTAATCAAATGTTAAACACAGTATCATATATTTATAATATTGTGTAATACTGTAAGTTATACAGATAAAAATTATAAGATTTTACAAATTATACTGTAATAAATTGCTTTTTTTAATTATCTAACCTATAATTAGATTAAAATAAAAGCTTTTAAATTACGCCTGTATTTAATAAAATTAGAATAATCATATATTTTTCAATATTTTTCAGGTTTTGTAAAGTACAATTTAGATCAAACGTATAGATTGTTAAAACTCCCATTAAAATAAATAAATGAGATGTTTATACTTAAAGTATATGCGTAAAAAAGAACACTTATAACAATTTATATTGCTTTGAAAACTCAGATAGTTCAATTACCAGTGCAGTTTTGTACGGATGATAAATAATTATTGTCGGTATATTTTACATACTTTTAAGTGGAAATGGATGCTCTGAAATAATAATTTTTGTTAACTACTTTTAAATTGTTATTATATGCATTTTGATGACAATGAACTGTGTAAATAATATACATATAAATGATATATAGTATATTGTAGCAATTAATTGGGGGGTTGGATGTGTGTGTGGCTAATGTCCCTGGGGGATGACGACATTACACCCCAGTCCGGTGTACATATGAATACAAGACATAGAAACAGACAAATGACACAATCACAGAAGAATTTTATTGACAAACGATGACACCAGCGATGGACGATGGGTTGCAGCTCCTCTTTCTAGACGGGGCTCCATTTGCAGGTGGAAGACTGACCGGTTCCCCAGAATACAGCCAAGTCTTATGCGGTAATCGAACCCGCACCCCCGGCGTGGCAGGCTGATGCCTTTAACCACTTAGCCACTAGGGGACAGGGTTGGTTGTAGGAGAGTGATACAGTAGTTACAAGATGGCCGCAATTTCATGTTGAGCTGCAAAACTAAGAAGACCCAAATGACAGATTTTAAACATGACTAATAACTCTTAATGATCATTCTTTTAGATTTATTAACTATATAAAAAAGGACTTGAATGGGCATAGTGTCCCTGCCTTATTGCCATTCGTTACATACTGTACATTGGAGACATTGTATTATATCAGATCAGGAGGTCCGCATAAAAGCGGTAGTCGCAGCAGGAACACCTGCGATGTGAGCGTCGGGCTTTCATCTAGCAGGAAGATCTTACTCTGGCCAGTATCAGCCGTTGTCTCCCCTCGTAAATTCCTTCTTGCCTGGAGGTCGGTGTCATCACGTGAATTGATGTTAACACCACCTGGAGGAGTTCACGCCAATTCCAGCTCCAATGCGCGCCGTGATTGCTGTGGACAAAAGATTATGCTTGTGGTCTGCGAGGAGACGGCGATAACCAGAGAAAATATTGGATGACCATGGTTGCAAGCCTTCTTTGCGGATTAAGTGGGAATTTTGCTGATAAGAAGAGATAGAGTGAAATTGTGTGAAAAGGGTGCTTTTCTCGTGTTTCGTAAATTCCTTCTTGTCTGGAGGTCGGTTTCATCACGTGACTTGATGTTAATATCACCTGGAGGAGTTCATGCCAATTCCAGCGCCAATGCGCGCCGTGATTGCTGTCAACAAACGATTATGCTTGTGGTCTGCGAGGAGAAGGCGATAACCAGGAAAAAATTGGATGACCGCGGTTGCAACCCTTCTTTGCGGATTAAGGTGGAATTTTGCTGATAAGAAGGGAGACAGTGAAATTTTGTGAAAAGGGTGCTTTTCTCGTGTTTTTCTCGACTGTTTGGGGAAAATACACAAATGGAGGAACTGAAACCGTGCTTGGGGAAACATTCCGTCATTGCGTTGAGTAGATTAACAGCAGTATTATACTTATTACGAAGGTATGTTTATTATATATATATATATATATATATATATATATATATATATATATATATATATACAATAAACAGGGTGTTCGTAAACTGTGTTGACAAAATATGAAGGGTGATAGTACTCATCAAGACAAATACTGTTTACAATACAAGCTAGGGCCGCATTCCTCTCAGTTTGTAAGATAAGAGGAAAGTTATGTGTCCAAGTTGAACTTTCGCTACTGGGAAGTAATGAGAATTAACTAAATTATAAGTTGCACAATCACAGTCAGATCAGAAAATGATAGCGCTCAAGGATGTCTTTGTACAGTTGACACCGACGAATGAAAGACAGGCAAACCCTTTCGTACACTCCTGGTGTCGTGTTTATCTTGTCCGCTTCAACAACGATTCTTGTGACTAGATCTACCACGTAGTCCATCGGTGTCTCGTACACCAATGATTCCACATGTCCCCAAAAGAAGTCTAATGGATTTAGGTCCGGTGAGCGGGGAATCCAAGCCACGGGTCCTTCAGGTCCAATCCACCATCCAGGGTATGTGACATTCAGGAAGTCACGGGCCGTGGTACTGAAGTGTGGGGGGGGCGTCATCATACATAAACCACATGTCCCTATGTGTGGGGAGCGGGGGAACTTACAAGTACCAGAGAGCACTTGCTCCAGGAAAACAAGTTACGCTGCACCGGTGAGATGTTCTGGCAACAGATAGGGTCCCATCTGCAAATCACGAACGGTACCTGCCCAGATGTTCAACGAATATCTCTGATGTTGTTTGCGAAGGGTAGTAATGTAGGGATTGGATTCAGTCCACAGGGGATCATTGCGCCTGTTCACATTTTATGAATGTTCAACTTGGTCAATAAACTTAACTCTTTTCTGACACGAGTGGATTGAGGCCCTAGTTTGTATTAAAAATATCGTTCCTCTGTATGAGTAAATATCACCCATCTTATTTTGTCGATACATTTTACGGTCACCTTGTATATATATATATATATATATATATATATATATATATATATATACACTCATGGACAAAAAAATTAGCGCACCAAGAAATAATTGCGGGATCGTAACGAAACTTGCAATGAAGGTACATGACGGGGAGATATGCAAATGATTAGAAATACAGCGTGATTGCGCATTACGTATAGCCAGTAGAGGGCGTGGAACATCGTACTCTGTGGAGTATAAAACAGGTAACCAAAGCTTGTTTGAGTGTGCTGAATCATTTACAAAGGAAGAGCTGAGATAGACATGCCATTACGCCGTGCTCGAAGACAATATAAGCAGTTGTCGCAGTTTGAAAGGGGGAGAATCGTCGGGATGATGGAAGCTGGGTGGTCAGCTAGGCGAGTAGCTCGTCAATTAGGCCGCTCTGATTGTGTTGTGAGGAGGTGTTGGGACCAGTGGACACCAGAGATGTCATGTACACGAAGACCAGGCTCAGGACGCCCTCGACAGACAAGTCGTCGAGAAGACCGCCACATCGTAAGAAATGCACGCGTACAGCCAACTGCTTCATCGGCCGCCATCCAGGCACAGGTAGCACCTTCACTAGGGGCCTCTGGGTCTTCTCGAACCATACGAAGGCGCCTGGCTGAAGGACAGTTGGTATCGCGGCGCCCATTACGTGTGCTGCCCTTGACGCCCACCCATCGACGCCTCCGTTTGAAGTTTTGCCGCGCACGAGGAAACTGGACTACAGAGGAATGGAACCAGGTCGTCTTTAGCGACGAATCCAGATTCAATCTCGGCAGTGATGACAATCGTGTTCGTGTGTGGAGAGTCCGTGGTGGACGCTTCAATCCTGCCTTTTCTGTACAGCGACACATCGCTCCCACAGCTGGTGTGATGGTATGGGGTGCCATTGCCTACAATACACGGTCACCCCTAGTATTGTTCCGTGGCACCATGACAGCCCAGCGGTATGTTCATGAAATCCTGCAACCACATGTGTTGCCACTCATGCAATGGCTTCCAGGAGCCATTTTTCAACAAGACAATGATCGGCCTCATACGGCAAGGGTGTCACAAGACTGTCTCCGCACTGTTACTACCCTTCCTTGGCTTGCCCGATCCCCAGATTTGTCTCCAATCGAGGATCATTTGGGATCATTTGGGACGACGAGTTGGGCATCCCACGAGTTTGAACGAACTAGAGGCAAAGTTACAGCAAATATGGAACGAAATGTCTCAAGACATCATACAGAACTTGAATGACTCAATGCCCGATCGTATCGCATCGTGCGTTCGCAATAGAGGGGGTCCAACGGAGTATTAACTCCTCCGTTCTTTTGCCTTTTTCTCTGAAATAAATTATCCTTTTTCTTTGATTTTCTTATCATTTACTTAGATCAAAGTAGTCATTACGTATATAAAATTTCGTTTCATTTTGACGACTCCTTCTTGGTGCGCTAATTTTTTGTCCATGAGTGTATATATATATATATATATATATATATATATATATATATATATATTAATATCTTCATTTTTTTAATGTTACCTATGGACCATAAGACGGCACTCTAATTTTAAGTAATTTTTTTCATGTAAAAAGGTAGGTCTCATGGTCCGAAAATTCCAGTAAGTATTGCTTAAATAGCCTTCATTTCCTGTCGGTCGATTTCACCATATGCAAATAGTACAAAACCATTATTATACAGGACTAAAATAGGTTATAAATACCAAAAAAGGAGATAAAAAAGAAAAATTTTCTTTCATTATCTAACTTTGATGTAACCTTCGAAACAAACTTAAGCGGCTATTCTATACGTCGTCGACTATCCTAATTTTTCAATTACCTGAAAACTTTAAGAGATTAAAATAAAAGAAACAAGATAATATAATAAACAGCCAGATTACTCCTCTTGACCGTCTGTCTTTAGTTCAAGTAATCGAAGTTTTGAATTTTTAACGTAGTATCTGAATATTAGCATATTAACACTATCGGGATTGAAAGTTATTACGGTTCCTGTTTTTTAGTGTGGGTTTTTCTTATTCTATATAATCAAATTCAAAAACCGGTTCTTCTCCAATTTTCGCACAGTGACAGTGATTTCTGTATTATAGTATCCCAATAATTAAAAATAAATCAAAATATATCAAACATCTGCGTAAAATGTCAAAGGAAAAGTGAATTTTTTCTCAGAATGTCAGCAAACAATTTTGTTTGATAAAAGTACAGCAATATTATTGGAATGTACAATTCATTTTTATATTACACTACTTGATATAATTATCCTAACTAATATAAATTATAAGCTTATACTTGCTTTTAGAGTTGAAGATAATATTTGAGTTTCTTCACTGTACCATCTCGAATCCTATATGGAACACAAGATATATTCCTTGAGTATGGTTTTTGTATAGTATTTTTGATTAAAAAATAAGAGTCTAATTTATTTAAAAAATAATCCCCTATGGAACAGAACAAAGATTTCTTCCGTACAATTTCTGTATGGTATTTAGACCAGAAACTAACTGTGTTATTGATTTAAAAAATAATCACTTATGAAACAGAACAAAGATTCCTTCTGTACAATTTTTGTATAATATTTAGACCAGAAACTGTCTTATTAATTTAAAAAGTAATCTCATATGGAACAGAAAAAAGATTCCTTATGTACAATTTTTGTACAGTATTTAGACCGGAAACTGTATTATTTATTTTAAAAAGGCTCCCATATGGAACAGAACAAAGATTCTTTAAATACGGTATTTTTGTAGTATTTCGACTATAAACTAAGAGTCTTTATTTTAAAAAATAATCCCATATGGAACAGAAGAAAGATTTCTTCTGTGTGGTTTTTATATAGTATTTAGACCAAAAAGCTAAGATCGTTCTTTCCTTAAAAAAAAATTTCAGACAACTTATTTACTTTTTGTTGTTGTAAAATGATTATTCTTCTTGACAGTTATCGTTTTTCAATAATTATTCTACTCTTTCAAAAATTTAGTGCTTGAGAATGCACCCGCAAAAAAATTTGACAAGCATTTATCGCTTTCTAAGATCTCCGCTGAGTAATTACCATTGACTCTTTAATTGGCTCTTAAACAATTGAAAACGGAATTTTCCATTTTTAAATTATATTGATTCCCTAATGGCCAAGTCATATTTTACAGCTTAAAGTGCTTCATTTTTGCTCATGAAAAATCCAGAGTTAATGAGATTTTCGTGAAAAATAATTTCAGCCTAAATCATTGTTTTCAGTAGGATTTTACTTCTTTCTTTGAAATGGGGAACAGTTTGGTGAATAACAAATCTACTTTTTCTACATATTGATTTTAATTATTCCTTGAGAATTTATTCCTTATTCTCTTGTTCGCTTAGATTTTTATAAAAAAAATTCAGGAGTTTAACATTGATTGTGTGCTTGTTTCTCTGCTAAAAAATGAATATTCATGAAATTCTTCTGAATTTAAATGGAAAATTTATTTCAAAGATTACACCTGCAAATAGTAAATGTAATTTGCCTAAAAATAACGGTAATAAGAAAACAATAAGAAACTTACGCTTTACTACATTGAGGAAAATACATTCTTCAATTTAAAACTCACATATTAGAACACCAGAAATAAATGTTTATTAGAACACCGGAAATAAATTTTTGCAGTTAATTTACAATAATTTATGAACACTTAAAACACTTACTTTTCTACCAGTCTAAATAATTCAGATTTTTGTCTTATAATTTTGTTTTCTACAAAGAAAATATATTTTCTCAGATTAAAAGTATTCTGAAATTGACTAATAGTTTGCACACAAAACATACTAAAATGGGAACAGTTGATTATTTTTGAAATATATATATATATATATATATATATATATATATATATATATATATATATATATATATATATATATATATATATATATATATATATGTGTGTGTGTGTATATTAGGGTGGCCCTTAGCATATAGGCAAAAAATAAATTTTATATTTTTATAAGTCTCACTCCCTATTTCTCTTCCTTTTGGGCTAGTAAGTAACTGGTAAAAAGTTTTAAAGTTTTATTTAATAATAACACGTTCCGCAAGGGGGGTGAATATTGAAATAAATGAGTTAAATTCCAAAATTTTCGCAATAAGAATTTTAATAATTCTGTTTTAATTTTAAAACAAATATTTAGGAATAAAAATAACGGAAATAATGCCTATAACTGCTTAACCACAAATACAAAATTTTATAACATTGAATTTCAATAATAAAAGATTCAATAATTTTTTGATAATGAACGCTTTGAGCAAGATGGAAAATGGCCCCGATAGACTTTTACGACTTGCAATAGGTATTGCTTTTGCTGCTCCTCATCGTGTGTTATAATATTGTTATATTCTTCCATAAGCTTCACACCTCTTTTTGCGATATCATTGACAACTGTGAGGTTTTTTACTACTGTAAGCCCACGTTGATAATCATGAAGAGAATTCCAGACCGCAGGATCAAGAGGAATAAAATCGGACGATATTTTAAAGAGCTTAAAAAAAATGGATGTGCTTTATGACACAAATTTATGTAGTTCTTTGTGTGTGAATTTAAACATTTCTTTTAAATGAAAATGAAAACGCTTAGAGTCACAAGTAGTTGATTCTTTATCTTTAAATGCTTTGGACATTTTTAATTTTTGTTCGACAGGAATTGTGTCCTCAAAAATGTTCAAGCCACAAATTCTTCAATAAGTTACCAGAAATGTCCACAAGAATTTTTTGTTGTTTCTTGGGAAATTTTTTCATTTATTTCAGTGTAAAAATAAAGATTTTTTAAAAAACATCCAATCCAGGTATGGTGCTTTTCAGGCTAAGGGAGCATTGTACCAAGCTTTTATGTATATTTTTACAATAAATATACAAATATCCCTTAATCCATGCAATTCCTGATGAGTCAAATGAAATTGATTTCGAAAAATATTTTCAAGCATTAAATAGCTTTCGCCATCCTCCTGGCATGGTGAAAAGCACCATGTAATCGAAATGCAATTTCATTTGCTTCGTGTTCTCCTAAAAATATCATTACTAACTGCAGCAGCTCTTTGTAATCGCTCTTCTCTGTTTAATAACAACTTGTGCTTTGGCAAAATGAAGCACAATATCTATGTCTTTACCGATACTGTTCACAACAAATTGACCATCAATTCCAACAGTTTATTTAGAACTATCTATATTGACCCAAGCTTGTTGAAAACGTTTAAGTAATCCTGTTTCGGGTCCAGACGGAGTATTAATGCATGCTTCAAAAGCAGACTTTAAAACCAATTCATATATATGGTGTCTGGAAGGTAGGTATAAGTGATCTTTACCCAGTTTTTGTTCTAATAAAACGCAAGCACCTTTTATTCTTCCAGTTTTTCACGCAGTGGTGTCACAACACAAGGCTTGCACTGTATCCAAAAGTTTATTTTCAGCAAGCAAGTTGTAAATAGCTACTGCCATATCGTCTCCACTGCAAGAATCCAATTGAGGGACTCCTTAAAGATGCTCTCGTCCGTTAGCGGAATTAATTACTGGAAGCCTGCCAAGCTTTTTGTTTCTAGTTATTGATGGAAGCAGCTTTCCATCCCAGTGGACGGTAGTGAACTCTAACTGTCACGTCAGTCGTTCATTTCTGATTACTGAAGCACGCTCGGCACGAAGCTTTTGACGGCATCGCTGTATCGAGGTTCGATTTATAATTAGATTTTCAGTGTTGTGTCCCAAAGCTTCTGCAGTAGCCATTAAAATGTGGATAGAGTTTCTGTCACTTAATTTGCATTTATTAAGAGCTGCTACCAACTTGGTGTTAATAAAATTAATGTTCCCACGTTTACATTCTTTGGGTGGACCTGGCTGATTTGTGGGACACAATTTATCTTCACGGTCAATTTCATTTTCAGATGAACTCTCCTTTTCAGACGAAACTGACACTAAAACAAAACCTTTGTAAATATACTACAAAATACTGCGTTAAGAATGTAATAATTGGACAAAAACAAATTTCCACAGTACTTAATGGATTTCACTTCCAAGGCTATTCGATGTCCAAGTCCATGTCCTCCATTGTTTTATGGTGGCTCGTGTATACCACCAATATTGTAGAAGCCAAGTTACTCACTCTAAACTCATTAACAAACTTAACAACTTTATTCACAAAGTAATAGTATAGGCAGACTACGCCGACATACACAACATACTTAAATTATGGCGCGAACCTGCTTTGATAAAATCAACTTTAAACATCTCGAGAGGTCTAAAAGAATTTGTGATAAATCATAAATGAGGGAGCCATCGCCTCAGCCTCAACTTAAACACCTCAGGCAAACTGACAAATGACTAAAACAAACAAACCGAAAAAACTTAAGAACCTCTCGCTCCCATCTGTCTGGCTATGGCTTATAACTGCTTACGCAGCCAATCAGAGTTTGCTATGACGTTTGCTGCTTCGAAGCGATTCAATGCATAAGTTAACGTGATTCATTGAATATTTAATTAGTAATTAATCTTTCTAAAATGTAATCGGAAAATTTATACCATGGAGCACCACGCACTCCCCCCGTAGAGAAGATTGAAATTTAGTTTTAAAATTTAAATCTAACAACTGGCTTTGAAATTCGCCCAGATTTAGTTACTGTATTTTCCTGTCGGGGAATGTGTTGTTTCTCAGTGTCTCCATGTATTTTAGTTAATACATAAGCAGGCTTTACACGATCAATGCTTACAGATTGAGGTTTACCCTTGATACAAATAGTCAGTGTCTTTGGTTTTCTTGACACGACAGCATATGGTCCTTCATATGGTGGCGCCAAAGGAGGCTTCACATGGTCTGTCCGCAGGAACACATGTGTACAGTCCTTGAGATCCTTGAAGACAAAAACTGGTGGCTTGGCATGTCTTCCTGTCGTATTTGGTGTCAAGTTGGTCATATGGGAACTCAGTCTCTGCAACATCTCAGCTGGCTCGTCCTTCACCGGGTTACTCTGAAAAAACTCACCTGGAAGTCTTAACAGACCACCGAACAGTGCTGGGGCAGCCTTCAGATCCTCCCTTACAGTTGATCTGATAGCCAGAAGCACCAGTGGTAGAGCATCAACCCAATGTACCGGATCTACTGCCATCAGAGATGATTTAAGCACTCGATGGAATCGTTCCACCAATCCATTGCTCTGTGGGTGGTATGCCGTAGTCCTGCTGCGCCGGATCCCCAAGTACGTTGACAGCCTATTAAAAAGTTGAGACTCAAAGTTTGGTCCGCGGTCTGTAGTTACCACCTCGGGAATACCATAACGAGCTATCCAAGTAGATAAGAAAGCATCCGCTATGGTTTCTGCCCGTTGGTCCGGAAGTGGCACAGCTTCAGGCCATCGTGTCTGGCGATCCACACAAGTCAGCAGATACCGGTTGCCTTTGGATGGAGGTAGGGGCCCAACTATATCGATGTGGACATGAGAAAACCTATTTGTTGCGACGAATGTTCCCAGAGGCGCCTTGTTGTGTCTGGTCACCTTGACTCGCTGGCACTGGTTGCATTGTCTACACCATTCTGCACAATCTTTCATCATGCCCGTCCACACGAACCGTTGTTGGATGAGTCGCCAAGTTCCTTTTACACCAGGATGTGAAAGTTTGTGGTTGGCTTCAAAAATCCTCCGTCTCTTTACTCTAGGTACAAATGGTCTAACTAGGTCGTGAGACACATCACAATACAATTTTCTTTCACAGGCAGGCAAAGCAATTAACTTTAACTCAAGACCTCTTACCTCCTTTGAACGCAACATTTGTTGTAAATCGGGATCCGTTGCTTGATCCTCGGCAAATAAATTAAAATCAATTGAACTATTTAAATTCAAAGTGTATATTCTGGATAGCGCGTCGGCTACTATATTTTGTTTTCCTGGCAAATATTGGATATCTGCAGTGTATTGGCTAACAAGTTCTAAGTGTCTAACCTGTCGAGGGCTAGCACTTGTTAATTTTTGGTGAAGTGCGAAGGTTAAGGGTTTGTGATCAGTGAAGATCGTTACTGTTCTTCCTTCAAGCATGTGCCTAAAATGTTTTACTGCCGAATATACCGCCAACAGTTCTCTATCAAATGCACTGTATTTAGTTTGAGTGGGAGTTAATTTTCGTGAAAAGAATTCTAATGGCTCCTCACCGTCCTTGGTAAGTTGAGAAAGAACGGCACCGACTGCTCGGTCCGACGCATCGACAGTTAACAATAGGCGTGCGCTGGGAGCTGGGAATTTCAGTGCATTTACCTCCGAAATAGCTTTCCTACAAGTTTCGAATGCATTTATTAATGGTTCTGTCCACGGTATTGGAGTCATATCCTTTTTCTTTCTGTTAATTATGAGATCAAAAAGCAATGCCTGTTTCTCCGAAATATTAGGCAAAAAACGATGATAAAAATTTAAAATTGCTAGAAAGGTCCGAAGTTGACTGATATTGTTTGGGCGAGGGTATTGCTGTAATGTTTGGACCTTTTCAGGTAGCGGCTCAATTCCCTGCTTTGAAATTTGAAAACCCAAAAATGGTATTTTGTCAACTCCGAATATGCATTTCTGGAGGTTTAAAATCAGGCCATGTTGACTTAGAGTTGAAAAAAGTATTTCTAAGTGTTTTTTGTGCTGTATCTCGTTATCAGAAAAGACAAAGATATCGTCAAGATATGACAAACAAAAATCCAGGTCTCTAAGTATGCTGTCTAGATAACGCTGGAATGTGTTTCCACTGTTTCTCAAACCGAATGGCATTTTCCGGAATTCAAACAAACCTATAGGGGTTGTCACCGCGGTCTTAGGAATGTCTGTAACCTCAACCGGAATCTGATAGTATGCTCGAACCAAGTCGACTTTCGAAAAAACCTGTTTCCCCCGTAATCCCATAACTACATCATGGATGTGTGGGAGGGGGTAGCGGTCGGGAGTTGTGACCTTATTGAGTGCCCTATAATCTCCGCATATTCTCCAAGTCTCGTCCTTTTTCTTCACAAAATGAATAGGGCTGGCCCATGGGCTTTTAGAGGGCTGAATAACACCCTGTTCCATTAGAGCTTTAAATTCCAACTTCAATGTTTGAAGCTTCTCGGGGTTCAACCTACGAGGTCTCGAAAAAATGGGTTGTCCTGTGGTTTCAATACAGTGCGTTACCGGAAAGTTTTGCAAATTATTATTGCAATGCACATTTGGATTGAAAAGTTTTGGAAATCGCGCTAGAATTCTTTCGTATTCAGTTTTCCCCTCCAGTGGAGTAAGTCTTAAACTAGGGCCAGTCCCTGGATATCCCGATACTGCTAACGCTGTAACGTTATATGTAACTTTTTTATTTTGTACATCCACCAGGATACCATAATGGTTAAGGAAGTCGGCTCCTAGAATTGGCGTGGTAATGTCTGCCACCACCAAATTCCAACTGAATGCTCGACGAAGTCCAAAATCTAACTTCAAATTGACTGTACCAAATGTTTTGATAACAGAGTTGTTTGCAGCATACAATTTTAAATCCTGCACAACTCTATTTCTTGTTAGCTTTTGGGGAAAACAGCTTAATGCTGCCCCCGTGTCCACTAAAAACTTAGCACCTGTATTTTTCTCGTAAATAAACAACCGGCTTCCGAAACTACGCTCATCTGGTGCCGGTATTCCAGATGTGCCTAGGCGTTTTCCGAAAAATTACATGGCGATACACATTTTTTAGCTAACCTTCCGAACTTCCGGTGGTACCAACACCTTTCTGTTGAAGTAGAAAAATGGGGTTGAGATCTAGATTCATTCCTCGTTTTACTGCGGTCACGTTTCTTAAAGTACCTAGAACGACCGTTGTATTGTGTACTTTTACTTTGCGCCTCCAATTTAGCTATTCGTGATTCTAACTTTTGCAACTGTGTTTGAGGGGTTTGGGAATCAACGGGAGCTAAAAACTCTCCCGAGGTTTCATAAACTTTATCAGCTACTCGAGCAAGCTTTGAGTTATCTTGCATATCGTCCACACAAGCACTTAAAATTTGTCGGATGTTAATGGGTAATCTCTGTAACCAGAGTTCTCGCAATGCGGTATTTTTAAGTTTTCCCCCATTTAAACTATCCATTTCGCAAAGTAGCTGTGAAGGTCTTTGATCCCCTAAGCATAATCCACTAAACAACTTTTTAAGTTTCAAACTCTCAGATTCCTCATAATAGGATAAAATGCTATTTTTTAGAGTGATGTATGCATTTTCTGAAGGGGTATTAAGTACTATATCACGTACACATTTAAGTATTTTTGTATCCAGAGCGGCTATGATTGAATGAAATTTTGTAGAATCCTGTTATACCCGCATTTTTAAATTGAGCTTCCACCTGTCGGAACCATAACGCAGGATCAGCCTCCCAAAAAACCGGTGCTTTAAATGCCACCCTACATATGTCGGCATCCACATTCAAATTAGTATTAGGCATTTTCCTTTCTTTTTTTTTTAAATAATATGTATGCAATACGAAAAAATACAGTTTATACTTTTGGGAAATTTGTGTATATATTAAAAGCGTACTTTAAGCTATAAAAATACCAAAAACACTCTCACACAACTGAGCATTCTTCTGTATAAACATTACATGCAAATTTTCTTTGAACTCAATCAAATATAAACACAGATTACAACTTCAAGAGGTCAAGAGTTAAGGTCAAAAATTATAGCCTACCTGCACCTGTGTTGACGAAACCACTTCCAAATTTGCGCTGATGAAACCTGCATCAAAAAATTTATACTGCTTCAAAACTTGCAATGTCATCCATTACGAAGTCATCAAAAAGGGGGTGTTGCAAACAAGTAATCGGTTTACTCTAGTAGAACTGTCCAAAAGGTCACCACTATATTGTGGCTCGTGTATACCACCAATATTGTAGAAGCCAAGTTACTCACTCTAAACTCATTAACAAACTTAACAACTTTATTCACAAAGTAATAGTATAGGCAGACTACGCCGACATACACAACATACTTAAATTATGGCGCGAACCTGCTTTGATAAAATCAACTTTAAACATCTCGAGAGGTCTAAAAGAATTTGTGATAAATCGTAAATGAGGGAGCCATCGCCTCAGCCTCAACTTAAACACCTCAGGCAAACTGACAAATGACTAAAACAAACAAACCGAAAAAACTTAAGAACCTCTCGCTCCCATCTGTCTGGCTATGGCTTATAACTGCTTACGCAGCCAATCAGAGTTTGCTATGACGTTTGCTGCTTCGAAGCGATTCAATGCATAAGTTAACGTGATTCATTGAATATTTAATTAGTAATTAATCTTTCTAAAATGTAATCGGAAAATTTATACCATGGAGCACCACAGTTTCATTCATTTTTGTATCCTCTTTAATTTTTTTCGTCGCTGTTCTTCTGCTCTAAGTCGTTTTAGAACTCTTTTTTCCTTTTCATCAGTTCTTTTATCAATGCCCCCTAAAACACCAATTCGTCCTTTCCACCTCTGGGAGATGAGGAATTGTGTATCTTTTTCTATTATAATAATTTCCAAGGTATTAGAGGGAGAAATATCAAATAGGTCCTCTAGTTTTTCTTTAAAATTTTGTTAATTTTGCTGCTGAGTTTCAATCTTTCTTTTAGAACTTTTTTGAAGCATTATACATTCATTATATAGGGCTTCCGGTTTAACAATGCAATGTTGAGGTTCTCTAAATGGTATTTGTGAATTTTTGCCGAACAATTACAGTTTCAGAAATTACTAAATGAGCACTTCACGGAGACTTAATTTTACGCATCTCATATTATAAAATAGCACTTGCATTACTTGTTTGTTAGAAGGTAATATGCTACCTAATATTTGATTTGTTTCTCTTTCAATCAGATATATATGATTGCGAAATTTACTCTTGAGCGCCATTTTTAACAAACCCCGTGCTACCGCTTCGTTTGGAAGACAGCACAATACTGATTTTGACTAAGTGCCGTGGTCAGTTTTCCCGACAACCAGGACTGCCGACGCCTCCTGCACAACTACCCCCTATCGTGAGTCCTACGTGCTGGTAGGTTATGCAAAACTATGTTTTAGTGTATATTTGATATTATTTAGTTTATTAACGTGCATAAAATCTTATTTCATTTTTTCTGTTAACTTGTGGGAAAACAGTAATTTTTATATAAATGGCAACATTCACAGCCTCTGCGGCACCACTTAGAATTATGCGAAGGACCCGATTTTTGGGGGACATTAGTTTGAAGCCAGTGGAAAGAAACTCAAGGGGTGAGATATTAAAAAGAAACAAAGTTGAAAAATAAGAGCCATCCTAATTAATATATATGTATATATATATATATATATATATATATATATATATATATATATATATATATATATATATATATATATATATATATATATATATATATATATTTATTTATTTATAGGGTAAATGTTTGCCAGTACGCTACTGATAAATTATCTGATTTTATAATTAGAAATAATACATTTCTAATGTTTGCTTTAGAAATATTGGTAAATCCGTTGTGAATTTTAAATTCCAACTATCGTTGAAAATATTTCATCTGATTTAAATTAAATGTTTAGTGACTTAAGATTTTGTCTATATCGCACTTTTATTTACTGATCACATAATTGTTAGTACTGTTCGCATTAGTCGATTAAGCATTCAGGATTGTGATCCAGTAAAAAATATTTATGTTTCATGATGTTGTTTGAAACAAAATATAAATATCATACCTTAAAGGTAATACATATAACTGTTTCTATAACTTTGTTCAGGTGGTTCCTTATGTGCATACTTAATGTTAAAATAGTTTAACTAAATTACGCACATGGATTAATCATAAGCCTAATGTAAAAAGTTAATGTGTTATTTCAGAAACGTCCTCGAAAATTTTTAATCGGTGTTCTGTTCAAGTACATGGCATTATTTTCTCCAAAATAAAACATAGTAGGTTTTAGTCTTAGCCTTTTAAAAATTACCAAAAACATTGTATTGTACCATTTTCAAATCTAAAATAAATATCAAAAAGTATCTAAAGAAAAATAAATCTGTTAATTATCTTTAATTTTGTCAGCAAAAACTTGAAATTCAAATTTAGCAGATAATATACTTCAATTTTGATCTTTACCAAAGTTAATTGATGAAGTCATTTCGAAACTTCTTACTTGTTATATAATCATTGAAAAATTGGGATATTAAAATACTTTTTTCGTGAAAGCTCAGTCATTATCGAAAACCAATACTCCATATCTTGCTATCGCTTTGCTCTAATAGCACATTGGTTCCGAAAGTGGACGCAATGTGGCCAAGATATTGATATTTCTGACATCAGGAATTATATTTTGAGAGTGTATCATTTCTTTCTCTCCATATAAAAGTGTTATTTTCTCACATGTACTTTTTTAACGGTTGACCAAACTGTGATATGATGAATATCATATCTATAACAGTTTGGTGCTGATAAGTAAGATTTATGTAAATAAAATGATAAAAGTAATATTTTTTTTTTACATTTTAATCACAACGAAAAATCAATAAGTTACTTTTAAAAATCATTTAACTGACTACACTGCATTTCCCGATAAATTATGCAAATTATGAACTTTTTACACGAGCCAATAAAGAGAAAAAATTAATTTTCTGAAAAGTTGAAATGAAAATATTTAATCCGGAAAAAAGGAGAAAAACTAACTTTTCTATAATTAATAATAAAAAATTCATTTAAAAAAAACTATGATTATTTTAACTTTCTTAAAAGGCTAACTTACGAAATTTAAACTGAGATAATTCGATATTTTAATTTTATGATAAGACAATCAATTTAGATGCCTTATCAGGTGAAACAATTACTATTGTCACCGATACAAAATTGTCACTGATACTTTTGTCACTGATACTTTTGTGTGTGCGTCCCAGTAATTCACTGTCACAAAGTATAGGACTGACAGATAGTAGTTTTGTTTGAGGTGTATTTAGGAAGCGATTTAATTTTGTGCGATCTTTGTAGATAAAATATGGGTGGACACAAAGGAAACGAAGCGCTGAATTAACAAGGAAAATGATATCATAATTCTCTTCAAAAGTGGCTTCTTTGAAAAAGGTATTTGCTATTATTGACAGAGAATAATGGTATTAAACTTAAATTAACTAAATGAAGATTTAAAAAAATGAATCAATAATATTAAAAATTGAAACACTCTAGAAATACCCAGTAATCCACTTTCTAGAAAAACCCTCAAATGTCTGATGAATATTTTTAAATATAGTTAAAAATGGGTTTTTTTTTCGAATCATTATTTATCCTTCTACTGATAATTTAAAATATAATTTTTAAATAATTGTAATTAACATAACTATTGCATTTTGCTACAATTTTAAAAGAAAATTAGTCATACAGTATCGCACAGGAAAAAAACAACATAAACTTGGAAAATAATTGAAGAAATTACAATAAAATGGGATCATTCTGTAGGTGATAAGTAGTTATTTTAAGAAAATAAACTCTTATACTTTTGCACTAAATCATTTTTGTCCAGTTTTCCGTGGGTTCAAGTTAGATTTCGTTCATAGCCTTGGTAATCACCAATTAGGATTGGAACGCAACTTCTTAAGACCCTCTATAGCAAACTTATTAATATTCGATTTGGAAACGTTAGAATTGAAGTCCACAACTGGACAAAGGTAGTCAGATTGTTGTTCTTGATGAATCCACTTATTTGGAGAAATCCCAGAATCTCATCGATGAGGGTCCTTATGTGGTAATTCGCAACGAACCCAGTACTTCTGAGCTTAATTCCATTAAATCTGCTATAAAAGCTTCTGTTATGCTCCCGGAGATTTTTAAAAGGTCTCTTTTACCTTCAATTTCTCATTGTGCTAGATTCTATGCTTTATCAAAGGTTCTTAAACCATTAATGCCTATTGGTACGAAAACATACCAGATTAAGAATAGTTATTTTTCTCTGCACTAAATGTGTCTAGTTGTCCAATATTGTTCATGTGCTTCAAGAATAGTTCACTGATAGCGGAAAAATAGATTTTCCTCCATTTGTTCTCAAGTTCTTGTTGTTATCTGACATGCTCAGGTGAAAGCGTCGTAAAACAAGATGCCTCTGACATCACATAGAAAATAGTAAGTTTAGAGTTTTTGATTTATCTCAAAATTATATATTGACTATTAATCAGTGTTAAGTGTACTTTATAAATTCATACCACTCGAAAGTCATGTTTTTCTTTGTATTATAAAATATAAAAACTTATATATCGTTGGTACGAAACCGTACCAACCGGCTAATGTATAGTCAAGTTTGAATTAAAATCGGAAATCTTTCACGTTTGAATTAAAATCGAAAATCTTTCACATTTGAATTAGAATTGTTTTAAATAATATTTTGACTTTAAATCATTGTTATAAAAGTGCATTTTATAAATTGTTTCCTCTTGAAAGTCATGGTTTTATGCTGTTGGTAAAAATTTTGAGTGTAGATGAGTCTATAATTCCATATTTTGGGCACCACGGACAAAAACAATTCATAAGAGGTAAAAGCCAATACGTTTTGGCTTCAAACTTTGGACTCTGTGTTCTTCTAATGGTCTTTTATTGCATGCTGAACCTTATTGTGGAGCATCTACAAAATTATCAAAATCTGATTTAGGCCAAGGTGCCGATGTTGTTCTTGGGTTACTAGACAAAGGCGAGATCCCACCTGGGACACATGTTGTCATGGACACTTATTTACTAGCATTCCCTTGCTGAAAGAGCTATCGAAAAGAGGCATAGAAGGAACCGGGGCATTGAGAGAAAACATGCTGAAAAATGTTCCTTTATCAAATGTTCCTTTATTAAATGTTCCTTTTCAAAGAAATCTTTATCATCCAAAGAAAATGTCGGCAAGGGGGACATATGAATATATTTGTCATGAAGATATCAGTATTGTCAAATGGAATGACAAAAAAGTTGTTACTGTTGCAAGTAACAGAGTTTCTACAAAACCTATTGCATCTGCTACTCGATGGAGTGCCGCAGAAAAAAAGAAAATTAATGTTTCCATGCCACAACAGCTAAAAATTTATAATAAGCGTATGGGTGGTGTCGACCTTGTTGATCAATCTGTGGCAAATTATCGCGTAAGAATTCCTTCTAAAAAGTTGTGGTTGCCATTTTTTTCTTTGTACATAGTGCCAGTGTTATAAATGGATGGAAATTGTATAAAATGAAAAATGATATTGATGAAATCCCACTTCTTAAGTTCGTACGACAATGCACACAGGAACTGTTAAGCACTTATGGGACATTGCCTAGAGGGCCAGGTAAGCCAATTTCATTTAGGCATAAAGCGGCCTCACAAATAAGATTTGTCAAGAATAGTCACTGGTGAATCAGATCAGATCAGATCAAGAACATGCCCGTTGCAAGAACTGTTCCAGTAGAAGCAGCCACAAGTGCGAAAAGTGTAATGTGCCACTGCATCCTCAGTGCCATAAAAACTATCATGTTTGCACTCAATAGACATTTTATTGTTTTATTCTGTCAGACAATCATCTAACGCGCTTTTCATTTAATTGTGGTATTCCCGATTTTGTTATTATTTCCATTACTAAATAAATTTAATATTAGCTTTTATTCTCGATGTATACTACACACGTACGCCGATTGGTACGAAAACGTACCAGTAAAATAAATATAGTTAAAGTGCAACTAAAAATATAATTTTAGTATAATACACATTAATACACTTAAAACATACAAATATGAGAGAAGTAAGAAAAATGGTGAAAGAAAACGAAGTCGGCATTAATGGGTTAAACCGGGCATTCCTTTTAGACCTATTGTTTCCAGTATTGACACTGCTTCTTATAAACTCGCGAAACACTTGGTTTCTATTTTTGCTCCTCTCTTGAGCAACAACTCCTTCACTACTCGTAATTCTTATTTCCCATTTTGTGAAGAAACTTCGTGGCTGTAGACCCCAAGGTCACACGATGTCTTCTTTTGATGTGAACTCACTATTCACGAATGTCCCTGTTTATGGGGCCTTGAATTGTCTCGCCAAGAGACTCAGTGAATTCCATTTCTCGCAGTTCGAAATTGATGAACTAACCTTTCTCACTCGTACTTGCCTTGAGCAGACGACTTTTGTTTATAATAGCGTTTTCTATCTTATGACTAATGGTCTCGCTATGGGTAACCCTCTTAGTCCAATCTTGAATGACATCTATATGCATTATTTTGAGGTTAAACTATTTGGCAAATTAAAGTTTCCTTTCTATGTTCGCTATGTTGATGACTGTTTTGTCTTATTGGACCAGAATAACTCCGACATCGATCGCGTGTTCTCTGTCATCAATTCTGTTGATCCTTGAATTCAATTTACGTGTGAGGAAGAGTGTAATAATCGTTTACATTTCTTAGATGTGCTTGTTATCCGCAGTGACGAGGTTTTTCAGACTACTGTCTTCAGCAAGACCTTTGCCGTGTCCCTCACATAGGCTTTCTTCCCATCCTCTCAGTCAAAAAATTGCCTGTTTCGACCATCGGGCCTTTGTCCATCGGGCGTTGAACATTTGCTCCACTCCTGAACTATAGTGCTCCGACCTTGATTATCTGATGGCGGTCGCCGTGCACCTCGGCTATGCCTCTAATATCGTTGATTCTATTTCTAAGAAATTGTCTAAACCGGTCCAAAAAAGGTGTATTTCAAAGCCGAACCTGTCGGTGGTTTTGCCCTTCTTTCCCAAGATCAGTCATCAAATCGCTAAAATTCTTAAAAGGTTACTTTCTCTCCGGTCAATAAAACATCTTTTTTGGATCTCAAACACCCCTTTGATCGCTTAAATAACTGAGGTATCTACCGGGTTTCTTGACAGTGTGGCCTTTCTTATATTGGTCAAACTAAGTGTGCTCTTAAATTCCGCTTGAAGGAACACGAGAGTTATGTTAAAAAACAAGAGTTAAATCCATTGCTCAACACGTCTGGATCTTAAATCATCGATTTCACTATTCTTCTACCTCCATCATTCAGAAATGTCGCTCTCCTGCCGATCTTGATTTCTGGGAAGCTTATCACATTTTAAAAAATTCGGGTTCTTTGGTTAATGATTTGTCAAGCACCCCTGTTTTTCCTCAATTGTGGAAAGGGTTTATTTAGCTGTGTTTGTTCGTTTCTTCATTTTTTAAATTTTTTCCCCTCTTTTTGCCACTAGATGGCGCTGCTTGCCCTATTTCAGTCTCTCCGCTGCTTCGTGTCTCTGGCGCTCGGCACTTGCGGGATGTTTAATTGCGTGTGCACTGATCTGTTCGCTTAGTCTTCGACTTTTTGAGCTGCCACTAAGTTCGTTGCACTGATGAAGAAGCTCCGTTGTAGCTTCGAAACGGCCGTATGCAAAATAATTGCATCTTATTGCTATTTGTGCTTTATTTACGCTGGTTTTCCTGTTTATTCCTCCAGCACAAAGGTTGTATCTTTTCTTTTCAAAGGCACTACATGTTAATGGCTTGGGAGCGAATACACAAGTGCCCAGTACTCTAGGTCCACGGCCTTGAGGTACAGCCGCGGTGAATTTTTTTGATTGGTCAGAATTGACATCTGATTTTAACGCGTTATATGGGGTGACGATTTCGAATATTCTACAAGTTTCGGTCTTTTATAAGTATTGGCCGCACGTGGCCTTCGGGGAAGATCTAATAGATTAATTTGGTTATTCCTAGGTCAAATTTAAATGAGGGATGATGTTCTGTTGCGATAAGACAAAGTTAATGAAGGGAAAGTTTTGAAATATATATATATATATATATATATATATGAATATATGAAATGATAAACTTTATAACCATTAAAGGAAACGCCTATTCAAAATTCTTTTATATTATTGCAATATAATAACTGCCCTCAACCCGAATTCAACCTGGAAATAACCAAAATAGACTATTAGATTTTCCCCTAAAGCCACGCGCCAACACCGTTATATAAGCATTATATAAGGCGAAACTTCTAGAAGGTCTGACGTTGAGATCAGCGTCGTGTTGCTACATCCAGCTTTAGTTGGTTGGGCGTGTATCGTAATTTATTTAGGCATAGTACTTATATTTAAAAAAATGGATTAGTTGGGCACGTTGTGTTTTAAATTATTTTTTTAATACTACCCAAAGCTCTGGATGTCAAATTTAGCAAACGAACAACTGTTTTGTCAGAACAAATCAATTAAACTACTGTCGTTTGATCATGTAAATTAACACCAAAACTTCCAATTAGACAAACTAGTAAATTTCAAAATAAAACTTAGTTTATTTACACATGCTTAATATTTATATGTTATAGAAAATCTTTCCTTTTCATTTTGATACACAATATACTATCTCTCACAAGGTATTCTCTACTGCTTTGCAAAAATTAGGGAGAGTCCCGAGCAAAAAAAATCAAAGAAACTTATATATTACTTTATCGCTAATCACTATCTCACTAAACTCTCATCCCGTATAATAAATCAAATTTCCCAGATAAAACTGGAACTGAACAGATCAAAATCAGATTCACTTCGTTTATTTGTTTGATAACTTGGTCTGCTCGCCTCGCTGGGGGTTCGGGGTCAGAGAGCTTCTTTGGGATGGGGAGGTCACTGCTTGCCTCGAGATGGGAAACACGCTATCTCGTAATGCTGGGCGTCTGTCACTCCTTGTCGTGGAACTCTCACTATTTCTTCCGAGATAGGGGATCACTTCTCGTCGTTGCCCTGGGCGTCTCGCTGGGGTTTCTTGGTTCGAAATTTCTCTTAGCATAGGGCGGTCACTGCTTGCTTCGAGATGGGGAACACGTATGTCGTAATGCTGGGCCTCTGTCACTCCTTGTTGTGGAACTCTCACTATTTCTTTCGAGATGGGGATCACTTCTCGTCGTTGCACTGGACGTCGGTCTCTCCTTCAACTTAACTTCTGACAATGGGCTTTGGCCTGTGTCTGCTCCCTTTACAGAAATTCAAATGTTCTCTCTGTCACTTAGCCGTCGTAGGCGTTTTCTAAAAGTTATTTTCAAGAATATGGGGAGCTCATCTCTGCACCCAACCAGTCGCTGGAACGGGTGTACGTAGAACCCTCAGGTCCACTCAATTAACTTCAAAGTACTGCTGGGGATGGGGAACCTACAGCTTCCCCGACAAAGGCTCTTCTCTCTTTTTTTTTCCCAAAAACCTCTTCCATATATTTTATCATCATCCCCTCTCTCACCATTGACTCCACCCTCTCATAAAATTCTCCAGCCATTCCGAACACATGAATATTTTCATTTGCTTTTCTTCCTCTCTGAATTTCTTATTAGCTTTTGAACCCAATTACACTACACCCTCATCGCCTGCCCTTGTGACTACCCAGGTTTTCCACGTGGTTATTTTACAATCCATACTGCTATAAATATAACACAAAGGGCTTTTGTAAAATAACGTCACCTTTTGGTTCCAGTCTTCTTATCTGTATCTCAATCTCAGACCTTCACATATTCAAGCCTCATAAAACTGTCTTGCAACGGGCTACGTCCTAAATAACACCTCTCTACCCTAAAATTATTTATCGGCGTTAAATTCGATTCCGACTTCTATCACAAACATGCAATAAAGCCAGATTTTTTTAAAGTGCTTTACTACAGTCAGGTGCCGTAAACTGCCTAATCAGAAGTTCAGCTTTCCTCGCACTCGGGAGAGAAAGTTACTTTGTTTTTGGCTCTTTGTGTGGTACCACTAGAACTGGAAATACGCAGTTTTTTCGCGATGCGATTTTAAATTTTTTGCGAGCTGTTCCGACAGCCCAGGAGATGTTCTCCACGTCTGTTAGTCCTACACTAAGTTTGCAGTGTGTAAATCATAAAGTATACCTAAAATCTCGAAATATGATGGAATAAAAGATGTTAAGCCAGTAACTGTGAAGCCTATGTTTTTTTCACCTGGATTTTCTTCCTACGTCTTTCCCAGCAACTGTCCATTGTGTCTGTTTCCCCATCAACCCTGCCACGACTTGAGCCAGATCCGGAATACTATGAAGTTACAAGCCTGCTGCGCTTCGTCCCCATCAGTTAATTTTACTTACACGCAAACACACACACAGACACACACACACACACATATATATATATATATATATATATATATATATATATATATATATATATATATATATATATATATATGTATGTATGTATGTATGTATGTATGTATGTATGTATGTATGTATGTATGTATGTATATATATATATATATATATATATATATATATATATATATATATCCCATAATGAATATTGAACTTCAAGGGATACTTATGAATTGAGGTCTCAGCACGAATCTTTTGCAAAGTTTCGCTTTGCAAAATCTTTTGCAAAGCGAAAAAAAAACAGTAAACGGAATCTTAAATATAATTGGAAAAGGATTCGTAGAAAACTGTAATAAAAATAACCTTAAGAGTCTGAGAAATAATATTATTTTAAAGTATGAAAGAATAATAAATTTTATCCAAACTCATCAAGTCTATTATATTTATACCACAATATGTTCTGGATTTTCTATTTTCTACACTAACATTTTTCAGCATTCAAAGAATTTTTCACCTTGTGGACAAACGTAATTAATATAAAGTAATCTCACAATCTAAAGCAAGAAAGTCTAAAACTTACTTTTATATCAGTTTTTGGCAAAACAAAAGACATTAAACAGGCATCTAAAAAAAAATCACATCTTGTATTATAGTTGAAAATAGCAAGTTTATTTTATCGCTCCATAAAGTTCAGTGCATTTTTTCATCCCTGTTGCAAAGATCCTAAGTTAACCGTAACAAATTCAATTACGGCACCTATGTTCTCAGTGTCAAAAAATTTCGTTCTTCACAAACGTTTTCCTCTGAGAAGGTTGTAAAAATATTGCTTTAGAATTTTTATTCTCTGAAATATAAATTTTTATGAAAGAAAACAAGAGTTTTGCATGATTGACTTTTTTTTCTGTGAATACATATTTTTTTATACTTTACAGTTTTCGACATATTTTACCTAACGAGGAATGAATTTTATGGTTTGAATTGGATACAGCCTAAATGCAGCTTAAATACAGCTACTGTGAATTGAAACTGTGACATAAAAATAGATTTTCATGATAAATTTTATCATGTAAAATATTAATATGAAACATTGTAAGTTGTTTTATTTGCATTTTTCAGGTATGTATTGAATTCGTACTACGATGCAAGTAGCTATATATCGTCTACAGTAACCACTGTTCTAGTAATTCTAACTGGCTGCATACAATTGGCTACTCCATCTAGAATTTATATCATTTTTAATAGAATTAACAATTCTCCCCTTTATAAAAATCTTGAAAATTTAAATTTTCAGTATTTGTCTCTGAATACTTATTTTTTTATTTATTTATTTATTTATTTTAATTTGACATAAGTTCTTCAATTTTGAGTTCAGTTTTTTTTTTTTTTTGTTGTGCTGCAAAGACCTGTCAGTCGAAATAATGCTTCCATTCATTCTGTTTTATGGACTTATCTAATAAGATTTTTGGACGTATTATCACATGAATACACTACATATACGCATTTCAAATCAGCAAATTTTATATTAAGCAAATAATCATGAGTAGTACAATTAGATATACAGTATTCTATAGTATCACAAAATCTAAAAAACTATATAAAGATGAGTTTTACCTTTGATATATTAAATAATTTCAACATAAGGGAAAAGTACTAGTTAGAATTACAACATTTGATATTTTAAATCAATATACAATCATGGACAAAAAAATTAGCGCACCAAGAAATAATTGCGGGATCGTAACGAAACTTGCAATGAAGGTACATGTCGGGGAGATATGCAAATGATTAGAAATGCAGCGTGATTGCGCATTACGTATAGCCGGTAGAGGGCGTTGAACATCGTACTCTGTGGAGTATAAAACAGGTAACCAAAGCTTGTTTGAGTGTTCTGAATCATTTACAAAGGAAAAGCTGAGATAGACATGCCATTACGCCGTGTTCGAAGACAATATAAGCAGTTGTCGCAGTTTGAGAGGGGGATAATCGTCGGGATGATGGAAGCTGGGTGGTCAGCTAGGCGAGAACTCGTCAATTAGGTCGCTCTGATTTTGTTGTGAGGAGGTGTTGGGACCAGTGGACCCGAGAGATGTCATGTACACGAAGACAAGGCTCAGGACGCCCTCGACAGACCAGTCGTCGAGAAGACCGCCACATCGTAAGAAATGCACGCGTACAGCCAACTGCTTCATGGGCCGCCATCCAGGCACAGGTAGCACCTTCACTAGGGGCCACTGGGTCTTCTCGAACCATACGAAGGCGCCTGGCTGAAGGACAGTTGGTATCGCGGCGCCCATTACGTGTGCTGCCCTTGACGCCCACCCATCGACGCTTCCGTTTGGAGTTTTGCCGCGCACGAGGAAACTTGACTGCAGCGGAATGGAACCAGGTCGTCTTTAGCGACGAATCCAGATTCAATCTCGGCAGTGATGACAATCGTGTTTCTGTGTGGAGAGCCCGTGGTGAACGCTTCAATCCTGCCTTTTCTGTACACCGACACATCGCTCCCACAGCTGGTGTGATGGTATGGGGTGCCATTGCCTACAATACACGGTCACCCCTAGTATTGTTCCGTGACACCCTGGCAGCCCAGCGGTATATTCATGAAATCCTGCAACCACATGTGTTGCCACTCATGCAACGGCTCCCAGGAGCCATTTTTCAACAAGACAATGCTCGGCCTCATACGGCAAGGATGTCACAAGACTGTCTCCGCACTGTTACTACCCTTCCTTGGCCTGCCCGATTCCCAGATTTGTCTCCAATCGAGCATATCTGGGATCATTTGGGACGACGAGTTGGGCATCCCACGAGTTTGAACGAACTAGAGGTAAGGTTACAGGAAATATGGAACGAAATGTCTCAAGACATCATACAGAACTTGTATGACTCAATGCTCGATCGTATCGCATCGTGCATTCGCGCTAGAGGGGGTCCAACGGAGTATTAACTTCTCCGTTCTTTTGCCTTTTTCTCTGAAATAAATTATCCTTTTCTTTGATTTTCTTATTTACTTATATCAAAATAGTCATTACGTATGTAAAATTTCGTTTCATTTTGACGACTCCTTCTTGGTGCGCTAATTTTTTTGTCCATGAGTGTATAATCAATAATTATTTTTAATTATAGTATTTAATCATTATTTGATCCTTCGTTAGTACTTAACACATGTAAGTACGTGCAAATACGCATATCAAAATTTTGCCTTTCGCTTATTAAATAACTTCCACTTAAGCTAAACGAACAATTCAAAATTGCAGTATTTGATATTTTAATCTTCATCTAATCATTAATTATTTTTAATTATATTATTTAATCATTATCTGATCCGTTATTAGGGCTCAACAAATATAACTACGTGCAAATACATATATCACAGTTTCAACTTTCGTAAATTAAATTATTTCAACATAAAAGAATAAAAATATTCATAATTGTAGTATTTTATATTTCAATCCTAATATAATCATTAACTGTTTTTGAATTGCATTATTTAGTCCTTATCTGGTTCAATATTAGGACTTAACAAACGTAACAACTTTCTAATACGTATGTCACAATCTTTGAAAGATATATTCAAAAATTATTTTCATTTAAACGAGAGAAACACAAATTCCAATCCCAAGATAAAGAAATCTGTTTAGAACTGCACGATTGAAAGGAATGCTGGTATGTAAAGTTATACGGAGATATATCATAATTGTCTAATGTGGAATGCATATAGAATGGAGTCTCATTACAATGGAATTCATGTCTGGTGATGTCACATGTGTACGGAATTCACGTCTAGGCCAATCACATGTCAACTGCATACTTGGAAATGAGCATATTTGTTTGAATGAGAAAAATGTGGTCTTGTTTCCTTCTACCCTATTGATGTATAGCAACGAGTGAAATTAATGGACATACCTCGATGAAGGAACGTGAAAGTAACAGTATTGAAGGCAGTTTCAATTTAGGGGCTACTTTATCATGTGCAATTCGATACCATGATCTTAAATATTCCTTCAAATTGATAAATACCCGATATCAGGGCAAGGCATATGATGACAACACGTATTCATATATCGCTATAAAATTTCATCATTCGTAATGCATTGTTTTTGTGTAACTGATAACCACAATATTTTCATACCTTTTTATAACTGTTCTTCAAACTTTTTGGTTATCAATTACATAAAATTAATATAATATGAATGATTATATATTATTTACAATTAAACTCGGGGCCCAAGCTAGCCTAGTGGTGGTGCTAAGTTCGAATCTCAACAATGTCCTTAAATGTACATTCATGTATAGGCAGGATACACATTAAATACGTAGACCGAGAAGGCCTTCTCTGATGTCAGAGAGGGTAGGAGAAGGTAGGATGCTCGCAGACCTCACCTCTGGAGTTTCTCGGTCAAAATTGAGGTGGCAACACGAGGTGGTGTTGGTTCACCTATAGCGTTCCCCAATCGTTGGTGAGGGGATCTCGCGAACGATTTCCCCTCACCAACGATTCTCGGGAATTAAGTGGACATGTGCCCCGTATTGGCAAACAACAACGACATAATTGATCTTTATAAATCATTGGCACTTTTAACAAAAGTATAGCCTTACTGAGCACTTACTTTATTAAAACATAGAATAAAGCTTTTAAATAAAGGCTTTTTTGGATAAAATTTATTATTAAGTTAAGTTTTTAATTTTGATAAAATGTGATAAAAAATATATCTTACAAAAAAATCAAAAACTTCTCTACCCAGTAGATTAACAGAGAGATGAAAAATAATTTTGTTTATGAGGATAGAAAAAAATACAAGTATTTACTGTCAATGGATTTTGTATACGTGGTTGAAAGGAAAATTTATTTCTACATTCTAAATTCCTATGACCATGTACCAAAGAGAAAGTAAAAAATTTATAGATGACGAACTTGTCATAAATTTTGCAGACGAAAACAAGTGAAGTTTTCAATTTATCATTCGGAAAGTCGTGGATTGTAAGCTTTGTCAACCTTTAAAGTCTCTAAAAGAGAAAAATTGAGATTTCATGCCTCTGACTTAATGATGCCAAATCTGTAAAGACAAATAATGAAGTTAAATACACACTCAATAGTTAATTTACTAATTAAACTATATAATATTTACATAAAAAGAACCATTTCCTTTAAAAATAATATCTTAACTAATCTTATTTGAAAAGTTGTTAGTACATTATTTTTCAATTTTGTGTGCAAACTGTGGGTTGGGACCCATAGGGGGAGGGGTTTGAGTAGCCAAAAAAGCTAGAGGGATCAAGGAAAGTTTAAAGTAAATTTATGTCATGTTCCATTATTTAATTTAAAATGTATTTTAAGATGTATTTTATACTAACATATTTTTAATTATTTGCATAGATATATATGTGTATGTTAAAAATATATATGATGTTATATTGCTAAATAAGGTGTCAGACGGGTTTACAATAATGAGCAAAATACAATAAAATAGGTTGTCATTTATTTTAGATTTTTCCTATTTTTTGTTACCATTTTCCTAATTTAAAAATATTGCCTCTACCAAAAAATGTTCACAGCGGTCGAGGTTTTTTTTAATATAGTAATTTTTTTAGAGAAAGTGGGTCACACAGTTTAAAAAATTTTGCACACGTGTACACATATGTACTATTTTCTTCTGTTTTGTGAAAAATCTTGTGTTTTGATAAATCACAATGTAAAAGGCTAAATTTTAAAGGGGCAAGGGACCTTTAAACTCGAATTTTTTAATTTTCCTTTTTAAAGTCTCTATACACAATGAGAATAATCAATATTGATTTTTACTAAAATTACGACCTAAGAATATTAAATAAGGATCTTTTGGAAGAGTAACACTTGTTTTTCAAAAAAAATTTAAAAAATGTTAGCATTTTTCAAAATGCTCCATGCGCATCCCATATCATTTGAAAACTTCAATTTTTAGTATAGGTTTACTGTATATATTTATATACATAAATTGTTCAAAATAAACATAAACATTTACTATATATATATATATATATATATATATATATATATATATATATATATATATATATATATATATATATATATATATATGTATATATATATATATATATATATATATATAAATAAATATATATATATATATATATATATATATATATATATATATATATATATATATATATATATATATATATATATATATATATATATATATATATATATATATATATATATATATATATATATATATATATATATATATAAATTGAACATTGAGAATTTTTTTTGTGTACGTCAAACGCAAAAGAAATACAAATCTGCCTGTTATTATTTTATGTTTTTGAATGTTCTTATTTTATTTCATGGTCTATAAATTTGTAAAATATGTGTGGTATCAAAGAATTATACACGGTTTTGTGACAAACACTACAATAAATAATCTTGAGGAAATCGGAAGAAATCAGAAGAAATTTAAGGCACATGGAGAAAATCGGAAAAAAAATTAAATCACCTAAAGCTTTTTGAAAAATTCTAGCAATTTTGAAGCTTTTTTTTGATAAACAGGTCTTATTCTTCCACACAAAACAAATTATTTGTTAATCCTATGTATATTCAACGCAGTAAGAACAGTATTAATTATTTTCATTTTGTTATACAGAGAAAAATATTGAAAAAAAAATAAAAACTTAACTTTAGGACATAGGACTGTCAACTTTAAAAATTGAAAGTTGAAAGTCCCTTGCCCCCTTAAAGTCTTACAAAGCTAAATCAAAAGAAGGTAATTAACGGCTTATATAATGAACTTTATCCAAGAAAATAAAAAAAAAAAGGATAACTGAATTTAACAGTTTTACTGCAAACCAACTTAAATAATTTAAAATCTATTTAGAATCGCTCTGAATGTCACAGTTTATTCACCTTCATGTCTAAATGAAGAAACGAGTAATATACCCTTTACATATATGCGACTTTTTGTTAAAATATTTACTAGACAAACATTATCTATTTGAAATTTTTATACCGTTTAGTACATTGCCGTAAAACTGAATAAACGTATTTATGCCATTTCTGCACACACGTTGGCTTAATCCCAGCCATCTATTTCCTTAATTCCCTAAACTGCGATTATTTAGGGTATAGAAAGTTTGTTTTTTCCTTATCCTAATCGCTGCCCATCCATTATCAAGCGACATCGAAATTTTATATTTTTCTTCCATTTCCTGAAATCGCATTAAAACCTTTTTGAAATGTTTTAACTATGTCTTAATTAAATACTCAAATATCAATAATGCATATATAACAAAATAGAAATATACATAATTAAGTACGCAGATATAAATATTTTACCGATGATGTCATAATTGAATTGAATAAATGTAAACAGAATGAATGGGGAGTGATGCCATGTGAGAATTGATATTAAAGCACAAGAGTTTAAACATTTTTTTTTTAAATTAAATCTTACAAAAAGACCCGAGAAAAGGTTAATAGCTAGATTCTAGATAGGTACTTTTACGCTATTGGGATAAGTTAATGGTGAACAATATCATCTAAAAGGGTGGACTTCTGAACAAAACAGGGACTTACAAAGATCTGTATTGCCAAATATGATGGCAATTAAAATAATTTTGATTATAATTTGTTTATTTTAAATGTTTATTAAGTGTTGATTTAAAACGATGATGTCATAATTAAAATACATAAATTAAACAGACTGATGTGGGAGAGATGCCATTGATTTTAAAGCAAAATAGTTTAAAGAAGGTTTTTATTTCAATTTTATAAAAAGTCCCAGAGAAAGGCTAATAGCTAAATTCTAGATAAGTACTTTAAAGCTCTTGGGATAAGTTAATCGTGAACAACATCATCTGAAAGGGTGGACATCTGAAGAAGACAAGGACTTACGAAGATCTGTGTTGCCAAATATGATAGCAATTAAAATAAATTTGAATTTCAATGTTTATTAAATGTTGATATTAATAGACGTGAATATTGTAAGAATTTTGAAGCGAGAAACTTTTAAATATCATATATTAATATTTAGTTTCGAGATAATTAAAAAATTAAGTAAAATGTTGTAAATAGTAGTTTAAAGGAATTGCACATTATGTCAAAGAAAATATCAGCGAATGTTTATCAGCTATAGAAGTTTGTTTAGCTATTTTCAAATTTTTTTTATTAGATTAGGAATTTAATTTTCATTTAATTTTATTTTATGTAAATAATAAATCTTTGGATTAAATGCGCTTGTATTATATATAGCATGATATTATAAAGAAAAGAACGAATCGGAATATACATTTGCTCTTAGAGATATAATTTAATGCAATGAATATAGGAAAATTATAAGCGTCCTTGTATATATATATATATATATATATATATATATATATTAAGCGGAGAGAACGGATCGGAGTATAATTTTGCTCTTAGGTACATAATTTAATGCTATATGCATAGTTTACTAATATGCAACGTCACTTAAAAATATATATTTGTTATTTCATTACTTGTGAATGAATGGATCGGAAATCCGATTTGGAAAATACGTCACATTTGAGAATAACTAGAGAATATTTTCCGATTTATTCGAAATGAGAATAAAAGTTTGATTACGCGAGCTCTAAAATCGATTTGAAGGAGGAAATGGGAAAAGAATTTAAAAAAAAAAATTCAGCACCCGAGCTCACAAATCGCCGAACAAAAATATGAATGACAGAAGTGTAAGATGACGCATTCGCCTAATATTCTGCATCCAAGAATAAATAAAAATGCTCCATTCATCATTTGCAATGTCACGTTCTAATGTCCTGTCAATACGTTTAAGCTCCGCGCTCGCGAGAAATAACCGACTACGGAATTCTAACGTCTAATGGATCGAAGTAAACACAAACAACCGAACGCCTCCAGTAGAATGGTGGAACGTGCTCAAGGATTTCTCCAGAAAGATTTTTGAAGTGCGTTGAATATTGAAAAGGACAGACTTTTTTGAAAAGAGGCACATTTTCAGTGAAAGGTGAAATATTAGGGACTGGAATCTAAACTTCCGTTTATGTTCTAATGTCGACAGTAAAATTTCTGGTACTGATGTATGATTATAATATATATATATATATATATATATATATATATATATATGTGTGTGTGTGTGTGTGTGTCGTAGGTACACACACACACACACATGTGTGTGTGTGTGTGTGTGTGTGTGTGTGTCGTAGTTTTTTTGCACTAATTTCAGTAGTGTAAAGCTCAAATCCGTATATTTATATAGATGAAACCTTGTCTGTTGAAACCGGCAGCATGTCCTATCATTGTGTAGAGGTAAAATGCTCTAAATTCATTTTATTAAGTTCACATGTGAAATTTAATAATTGTGACATAGTGACTTTTACCATCAGTACAAAGATTTTTATGGACAATCCGTTAATTACAAGCCATAGTCCTAGTTGTAAGTACATTTATATGAAAATAATCCCACAAGCGGCTAAATGATAACATTGATACCACCTTTTACGAAAAAATACTTAATGAAATTATCCTTTTGTGAGAAGTAATTTGACAGTGCATTCATGCAAAAAATGGCATTGGGACTTTTCCCAAAGGCGTCTGAGAAATAATTCCTTTGTATTGTTATTACCATACACACATGCACAGTTTTTCTATCACTCTCACACAATTGGATCAAATATTCGTTATATATAATAATATTTTCATTGTGTCAAATGTTTCCTATAAAAAAAAAAAATCCCCTAATTTACCAAGTTCAATTTAGTGAAAACAAAAAAAAAGCATTAAATATAGGGAATAACAAAGTTTTCCCAATTTACATAAGAATATTACAACAAATAAATATAACAAACTATTTTTAATTATAATTACTATACTGTATTTTTTTTAATTATAATGTATATATTTTATAGCCATTATAACTAAAATAATATGTCGTTAACTGTTTAAGTTTTAAAATTGTCTGTTCAACTTATATTTAAAGCATTAAAAAAATAATTTTAAACTCTTATTCAAGATTTCCTATTTGAACTATAATTTACGTGGCTTAAAATATTGTCTATAATATATTTTCATCGATTCTTTTTAAATACGCCAAATTAAAACTTTATTCATTGAATACGTTAATAAAAAAATGAATGCATCCTTAATTCAGGAATGTACGTAAATTTAAACTTTGAATTAATGCAGGTGCTGCCATAATAATTTTTTTCCCTGCCTTTTCTGCATTCCATATTAATGACAAGGTATTCTCTGTCATGCTTCTACAACGGTGAAATTTAATGAAACGTGGAAAAAGGCAACCACGGTGTTTTCGTTTACCAAAATGAATATGAAATTTTCTCAATCCTTAGAAGGAACCAGAGGATATGTTGTTAGATTGAAATATTCCGCTTTCGTGACTTTCTGCAATTACGATGCGAGGCATAAAATTTCCCATCCCCAAAAAATTACATTTCCTTTTGAGGATCTTCCCAGTATTAAAAATATCTTTATTTAACTTTGTCAGGAGTTTCTTGATAGCAATGATTTTCAAAAAATTTACTCTGAATTTACTTAAATTCATGCATGCACTTTTTGCAATCAAAGTTATTATCCTTTTTTATTCGAAAAATATATAATTATATAATATCTTGATTTCGTTATAATAATATTCTTTTTGGTATTGAAAATGAAAATCGGGGATTGACAGTTTCATATTTCTAAAAACATGATATTCCTAAACTTAAAAAAAATTTAAAGGGGGGGAAATATTCATCAGTTATTGAAATTATCGTATAAATTAAGGTTGGAACAAGTATTAACTACAGTTTGCCAATTTTTAAGTGAAGATTCTGAGTCTATCCATAGTTGAAAAGAGAAAAATTCGGGACCTGACAATGTTTTATTTGAAAGAATACGGCATATCTAAAAGGAAAAAGAAAATGCATTTATATGTAAAAATGCGGATTACTTATAGAAATTATTGTATTAGAAAGGTTTCAATAGTATTAACTACAATTTGATATTTTTTAAGTTAAGAATGCTTCATCTGTTATTAAAAGAGAAAAATCGGGACATGACAGTGTCATCATTTGTAAGAATATGATATTCCTAAAATTAAAATAAAATCTTTATTAAAATGTGGATTGGTTATAGATATTTAAATTAGTAAGGTTACAACAAGTGTTAACTAGAATTTGATAATTTTTGAGTTAAGATTATGGGTCTATGCATCATGAAAGTGTCAAAATCGGGGGTCAACTGTGTTAGATTTGTAAGAATATAACATTACAAAAATTTCAAAAAGTACATTATTGTATTAAAATACCCATTAATTCTAGAAATTTTTGCATTAGAAAGGTTTCAACAAATATTAACAAAAATTTGAAAATTTTTAAGTAAATACTCTCAGCCTCTTACATCTCTTATTAAAAGAGGGAAAATGTGGCTTGACAATTCCATATTTACAAGAATAGGATATTTCTAAAATGAAAATTAGCCCTCTTGGAGTAAAAACTCACCATAGTGCACCAAACCAAACCAAATCTAAAGTGAAAGAAACATCTTTCGTTTGTTAAAATACATTTTAATTATAGAAATTATTGTATTATTAAGGTTGGAATAAGTATTTACTAAAATTTCATATTTTTTAATTTAAGACTCTTAGTCTATATATCTGAGTCTATCGCGGGCAATAATTGGAACACGAGAGTGTCATATTTGTTAGATTATAACAGTCATGAAATGAAAAAAAAATACACTAGTGTGTTAAAAATAGATTAATTACAGAATTTATGCTATTATTGAAGTTGAAAAATGTAGTAAATAAAATTTGGAAATTTTTGAGTTAAGACACTGAGTCTATCTATTATTAAAAGAGGGAAAAATGGGCGCGGCAATACCTTACTTACATGAATGCAACACTTTTTAAAATGAAAAAAAATACATTGTTAAAATTCTGATAAATAATAGAAACGTTTGAACTATTACAGTTTCAACAAGTGCTAACAACAATTTGACAATTCCTAAGTTAATATTCTGATTTCATGTCTTATTGAAACAGGAAAGAAATAGTGCAGGACAATGCTATATTTACAATAATACTACATTTCTAAAATAAATAAAAATATTAGAATGGTAAACTAAGGGTAAATTATAGAGACTATTGTGTCATTAAGGTTTCAGCAAGAGTTTACTAAAATTTGGCAATTTTTAAAGTTTAAACTGATATTACGTTAACGCCTTATGAAGACATGGCATCAGCTTCTCATTCATAAAACATACAATTCAATGGTTTACATTTTTTACGAAAACTAAACGAAAATAATTTAACAAAACATTGAACGAAGATTATTGGAATTAAAAAAAGTTTTTAACACTATTTTATACGAAGTTTAATTCTAATAGCGTTAAAGTAGAAAAAAATTCATTTATTTTAAATTATGATGCTATCACCTGTCGGTTGAAGATGTAAATTTTCAAACGTAAATTCAGTTCTCATAGAATCAGTTCCTCATTCATTCAGTTTCATTTATTTCAATTTTGCGTTCATTCAGTTTCATTTATTTCAATTCCCTCATTCATTCATTTTTATTTATTTCATTTTTTAAAAGAAATGGACTGGCATACCAGTGTAACTCGATACAAAATAAGAAGGAAAAGTCAAAGCTTGTTGTATTCTTCAGAAATGATAAATATATTAAAATGATATTAAAATTATATTAAAGCCATGTTTTCAACCCTCAGATTTCTGAAATTAATGGGGAATAATTAATTGCAGTCAGTGATTTATCAATAACACTAATAGACTAAATTATTTAACAATATTATATCAAAATAATTCTTGCATTAATGATATTATCATGCCGTGAATTCCATATAAAAAAATTAGCAAGTAACCTAATAGGTTGCTTTTAACCCTATCACTGTAACCCTATCAAAGTTGCCAAAAAATATATATCGTACTTTGAGGGGTCTAAGCCAGTGACATCTCATCTTAACATGTATGTAACACACGGTAAAAATTTATTTGCATAAATATCAGAGGTTGTTGGTTTTTTTTTTAATTTAAAATATATATGTCACATTTCTGTGACCTGGGGTCCGCACGGACCCCAGCGTTATGCGGGGTGTCTCAGGACTATTGGACCTATTAAAAAAGAATGAAAAATAGCTAGGAACAATGACGTGTTTTCGATAACGCGTATTAATAACAAGGTCCGAAAGTTTTTGTTTCACAAAAATGTTATTCCCGGAATCCGACAAATGGCGCTAGGTGACGCGACAGGTGTGTTTGCATTTTTCTCGATGCGCGCCTCTCAGCTGAGAGCTGCTATTCGAAGCTGTAACATGTCGCGACAAAGAGTTTCGTTAGAAAATGCTTTACGCATGATACAAGAAAGTGATTGTGAAAACGATGTAGATATAGATAGCTTCGGTGAATCATCTGATTCCGAAGAGAGTGACGCGAATATTCAAGATCCGAACATTGAAACCGATATTGAATCGGAATGTGACGAGAATACTGGCCAACAATCACTATCTCGTAAAAGAGCTCGATTCACGCATCTGTTGAATCAAGCACATACTTTTGAATCGCGGTCAGGACGTAAGTGGACCACAGAAAAATTTAGTTCGGTGCAAACTTTGGCAGCTAATATTTTACGAGAGATTAGTGGATTAGCAGGAGATGCTATGAATGTATCTTATAAATTTTATTCACTAAAAATGTTTATAACATCTGAAATGATCAATGTTATTGTTCGAGAGACTAATAGAAGGGCTAAAAAAGTGATTGCAACTTGGAATCAAGAAAATCCGGCAAATGAGGAGAAGTGGACTAAAACAGATGAAATAGAACTCTACGCTTTTATTGGATTACTCTTACTCGGTAGTGTATAGAAATCTGCAAATGAAAGCTTAGAAGAAATGTGGTCTTTGGACAGTGGAAGACTGATATTTCAGACTACAATGTCTATGCTAAGTTTCCAAAATTTGCTTCGTTTCTGTCGGTTTGACAATGATGCAACAAGAAAACAAAGAATAGATGTAAATAAACTAGCTGCCTGTCGGGATGTCTGGCAAATGCTTCTCGAAAATCTGGCGAAATATTACAATCCCGGAAACGATCTGACAGTCGGTGAGCTATTAGTGGCAACTCGTGTTCGGTGCAGATTCCGACAGTACATACCGAGTAAGTCCGGAAAGTATGGAATCAAAATATTTTGGTACTGTGATTCCACCACTTCGTTTCCTTTTATAGGAGAAGTGTATGCTGGACGACAACCTGGTACTGCATTTTTAGCAAATAATGTTTGTGATCTCGTCAGACGATTAGTTGACCCTTGGAAGAACAAAGGACGCAACGTTACCATGGACAATTACTTCCCCAGCGCTCAGTTAGCAGAGGACCTACTAGCTGTGAAAACCACAGTGGTTGGAACAATTCGAAAAAATAGAAGTCCCAAAAGAGTTACTACCAAATCGTCAGCTTGAAGAGAAGTCTTCTATCTTTTGTTCTGGTAAACAACTGACTTTAGTTAGCTACACTTCAAAGAAAGGGAAGGCAGCCATTTTGCTATCTTCCATGCATCATGACAAAAACATCATTGAGGTGAAAGGAAATAAGTCAGATATTATTATTCATTACAACGCAACAAAATATGGAGTTGACATCATTGACCATTCATGCAGATTGTACATATGCAAGCGAAAAATGCGCCGTTGGCCTATGATGTTCTGGTTCAACATGCTCGAAAGCGCAGATGTTGCTGGATACATAATTTGGATTTTGAAATATCCAGATTGGGAATCTGGGAAGCGCCATCGACGTCGATTGTTCCTGAAACACCTTGGGAGAGAGCTGGTCAATAACCTCATTCAGAGAAGACTTCAGAACGTTCAATTGCTGCAGCCTGGAGTTCGTCATTTATTGAAATCTTTGGGGATTGAAATTCCATCCGGACCCGGAATTCAAGAGCAAAATAAAAAGCTACGGTGCCAGCTGTGTCCACGTTCTTTGGATAGAAAAATAAAGACCCGAAGTACTAATTGCCATATACCGTGTTGCCCGGAACATCAGACGACCATTTCTGAGGTATGTTCAGCGAACATTTAGAAATCCAGAATGAATCTGTAAATATGATTGTAAAATTATTATGTTCATAGTTTTATAAATAAAATTGTTTAAGAAAATATCTGAATAATCGTTAATTACTTATAAGACAATTAAATGAATGCAAAATTAACTTTCATGTGATGTAAATCGTATAAATTATGCAAATTACAATATGGGGCCCGTGTGAACCCAGGTTACAGCAGGGTATATTTTGAAACGATACAGTGATAGGGTTAATCTCGTACCGTATAAGTTTATGACTAAATATCACGAGCGTATGAGAATTTAAGTTTTCGATGTCATAATAGAAATAATTGTGCTTATAATGTATATACAATTCATTTTATTCAAGAAAAGCTTAGTACATAATATATATATATATATTTGTGTGTATATACACTCTGTCTCAAAAAATATATGCACCCAGAAGAAATCGAGTTACTATCAGGAAATTTGGTAGGAATGTAGTCTGGAGAGAGATATGCGAATGATTAAAATTTTGACGCCAGTGAGACAAGGATAAGCGCGCTATACGCCTTTGACATACGCAGCTTTGAGAGTTTAAAAGCATGATTGCACGTGCCATAGGTTTATTCAAAAAATCTGTCGATTTGGATGGACGGTATTGGGACTAAAAAATGCCTCTGAGACGTAACCCGCGACAGTACGAACAATTGCGGGAAAATTGTCTTTGAAAGGTGGCGGATAGTAGGCCTCAGAGCGGCAGGTTGGTCAAAAAGGCGTATCGGCCACCATCTCGGTCGGAAAGATATAGCAGTTGCTTGGTATTGCCAACAATGGATCACGGAAGGGATAGTCTACCGTCGCGGAGGGTCACGGCGTCCCAGGAACACAAATGCGCGATAAGAAATCATAAGAGCGGCCATGTCGGCACCAAAAACGTCGCTAGAATCGGTTCGACGCCATTTACCACCTTCCAGACATCCCGTGGTATCAAGGGAAACCATTCGGAGACGACAGGCCGACGCAGGTATAAGGAGCCGACGTCCATTTCTACGCTACCACAGACCCCACATCATAGGCAGTTTCGATTGGAGTTTTCCCGACCTCCGACAAGCTGGAGTATGACCGACTGGAGGCTTGTGATGTTCAGCGATGAATCCCGATTCAGTCTCAATAATGATGACCAGTGATTACGCGTGTGGAGGCGGCCAGGCTACCTGTCCGATCCGGCATTTGTAGTCGAGAGGTATACGGCGACTACACAAGGTGTGACAGTGTGGGGAACGATTTTTTGGGACACGCGGTGACCTGTAGTCGTCCTTCAACGCACTTTCTCGGAACGCAGTTACGTGGACGAGATTTTAACGCCAGTTGTACTGCCTATGCTATCAAGTCGCCCAGGTACCATTTATCAGCAAGACAACGCTCATCCACATACTGCGCGACTCTCCCAACAATGTCTTCAAGGATATGATGTACTCCCATGGCCTGCCAGGTCACCAGACCTCTCGCCAATACACCACGTCTGGGACGTAAGGGGAAGGCAACTGCAGCCGCCCCGGAATACTGGTGAAATAACTGTCGAGTTGCAAAGATTATGGCATGATCTTCTACAGGAGGTCATAGATGACCTCACTGATCCGATGCTACGCCATGCTTCGGTATATATAGCTGTCAGATGTGGATTTACTACTTACTGATTTGTAAAATTTTTCTTGTGATATCTTCTTATTAAAACAGTCTGTTCTTTTGAATTTGCAATCATTTGTGTATCTCGTCATACACTACATTCATGTTATGTTTCGTGATAGTAGCTCATTTCCTTCTGGGTGCATATATTTTTTGTGACAGAGTGTATATATATATTTATAAA
>OU015490.1:229468890-229681390 GCA_907164885.2 Dolomedes plantarius | reverse complement strand
AATGGTGTAATTCTTATTTGCCTATTAATGGAAAATAATATATTTTCATTACGTCTATATAGAGCCTTTTGAATGTTAGTTTAAAAAATAGCTTGGCTATGGAGTATTTCACGCACAAAGCTATTTATCACAGCACTAGAAAACTTTCGAAAATTTTCTATAAGTAATTTATTTGTATACTTTGCAAGTTTATGTATAACTAATGGCACCTCCTCAAGGTGTTTGACCAGCACCCTTAAAATTTATATAAAAAGATAGTTAATTACTAAAGAAATCTATAGACAGAGCATTGCTTTCAGTACTAATTTCATTTACAAGCTGTTGAGTTTTTAAGTAGAGATCCGGGAATACTTTGCGAATTTTTTTATTTAGTTGAACTTGTTTAATATAGTTTCTTTATATCCCCAATAAAAATAAAGCTCTAAAGTTTTAAATTTGTGTTTAATCCCTAGATACGTAATTCTACCAAATGCTGGACTGATTGATGAAGGAGAATCTCTATTAAAATAAAATAATTACTTTTATTTAATTTCCCTTGAGTACATTTCGGAGATTGTGTTTCATGGATTTATCTCTATCCTAAACATCTATATAAGGAATTTTGTAATTGTTTGCTCTTTTCTGGAAACAATATAATTCGGTTTTATATTTCAACATCTTTTTAATGCGATTCTCTTAACGATATATGGTCCATGCAATTTTGAAAATTCAATGGGTAGCTCACGGTCTTATATATGTGTTTAACAGTGCATTATTACTCAGTTCTTTTGTTTGTATTTGCCAAAAAATTATCATTTTCCCAATAGCTAAAAAATAATAATTTTATTCATTTTCCAAGAAAAGTTTTATTTCTCTTAGTTTAATATAATTAAAAATGGAAACACTAAGAACTCTCAAAGTTAGATTGTTATATTATGTTTATCTTAGTTAAAAAAAGCAGCATTTATTTCTGCATGAACGTAAAGATGTTCTTAAATTATCTTAACTTAAACAATTCTTAATTATAATTCTTAAAGTATAAAACAAAAATGTTCTGATAGTTTTTTTATTTTTTACTTTGCATTAACAATGCATAAAGTTACATTTATTAATTTGTATTTTCTCCGTATGTGACACATAAGTTTCAATTGACGTATTGTAATGTAACAGTAATCAGTTTGTATTAATATTAGTCGAATTAAGGCATTTCAATAGAATAATCTGTCTTCAAACATAAATTTTATTACCCGTACTTTTAAAAAATAAAGATTCTTACTCTTGTTTATTTCTATGAAAACCATCACAGTAAGTGTTACATGAATCAATGGAACTTAAAAAAAAGTTCTCATTTATTTTATGTGCGAAGTTTAATTATCTACATTTTGTAGTTTACTCTCTTGAAGGAATGCATGCCATAAATATAGGTTTAGTTACCTTTAGAGAGGGCAAATTTCAATAATACAACGTTACTGCAAGGCACAGTTACTGTTTCATTGATATAAAGCCTCGAGCTTTTGACAATAGATGTCACGTAAACTCTCTAATTACAAAATAAATTTTGCATCAGTTTGCTGATTTGTTGAGCAATTGTTTGAATTTCTAGCACGCAACATTTGTGTTTACATATATTTTGTATTTCTAAGCAAACCTTTTTGCCGCCAAATTCTCATACATACGGGAAAGGAAAATTGATGTGTATGGTAAAACGGTATCCTTAAGTAAGTAGAAAAAAGATACAATGGGGAAGAAGTGTAGGGAACACATTTTCGAATACCGATAAAATACACAAACTTCATTAAAGACACTATCATAAATCCTTGATTCTCAATCATGTAATCAATGAACTTTCATGATCAGTAGTAGAAATGACATGCATTAAAAGCATTGAGCGTGATTGTCTCAATGGACAGTTCACACATGCTATTGTGAATCGTTCATACTGACAATCCTAACTAATGTTCCCCAGCCCGATGAAAAACTATTTACTATCTCAAAACTAATTGAGAAACTGTTATGCATTTTCCATAAGTTTCATGACAGTTTCAATGGTTTTTTCTGTAGAAATGTTCTAATCATTATTTATACAACTTCCTGATGTCACATTTTAAATTTCAATACGTTATGTTAAAAATTTCGCAAATATTTTAATCCGACGATTACAACATGATACCTAAAATGTTTCAAAGTTATAGTTGTATTCACGAGTCTAGCTTAACTATCTCTAACACATATTTCCCATAGTCTAAAGTGAAGTTAGGTTTTGAATATTAATATCTACATGAACCATTCAAACCAACGTGACATCTTTATGAAAGAATATCGAATTATGTAAAGAGTATTGATTAATCATCGGAATTTAATTATGAGGACTAAAGTACACATTTTTAAATTCTTTTCATATGACACATAAACTGACTGGTCTCCAGATGTTTGCATTTTGCCCGATTACATTTCTCATCTTTAAATATTTTTATTACATCCTCTCCCTCACTTCAGACTAACTGTGAGAATATTTTTACATGAGTTTCAAGGTAATAGGACTGGATTTAGCGACATCGTTTTAATTATTTATTCCACAATTGTAAAATAAAAACGTCACTGGAATGCCATCTGGACTCAGGATATATCATAGATGAAATTATAAGCAGCACAAAATTCCTCTCGAGCTGTCTTTGTAATTTCGGATTGACGAATGATTTGGGCAAGCACATAACGTCTGTTACATATTTCTCTTCCAGTCTAAACTTCTTACAGAAACCGGTATGCCATAAATCAAGTTTTTTCCCATAATATTCAGTTAAATTGCACACGAGGTTTCATATTATTATTGAAAAGCGGGTCTTTTTTTACTAGACTCTCTGAAAGTGTTTCGTATTTCACTAATTAAAATTAAATATCAGAATAAAAAGAACATAGTGTTCAATAATAAACTGTCAAATGCAATTTTTATTATAATTTGAAGTGCATGCACTTATCAATTAAATCGTGTTATTTTATATCTTCTCCATTCTTTTGTTCCTTCTGCTCTAAAATTAATTTTCTTTCCTATCCGTTTTTGCTTTTTATGGATAATTTAAGCAAAGTTGGTTTTGGAAGCGATGGTTTAGCTTCTCTTTTCAAAATACATCTATGTCTAGCTATTTTATGACAATATATGCGAACTATTTTATGACAATATATGAGTAAAAGCTAACACTAAAATTTAAATCATATAAGCTAGCATAGGCATTTCTCCACTATGTTAACAAACGTTTTAAATAGTCGAAGACTGTTGGATATTATCCAATAATGATATGGGAACATTATGTAAAGGATGCTATAGTAGAAGCTAAATGTCTATAGAATAAAAATGTGTGATCAATTCCTATTTATATTAAATACTAACTGAATACCTGTCTTTCGCTACAGAGTACATTCAAACTAAATACAATGGTCAATGTAAACAATTAATTTCTAGGTTTAATAACAGATACTAATTTGAATTAAATTCTTAAAAAACTTCCATCTCAATTAGTCTAGTGGTTAAATTTTATGTACTATTTACTCTATTTTAATATTTTTTGTCAATTTGTTTCGTTGTTATGCACGCGACGCAAATTTTACTTAAAGTATCCCAGAGAGAAAAAAAACGACGTGATCAGCATTTCCTAAATTAAATTCAAAAAATTAATCTTTAAAAATTCACAAAAAATCAGAAAACGAAGGTAAATATTCGAAAAAGGTTTCTTTGTCAAGGAATTTTTATGATCTTTCTCGTGATATAAATTTTATAACACCCAAATTATTATTTTAAATGGAAACTTTAAAATAATTACAGAAAACAGTTTAAAAATTTAATTTAAAAAATCTAAGAATAATTTTTCAAAAATCTATCTTAATGCACCTTTGGTCTGTGGATTATATGTCAGTCTGTCATGGAACTGTTTTATATATATATATATATATATATATAGATATTATTTTTTTAAAGTTTATCGATGTCCGTATCTTAATTAAAAATTCTTCCGAAGAACAATAAATGGCAAAAAATAGCTTACAGATAAAGATATATTTATTGCTATAAAACTAAAAAATTATCAAACTTACAAGAAATACTTTTTTATTAAATAAGTTGTTAATTAAACGGGATACACATGCATGAAATAGCGTCAGTGAAGTGAACCAGAAAATATTTCCTTAATGTTAAAAAATTTAGTTAACATGCATACAGTCTATGGCAAAAAATTAGAAACATGAAGGACACTGAATTTAAAATCCCTGCAAAAATTCAATTTATTAAAAAAATACAGAATTTTTTAAATCATCATTTATCTTCTTTATACGTATCAACTTTCAATATGATGAAGTATCACATAATTAACAGAATCTAGATCGCAATAAATGTATTCCTTAAAAAATAAGAAAACTTCATAAAAGTCTGATTAAAAGCTTTCAAACAAAATATCATCAAACTGTTATTGATTTCTGAAAGAAGTTTTCATTATACGCAGAAATAATGACTTTTTCTGTTTGCTTTTCTAAAAACAGAACTATTACCTTTTTTTTCCCCTATCAGTTTAAAACTTTGATTTATGAGCTCATGTGCTTTTTTTTAGGAGAAAATCTCCTTTTTTAATATATTGACACAATGTTGGGAGAAGGTCTTATCGAAACTGTGCAGCTTGAGTATTTCGGTTAAGACCATCTTTAATGAAATTGGTAAGAAATTGGAGTCTCCATTTTCTGTCTTTAGATGTGCAGGAAATTAATAATGTAGATGACGATACTGGTACAGTGTGATAGAATCTCCGAATGGTTGTAATCATCCGTAACATGTTTTAGATTGTTAGTATCATTTATTTTCCGGATATTGGTATTACCCCTTTCTTTCAAACTAATGCAGTGCTGAACAAATATTGTAAATGGAGATTATGTTTTGTTATTTTCGTAAATGTACCTTAAACATCTTCTGAACTAATAAAATCTAAAACACTTTTTTTCGAAAAATATGTTATTGAAAATACACTTACAGATTGATCTATATATATATATATATATATATATATATATATATATATATAGAGAGAGAGAGAGAGAGAGAGATAGATAGATAGATAGATAGATAGATAGATAAGCGTGTGTTTGCGTGTGCTAAATTAGCGTCACCATGGGGAAATCAACTTTAAGGCCTTTTTTTATAAGTAGCGAATGAAAAACATATAAAAAGATCTTTAGATGTGCAGGAAATTAATAATGTAGATGACGATATTGGTACAGTGTATATATCAGACTATCTATATATCAGAATATATATATATATATATATATATATATATATATATATATATATATATATATATAGATAGATATATATATAGATATATAGATATATAGAGTTGCGTGCTCTAAATTAGTGTCACCATGGGGAAATCAACTTTAAGGCCTTTTTTTATAAGTAGCGAATGAAAAACATATAAAAAGATCAGAATATTATTTTTATAGAAATTTTCTTTTTTGAATATTAAATTTACTGTTAATATGAATCTGATTATGTCTTGTGTCTTAGCAAATTTAATGGAACTTTTAAAAATGAAAAGTATGAGGATTTTTACACCTTGACTTTCAAGCTACAATGAGGCAATATGACAGAATCCTACGTACTCAGGCAGTAAGGAAATTTACATAAATTAGGTAAACAAGGACGTAACAATCCGTAGGATCGCAACGATGACTCTTAACATATCGTTATACTATCTATCTCATATTCTAACTTCTCGAGGCAAATAAATAGTCCACGTGGATGCCGTGCATTATTACCCATATACTGGGTACAGAAGATTATACTGCGGCTTCAGGGAAAAGTTTGGTTTGCATTACTCGGATTTTCGGGTTAACATTTGTATATATCTAGGATGAAGTGATCATATATTGGATACCTTAGTTTTGTCGAGACTACTTAAGAATTGGGAATTAACCAAATGATATACATCAGTCAGCACAGGTGACAAATATTTCATTAAGATCGATTATTAATAGGAATTAAGGTGAGCCGAGCCTAAACATCCACACGTCAACCATGGAAACGAAAGCTAGGAATATAAAACCTTCTTTTGTCTGCAAAGAATGAGTGGTGTTGGGATTCGGAAAGCTGAGTCTCACCAGTGAATTTCAGTGGGGGAATGGTGGCGGAATGCCACTTTAATAACCAGATTCCTTACTAAATTGGCACTCTAAATAAATCCAGGGAAAAGGAATCTAAAGTCTAACGACTCCTAATGCCAAATGGCAAAAGTCGCAACCTGAGAGAATGTACAAATTAAGGATTTTAGTGAAAGATGCGTGGTGTAGAACCTCGAGAATGTCACAAAAGTCTCGTCTCCAACGGACTTGACTTTTTAAGTATACCGGGTCAAATGAACCACTTTTACAACCAGTGCAAAGATATTGGAGTTACGAGACGTCTGTGTTGTTGTTGTTGTTTCTATTGTCTCCTGGCTGTAAGTATTCCAGTTCAGGTCCAAATGGGCTAGAGGATAGAGAGGAACGACTCTGGTTTATGATGGCACCACAAGCGTTATGATCCTACCCTCTCCCACCATCTCTGACCTCATAGAGGAACTTTCCGGTATACGGATTTCACGTGTCCATATCAGTCCTAGCCACAGAGGTATTTAATGGCACTTGCCGGGATTCGATCCGAGCCCCCTCAGCTTCGAAATCCGACCTGCTACCACTAGGCTAGCTCGAGCCCTCACACAAGACAACTAATACCATCGTTAGTTTCTCTGTGTTCAAATCTTTCAAACTTCCGTCTCGAATGCGAGGGGTTTATTGCAGTAGCTCTTATCTAATTGAAGACTGAAAGAGTATGCGTAAAGACGAACTACCCTGCAAATTCTATGAGACTAAAGATCCCAGTTTTAATCTTTGATTGCCTGATTACCATGTAATGACCTAGAAATTCAAAGGGAAATTCATAATAGCCTCCCGCTTTTTTAAAGAGGCAATAAATAAATATTCTTCATGCTCTGTGAGCATGATCTCAGAAAAATATTCTCCAGATGATTGCAGACTTTTTTAAAAGTTAGCCTCGGAAAATATCACTTATCTCTTTCACTTTGATCTGGTTTCATGCCCCTTTCCTACGTCTTTCTGGGCTTGGTTTGAAAATGAAATATAAAATATGTTTGTTAGCTAGCCCAGTATTCACTTACAAATTCGTCCTAACATGTTTTAGGAAGAACGGGACCACTGCATCTGTCTCCCAGTGGAAACACCCCATTTTAAGTGTTTTGTGGCAGAAGATTTAATCAAGAAATGACGACACATTTTCACTGCAAGGGTAACAGGGAATACCTAAGACAGCATTCCTTGAAGAATGCAGATCGTCATTGTGGTAACATTTTTTGAAACAGGCAACTTTTGACTGATGCTTCTGAATTCTTAGTAATTCAAAACAGAAATGTAGTGTGCATTTTACGGGGACAAGTGGCCATACAACTCGAATATTTTGTTTAATTTCAGTTTTTAACTCTATATACAAAATGAACATAATTAATTTTCTTTTTTTTTACTACACTGAAAACCCATAGAATTCAAAATAAGTAATATTATACATAAAAACGGCTGTTTTGTTTTTGTTGTTTGTTTGTTGTCTTGTCTATCCGCATAAGACACAACAACAAACCATTGCCTCGAGAGAGGTTGGACTTCTATACGTTAGTCCGCGAATTTTTAACTCAAATAACTCACGGGACCGGACCACTTGACCCCGCACCTCCAGCGGTATTTTAGGAACTTACAGCTACGACTGATTTTCCGTGCACCAGCTGCCATTAGTGTACATGGTGGTGGTTTTGTCAACGACGGGCATCGAACCAGTGACGTGCAGGTAGGTCAGTGACTCACTGCCATTGCCAACCGGGCCACTGCATAAATGCCTGTTTTTCAAACCAATTTTCAAAAATGTTAACTTTTATTAAAATGCTCCATACGCATTCCATATCAATTTAAAACCTCACATTTTTATTTTAAGGTTACCATATGTATATAAATAATTTAATTTTTTGGGGATATAATGTCTTCAATAATTTATTTTATTTTCTATTCTGCCTGTTATTTTTGATGTAGGATTACATTCCACAATAATGGTCCTCCGAAAGAAAAAAAATGTCCGTCTTGCGTCTCGAGTTATGATTTTAGCGGCACGCAAGCCCAGTAGTAGTAAGCAGTTAAACATAAAAGTACCAAAATGGATAAAAAAAAAGACGTAAGCACAAAAAAGAGAATAGTAAAAAAGAAATAAGTTATCCTACTTTAAAAATCCGGGGTAGTTTCGTTAGAAGAGACTACCTGAAAAAAAAAAAAACGTTTTTGCATATTTATACTTTATTATATGGCCTATAAATTTGAAAAAAAAAATCCTGATTTCAAAGAATGTTACCCATTTTTATGACAAGAACTTTAATTAACAATTCTGAGAAATTTGGAAGAAATCAGAAGAAAATGAATGCATGGTACATTTTGAAAAATTCTAGAATTTTTGAAGAAATTTTGATAAAGCGGTCTTATTCTTCCACAAAATACTTATTTGTGAATTCTAATGAAGTAAAAAAGAATATCAATTATATTCATGTGGTATATAGCGTAAAATATTGAAAATTAAAGAAAAATGAGGTTGAAGATTCCCTTATTCCTTTTAAATAAATTTTTTTGATGAATTTAAGTAAAGTATATCAGGATTAAAAAAAGGATCAGTAGCCTGTTTGTGATAGCCCATAAAAAATCAATATACAAAATTCATGACATGTTATTCAAAAAGAAAAATTATAGCTTTGAAATTTTGCTCCCATATAGCATCATAAGTGACCCCATATTAAAATCATCAGTATCGTGGCAGGATAAATAGTATTTACATAGATACATGTCTCCTCGCAGCAAACAAGTAATTATATCATCTTGAAAAGAAAAACCCGTGCGCATGTTTGGTTGTTTAATTAATAATTCTTATCTTTCTGTTCTTCTGAACAATGAAGCAATTAAATTTATTTTTTAAAATCATATTTCTTAAAACTGTTTTATATCAAAATTAATAACAGAAACGATACGAACAAAAAGACCCCATTCTTAAGGGGACTCACTACCCTTAAATCTTTAAAACATTCGATTTTTTGAAAAAAAAATATATGTTAAAGCCTGATCATTTCTGAACAAAATAAAGCAAACTGCGTGAAAATATTCCGCTTAGTTCCGGAGATATTGATATTCTAAATATTTAATTACTGATCAAGTTTATGGTAAGAAAAATTTTAGACTCATTTTTCTCAAAATGTAGTTTTGCATCCTTCTGCAATCGATATCTCAAAAACTATGAAACATAATTCCATGAAAATTTTATCATTATATAATCATGTTATTTTATTGCGTCTGAACTAGAATTATTGCAATCATTGCACATTTTGTTATTTTTCAGGGGTAAATGAATGCAAAAATTTAAGGAAATTTTAAGTATATTTTAAGCAGTTTTAAAAAAATTGAAAAAATATTTTAATGCTGAATGTTTTATGTTCAATTGTATTTTGAATTATTTATTTTAAATATAAAACAGGAATTATACACTTAAGTGTAAAATTAATTTCATAGTTCTGCGCGCGAGCCAGTATACAATAAAAATGCTTAAAAAACAAGGTATATCTAAAGCATTTTTTAAAATAAATTATTTAAAATTATTTTGAGGGTTGAACATTTGTTTATTAAAATAAATATATCAATTTATCATATACAAACAATTTGGAAAAATTGGGAGTCAATTGAAATAGTTACAAAGAGTCAAAAAGTATGAAAATATGCCTTTTTTCCTCGACTTAAGAGTCGTGAGTCCCCTTAAATTGATTTATGATGTCTCTTGAAAGTTTTAAGAATGAACTATCGACATTTACATGGAACATATGTCTAAATTTAGAATAATGAATCCGATATGCAGAATTTAAAAAAAAATATTTAATAACATGGTATTAACTTATTAAAAATATTGATCATAAAACGAACAACGGATAAACACTTAGAAATTAAACAAAATACATGACATGTTTTTGAAAAAGAAAAATTACAGCCTTCGAAATTTGCTCTCATATGACCCGACATTAAAAACATCAGTAACATGACAGGTTAAATAGTATTTACATTGATACATTTCTCCTTCCAGCAAACAAGTAATTATATCATCCTGAAAAGAAAAAAAAACCTGTGTGCATGTCTGAATGGTTATTTTGGAATAATTAATAATTCTAAAGTTTCTGTTCTTATAAACGATGAAACAATTAAATAAAAAAAATTTTAAGTCATATTCATAAAACTGTTTCATATCTAAATTAACAACAGCAAAGATATGAAAAACATACTTCATTCTTAAATATGATTGATATTGTCTCTTGAAAGTGGTAAGAATAAACTATCGACATTTACCTGGAAAATATGTCTAAATTTAGAAGAATAATGAATCCGATATGCAGAATTAAAAAAAGTATGTATTTAATAACATGATATTAACTTATTAAAAATATTGATCATACAACGAACAAAGAAGAGTACTTAGAAATTCATTAAGTTTTCTGCACTGGATAGATTTGTTACAAAATCAATATAGGAGAAGATATTAAATTATATCCGAGTATGCTGAAATTTTTTATCAAGATTGAAGATATTTTAAAATATACCTTGTCATCTAATTTTAATCCACATAATTTCTTAAACCGAACGTGAAATCCATTGAAAGTTCTCTTTTTCTGGAATGTGCTTATTCAACATAAAAATCTTTTAATCTTCAAAGTATATATTTATTCTAAAAGTAATAAAAGTTTCTGTTCGATTCTTTCCCATGAATGATATATTTTTAATAAAAGCAAAGAATTATTTTACGATGGGCCACACAGAAAGAACTTTTATAGACTCGATTTCCCTCCTTTCATTCAACTTAGAGCACGAACATTATCCGAAGGAAACGGCGATACAATAACGCGTGTAATTAAAAGTAAAAAAGAACCATATACCATTAATCGCAGAAGAACAATGCTAGGATGGAAGATTTGGAACTAAATTCCATGCCGGAGAAAAAATAAATTTCTATTCTCTACAAAAGATTTGAAAAATATTTCAAAGAATTTTAATATCAGCATTTTTATAATTTGGTAATCCTTTATAACATGTGGGGGGATATAATTTTTGAAAATGCAAGACTATCAAAGCATTTGATATTAATTTATCGCTATATAAAATATACGTTTTGATACGGTTTCTTTGAGATGATGGTAATTTGTTCGACAGTAATTTGTTTTCGGATTGGTTTTGTTTCATGAAAGAAATAAAATGGGAGGAAATGCCTTACCAAAAAGGAATTCCGCGGCTTCATTAGCATCACGATATTGTCACTGAAGCAAAAACGAAGATTAAGATGAGAGTTTCTCAAAATTATTTTTTAAAATTATAATTATCTTTGAAATTAGAAAAGTTGAGATAAAAGTAAGCATTTATATAACATAGCTACCTTTTGTTTTATTTGTATTTTACATAAGTGGAATAAAAGTTTAGATTATTTTTCATTTCACGATATAAATATTTTAAAACACTTCAACGTTTAACCAGTTAATAACCCAGGACGTAATTTCTTTTACAAAAAAAAAAAACAATTAATAATTTTCTCGTACTATTAAAAATGAGCATTAATGATAGCTTACGCAATATTACAAATAGCACTGGATTTTTAAATCCATGCGCAACTTTCCAAAACAATGTAAGTTATGTTTAGCTTGCGTATAGTGAAGGAAAAAGAGATCAAAACATCTGATCATGAACACATTAGGAACTATCGAGTTTAATTCTCTTAATAAGTTAATTCTACTGTCATAATCAGAAAGTGAAAGCTTATAAGAAAATTACTTAATAACAAAAACTTTTATATACTTTATTTTAGACACTTCATCTCAAATTTTATGGTAGAATACATACGATATTTTAATCCAAATTAGATAGCATTTACTATTCATGACATATTTTAAGATTCATATGTTTCTTTAATTTGGTCGAGTTAAACCAATTTGAAATGGGATACAAGAAATTCCATGAACATTTCTCTGCAATTTGGCATCGTGTTTTATTTCGGTTTTCACACTTTTAAAGATTCCTAAAAACTTCTCAAGAGTTGAGAAAGCGCAAATCTTGTATTTTTACAGAAAATAGAAGAAAAGAACTTTTATAAAAGGAAGATTACCAATGACATACTGAGAAAAAAAGAAGCAGTTCAATTTTCCAAACTGTTGGCAGCAGGTAATAATCGGCAAGAATATGAATACACAAATTGATAGAAATTCAAAGACCATCAGAGCCGCACAATACCAACAAGTTAGAAAAAGTGTCATATATATATATATATATTATGATTTTCCTTAACCTTCGGTAAGGTTTCTTCGATATTCGAAATTATGAGAAATAAAGTATCATGTAGAGATGTAAGTGCCATGATGTCAACATGTCAGGTTATTACATTGATAAAAGCTGAATGGGCATTCAAACACATTTGCAATCAAAACTCCATACAAAATGTACTCTTTCCTAATAATGGTAGTAAGCAAGTCATATTCTTTAACAATTTCTTTTCTTTCCTTTCAAAGCGGATATGAGCACCGCATTCGAGTTTCCTGGAAATCTGATGAACTCTGCTTTTGTTGGCGATAGACTCTCTTCGAATATTTCTATAATACATTTATGGGAACTTTTCTTCTTAGTATAAGTAGACAAGTCATGCACAATATTTTGCAATGATAACCGTGACCGATCTACTATATATACCTCTTAGGTATGTATAGTAGCTAAACTCTCAAGCTACACATAAGTTGTCGCGATGTTTCCATATACTTTGCCGCCGTTACTTTTCAGGTAAACAAAGCAACAGATCATACAGCTTAACCCTTGAAAACAATTTTCATTCGAACATTAGTGGGGCATACATAGTCGTAGGACTGGTCTTAGAAATAATGTAAACGAAATGCACTGAAGCGAAGTCCCTCTGGAGCGAATTTCCAATGACTGACTGATTCCATACCAAGTATAATATCTTTTCGAATCACAACCAGGAGAGGATAATTTTTCCCCCTTGCTTACGGTTATTTTTCTCAATTATCATGACCAAGCATCGAAAGTTTAACATCTAGTTCTTATTAACTTGTGTATTAAGATGGATAAATTACATAGGGAAAGAAAAATTACGTCAGGAAAGATATACATTATTTTCGGAAGGATACTTTTTCAGTTAAGGCAAAACTAATATATTTCTTTTTTAGATATGAATTATGTTACAAGGGGATTATAAATTACATTAGTTATTCTTTTGTAAAAAACACTATGATAACAGTGGAATATGTGTTTTTAAACTCATAAATATCTCCTCTTTTTTGCTGTAAATGGCCTGTGTCACATCTCGTGTTCTTATTAATGAATTTATTTTTAAAAATAATATTTTTCTATGACCCATACATTTTTTGAGGGGGAAGATAAAAATTAAGGGGAGGCTGGATATTTTTCCAGGCAATTTTTTTTATAAAATTAAAAGTACATACACAGATCCAGTTAACGCTTCAATAGTATTGATGGTTAAATTCATTAGTAATAAACTGAAGAAAAAAATATATTAAATAACTCAAAAATATTCAGACTTTAAGAAACATTGAAAAAATAAACAGCTTTTAGAGTATTTTTCTATATACCGTATTTTTCAGACCATAAGGTGCACCTTTTTAGATTTGTCTTATCATTCTGTACATCTTAGGTACAAAAAATACGATACATTAGATTTCAATAAAATTTCTACTCGAAACGAAAACTGTATTATTAAAAGTACTAACATATTAAACTTAATTTTTACAGAACAATCTTAGGACACATCTTGAAACTTGCAGATTAAAGTTAGAATTTCCCCGTTTAAAAGAATCCCGAATAATGAATTGAGATTCCATAGAACTTGACACGGTTATGATGAATGGTTCATTGCCAGATGAAGGAAATAATAACAACAGAAAATGGAAGTAGCTTGAAGAAAATTACAAAACTGAGCAGCCGAAAGACAGGTATAAAGGGATTTTATGTATCCTGAAGGATTAAATCATGATATATGACAGTAATCTACAGAATAAATTACGAAAATGTTTTCGAAAACGACTACTTTAGTTCATTTTTTATAGCAAATGTATTATTTTACTGAAAACCCTCTTGGCTAATTTATGAATATAAATTTTCTAAATTCACTCTAGACATAATTTTATATAATTACATGGGGAAGTTTGACAAACTTTTTCATAACCTAAATAAGGAAACTTAATGCATAATTAAAGACTCAGCTTCCATTGTTTGCGATTGACTTTCTAAATGTATAGCAGATTGTTTAGGTAACAATTTTGTCAGTTTTAAAATATTATATTCTGAACTAAAGAAATATTTATAAAATCATTATTAATTATTTATATTTATGGTGATCAAAAAGTGCTTTTCCAATAGTTAAAATTAGCTTTAAATATGGAAATAAAGATTAATTAATATGCATTTTGATATTCCTTAATACAAAATTTGCTTACATATGAAATATTATCGATACGATGCACTTCAAAGTATAGTAGAGAGTAGATTAGTCTTTTTCCAGAGAATAATGTTTTAATAATTGATTACGACAGAAAATTTTCTGAAGTATGGTAGTTTTATTTAAATTATACTCATAATTTATATTATTGACAGGACTTTATATTATGCGTTTAATTTTACATCATGCTCATAATTCTTTATATGTTCTAGTTCAAGCTATTCTTACAAAATATTTCAAGATTTTCAAATATTGGGTATTGCAACATACTAACATTAGGTAACAGAAGTATATAGAATTCTTCAATCAAGCTGTACTGACAAGATTGTAATCTTATTCAAAAATTATACTTTTCACGGTATCTTGTATAAGCCTTATTATTTGTTTATTCTTGTTTTGAGCCTTAAGAGAAGCATTTTTCTTCTACTTATTCCATTGCCCTTGCATGCAAAAAGTTAAGATCTATGATTGCGTTTGAAGCAAACATTCATGTATGTTGTAAGCTTTACATAAGATTCGATTCACAATAAACGAACTTTAAGTGAATAAAGTTAAAAAAGCCGCTTAAGATATGCTAATTGCGGCATACACGGTTGGTATAAATACCAAGCAGCAAGATTAAAGAAAGTGAGCTAGGAAGTGAATGGAGTTTGCGAGCACCGGCTCGAGACGTTTTAGCTGGGTTGATGCTACCCCTACGCGAGTTCGTGTTAGACGAAAATTATTTAGAGTTCTGTGGCCTAAAGTTTACGTAGCAGTACTGCTGGTTGCCTTTCAAAGTATCTGTGAGTATTGCAAAGTGTATTTTTCTTGCAAGAATAGTTATACCAGGAAATATATTGAATTGTATAAATGCTAGTACGCATTACTTACGTTGAAAAGAAAATATATATGTATACGTATTTGCACATATATATATACGTATATGTTTGCACATATATTTATACGTATTTGCACATATATATTTTAAAAATATATATGTGCAAATGCTTAAATAAACATTGTTATTATGTAAGAACTGTGTTTGAATGAAATTATTTAGAGCGCCACTTCAAGCTATACATACCCAAAGTTAGGGTAGAAGGTCTAATACTCTATAATGTTTCAAGGCAAAATTGGATGCAGTCGGATCATATCAGTTAAAAGTTCCATGTAATCCTTCTTTAAAAATGGACCTAGTAGCAAAAAAGTCCAATTTATGTTCCTAAGGTACTAACAACTAGATATTAATATGGAAATATCTTTCAAAAAGCCGAACGTTTTAGAATTATAATAAAACATATATTTTACGATTCTAACTCTTCAATTTTTTTCTTCGATCGCTGCCAGTATTTCAAGTGAACTCAATTTACTCTTCACAACCTTCCCTAAAGATGGTAGGGAAGCGTTGCATCCGGGGTCGTATAGGCCCCTTTGTCTATTGCCCGTGCTGGGGAAAGTATTCGATAGATTATTAACAAATAGATTAAATTTACATCTGGAAAATAACAATATACTATCTGAGAGGCAATATGGATTTAGGAGAGGAAAAAGTGCTTTGCATGCCCTAAGCAACATAATGGATACAATAAGAGAAAATAAGAATAAAAACGAACATACATGTCTTGTTAGACTAGACATAAAAAATGCTTTCAACACTGTTAGGAGAAATAGTATAATAAGGGAGATCAAGAAGTGAGATTTAGACAAGTACCTATTTAAGATTATAGTGAATTATATTACAGATAGAAGGGTAAGAATGGAAAACGAAGATTATGAATATAACATTGGCGTGCCTCAAGGATCTTCCTTGGGTCCTATTATCTGGCTCATTGTGATCAAGGAAGTTCTAGACAGTAAAAAAATTAAAGGATATTTAAGTATACAGGCGTTTCCTGATGACCTTATAGTAATTATCAGTAGACCTGTAGTATATAGACTAACTGATCTAGCAAGAGGGCCATTACAGATTTGTAGAGAATGGGCTAAAAAATAGTTTAGAATTTAGTATTGAGAAATGGAAATATATGATTATAAAAAGTAAAGGAAAGGTTACAACAAGACCTATGATTAAAATTGGTGAGAAACCAGTAAAATATGCTACTGAGATCAAATATTTGGGAGTCATGTTTGAGTATAGGTTAAATTTTTACGAGCATTTGAAAATGATTAAGGAAAAATCTATAAAAAAATGTGCAAGTTAATAAGATTAGTTCAAAAGACTTGGGGAATTAGCCCGGATATAGTAAAGATGATATATAGCACAGTTATTGAAAAGTCACTATTATACGCTGCGGAAATTTGGTACAGGGACTTGACAATATTTAACATGAAGATCAAACAAGTTCAAAGGCCGTTCCTTTTATTCATTACTAAGTGTTATAGAACAGTTGCCACTGATGCATTGTGTGTGCTGGCGGGTTGCATTCCGCTGAACATCAGGGCAAGAATAAGTAATAGAATTTTTAAAATATATGAAGAAGGAAAGTAACTTTAAAACGAGGGCGAGAATTTCAATGACGAAAATTGCGAGACCAGAAAGAGGAGAATTATGAGATTAGATAACTTAATTAGCCTAAATTGGATTAAGGGAGGAAACCCCAGGACGGGCGTCAACATATATACAGATGGATCGAGAAAAGAGAGCAGAGTAAGTGCTGGAGTTGTTATATATAGAGAAGACAGTGAAAAAGAAATTATTAGAGAAAAAATATTTGGGGGTAACTCTTATATTGCAGAAATCAGAGCATTACAGATGGCGATATTGAAGATGAGAGATGAGGGTAGAAGATAGTTTGATATTTTTACAGACTCGATGGGTGCTTTAGAGGCTTTGAAACCGCTACAATTTAAAGGCGAAATAATTAAGAATATAAAAGAAGTGATCAAACAAGAAAAGATGCTAATCTACCTGCACTGGGTCAAAGCCCACATGGGTACGGAAGGTAATGAAGAAGCAGACAAAGTGGCCAAGGAAGCATCAGAGTTGAAGGTAATAGGAACAACGTATAAGCAAACAAAACAGATAATCAAACATAAGATTGTAAAATATGGCATTACTGAATGGCAAGAACAGTGGGACAGTAGTGAGAAAGGAAGACGAGTTTATGAACTATTTCCAAGAGTTAACCAAGATAGGCTATGTGGCGACTTTAAAATAAACCAATTTTTGACGGGGCACGGTGCGATTGGGGACTACCAGAACAGGATTTTTCCGTCAGAGTGACCAATGTCAGTGTGGAGAGAAACAAATCGTAGAGCAGTGGTTTCCAACCTTGGGTACGCGTACCAGTACCGTTACGCGGACAAGCAGCTACAGGTACGTGAATGATTTTACAATTTAAAAAAATATCTATTAAAAATCAGTATTACAAAAAATGGAAAGAAATGACTATAATAACTAATAATCCATACTTTTTAATATTTTATTTTGGAATTTCTTATTCATTGTTTGTGTTGTAATACTTTATTGGATTTACCGAATCTCAAAAGATGTCGTCTACACCTGAATGTGTTATCTATGACAGCCCCATAAAAATTTAGCAGTCGCCTTCGAATTATAACTGTGTCTATAACTGTGTTTCGAATTATAACTGTGTCTGAGTTCTACTAAAAATTGTGTTTTGTGTTTCAAACATCTTTAAATTAATTGCCTATTATTAATGAATAGTAATTGCATTATTAATAAATATTAAGATGCTGTTAAGGTAAGTGTATTAAACTCAGGAGATTTATTTAAAAGTATTTTTTATATAGCCTAATTTATTTTGTTCTCCATTGCATTTTATTCCCCATTTCAAAATTTTAGGTCTGCCCGTACGCCATCAAATTGTTTACAACGTACAGGTACGATACTATGAAAAGGTTGGGAACCCCTGCCATAGAGCATTGTTTATTCTCCTGTAAGCTATTTAGAGATATTAGAAAGACGCTACCGAATGATATAGAGCAGTGGGACAAGAGCAAATTCTATAGTAATTATTATTGCAAGAAGTACATAAAGAAAATTGTGAGTGTCCTTTTGGACTTTCACTTACCTTTTGTTCAGCCATAATAGCCAGTTTTTTTTTATGTTCAAAACCAAATACTTTGTATTTGCAATTTGACTGGAAATGAAGTTGTTTTATATTAGAATTTAAAGTAAATATAACAAAAAAATTGAATAGGCATTAGTATAACTGTTACAGTGTAATTATACTGTTAAAGAGGTACGAGTTTACTAGTTTCAAGTAGAATACTTATTGAATCTATGCTATGTTAAATTTGTGTGCTGCTACAGTTTACGTGGCGTTATGCACTTTTATGTAATTGCGACACTAGGCATATCTTAAGTAGCAATGTGTATATTTAGTTAGATTTGTACAGGAATAGTGATTATACAATTTGTTAAAGAATACAAAATGTTAAAGTAAAAAGTTTGTAAAATACTTGTCACAGCAATATATTGTTTTGGCTAGACATAGTGGTACTATTATAGTGTTTATACAAATTGTTCTTAAAAGAAAAAAATGTGTTAAAGAAAACCTGTAAAATAGATGTTTAACCCGAGAGTAGTCGCGCCTTTTCTTAGAACGCCAGTAGTTGCGTTCGGTCCATTTGCCGCCCGCTACCAGTTGGTCGAAAACAGAGTTGAAATTTGTCTGTGTTACTAGATGATCGGAAACGGAGAACATAGAGAAAAAATTATTGATTGAATTTGGAAAAATAAATATTACAGCAATTGCTATACATTTAATTTAAATATATATTAAGTTGACATTTACATAAATATTTTTAATATTTTATTTACAAAATAATTTTAAATAATAAAAATTAATAAATAATTTGACTGAATTTATGAAGATACAGTGAATTACTAATTAGTATAAATTTTCAATTATAAATTTGAAATCGTTCTGAAATAAATCGTTTTGAAGGACAGAACCGCAGTAAAAGATACAATTTACATCATTCATTCATTTAATTAAAATAAATATTCAATTGTATGTTTGAAAGCATGCTTATTTCAGTTAATGTTTAAGTAATAATATTTCTTAAAACAATAAAAACAGGATGAAAATTTCTCTGAAATTATAAATATACAGCAACAATTTATTTTGAATGAATTGCCACTTGTAGATCGAAAAACATTATTTCGGAAAAATATTTTGCAAAACTGAACACAAGCAAAGTTAATTTTGTTATACCCCGGAAACAAACATTCATTGAATTTGTAAAAAAGGAATTTTCCTGCAGCGTTGTTAAATAAATGTGTATTTTCATTTACAGTAAAAATTTTAAAAATAGATAAATTTTAGAAAAATACTTACCCCATTCTTGTAACTATAGTATAAACATTAGTTGTATTATCCAAAAAAGAAAAATATTTTTATTTTCATAACTTCTAATTTACATTAGGAAATTCGCATTGTTTTGCACATTCTACACACAAATTAAACGTATGTTCTTTGCAGATATACAGACTACATTGTTCACAAAATTGTTTTGTTTTTCGATTTTGCTTTGTTGTGCAAAAACTACACCTTTCAGTTTTTGGAGATCGAAGACATTTTTTGGGGGGTTCACCACAAAATTCTCTGATTTTTCTTTTCAACGGATTTGGCAATGTTATTATCGTTTTTCTTTCATTTATATGATCTCTTAATAAATCTAAAGCCAGTTCTTTCAAAAAATAGCGACGAACTATCTTTTTTCCAGTATTTGTTTGAAAAATAATTTGTGAATTTATTCCCGCAATATTCATCAATGAAAAAAACACAGTAAGCGGCCACCAATTACTTTTCCTTGCGACAGAATAGGAGCCTTTCATTTCATCAACTACATCAACACCTCCTTGTGTAACATTATAATCATTTATAATATATGACTTCATTTGCTGTGAATCTTCTATCGCAGTGTCGTGATGCATTGAAGAAATGAGTAATACGGAAGCATTTTTCTTGGGTACATAAGACACTAATGTTATGTCTCCGTAAAATCCAAATGTGCTTGACAGAACTTTTAGACTTTTTGACGGCAGAAATTCGTTGGGGATTTCTTTTTATTTTTTCTTAATGTCCCAATCATTGTAAGATTGTTATCCTCTAAAAGTGATTTTGCTAAAGGAATTGATGTGAACCAATTGTCCATCGTCACATTTCTTCCGGTGCCTGATATATGCGCAATTAGAGAATTGCTCAAAAGAAAGGGTCCATTTGGTTGCTGACCAGCATAAATTTATAATTTGCTAATATAAAAGTTTATAGCATCAACCATTGCATATATTTTGATGCCATATTTAACTGGTTTCGATTTCATGTATACACGAAATGAACAGCGACCACGAAATTGTTCCAGCATTTCATCAATAGTGACGTATTCACTCAAAGTGAAGTGCTTTTCGAAAGCGTCATTTATTTCGGAAAATATTTCCCTGATGGGGGCTAACCTATCTAATGCACGCCTATCTTTTCTACAGTTCATATCGTCAAACCGTAAACATTTCAATAAAAATCGAAATCTCCGTAAAGGCATTGTTGATTGGAAAACATCGACACCTGTGCCATCATCGCTCCATAAATTTGTTAAATTTTGATGGGATGACTTCATGACCCCAGCAATATAAAGAAGTCCTAATACTGCTTTTAGTTCTGTTAGGCAGGTTAATTTACAGTCTCTTTCTCTCGAATAATTAGGCTGTTGACATTTTATATAAATATTTGTATAATTAGCAATTTTCTCTAAAATGTTATCATTGAAAAATAGTTTCCAGGCATCTAAAACTGTCTTTGCATCTTTTGCACTGTTACGAACTCCTGGTGTTTGAGAAATTATGTTGTGTTGTCTCCGTCGCACATTTGATCTAGGAGAATTCTTCCCCATTTGGTAAGATTATCTTTACCAATAAAAAATTCGGACGACGATATCACACATCCATTTTCTCCTACTTCATTATCTGATTCTTCAACATCAGTTTCCTAATCCTCGTTTATATCTAAGGAATTTTCTTCCTCTGATGAACTGACTTCATCACTAATAGAATCCTCTTCTAAATTATCAAACAGTTCTAATGCTTCCTGAACCGTTAAAATTTTTTTACGAGACATACTAAAAATAGTTAAATGGTCTTTTAGCAAAAGAGCAGAAAGAAAGAGAGACTAAAGTCTACTGATCAAACTACGCTTACTGAGAATCCACGATTCAAAGAATCAAACTTCCCTCCCAAGGAATTCGCGGAATGGGAAGGGGGAAAAATGAGCGACGCAGCTGCTCGCACCGCAGTCTTTCAGACCGATAAGAAGTTTAGAATGCAATAACATTCTGAGAAAACACAGGAATGACTTGCAATTTTAGGACACAACAGGGCTGACAGTCAAAGTCAGCTACGCGGAGTTTCTCCAGTGTACCTATAAGGGGAGATGGGTTACAGAAATATAACTGATTTCGGCGGCAAATAGACCGACGCGCGACTACTCCGGGGTTAAATAATATAGTGCTTATATAATACGTTCTAATATTGATAAAGAAATGTGAAATATAGGTTAATGCAAAGTGCATAATATGAAAGTAAAGTGGTTTATACTTAAAATAAAGTTTAAATATGTGAAATTATAGTTATGGGGACGGTTTTAATTGAGAAAGGACATGAGGTTTTGACTCGATTAAACTATTAGTCTCAGGCGGAGTGTACTTGCTGGTATGCGATGGCTGGTAGCACTGTTTCGAAAAAAAAATTGTTGTGGACTCTTGGGTCCAGGTCAGCGTATTTCTATTTGAATTTACTCTTCACAACCACTAACTCTTTTCGTTATTTAGTCAAATAAAACTAATTGTCAGTAATCATTTATTTTTTATCGTTTATTTTTTATACGTATGTTAGTACAGAAGTTCCAGAATCGTGATCTAAAAACTCGACAGATAAAGTCCGATAGGGTTCGACAGATAAAGAATGAAATAGTGAAGGGTACACAAGAGATAAAATTTCTTTGCCCAACATTTTGTGAAAGTGGTAATATCCATTAAAATACTAATGGATTAGATAGCCGCAATTCTATCCAACACTTTCATAACTGTCCTCATATTGGTGATATAACTTCAATCTCTGTTCTGACTTTACTGCAAGAGTTCTCAATATACAATGATATCCATTTGCAGTGAAACCCATCGCATATTGGTATCAGCGGCAACGAAGCGGCTGATGCCCTGGCTAAGGAAAGAACTACAAAGAATTTGGCCTCTAATGATTTAACCTGTTTGGAGATCTGCTCAAGAGTTAAATCTGCCATTTCCCTTTAATGGCGATCTCCTCCTGCAGATGACTAGTATTTTGGCAGACAACCAGGTGGAGATATGGCGTTTGTGTGCAATCGTGCTCAGCAGACCGCTTTGTCTAGACTCCAAAGTGGTCACCTGAAGTGCCTTAAATTTGAACAAGGAAATAAGATACTCCCCATTTGGGGAAAATGTAAAATCAATAACTGATAATTTTCTTTCTTGCTTGGGGCTTGAAAATGAGAATTTGACCAGAGTCTCTTCCTTGTCTTGGATTTTTTAAATGTTTTTTATCTCAAGGATCTGGTCTAGCCTAACGGCTAGATCAGATAAGATTTTTAACAACAACAACAAAAACAAAATAGTTCGTAATAAATATTCCATGTATAGAACATAATTGACAGTTTGAAAGAAGATGTATTCACAGTTTAGATGCAATATTTTATATACATTATTTTTAACAAATGTTTTGTTAGTCAGTTAAGAGATCTTTTTAAATATATTTATGAGATTTTTTTAAATATAATTTTGTGAAAGCTCGATTGATAAGGTGCAAGAAAATATTCATGTAAAAATCTCCATTTCCCGTCATATATATTTACACAGTGATCATACTCTCCATCAATATATAAATAAGCGTAAACCCTACATTTATATAAATATAAGTGACTAAGTTTTTCATATGATTTATGACATATGTTTACGATGTAAAATTTTCTATTTAAAGGCAAAATGCGATAGTTTTATAAAATAATCAATAGTTTTTATTGTGAAAAACGTCATAATATTATAATAATTTCTTCATAACTGATAGAAAAGTAACATTTGAAAATAGAGGGAGGGTTGCCAAATTATTTTATAAAGAGAAGAGAATAATACGTTTAGAGTTTTTCGGATAATGTTTTAGAGACAGAGAATTCTAGCATTTACTTTCTTGTACCAACTTTGATAACGTAATTTGTTAAAAATTTCGAAAGATCAACGAAGAATGCTTGAGAGGTAAAAAAATGATAAAAAATACATGTTGAAATATAAAGAATGATGATAGTATTCAATTTTGAATGAAACATGAAAAATAAGCATCTTCAGTTTTCAAAAATTTAAAACTTTTGTCCGAATTTTTTTAATGATTTTTTAAAAAATAAACAAAAAAATTTCCGATTTTTTTAAAAATGAACAGTTGCATGGAGTATTTTAGTTTAATCATAGGACAAGAAAAGAAAGATTAATAACGTATCTACAATTGTGTCTCAAATAGAAAGAAGTTTTACAATCTGTAATAAATGAAAAATGGAACCATTCAGCTGCATAAAGAGTAAGTAGACAGATCGTACGGACTGATCTTTTAATACATACTAAACAGAAAATGGAATTAAATACATTAGAAACTCCCAGCGTGTAAGTAATGCTATTTAAAGAAGGAATGCACAATATTTGTAAGTTTAGAAACTTTTATCAAAAGAAAGACCATTTATCAAACATTTAGAACCCACACCCGCATTTGTAGGTGCTTTTACATAATTTATTATATTTTTCTCTGTAAGATTTTTTGTTGCAGCTTTTCATTTTCGAGTTTTACGTTATATATATATATATATATATATATATATATATATATATATATATATATATATATATATATATATATATATATATATATGTGTGTGTGTGTGTGTGCGGGTGTACCCATCTAATCTTATAAATGTTGGCCATATCCGGAACCGAAAAGAGGTGAAACAGTGGACATTGTTGCTCTTGTTTGTTTTGTAAGACTACGAAGCTAAACTCCAAAATTAACTCTTATGGATAGAGGGAATGATAAACAAAAAAATAAAATGGGACTGATAGAATTTGAAATAATTAGTTTTTTTTTCTGCAAATGGTTTAACTCCCAATTTTTTCTTATTTTTCATATAGAACAAACGAGCAGGATTGTGATTAAATACATTATATAATTATATAATTATACTACAGTCAATAAATTCGTGACTTTATTCACTACAACAAACCAATACACTTACAAACTAATCTGAAAACAATCACCTTCAAAATAATGTCCTTCCGCAACTAAACACTTCCGCTAGCGTTGATACAGCTTCTGGAAACAGTCCTGGAATCCGCTGCATGAGAGCTCTCGTAAATCGTCTGTCGTCGTTGCCCTCACTTTTTCGTCATTTGCAAACCGCTTGTCCTTGATGCGATCTTCAGTGTTGGGAACAGGTAGAAATCGCAACGAGTGAGGTCTGGTGAATATGGTGGTTGTGGCAGAACCGTGGTACCGTGTTTAGCAAGGGATAGTTGCACCATCAGGGATCGGTGCACCGGGCCATTGTCATGCAACAACATCCACATGTTGGATTTCACAACGTGTGGACGTTTACCACGGATTGCCTCCCAGAGACGACGAAGAAAATGTAACAACCGTTCTTTGTTGACGATGTTACCTTGTGTTTGGCGCAGCTTGACCTTTCTGGACCTTGCCCAAATAAACTTCAACTAACCAACCAACCACTGATCCTACACGTTGGATGTTCGCATCCGTTTCTGTGGTCGCTCAGTCACTGGCCGCCCACTTCGCGGATCATCTCCAACAGCGTCTCTCCCATTTTTAAACAAGCTGTACTACTTTAAAACTTTCGATCTGCACATAGCTTCTTCTCAATACGCTTGTTGCAGTAACCGGAACGTTTCTGTAGCGGTTTTTCCTAATTTTTAGCAGAATTTAATGTTGGAACGTTGCCTCACGAAGGACATTTTGCTACATCGACATCATACGCGTACAGTCTGCAGCCAAATGGTGAGCTGCGCACCTTAGCAGTTGCGCAAACCGTCATGTGACGTCTCGCGCGTACGCAGATAACAAGACTTGTAAACCACATCGTTATTTCGGGTCCCCACATTTGACATAAGGGGGAGGTAGTCCCCGAAATTATTGACTATAGTATATACATACATACATACATATATATATATATATATATATATATATATATATATATATATATATATATATATACATACATACATACATATATATATATATATATATATATATATATATATATATATATATATATATATATATATATATATATATATATATATATATATATATGTGTGTGTGTGTGTGTGTGTGTGTGAAATGAATTTCAAAACTATCCCTTCATTAACTTTGTCTTATCGCACCAGAACATTATCCCTCATTTAAATTTGGCCTAGGAATAACCATATTAATCTATTAGATTTTCCCCTAAGTCCACGTGCGGACAGAAAGCTTATATAGGAAGATTTTTCTAGAAGCTATGACGTGATCTCGTCCGAAGCGGCGTGATGAGGTCAGGTGTCACGTTTTAACCAATTAAAAGTTCACCGCGCCTGTGCATTTTCGCAAGAATTAGCTTTCCTCGGCGTCTCTCTACGCACTTGTGCATTCGCTCCCAAGCCATTAACATGCAGAGTCTTAGCTGTCCGTATCGCCGCAGCGTAGCGTTGCCGGGATTTTTTCCCCGCTGCCCGCGATGTCCGTCGAAACCCAAATGATGTTAATGGAAACTGTCAAACAAGAAAGTACCTTTAAATAAAGAATAGAAATGAGACGGACTCTTCGTCTCTGATTTTGACTGAGTTGGTTTTTACTTTGGCCTGCCCAGGTTACATGACTACAAAACTGCGGATTAAATCGGAACATTCCAGAGTTACTCCGGATTTATTATTGTATATATATATATATATATATATATGGTTTGATCTCTGGGAAATTAAAGAAAAGGACTGACATAATACGTACATTATGCAAAATATATCATTAATTTATACAACTATGGAATCATGCATACCTTCAGTGACTTAATTATGCTTAACCCTATAAAAACACAAAATATGTTTTTCCACACTACAATCTTTCATAATATCTTTCCCATATTACCCAATTCAATAAGTGAACTTAAAATATCCATTTATTCAATTAATGTTCATAAATTATTATTAAATTTAAAGTGTTATTAAATTCAAAGTCTTTATTTTACATCGAGTAATTGTATGCCAGTTTCAGATCGCTATTAAAAATAACTTTTGAACCAAAATAAACAATTGAATTAACATCCTAAGAATTTAGAAAAAAGAATAATTCACAACTTAATCCGACCCACAGGAAAGCATGTGGAAATTGGCTGAAAATGCATGGTTGCTTGCGTGAAGTCCCGCATATTCAGACCTAGTTTTCAATGTTTGTAGGCCGTTAGTACTTACTCTATATGGAATGTGACTAGGTCACCGACACATGACCCGCTGGTTTTGCCTGGTTAAGGTCCAATTAACGGCCGAAAATACGTAGAGGTAGGCACTCCCCTAAGCGGGTCAGAGTTACTACCTCCAGTACCACAACCCACATGTAATTCATCAGTACTGAACTTTGGTGTCTGAAAAAGAATAACGCTGCCCAAAACCGTAATCTGGGCACAGAAAGAAATAAAACAATTACCTTTTTTAATTTAGGATAGTTTTCAATTTTCAGATACAAAAATTCTGTAGTACTTAGTTATATTTTCGTTTTTAAATAAACTTATCTTAAAAACACTATGAAAATAATTTAAAAATCACTTGTTTTAGTTCTTTTTCTAAATTTTATCATTGCATCGTAATGCGCTGACCGTAATTTCGTTGATCCAATCCGTTACAGTTCTTACACTTTAAGTCATAAGAGATTGAATAGACTGTCTGTTTCAATAAAAAAACAGTATCCGTAAAAACTTTCTTTCTGAAATCCACAAATTTTGTTTTAGAGTTAAAAAGCGATTATTTACCAACATTTCGTAATAAACAAGCATTACGCATGAGATATTTTTCTCTTTATTTTTCTACGATTTTCACTTTGATACTATCATTATGTTTTACCTTTGTTTATTCTTCTCTCATCTATTTTATTATTCCATTAACGTTTCTGATGCATCATTTCAATATTTAATGAATTCTCTTATTCACGTCGTGAGCATGTTAAGTACCTAAATATTTCTTTATATTCCTTTTAAAATTAAGCTGTTGTTGAATAATCAATTGGCTGATTTGCTTTAAAGGCTTCTTGAGTAAATCTTTGAAATTCAAGTCTCTTTCGAGGGAATTTCTTTCCTATGCAATTTTTGAATTAATATTTTCCTTTAACGAACCGTAATTCAGATTACAAGAGGGAAAATTACCAATGATAATAAATAGTCATATGAATTATTTTTTACGTCATGTAAAGGATAGTTTTATCAATTTCAGACTTGTAAAATAAATGAATTTCTGACTTCTACAAATATTTTGAGCCTATGCGAAATATTAAAAGAATTATTTGCAATAAAATGAAAGCTAATAGAATATCCTTATATGTTAATACAGCTGTAGATAAGAGATGGAAAATCTTGCTCAACAAGAGTAATAAAATTCCTGGTTCCTTGCCTCGGTCTGTTTGAGTTGTTTGCTTTAAGGGGATGGTGGACTTTCAAATTACCAAAAATCGAGCAAAAATTGGAATTTCTTTTGGGGGTGTATTAATATTTAAAAACATGTAAATATTGGAATGAAATGCATTTAAAACGTGTAGTGAAAAGAAAAATGAAAAATTGGTGGCTTTAGAGTAGTAAGTATTAAAGGTAGATAAAAAATTATCTTTTAAATGACTTTTTCTCAAAATGAGAAATTTCCAGATTTGCAAGTCTTTAAAATGCTCCTCGCGTCATAATTTTTGACGAAATTTTATGAAATTTATAATAAAGATTCCTGTAATACATCAAAATAAAGTTATGTATCCATTTTAGGATTCGAGGTCATTTAGGTTATAAAAGTTTAACTTTAGTGTAGAAAAGTACAAAAATTTCGCGAAAATTCAGAGTACAAGCATAAAAATATTTTCTAAAAATTAACTATTCAACGAAAGTACAAAAAAATACATAACTTTGTTCAGAAAGTATTTATAAGCAATATAAATGCAAAATTAAGGGGAAAAGTTTAAAATTGAGTCTCAAGTAGCATTTTAAAGAAGGGTGATTTAATTTAAATTTTTTAATTAAATTTACATATTTTTAACATATTTTTAAAAAAATACTTATAAAATTTTATAAGGTGTTTAATATTGTTATACTTTAATGAATATATATACAAAATTTCATATCTCTGTGGTAAAAATTTCAAAAATCGTTTTGAAAGGTCCACCATCCCCTTAACATGACAACTGGACATGATTATCTACAAAAACGTCTGCATGGGATAGGCATCAGCAATTCAGCTTGTTGCCCTCTGTGCCACCAGGGTGATATGGATGGTGACCACCTCAAGAACTGTCCCATTGTTTTTAAGTTTATTACAGAAAACTCTGTGGAGGTTAATTATATCTGTCGCTTTTCTGCAACTTCATCTCTATATTGGGCTGCTCGTCGACTGATGGCAGAAATGCCGAAGACCGGAGCAGGATTAAAAAAAAAAAGATTTGAACTATTTTTTTTCAATGGCAAAAATTACAGGACAACAGATATCAAAAAGACAAAAATAGAATATAGAAAAATGACATCAGTTAATACATCAACTTATGTCAGGCAGTCCAATAGCGCCCCCGAAAATAAACGTGAGGCACAGCAGGACAAGAAGCAAGGTGAAGCATGTCCATTTATTTTTGTTTATCACATAGGAGACAAAGAGGGTCGGGAGCCAATTTAATTCTATGGAGGTGCTTGCGGAGGCAATCATGGCCAGTAAAAAAGCCGTAGCATTGCCACAGATTTACCTCTAGACCACTCGGGATTATCATGGACATGGACATACCAGGGCTTGTGACCGCTTCTAGCGGCAACAACCTGTAAAACGGAACACCTGAGGGTCTTCCGAACTATTTGTGGGTTTGTTTTTTTATCTCAACGTTATTGCCCAGCTTTTAAACTTATATTCTCAGTGTATCATAAGTTTGTCAACACACACACACACACACTAAATAATGATAAAAATATATTTTTCACTCAGGTTTGTTGTTATCTCTTTTCCCTGTGTCTGTGTGTGTGTGGGAGGGAAATTTACCGACTCTATGAACCATAATTCTTTGAACTGAAATATATTCAGTTTTGCGGATTTCTGAAATTTCTCTGTAAATTAGGCATTTTAAATTAGACTATTAAGCCACTTGCATCTACTGTTCAACTGTATTATAAAATAAATAACAGAATAATTAAACTAATTGTTTCGTAATTTGGTAAAAATACTGTTGTGTTGTCGTGGCTTATGCCCCTTGACAGACATCAGCATCAGATCAAGGCCATTATACGTCACTGGGCTAGAAGATGCGGCTCCGGTTTTAACTCAGTATCAGAAGGGTCGGAATTCGACTTGGCTGAGGGTCCGGTCCGGTAATTTTGAACCGAGTCAAGTGACGAGACCGGCACACTTGACCCCGTACCTCCAGAAGTAAATTTTGAGAAATTGGAGGACATTGAAGCCACGCCCTTTTTATGTGCGCCTGCCGCCATTAGTGGACACAGCGGTGGATTTGCAGCGACGAGCATCTAGCCAGGGACGTTCAGATAACTGGCCCGGTACTCTTGCCAACCGGACCACCGCGTCCATTGGTAAAAAGTTAATTCATAAAGGGATTTTTAAAACATGTAAAAAATGGATTAACCAGCTCCCTTAAGTTTTATGTATAAGTTTAAGGACATTATTTTATATTTATTAAGAAATCTGAATTTTAAAAATCAATTAACTGTGTAATATTAAATTAGTTGCAAATTTATGGGAACCACCTGTATTCACTAATTCACCCCCATCTAAAATTTGAAATTTAATTCGTGCATACGTGCGCGGACAAGCGTAAATTATTTATGTACGTGTGATAAAAGATAAAATAATTTAATTATCTTATCTATTTCGCAAACATAAATTGGGTAGTGCCACGAAGGTAATTTACTCCTGAATGTATTTAATTATTTCAACATTCTGGGATTCAAAAGAGAAGTTAATATGTGTTTTGCTCTTTGTCATTAGCGAACTCCCATGCGAATACAACTAAACGCAACATAATTCTTAGAAAAATAACAAATAAGGTAAAAGTAGGAAGAAAATTGTCTAATTTTCTCTACAGTAGATAACTAATGATAATGGATTAACACTTGCAATTACAGCTTCTATAAGCAAACTTGGGTGTGGGCTCTTTGACAGAAAAGTTATATATCTTCATTAATTTATCGTATTCCATCAAGAAAACTCTGAAAGATTATTTATTTAGAACTCTACTTAACAGTTAAAATATGATAGTAAAGTAACTTACAATTTGAGGTAAATCTGCTTTTAAAAGTCTGTTTACTTTTGGACAGTAATTAGGCACAAACTAAACCAAAAAAAATTCGAAAAATAAATTAGCGATAGTCGTATTTCAATAATGAATGCCATTATCTAGAAAATTACTGAAAGCGTATATCTTATAAATGATCTTTATCTGGTCATTTGTTAATGAATTCATGAATCTATTTACTCAAATACACACCCAACAACATCCACGCACAAACACACATATATATTTATATATATATATACCCGGTGGTTATAATCAAACTTTAAACGGCATCCTACAGCGCAAACGGGTGAACGGAATGCAACGAAATTTTTTATATTGGCTATACACGAGATGCGCTCACGGAATTTCGAAAAAAAACAATTAGTTCCAAAATGTCCACCAGAGGGTGCCTTTTCGGGAAAAACATGAAATTTAGCACAAAAAGCGACCAAAACGGAATACAGAGAAAATTTTAACATTTCTTGACTAGTTTCTGATCACCTTGTCACCGAACCACATTAAGTACGTCAATGGAGAAACAAAAACACTTCAGTTTGCAGAAACAAGAACAGATTAGGACGAAATTGCACAAGAGGAGCAGTTGTTAATCGTGTCCAAAACGTTGTAGGGAAAGCTGCTCCACGTGACCACTTTCATTCACCTGCAAAAATTCAAGTCGATGGACAGTTTATTCAAAAGCAGATCGTAACTGATCAGTTGTGAGGCTTCGCACATGAACCGTTATGTAGTTCTTTAAGTCATCCAACGTCGCAACACCTCCACGATACACCAGACTATTTAAATAGCCCCATAACCAGAAATCACATGGAGTTAGATCCGGCGAACGTGGTGGCCATGGATTAGGAAAGGAGCGACTAATAACACGTTCCTCTGTGAAGTGTTGGAGCAATAACGCCTTCACGGACAAATGGATATGTGGGGGCGCATCATCCTGCATGAAAATGGTCGATGTAAGGACCCTCCTTTGCTGTAGTTGAGGCACAACAAACGTCTGCAGCATGCCATGGTACCGACGGCCCGTAACGGAACATGTGACAGGCCCACGTTCACCGATTTCCTGAGACTGTAGGGGAGACTGTGCGGAAAATTCAGTGTATCCGCGGATTTTTCCATAGCCCAAATCCGGCAATTCTGTATGTTGACTGTCCCTTTGCTGTAGAAATGAGCCTCGTAGCTCCACTGAATATTCCAAGGCCATGACAGATCAACAGTCATTCTGTTGAGAAAACTGACTGTGAATGAGAGACGTTGTGGCTTGTCCCTATCAAGCAGCTCCTGGGTATGGCGGATCTTGTATGGGAAGTAGTGCACTATATTTCTGAGTACTTCTCGGACGATTCTGTAACAATAGCCTGTCTGTCGAGAAACTGCACTCCTGCTACTGCTCACAAACTCTGATGTCTGTGACAGTGCGTCAACAGCTGTCTTGACGGCATCAACAAGTACCGGTGTGACGCGTTTACGGCCTCTTCCAGATTGAACTCCTAATTTCATCGTCTCTTCAAATCTATTAATGATGGCCCGGATACCTTTAGTAGACATTCGTCCACGACGTAGGTTCTTTCTACGACGAAATTCACGAACTGCAGCATAAGCATTCCCCTTGTTTTCGTAAAACAGCTTCACCAATAACGCACGTTCAACTAAAGATACCGTCATTCGTACAGCCGGAAACATCGACTTAAACATGACAACGTCTGCAAACGTTTTATACCCTAACGTGTTTTGCATAAACCTTCCTCTTCTTTCAAGCACGCAAATCACGACATTTTTCTTCGACAACTGACAGCTTTTCCCGGTTTTCCATTTTATTACTCATAATTCTTGTAACGAATTGTTAATATTGTATCTGTAATCCGTTTTGGTCGTTTATTGTGTTAAATTTCATGTGTTTTCCCTAAAAGGCGCACTCTAGTGGACATTTTGAAACAAACTTTTTATTCGAAATTCCGTGAGCGCATTTCTTGTATAGCCCATATACGAAATTTCGTTGCATTCCGTTCACCCGTTTGCACTGTAGGATGCCGTTTATTGGGGAAGTTTAATTATAACCACCCTGTATATATATATATATATATATATATATATATATATATATATATATATATATATATATATATATATATATATATATATATATATATATATATATATATATATACCAGGAAATAAACACAGAAGAATGAATCACCTTTGTATCTTCGTCTACCGTTTGCAAAACATAATCATTATATCCGTTGTAAAACTCAATCAATGGTAATAAAGATATTAATGAAAACTGTTAAAGAACACGGTTAGTAGATAGTATTTGAAGACATAGATATAAATCTGTAGATATTTCTTTTCATGCAACGAAAAAGAAAAACTAGAGCAAAATGCGTGCTTTCCATGCTTCTTTAAAGGATAAATTATAAAAATACTGCGTTTCTTCATACGTTTTGTATTATAAAAAATTCATTCTTGAGAAATGTTGTTCACTAAACAAAGTTAAACTTTCATTTTCGAAAATTCTGTAGTCAAATTTCTTTGTATTTTAATGTATGTAATCTCTGCAGATGAAATTCATTTGCATCTAAAATTCATGGTTTTAACTAGAGAGCAGACATTTCGTACCGATGAATTTCGTAAATATATTCCTAAAATATTCATTGAGTTGTATTAAGTAAAGTCTCTTAAAGAAATGAGTTTAAAATATTCTCGCATTCTCCCTCCCTTTCTGTTTAAAGTGATCTTAAAGTGTACTATTTCAAGTTTGCAGTAAAATTTGATGACTTCAAGCGTGTTTAAAAATTTTATCTCAACTCACGCAGATGATAAAAAAAAGTGGGAAAGCGTCAGCTTTCAATTGAAAGAGGTTAAATTCCTGCAACTATTCTTGTAAAAATTATTTAATTAAGTAAATGTTTTTTATTAGAAAGATAATAATGAGATCTTCATTTGTTATCATAAGCATCCATGACTTTTTCCTAAAATTGTGAATGCTACATTTTTTGCAATTATGCAAATCATAAAAACAGTTAATCATAGGCACATTTGATACACAAATGAGAATGTTACACATTTGGGAATTTAGCAATTAACTATACATCCTAGAAATTAAACTTTACGAAATTAAGGTAAAACAGTTTAACTGTAAAATAACAGTTCGGAAACAATTAACACGGATTTTATTTCGTTTCTGTGCATTTTAACGTAGGATTACGTTCGTACATAATTGTCATACGGAAAGGAAATTTTCAGACGCTAAAACTGTCCTTCCATCCGTCCTCGCTAGTTACAATTTTGGCAGTGCGCCAAACCCAGTCTATCGCTTGGAAGTTAAACAGAAAAGTAACAAGATGCATCAAAATTTGATATGCATATATGTATGTATATACATATGTATAAATGTATAGATATATATACACATACAAAAGAGGTAAGCAACGATAAGTAATCCTACGTTAATAACCCGCGGTAGTGTCGTTAGAACAAACTATCTATATATTTAAGTTGCTAAGTCGACTTTTTGGGCTGTCCGTGAGAGAAAACTACTGCATCAATTTACATCATTTTGGTCTTAAACGAAAGATTGTAATCTGTAGATTTGTCAAATTTGATTTTTGTAACCGCAATTTCTATTAATTAGCGGTAATTTACAATAAAAAATTTATTTCTGCGCATGTTCAGTGGCATGTTTAAATCTGCCTTTAGAAACTCACTGTTTCTGCGCATGCTTGGTGACATGTTCTAATGATAAACACGTTTATTTCAAGGAGTCTCTCTAGATCTCTCTCTGACATTTTTATTTTTATGATAATTATGTTTGCAAAATATAAGATTAAACTTGATGGAAATTTTTTTTTTAATTTCGCGCTGTTTAATTAGCGATAATTTACAATTAAAAAAATTACTTTCTGTTCATGCTCAGCGACATTTTTAAATCTGGCTTTAGATACTCACTAAGCACGATGCCGCTTAAACACATTAATTTGTTTCTGCGTATTATTATGATTTTCGACTTTTGGCAATGATGTGTTGAGTATAATTTGTGTATTAGTACATTTATTTACTATCTAGGCATAATTTTTTAACGGGTACCAACTAGTTTAATTTTACTTTTTGAACATTAAAATGCACTCTTAATATTTTAGCTGTAGCATTTAGAATATTTTAGAGTATGTATTTCGTAACTATGCAAATAATAAAAAGGATTAAAAATAGCTACAATTAAAACACTATTAAAAGTTTTACACATTTAAGAATTTTGCAAATGATACTACCTCTTCTATTAGACATTAATCTTCTCGAAATTTAGGGGAAATAATTTAATTTTAAAATAGCAGTGGAAACAATTAACATGGATTTTAAGTGGTCTCAGTGCATACTTTAACTTTAAAACTCATTCATATTTTTTTAGCTGTAGCATCCATAGGCCTTGAAAGGAATTCGCAATTATGCACATCATTAAAAAAACAATATACAGGGTTAACAGCAGCCACAATTGAAAAACAATAAGAATTTTCAACGTTTGAGAATCTCTTAATTTATACTACATCATACAAATTAAACGTTACGAAATTTAAGTAACAAAATTTCAATTTCAATATCAGTTCAGAAACAATTAATATGGATTTTATTACTTAGAATTAAAAAAGAACCATAGATAATAAAGTATAACGCATAGAATATAATCTTATTATGATTTTCTAACACATTTCCTTTAATTGAGGATTATAAAGTATGCTTTAGTCAACTAACTTTGATTTCACAAATCTTTCGTTCTCACAACTATATTTTACGACTTCTTGTCTAAGCTGGATAGGGACACTTTAAGTCCGTTAGTCATTTTCCGGAAAGTCCTTCTATGAGGTCAGTGGGTGGGGGGAAGGTACGATCCCACCAGATGCAACACCTGGTGTGTTCAATAAAAATTGCGGTGGCACCCAGTCAAGTCGGACATTAAGGCATTGAGAACAAAGACAGTAACAACATATTTAACTCTATCGGCGTGGTGGCCAAGTTGGAAAGGGTCGCCAGCCAGTGATCTGAACTGTGGTTCGATAACCATCACTGACAAATTTCACCGCCGTGTACGCTAATAGCAGCTGGTGGAAGAAAAATCTGTTGCGGCTGCAGTGTTCTACAAGTTCTCAAAATTTATCTCTGGAGGTGAGGGGTCAATTGTACCGGTCTTGTCACTTGACTCGGTTGAACTTTACGGGACCGATCCTTTAGCCAAGTCAGACTCCAACCCTTGTGGTGCTAATTCAGAACCGGCCAATTAAGACCAATAACCTTTATGGACTTGATCTGATGTTGCTGTCGGTCAAGGAGCAAAAGCAACAACAACAGCATGTTAACCCTCAATATTTCTTCATCAAAATACCGTCACTGCAGAGTATTTATTGTTTCATTGTAGAACAGACTCTAAGAGCGCTGATTAATATTCTAATGTAATTTACCTATCAATGATTATAGATTTATTTTTACTTTCCTCATCAAAACCGAGCTTCGTTGATTCAAATAAAAAATATATTTAAAATGCTCAATATTGAATTTTTAAACAGAAATTATGGTCGTAGAAAATTAAAAGAAATAAGTTTTGGTTTGCTTTTTCTTTTCAACACAAGATAAAATTCATAAACTGTATAAAAAAATTAAATTTATACATCACGGAATCTATATGAAGAAACGTTTAAAGATTGCAAAAAGTTTTGTTTTATCAAACTCATTTCTCACCAACAGCCATATACTTTCCACGTTTCTATTGGTTTATACCTCATGGATTTATTAAAATATTGATTATAATTTAATGTGTATACGGAAAATAAATATCTAAATTTTTTTAAGATACATGCAAATAGATATTTTTTCCTCTCTGCAACAAAATCAATAATAGTAACCTTAAAGTTAAAAAATAAAACTTAATTTATTACTTCTAAGGATTAAAGAGAAATTAAACATTTACATTGCTTTTGAAATGTTCCTTGGAATTTCGAAATCTTGCCTAAAGAAATGCATTTAAGTTAGTTCTCATTTGTATTCTATCTTCAAAAGAGTGCAGTACTTTTTTTTCTTTTTTTAGGTACCTTTTCCAATTTCTTTACCAGAAAATAGTCATTTTCCTCTACAACGGAAACTTCTGTCTTTTAAAATTTAATTTTTCCAAAAAAAGCGATATTGTACCGAAAACTTTTTCGTAGTCTTTATTAAATTCTAATATTAAAAGACACTTTTTACGTTTTGTCTTGTATGTTATTTTTCAACCTTAATAAAGAGAAAGTAAAACAAATTAAAATAGAAATTAAATACCTTAATTTTTTTTTTTAAACTACTTAAAAACTAGAAGAAAAAATACGTTATCTATTAGATATAAATATAAGGTACAGGACCGGTGGATTACGTCAAACATGTAGAAATATAGATTATACTTTTAAAATAGATATAAATCCAAAGTAATGTCATTCTCAAGGATAAAACACAACTCGATGCTACATATGTTAATACATAATGCTACTCTCTATTGTACTTATAAACAGTCGTTTCAGAAATAAACAGATCGATTACGCAAATTAATTCAATTTTAGTGAAAAAGAAATTTTTTTGTAATACAAATGGGCAATTAGATACTTCTCAGCTTCAAAACCTACGTGTGCGTATATATATATATATATATATATATATATATATATATATATATATATATATATATATATTTATGTATGTATCTCTCTCTCTCTCTCTGTATATATATATATATATATATATATATATAGAGAGAGAGAGAGAGATATTTATATATTTATATTTATAAATAGATACAGTAGCTATCAACATTTTTTAAACGTTTGTATATCAAAACAAAGAGCTTAATTGTTTTTCCTTCTCGGACAAAAATTTTTTGACATTGTGTTTATGTTTAATATTCTGCAAAATATTTCCCTTTATTGAAGATTTTGTTTGATTATTGTTCACTGTGTGATGACTCCTTCAAAATGCAGTAAATACCATTTAACAGAAATAAAAAGACATATTCTTTAAAGTCGTAAACTTACAAACGAAAACATTAAAAAGTCCCCGATTTATCAAATTTCAATTAGAATTACATTGTTCTTTTCTTTTATTCTAAAATGACAATTATTGTTGGAACGGCAATTATTTTTCTGGTCATTAGTATCAAATTACTTTGCCGCAGCTGAATTATTTTAAAGTATATGCTCTAAAGACAGGTAGAAAATATCAGATAAAAAAACATGAATTTTTTAAATATATAAACCTTCAAAAACTCTCTCCTTCACTATTCAGTAATCCACTACAAATGAATTCCCTCGGAATTCTTCTAGATGTTTTCTATTTTAAAATTGAAATAGAATTATGTTGGTAAGACAGTCTATGTTTGTATACAAATCATCTCAAATTTTATTAAAGGCCCTTTTAAGATGCATTTCTTTTGAGACAAATACCTTACAAGCAATTCAGTAATTTAAAAGGGATCAGTATTCTATTAGCCTTAAAAAAAGAGATGGAAGAGAAAAATTTTAAATTACTTGCAAAATAAGTACCAGATTTATTCGTCGGGTGCAATATAGACATTAGAAATGTAAAGAGTAAGTAGCTTAACTTGAAACACGAACTTATTTGATTGGATTAGGTACGAACAGAACGTCTCCTTTGCTTCCGAAAGTTTTTTTGATATTCTCGGCTCAGAAATCCTGTTTTTCGCTGAATCCTGTTTCAGATATCCTTTTATTCAGATGTTTTTTCTCTTATTGTATTTTGAGCGTTGATAAAAAAACTTTTCTTTATAGCCAGGTTTACTGTTTCCTTCAGAGGAAATGTAGATATGTATTAATATTTTCCAATTTCAGAATTTTGGTTTAGATGAAATCATACACTATTTCATTCACTCAAGGATTTCTGGCCTCTGTACACTTAAATGTTATACTGTAATGTTTGGTGTAAAATCTCTTAAATATTTCTCAGACATTTTCGACAATGAATAATATTTTAATATATTTTTATTATAGATTGAACTGAGTTAAATATTGAAATATGACCTAAAGATTATATGAATTGAAATTAAGAGAAACGTTGCCAAAAAATTCCTATCAACATTTTATTTTTGGAATTTTCTGCGATAACTGTTCTTAAGCAATAATTGCGACTATTCCAACTCAGATTTTTATACTTTTTAAAACTATATTTTTAGATTCTGAACTGAATCAAAATTATATTTTTAGATGTGAGTTGCTCAAATATTTTCCTGATTCATTATTACTTATTTACCTGGGTTTGAATAAGTTATGTGCCACAATATATTTCCCATATACATTGAAGAAAAAGCTATATTTATTTTTAACGTAAAAAATTAAATTTACTGCGTATGCGAAAAGAACTTTTGTTTTTAATTCTGTGCTCAGATGGCAAAATGTCGTAAGTCACTACTTTTTAAATTTAGGCGATAGCTTTTCTAAGATTCAAGATGTCATGATAAATCAGTGATTTGTTTTACATGAGCCAACGTGGTACCAATGTTTCAGAAAAGTAGTTGGCTATTATTTACAGTAGTTACAGTAAATAGAAAATGTCATCGAACGAAAATCATGAATGGGAAAACTCAATTTTTTTTTTTTTAAAGAAAACTGATTTAAAACGTTTTGCCATATGAGCTCAGAATTTATTTTAAGTTTCTTTGGAAGTTCGCGAGCATAAAACATACATATCCCTGCTTTTCGACATAGTCGTTAAAGTTTTCTGGCACAAATTTCGCTTGAGGCAAAAGAGGATACTTTTGATTCAATAGCTGTGAAGATAAAAGTACAGTTACATTCACTATATCACATGGGACACTCCATCAGCGCTATTCCCCTACTTTCATCTAAACAATTTTAACAACTATATAACCATAAGTGTTCTGAAGTAGCTATTGTAAGTAAATTTTTGAACACCCTATAAAATAAATTCACAAGTAGAAGGGATTAGGAAACGGAAAAAATTTCTTCAACTATCGAACCATATTTTCAACTCGGTTCAGATCGAGTTTGTAAACACGTTAAAGAGTCCGATGACGCATTTTGCATAGCAAGTGAAGGATAATGAATGGGTTATAAAGCCTCAAGCTACTGGCTTTTAATTTGCCACTATAATAGAAATTCGTCAAAGACAAGATTGCGTAATTTTAAATAAAATAAATTACGATTTATTTTTGCTGTTTATAACTAGAATAAAAAACTTGAAAATTTTATGAAATAAATCAAGGAAAATAATTAACACTCGATGGCATGTTTTTTGACAGCAGGGGGGGGGGGGGTATTGAGTACTGAAGTAGCTGAGGAAGATTTAGTAGTTAATACTGTGGTTACGCTTAAGATATAGAGTTCCAAAGATGTACGTACGTAAAGATCAATTGTGAAGCATGGTAAAACTGTTTAGGCTTTTAAAACTTTTCTTTTTGAATCTAATATTTATTACTTTCCAGTGCTATTATAAGGAACCGAAAGGAGAGCGATACATTTGTTTTAGCAGTTGTCGTTAAATACCAGAACTTTGTATTTGCGCCAGTAGCTGACGTTGTTTGTTGCAAAGCAAAGCTGCTACCGACAGAAAGTATCAGTGTGCTGTTTGAACGTGTTTAAGCAAGGTGACTACGTATGATCGGAACATGGATTCATCCAAACAGACCCACAGGTTATTGTATTTTTTACGGCAAAATGTGTTAGTGAAACTGACATTTATTATTGGAAGAGAGGTGTACATAGGCATGTGAGTCTGTCACAGAGCACAGTGTTCAAATGGTTTATAGAATATCGTAAAGGACGGGGGAGCATGGATTAATACAGAGACCTGGTCAAGCACACTTGGCCATCACAATGAAATGAACTGCATGTGTATGCATGAATAAAATTCTGAGATGAATTGAAGAAAATCAGAAGTGGAATCAATCTCTACATACAATATTATTGTCTCATTGTATATGGTCCTAACTGAAATTACGTTTATATGAGAGGAATCCCACAAGCACCTAAAATATTGCTTAATCCCACATTTTACGGAAAAATCCTAGATGAAATCACCCCCCCATATAAAAAGTAGTTTTAATGTGTATTCACGCAAAAAAGTCATTGGGGCTCTGTAATGGGTAATTTATTTCTCATTATGCATGCATACCCTTATAGTATGACAAATAGATGAAGTGAAAATACTTATTACCATAGATCGTATGTGTATTGTCACGTATTCAAGATAAGAAAAGGAGACTTGTCTGCAGAAGATTTCTTTCAAAACTATGTGAGAGTAAGTTAATAGGAAAAAGTTAATGAATAAGTGGAACGGAAAGAACTGATATTCTAGTTTATTCAAGTTGATTTCTTTTTCAGTTAATCTACAAAATTTAAAATAAATGAAAACCATTTTTATAGGATATTAAAACCCGTTCAGAACTACACAGAGAATTTAACGAGTTTAAATAACTAGCTAAAAAGTATTTTTAAAAATATAACATTAAAATTTTATATATTTATTTCTAATTATTTATAAAGTATCAAGCATCATCATATTTAACCAAGGTAATAAAATGGACAGAAATTCTATGCTATTTTTCTTTCGACGGGGTAGTAAAAAATAAGTAATACGTTTTATGGACTAAGACATGTCGCATTATTTTTACTGACCCTTATTTTTTTCTATTACTTTCTAATTTCAGTTTCATAAATGTTCTAAAATAATATTGATGTAAATTAGTCTACAAAAAATATTGCATCCCTCCTATAACTTGACATTTTAACGTAGGATTGCGTTCCTCCATGACAGTCCTCCGAATAGCAACATTTCAAACGCTAAAAATGTCCGTCCCTACATCGCGAGTCAAAATTTTGGCAGCGTGCCAAACCCAGTTTTTGTCGCTTGTACCAGCAGTAATAAACAGAACTGTACCAAAATGCTTCAAAATTCCGACTTACAGCTATATACTTATAGCTATACATACGAACATATATATATATATATATATATATATATATATATATATATATATATATATATATATATATATATATATATATATATATATATATAAATAAGAATAAGATGAAAGAGAAAACCAGTAATAGCTCTAAAGCTACTTGAAGCCAGGAACATCCAACATGTAAAGAAAAGTATGAATAAGGTTTTTAACAGCATTTCTTCATCAGCGGTGTCAATACTGTCTAAAAACCAATGGATTGTTTCTGATGAGTATGATCTATTAAATAAACACACTCAGACACCGTACAATCCATTATGAACAGAAGAATTGAATAATAAATGAATTAAGTTTGAAAACTTGTATATATATATATATATATATATATATATATATATATATATATATATATATATATATATATATATATATATATATATATGTATAGATACATATATACATAGCACATACATCCATATATACATACAAAAGAGGTAAGCAACGATATGTAATCCTACGTTAATAACCCGAGGTAGTTTTGCTAGAAGAGACTACCGGATTATTTTTTCATTTAGTTCACTTCTATTCGATGGCTTTACGTAGAAACGTCATTTAAATCACATTAAAATGTACTTGTAACTGCTTGAGACTGTTCATTATAATTAACTCGAATTTGGTACACACAAACTAATTTAAATATGCATTCTAGCATTGTCAAGATCCATGTTACTCGAAACTGACAATTAAAAGCACTAATAATTATGTAAACTCTGAATCGACCTTTTATTAAGCTTTTGAAAGCGACGTACTGTAATAAATTTTCTCGCTAAGTCTTTAGAAATTTTTTTGCAAATTTCGAAAAGAGGATTATCTTGTTTGGAATAATTTCATTTCATTAAAATTGTTTATTTAAAAATATATACAATATATACGTGAAAATATAATGTGAAACATACACATAGGACAAAATTAATATTTTGCAACGATTTATAAGAAATAGAAATGTAAAACACGTTTTCAAAAAATTTTATTTGTATATTTGTTATTCAAAACGTGTATATTTATGTTTGATTTTAAACAATTAAATAAATCAAGGAAATATTTGAGCATTTTTATAATTCTTAAATATTGTGTAAAAATTCCTAAAGAAAACATAAAAAATTCACGGAATGAAAGTTCTGTTTTAAGCCAATAACAATATAAGCATAGGTAAACAAACACTTCATGTACCCAAGAAATAGTTTTCATCTGTGTGTTGAGTGAATGGCTTTAGAATGTATACAATACACTAATAAAGCAAAAATATCAAAATAAAAATAAACACTTGTTAAGTTAGAAATGGAAAAGTTTTAACAATTTGTATTAGTTGGTCATAAATGATGCTAAGATAAGAGCTTCACACTGCACAAATTTACAATGAATAAATCTCTATCTGGACTGTAAATCTGCGGATTAAGACCAGTCACTAGCAGTCTAGGGCGCTTGATCGTTGATTAGAGTGAAAGTAGACCTTATACACTATTCAGATACGTATATCTTGATAACTTTCGTAATTAATTATAAATACACTCGCACCTGTTTTTGTGCTGTGGTTAGGGACAGCATGAAGAAACGCCAAAAAATCCCATACAAGAATTAATCACTTTAAATAACTTTTTATTACTTTTTATTAAAATCATGTATATTTATGGACATTTTTACATATAACACACCAAAATAAACCGTGAAAAAAATAGGAGCAAAAAAAGGTGCAAAAAAATACTTCACAAATACAAGTTTGAGTGTAAATAAAACGTATATCACAAGCAGCCCGTATCATTTTTTTAAGAAAAAGGGAGTTCAGATACAAGACGGGGAATTAGAAAAAAAAGAAAGAAAAACAATCTTTTACATTTCCATAGTAGCATAACTGAATAATGCACGAATATGGAGATCAAAAGTTACTTTTGTCGAGACCCAGTCCTGATAGTTACAACTTTCTTAACTATCAAACTACTCCAACTTCCAAGCGAATAATATTTTCGCGAAAACATTCTTTCGCTATCTGAAAGTACAATGTTTCTGTATTCCTCAGTCAAATGTTGCTAAAATAAAGTACAAATTACATTAAATTTATCTGAGGAATTCTTTTAGCGCGTTCAAAAGTCTTATAATAATTAATCAAATCATTCTACATAACACAATAATCAGAAAACAGTAACACGTAATTGAGGCAATGGGGATATATACATATAAAAACGGACTACATTAAGTAGAAATAATGGAAGTGCTGCATAGTTATCCTTTCTTGAAAAGGCTAGCAAGTATATTAGAAAACAGAAAGCCAGTGGCTGTGATAATGGAGTGCAAGGCTAAGTATTTCGGAGGTGGGTGGCAGAGAATGCAAGAGACTGGGGTGTAGGAAAGAGAAGTACTGGATAATCTTTTTAACATCTTATCGCTTTTCGATCAGGGCAGGCCTTAGGGTTCTAACATCTTTATCTTCTTTGTTGCTCTGGATGCTGTATTAGCCCTTATTTTTATTTTATAACAGCGAACTCTTTGAGATTTCTTTTTTCCTCTACAAGAAAAGCGTAACATCTGGCGAAACGAAATGGCGTAAGGGGAAATAGCATGAATATTTTCTTTGAGCCTAAAATTAAAAATAAATCAGAAATATTATACGGTCTTTGTTGCATATGAAGATCCTTATAATTATGGTCGAACTAAGAATATAAAAATTGCAAAGACATTTCAATTGAGGCTTATCGAAATGAGAAAGCGTAAGGGAAAATACCTCTATACATAGTATTTAAAACACAGCACGAATATTCTATCCATCACTAATATTAGAAATATACTAAGAACGATATATTTCGTTCCATATGGTGATCATTACAATTCGAAATCTAACTAAGAATAAAATATTTCAAAAGAATAGTCAATTTAGGCTTATCGAAACAAGATAGCAAGGGGAAATACCTCTATACATAGTATTTAAACAACACCATGAATACAAGCTTAATATTAACAATATATAAAAACGCTACATTTTATTGTATATGGGTATCATTACAATTAGAAATTTAACTAAGAATACAAGATTTCAAAAATATCAACAATTTAGACTTATCGAAACGAGATAGAGTAAGGGTAATTACCTTATACATAGTGTTTAAAAAACGGCATTAATACGCTCTCCATGCTTAATATTTACAATATCATTATAATTGGCACGATAGCCTCAAGTGGTCATTGCCCTGGCCTTCTCTAGAAGTTTTCCCCAAACTACCCTTTCACCAGCCTTGGATAAGCGTTTCCTGATCCTTTTCCCTGAGTGCAATCCGTCTTTTTCCTCTTTAGACTTCGCAACATGGAGTATTTTACAGGGTAGGGTTGTTAGCCGTACGCCCAACCCCCAATCTGGAGTTCAAGTCCCCTTAAACCCCAGGAGCAGAGTACCCGGCAATAACCCCTGACACTGGGTAACTATTTTAGACGCCTCCTACGACACCCATGGGCTACGTTGGGACTATTCTTTCACATCCCTTCACCATATTTACAATATATTAAAAGAATACATCCATACAATATATTAATAAAATATATTGTATGGATGTATTATATGGATGTGTTATTATTATATGGATGTATATGGATATATTATATTATAATATATTAATATAGTATATCCATAGACAACGCTTTATTTCGTTGTATATGGTGATCATTACAATTAGAGATCTAACCAAGAATAAAAGATTTCGAAAGTATAAGCAATTTAGACTTATCGAAACGAGATAGCGTAAGGGGAAAAGCCTCTATACATAGTATTTAAGAAACAGCAAGAATATTCTATCCACGCTTAATACACTGTATAGTATATTTTTTTCCAAAGACAAGGCAAAAGAGATTACAAAGAAACGATGAAAGAAAGACAGAAGACCGAAGTCATTGCCCTAGGAGCGTTCTTGCTTCCAAATACATCAACACATCTGTTGATCCGCGAAGAACCCCGCATCGGAGTAGGTGTTCCATTTCCATTATTTCTCCAGAATCACACATTGGGCAAAAAATTTCGGTTGAAATGCCTATTCGGTGAAGATTGGCAGCGAGGCAATCGTTTCTCGCAGACAGATGGAAGGCCGCAACTGCATCACTTCTTGGTCTATCGGGTATAAAAGAAGGGCTCACACTCCTCCAGCTTTTTAAAGCTCTACGAGTCTGATGATCCCGCAAGAAATTAGATGTAAATAAATTTTTCAGGAACACCTTAATTTTCTAAGTAGTTGTATTTGGATGCTGAACTAAGATGGCTCCTCTTTTTGCAAGGAAGTCTGCTTGTTCATTACCACAAAGACCACAATGGCCAGGCACCCACTGTACCGTACTATATCTCACCCCCAAAAAGTCTGCGTGCGAGTTAAGTCCCCCGAGCTGTTTCTAAGCGCATGCGTCAAGAAGAAAAGAATTGGTGGGGAGAAGGTCATTACCCTCTTGTGAGAGGGGGGGCGCTTGAGAGATAAGTTCGAGTGTGGTGATGTGTTTTACTTCTTGTATATAATTCTGTTGTATATAGTGTGTGTGTGTTCTGTGCCGTAAATAAAGTTAAGAAAACGCTACCTGATGTCTTTCCTAAAGTGAAAGTGTGATTTATTGGCCAAGTTACGGTACACCACTGAAGAACGATTGGTTTTCACTTTAGAGTTAGAGTTCTTATATTAAAAACGCTAGATTTCAAAAGAATAGTCGAATTAGAGTTATCGAAACGCTATAGCCTAAAGGTGAAATATTGTAAAATAATTATTTTTAAATATTTTGCTTTGAATATTCTAAAATACATGTAAACAATGCTTCAAAAACAGCATGAATATTTTCTCCGATTCTAAAATAAACAAAACATCAAAAAGGTCATATTTCGTTGCATATGTAAATCATTACAATTTGGGATATAACTATAAATAAAAGATAGCGAAAGATTGGTTCCATGTACATAGCCATAGAAAAATTTATGGAAACATTTGTATATAGAATCTATAAACATAGAAAAGTTTTCTCTTAGATTTAAAACGAAAAATGCAACGCAAATGAATAAATGAAAATATCAGTCAACAATAAATATTCTACTGAAAATCTCTAGATCATTTGAGGGTGTAATTTGCTAAAGAAACCTTTTTTCTCCCTCTACGGGGATTTATTTCATCTTCCCAATTGTACGTCCAATGTTTCTATGTATCTAATTATATTTAACTCGCATTTATTCAATAAATTATTTTAAAACGTACAATTATTTTAAGAATTAAAAGAATCTCTATTACTTTTGGTCCAAAACAAGAGTGATTCTTACCTTCTTCGAGCAAAAGAAAAAAAAATAGGGGAAATTATAATAAAAACAGATTGTGACCAAAATGAACTAAAACCTTTCTTTATTTTAAATTTCCACATACCACTTTTCATGTTATGGACATTTCTTTAACATATACGACGCTCCCATAAAATTAAATCTGTTTCCGACATCTCATCTTCTTTTTTTGCTTGCTAAACATTATATTTTTATTTTTCCTGCTGGGCATAAAAAATAATTTTTTTCTTACGACGCTATGAAAAACAATTGAGGTTTAAAGAGTTCAAAGCGAGAAGATGAAAACAATTATTGCTACATGTTTTGAACAAAAAAAAGGGCGTTTTCTCTTAGATGCTCTTCAAAAGAAATTGTTTTCCAGTTCTTGCTAAGAGCACCTTTTAAGTACTTACGCTTATGCATTTCGAAAGCTAAACTTATAGATAAGTAAAAATTAAAATCTCTTTCAGAATCGATCAGTTTGTTCACTCTTTTAGTTATAGAGTTATTTGGCTCAGGAAATATTTTTCCCGTGATGTATCTTGATCCATCCTTTCCAAATCAATCACAACTGATACACTCAATCAAAAATTATTGATACACTTAAAATACATATTTTTTGTGTCTCCGGAACTTACTATGCTATGAAAAAAGTTGAGAGAAATAGATGTAAAAGCGAGATGTAAACTAGTGTTGTTATATGTTTTGAACAAAGCAAAACGAGCTTTTTCTTAGATATACTTCCAAACAAATTGTTTTAAAATTCTTACTAATACTACATTTTATATACTTATGTTTATGCATTTTTAAAGCTAAACTTATAGATAAAAAAAATTATTTTTTTCAGACTTGATCATTTTATTTCACTACTTTAAATATCAATAAATTTGATTCGACACAGGAAATATTTTTCCCGTCGTGTATCTTAATTCATAATTTCCAAATCAACCGCCACTAATACACGCAATCAAACATCATTCATACACTCAAAATAAATATTTTAACTATTCTGTGCATAAAAAAGTAATTGTTTTTTTGCGATTCTACGAAAAATAATTGAGTGATTAATTCAAAGGGAAAATATGAACTAAATTGTTGCTACATGTTTTGAACAAAAAAAAATCACTTTCCCTTCCTCATTAGTTGTTCATCCAAAGAAATTATATTTACAAATTTTGCCGGTAGTACCTTTTAAATACTTTCGTCTACACATTTCGAGAGCAAAACTTATAGATAAATAAAAATTTATGTTTCGTTAATTTAGATCAGATTATTTCAGTACTTTAAATATGAAGTTGATTTGACACAGAAAAAGCTTTTGCCGTGTATCTAAATAACTCCTTTCCAAATCAATCACCACTGATACACTTAATCTATATCATTGCTACATTAAAAATACATATTTGGATTGCTCCGTCCACAGAAAAGCCAACTTTTTCTTACGATGTTATGATACATATTTGAATTGCTCCGTCCATAAAAAGGCAACTTTTTCTTACGATTTAAGGTTTAAAGAGTCCAGAGCGCAAAGAGGAAAACAATTTTTGCTACATGTTTTGAATAAAGAAAAAAATTCGTTTCCTCTTTTTGGCTTGACACTCATCCAAAGAATTTTTTTCAGAAATTATACCAATAAAACCTTCTAATTACTTACGTCTACGCATTTTGAACGCTAAAAGTACAGATAAGTAGGAGTTAAAAATTCTTTCAGAATCAATCAGTTTATTTCAATACTTTAAATATCAATTTCATTTGACACTGGGAATATTTTCTCAACATAAATCTTAATTCACCCTACGACAAATCAATCACCACTGTTACACTCAATCTATGATCATTGATAAACTCAATATTCATATTTGAATTGTTCCGTGTATGAAAAAGTACATTTTTCTTACAATGCCAAGAAAAACAGTTCAGGTGAATAGATTTGAAAGCAAAAGATTAAAGCAATTGCTGTTGCATGATTTGAAGTAAAATTTTCATTTTTCTTGGTTGGTTAGTCAAGAGCTCTACGGTCATTTTTTACTACACTATGGCTAATTAGATCGAAACCTACTGTTTAAAGCCGATTCCGAACGGTTACAAACATCCAAGAGAATAGTCGAACACGAACTCACAGAAACTGGTACCAGATTCCTACGCCCTAGCCTTTCGGCTATCCAATCGGCTGCATTTTCCGAAGCAACCTTTCCGAAGCTATTGTTTCACAAATCTTACGAATGATAATTTTTAAGTACTTAGGTCTGCGGAATTAACAAGCTAAATTTATAAAAAAACAGTTATCTAAAATTCGTTTAGTGTATATGAGTTTATTCCACTACTTTAAATATCACGTTGGTTCAACTGAGAATTTTTTTTTATTGTCATCTATCTGAATTCGTTTTTTCATATCAATCCTCACTGATTCACTCAATCAAATACCATTGACATACTAAAAATACATATTTAATTGCGCCGGTAGAAAACTATTATAAATCCCTCTCCCTAAACGGTCACAGTCATGTCTCCGGTGAGCTCAAAAATCCCCAAAACAACATCTTAATTCATTTTTTTCAAATAAATCCTCACTGATTCACTCAATTAAATATCATTGATACACTAAAAACGTGTATTTTAATTGCGCCGGAAGAAAACTATTACAACTTATTCTCCCTAAACGGTCACAGTCATGTCTCCGGTGAGCTCGAAAATCCTCAAAACAACATCTTAATTCCTCTTGTTCAAATCAATCCTCACTGATTCACTCAATTAAAGATCATTGATACACTAAAAATACGTATTTTAATTGTGCCGGAAGAAAACTATTACAACTCACTCTCCCTAAACGGTCACCCTCCTGTCTCCAACAAACTCCAAAATCCTCAAAACGGCATCTTAATTCCTCCAGTTCAAAGCAATCCTCACTGATCCACTCAATCGAAGATCATTCATACACTAAAAATAAACATTTTAATTGCGCTGGAAGAAAACTATTACCACTTACTCTCCCTAAGTGGTCACACTCAAGTCTCCGGTGAACTCCAAAATCCTCAAAAGAGAGTGCAGTACAATGGCATACAAAAATATTTACTCTTTCAACTTCAACTAATTTCAGATTTTTGGTCCAATTAAACTTGAAACTTGATCATCAATGTAAATGATTTATTGATTTCTCTAGTAAAAGACATCACAGATTAAAATAAGGAGTTTAGAAGACTAGTTTTAAATTAGAAAATTTAATCTATAACACATGCCTGCAAAATTTAAGTCATAGAAAAGTGTTTGAAATGTATTGACTGAATTTTATATTATTTGATGTGCTAATTTCAAATATGACATCCATTTTTCTCAATCACGTAAGGATTTTTCACAAAATGGGTTTGAATATATGGACAAGAAAGCCTACAGTACACATTCCGGGGAGAAGAAGGTCTTTTCAAAATATTTTAAGTGTTTTATTTACGAATGAATTAATATATAAAACAATTGGAAATTATTTGCTAAATATATATTAATTAGACATTATATTAATTAGAACATTTAATGATTACCATTGTTTAATACATCCTGGATTCATATATCTTTAATGCTTTCTTTTCATTTTTCCCTGAAAGCTCGTTTTGGTACTTGGTCTGTTGTAGTCAGTACGCGGGACTTCTGTGCAGCATCCAACAGTAGTCCCCATCCTATTGACTTTCCATCTACCTTGGTATCTAAGCTCCATCTCTTTGATATCTTGGTGAAATCTTTAACCCTGTTCTTCACTAATTGCACCAAGATCACTAACTGCACCAAAAAGGGAAAGTAGTCCAAATGCGAATTTCAAAAATAAACTTTCAAACTCATTGAACAACTTAAGTCTTTGAATTTCATTAACATGCTTTACACAATAGATTTATAGATGGGGTCCTTAACGTTCCCGAAGAATTTTGTGACGACTTCCTTCAAAGCTCTACAGGCCTCTATTTCTCTCGAAAGGATTTTACTTTCAAACACTTCGTCTTTAAAAAGTTTCTGAACATCTGTACAATCTTTTGAAAAAATGGTATGTAATGGATTTTTTTTACTATTTTTCCTGAAATCAGCGGTTTTCTGAAATATCTATCATTATCATCTATTGGTCTCTAAACACTTTTTTGGTTGCAGGCCTGTGTAATTATTATAAAAAGGATATATTAGAATGACGTGATATTGTACAGGGTTGTATACTATCAATAACATCTTATTTTGGAAATTAAACAGGTATGTCATAAATATGTTCCATTTTAAATGTTATCAGAATTCATATTTCTTGTTTATTTTTTTTTATGTTTGTTTAAATGATCTATGTAGTATTTATATCTGGGAACTGATTTTATCTATTAAATTATTTCGGTTATTTATCTATCTGCTTTTGCAGATAATACTGAAATTAATTATATTTTTACCCTAGATATTTAATTAAATATTTGCAATATTAATTTTCAAAAAAGTTTTCCTTGACAGAAATTAAATTTTGCATGCAACACAAACACGAGTCTTCCTGTTTCATAGAAAATACTGTATTTGGTATATTTAACTAGTTGAAATTTTCAAAAGGCATTAAAAATGCATTATGAAGAGAGAAAACTAATTATTTATCTATTTACCACTTTACATATTCTCGAAAATCTCTGATGGTATGCCAATGGTTGACTGAAAATTCCATGTTCAATAAATATATTTGAAATATTAGCACACGTGAAATATTATATCCATTGTTCTTTTTTCCATTGAAATATGCGCAAATGTTTAAAGTTTTAACTACAACAAATTTTGTTTGAGTTTCGGTTTTCAGATGAAAATCTGAATGTAATTCCCTCATTCTGTAGCCTACCTCACAATACGTTTGGTATTGTGAGACAAGGTTTAGCTTTGTTCAAAGTCTCCAAAAATTTAAATAAAAGTATATAAAATATTTTAATTTCCTTTCATAAAATTATTCAATTAATTTTCAATAAATAAGAAGGCTGCATTAAATTTTTCTTTAATTAAAATATTTGTAATCATTACTTGGGAAAACTATATTAAAAAAATGTCAAGCTTATATTTGTCGTTAATTTAAATAAATCAAATATTACTGGTTTTCTTAAATTCATGTTTTCACTGAAAATGCAGCAAAATCATAATTTTTATCTGCAATTAATTGCATTTACATTATCTACCAAAAACAGTAACAATAATTCATCGAAACTTTCATAGGAAAACTCGAAATTGTGCTATGAAAAAAATGTATAATTAGTATATTCAAAAATTTTGACAGTGGGACACAAAGTATTTTGCGAGATTTACATTGCAACATAATATGTACCCAGAAATATAGGACATGTAATGAAATTAATGTCATTAATTTGTGAATCACTAGTTTTCTAAACCTGAACAAAGATTTTCTTCAGAATTCATATGATCACGTATATATAATGCTGAGTAACTAAACAGAAAAAAATCTTTGTTTGGAACAAATCGTAATTCTCCATTGCAGTTAATTCAGAACTAAAATAAAAAATAGTTATTCGTTTAAACAAGAAATTTTAAATTAGGAAGCCTTGAAACAATTATAGTTAACATTTCTCGAAAGTTTATATTCCATTTTTTTTTTTATAAAATCTTCCTCTCAAAATTATTGTAGGGCATGTTTCAAGCAGATGTTTATCATTTTCTTATATTTAAAAGAAAAAGAACTCATTTTGCTAATTAATTTAAGCTTTTTTGGTAGAACATAGTATCATATGATTGTCTAGTAAGTAATATTAAATACTTTACTAGATGTAAATAATATATCTATTAAGTTTATAAAAACATCGTCATTTGCAAACTCTTAATTTATTTATATCGCAGATATATTTAACCATTTAATTTAGTTGTTTCTCATATGTGAAATTACTAAAAATTAAAGTTATGGAGACATTCTGCAGAAGGTAATATTATTTACCAGTGCCGTTAGATCTTATATAAATAAGAAATGACGCAGTAATCGTTTGATTGTACAGAGGCTGTTCACACATTTTTTAGACGATGTATATTGTATTCACAAAACTAAATTGCATAAAATCCTTGTGTTTTAAATGTTCTATTTGACATCCCTTATTCTGAACTATCTTTCGACACCGCAATTTCCGGGATAATAATGCCTTTTGAAGTGTCAGAAGAGGTATTCTATCCCATTCCTCCTGAACAGCTTTCCAGAGTCCTGTAAGGGTTTTGGGACGACGTTTGGATAATGCAGATTTTAAAAATCCGAAAGCACAAAAATCCATAAGTGATACATCGGGAGATTTAGTAGGGATATCAATGAAGGGTATGGCCTTGATACCAGTTTTTTGTTTCATTTCTTTTAGGAAATTTACAGTGGATTTTGATGTGTGACTGCTAGCTTTGTCCTGATGGAGTCTCACAGATTGACAGCACTGTGGGTAAAGCGATGGTATTTCATTCAGAAAAATTGGTGATAAAATATGTTCCTGATGGTATTTGGAGTTAATCTTGACATTTTTTCCCAATCTCTTTATTTTTAACTTGCCATTATAAGAAAAACCAGCAACAATCATGAATCCCTTAGAAAAACTTTCTTTCGATTCTTTGAACCATGTACTTAAATTTTTTCTCCCCTTTTATGATAATAAATGGTTCTTTTTTTGTTGCAATAATTTAAATACACCAATAATCCATCTATTGTGACAATTGTTAACCATTTTTCTTTGGATAAGTGTTTCTCATATAGAATTCTGCAGCGTGTCCTGCGTTCGGCGATATGATTTGGAAGAAGACGATGCACATTGCGTTTTTTTCGCTTTCTTAAGATTTAAATCAACGTTTATCATTTTGTTTACAGTGGACACCGAGCATTTTAATGATTTTGCAACTATCCTTTGACTAGGGGGATTTTCTTTTAACCTTAAACAACGTACCTTTGCAATAGTCGAAGATGTCCGTTTTTTCCTTGGATACTTGTTTGGAATTTTTGTCCCACTTGAGGCTCCAATTTGACGTTTTTTTCCTTTCTTGTTGACGATATTACCCATCGACGCTTTAGATATCACAAAACCATGACTCTCACATCGTTTTTGGATAAAGGAGTATGCATATTTCACTTCGAAAAGAGCATAAATGTAGCCTTCGAACCACTTCTTTGTTAAAAACGCCATTTTGAATATAAACAAAACTTTCAAGCTGCAGATGATAATTTTGACTTTTAAAAACAGTGTAAAATTGAATTATTTCTTTTGCAGCAACCGATTTTTTATTACCGCTTACCAAAATCGTCTAAAAATGTGCGAACAGCCTCTGTATAATGGATATTCAGGAGTATACTGATACTTGTATAACGATATGGAGAGACATAGTGTAGAAACTTGCAACGAAACAATCGTATATATTTGGCTGTTTAATTGATCATATCGATGAGTGCAGATATCGATGATGCAAATTCAGTACCTAATAAAAGCTGTTATTGAGAAAGACTTTGTCACTAATACTGTTTGTTTGCGGAATGTGATAGAAGCGGAGATAAAAATAAATATTTACAAACTATCCTTAAGGGAAAATTTATTCAAATGGAGAGAATATAAAATATCGATTTTGGATCCCAAATTTAAATAAGTATATATTTAAAGTTGATCATAAAGGTTTTAAGAGAGCAAAAGTCTATCATAGAGATGTAAGGATTTAAAAATTTGGTTGCAGAAGATTTGCAAAGCTAAAAAGTTTACTGCAGATGGAAATAGGTGAGTTAGCCCTCTAGCGGTAATGAGTAACCGTGGGCAGTAATAAATGGTAAATTAAAACATTTCATCTTTTATCCGATTTATGAAAACATAATACACTTTCCCCGCGTTATTTTAATTTATCTCAAAATTTGCTTTAAAAAATACTTGATATTAAGATAAGTTATTGGTTATATAAATTACTTTACTATAAAAATGTAAATTTCCCGTTCCTTTTCTCTTCCACTTTTATGAGCAGATTGTGAAAGTTGAGTCTTATTCTCAGTGTATTTAAATGACATTTCTCCTAGCTTCATGAAACAATTTTTATCATGCTCCAAATTTTCGTCAAAACAAATTCTTTATGTTTAGGAATTTGGTAGGCAAAAATACCTTACAACATGCATCGAAGCAAATGAACTTTCTGAAACATCTAAAACTGATTTTGTATCTAAAAAGCCCCAAATATCTAAACCTTTTAGTGCAACACATTAAATCAATTTATTAACTTTTAATGCATTTTTAAAATCTTCAGCAGAGAAAATTTAAATTGCGAAAAAATAATGGGGGGGGGGGAAATAATATGTCCCCTAAAATAATCTCATTTCTTCAAGAAATTATGATAACCAGTGAAAAAAAGATTGTAAAATTACATGAACCAGATTTTACTCTTGCCTTAGAACTTTTGAAACAATAAAAGTATCAGAGTAAGTGGAAATAAAATTTCGTCATTTCCCGAAATATTAATTTCTGCTTCATTTATAGAATCAACGAGTTTTAGTTTCAGCTTCTAGCACGATACCAATGACAGACGTAAGAGAAGGGCATTAATTGTTTTCAGGAATTATTTAATTCTTCTAGCATAAATAACACTTTTAATTCATACACCTATTTGTACACAGCATTCTCAGTAAATAGCAATAAAATGTCTTAGCATTTTTTTATACATAACTGACGAAAACAAGACATTATATTTATAGAATTTAAAAAAAAATTTTATATCTCCCAAATACAAAAAAAAATAAATAATTGTTATAAATAATTGTAATTTTATGTTATTTGCATGTTTCCTTCAGGGTGTTGCATTTACAGTGTCCAGCAGTGTCTATACATATACTTGGAGTAAAGCTAAGTTGACACTACTATTTATGCTACAACGGCCAATTTACACCTGCAACGTAAGTACACTGCTGGCCACTGTAAATGCAACACCCTAAAGGAAACATGCAAATATCATGAAATTTACAACATGCATTAGCGGAGGTGAGATATGCAAATGATTAGAATTTCAGCGCAGACGCACATCACGCGCGCCTGTGGCGCCACTTCAAAGCGCTATTTAAGGCTTGCAGATTTCGACGATTTCAAGTTCGGCAATTGTGTTTTTCTTGTGGTTCTTTCAAAAAAACGATCAATTATGCCTCGTCGAAAACAGCGATCATCTTTTGAACAAGTATCCGAGTTCGACAGAGGAAAGATAGTGGCCTACCGAGATTGTGGATTATCTTTCAGGGAAATCGGTACATGTGTTGGACGAAACCAAACAACTGTGCGAAACCAAACAACAGAGTGGTCTGTCCGCAAGACATCCATTGCTTTGTCTACCCTTGACGCAGAACCACAGACGTCTCCGCCGCCAATGGTGCGATGACAGAAGGATGTGGACGGCAGAATGGAATGAAATTGTCTTTGACGAGTCACGCTTCTGTCTGCAACACCACGATGGTGGCATTCGAGTCTGGAGACACTGTGAAGAGAGGATGCTGAACAGCTGCGTTATGCACCGCCACACTGGTCCTGCATCCGGGTCCTGCATCCGGGTATTATGGTATGGGGCGGTATTGGATATCACTCTCGCACACCTCTAGTACGCATTGCCGGTACTTTAAACAGCCAGCGCTACATCTCCGAGGTGTTGGAGCCAGTTGTCCTTACTTACCTTCAGGGCTGGCCCACAGCCATATTTCAACAGGATAATGCGCGACCACACGTGGCACACATTATCCAACGGTTCTTCGTCAATCGCCAGATTGAATTGCTTCCCTGGCCGCCTCGCCCTCCTGATCTTTCGCCGATAGAAAACATGTGGTCCATGGTTGCTCTACGATTGACCCAGATTCCATCCCCAGCTGCCACAGCAGATCAACTTTGGCAACGTGTGGAAGCTGCTTGGTCTGCTGTAAGGCCGGGCGCAAGTTGAGACGCAGCTTGGTGAGATGGGGTGAGGTGACTCACCGTGAGATTCTGTGAAACAAAGAAGTGAATACAACACCGGATGTTAGAACGCAGGGTCCGGTGACGCAGCTTTAGAGCGACCGTGAGCTGCGAAGGTTTGTGCTCCTGCCGCAGTTTGTCCCTAGTGACTACGACCTGCGAGTGAAAAGTTGCGTTGAAAGTGAAGTCCACGATGGAGGAAAAATTAATCTAGGCAGTTCAAGGGAGAACAGTACTATACGGTACGTCACATGTTGACTAAAATTGTTGATTTGGGAAGAAATAGCCAAAGAAATTGGAATGAAATCTGCTAAGTTTTTATAATTTTTTTTACTTAAGATTAATTTTTTTGAAGTATACATGGGAAAACGGTTGTTCTTTTCAATTAAAAGTGTTTTTTGAATTAGTTTGCTTACAATGTATTCAATTTGTTCTCATGTAAATTCATCCTTTTGGACTACTGCCGATTTCCGCTGCACCTTTTATTTGTTTTAGATAACATTTTATGTACAGCAGATTTTCGGCGAAAACAAAACTGCTTTGCATGTATATTTCTTTATTTTCTATACAGATGTGTGTCATAGTTAGTATAATAAATGACAAGAATTATTTAGTTGAAAAGATGTAGATTTATAATTAAAAATAAAATGAACACGTAATCTTGAACTTTAATTTCAACTTCTACAAATATTTTATAATCATGTACAGTAAATTAATAACATTGCTCCATATTCCGTACAGACGTTTCGAAATGATGCATTTTCTCGGAATGATTTTATTTACTAGGAACTACCAATTAGTTACGTTCCCCTTTAACATGTTTTTCCGTTCGGAGGTAGGTATTAAAATTTTTCAAAAAGAAACTTTATCTAACCAGAATTTTAAAAGTAACTTTAATTTAAATTTAAATGATTGAGAAAAGAAAGGTGTTGCAACATCAAAAAAATAAGCATTGAAAAATGTATTTTATTTATTAAAATTATAAATATATAATGCTTTAAAGATTAATTTTTATATTTTAATTATTATACATTCTCAGCACTTCCCATTCAACACACATCTTTCTGCCAAGGAACTGAACTTCCGGGTGAATTAAAGTATTCCGTGAAATTTTAATTCTAATCCAAAACGCTTAAGATCCACTTCGTGCATTGGTTTGATGCAGTGGACGTAATTGGTACTGAGGCAAATCCTGTTCGGTGATATCACCTCTAGTTTGCAATACTGCAGAATTTCTCAAATAGTTGTGCAGTACGCAAGATGCTTTTGCAATTTTTACTACAGTGCTTACTTTACATTCAAAAGGTGAACGAAAAACACGAAAACGCGAAGCAAGAATACCAAAAGAGCACTCCACAACTTGCCTAGCCCGCGAAATAGTTTACACGGAAATAATTTCTATATTTTTCATTAGAAAATTCATTCTTGAGAATGAATTCTCCGTGCGTCTTTCTTTTCTTTAGATAACTTTCTTTAGATTACTTGGTCTTCGAATTCATCGTAATCAGATTCCGAACTTAGTTATGATTGTATATACATTGCCATCGCGCACATTTTCTTTTAAACACCCTCATTGGCACGCAGTTGAAATAGAACTGCTTCCCAACTTTCGCTCTCCCTGCGCGCAGTTGATTGAATCCTGCTTCCCTGCTTCACCTCACTTCACCAAGCTGCGTCTCAACTTGCGCTCGGCCTATGTCTCTTTGAATCAATGCCGAGGCGTGTTTCAGCGGTGATCTCCAATAATGGCGGCTGCTCTAGCTACTGATTTTGGCAGGAACGACACCTCACAAAAGTCTATAAATTTAATCATTTGATACTTGGTCAACATGTTATCTATAAAATAAATTTTGTTGTGATATCTCTTGTCTTTCTTGGTGTTGCAATTTGGGTGGCCAGCAGGGTATCTTATCGTCGCTACAAAATGCGGATTGCCATATTTGGCTATTTATCGCCTACTGAGGATTGATTTTTCATCGGTTGCTTTCCAGAAAAACGGGAGACAGTTTAGTTTTCACATCACAGTTTGAACTAGTTTTCTAAATTACACCAACATAAATTTCGAATTGTCTTAATTCCTATAAAATTGTTTCCTGTTCATTTTATGATTTCAAATAGTATGAGACTCTCATAGAAACCATGCATTCTTATAAATTACTTTGCCAATTTTATTTTTTGCTCTCCGAAATATGTGAAAAGGAGGGTGGGAGAGCATTGGATTGAATTTGTCGCAGTTGAAATCGAACCCGGCCACCGAAAGATGTAGGGCTAACGATTTGAAATGAGAGGTAGGGGATAATCAACAGCCAATCAGCATTACATATGAAAAGTATTTATCTCTCTTTAGGCATTAAGAAAATTATGAAACTTTTAAATATTTAGAGTTTTAGAAAACAATCACATGTTTTGACTTTAATTTTCATGTAATCAATGTATTTTGAAACTTTTAACCATGCATCGTTCTACCTACTATTTCCCGAAGTAATATGAGGGAGTTTCAGACATCCTCAATAAAATGTCCTGTTTACTTTTATAAATACGGGATCATACAAAAATTTATTATTATAGATGCAGATTTCTGGGTATTTGGGTTTTTGAAATTGCTAGTGTTTTCTGAAAGCCAGCAGCTCTATCATTCGTAGAGATTAATTTTAGAATTTTTATGGGTTTCAGAAATATTAAGATGTAAGAATGCTTCCATTTCTTCAACCAGCATATTTAGATATACATATGCTGGTTGTACATACTTCGTTTACACACTTCGTTTAGTCGTTATTCTGAATAATTTTTACATCTGTTTACGAAATTTTCATTTAGACATTTAAAAAAAAAATTCCTAATCTAATAGGTCAAATCGGCTTAAAGCCGGTCCTGCCCTTTAAAGTGTTATGGTGACTACACTAATGACCTCTTCCAATGAAAAATAACATGCATTTAATTTTTTCAACACTTTATAAAATTTCCCATTTTTTGAAATTTAACTAGGGGAAAATTTGGTCAAACTCTAATTTCATCCTTTGTGAAATATCTTCTCATAACTCGGTTTTTGTTAGCCATATTTTTGCCCAGTTTAAAAATTAAATGAAAACGTGAAAGATTTTTTACTTACTTGCAAGTTTATAACTTGGAAAATACACATAATAAACCGGAGTTTAAACATTTCAGATTGTACAGCAAATCACGGCAGTTAATATTCCAATAGGTATAGTATTGAAAATTTTCTTGTAATTGTTATCTGCAGATGTGCATACCTCCCCACTGGTCTCTTGTAAACACTGCCTTTTTTAGGGTAAACCATTACCCATCGGCAGGAAGTAATACCTGTTCGACTCTTCCTTGATGCCAATGCCGTTATTTGGCGAAAAGTGGGGGATGTTTGGTGACAATCTCCTCCTCACTTTCCACCCCTCATGAAAAAAGAACTGCCCCCCCCCCGAGTGATCACTTTCTGAGAGATTTTCTCTTCAGAGGTGACCTGGGGTAACCAAAAATGCACATCCACATTGAACGCCAGATACTCCCGCCAATGAAACGAAGCCTTGTGAATGGTCAGATTATTCGATGACGTTACATTCTCTATCGCATGCTGCATTGCGCATTATTTACTAAGTACCTGGAACACCGCATTTTTTTTACAACCTATATGTCTACGCTTTACCAGTTAAATCATTATTTTAATGATTTATGTCTGAAATGTACCTTTTATCAACCCTGTTAACAGGAAAAAGTGCGAACTATATAGCAATGGTGTTATTATACTGCTCTAGCGTTTTGCCTGTATTCCGGTTAGGTATTTCCCGAGTATAGTTATCAAAAATTGAGGAAAAATCACATAAATAGGGATAACATGGTCAAAACTAGACCAATCTGTTTAAAATTTGTTTTTAAATAAAAGGTGCTGTACAATAATACATTTTGCAAAATAGTGGCGCTGCAGTCGGAATACGTCATTTGCAAGGAGTATAAAAGTGCATGTCTCAGAGCAAGGCGACAGTTGTCACTGCGAGGCTGAGATTAGACATCTGGCATAGCCAAATTGTAACAAAGGTCTCTAGGCATCATTTGACCGAAGAACTGCGATGGCGAGATATTGGGAGACTACAGGCAGGACAAAGTGAGACAGATGTGGCCAGATGGCTAAACGTGAGTCCGTCTGTTTTTCATAGACTTTGGCAACAATTTCTAACCACGTATTCGGCATCTAGGAGGTTCAGCCAAGGACAGCCATACGCTACGACGGATGCCGATGGACGATATTTATCATTATGCGCACGAAGGAATAGAAACGCAAATCCGTCTGAACTCAATCTGAACAGATTCGCCCTCGCTGCAAGATCCAGAAGGTTGGTATTAATGTCAACCGTGCGTAGAAGGCTTCGCTAAGGTGGTCTTTTTGCGAGGGGACCAGCCATTTGCGTCCTGCTCACGTCATGCCATAGGCGGGATCGTTTGCAGTGGGCACGTCAAAGTGTCCACTGGACGCGTGATCATTGGAGGGCTGTTTTCCTTACGGATGATTCCAGGTTTAGCCTCCAAAGCGATAGTAGGCGTATTTTGATTTGGAGAGAACCTGGAACTCATTTTAGAGATACATACGGATCAGGTAGTATATGTGTTTGGGGCGGTATCTGTTTGGGTGGACGGACAGACCTCCATGTCTGTCCCCGTGGGCATGTGAAAGCTCACACGTATAGAGATGACATCCTTGATGCTTATGTCCGCCCTTATGCCGGGGCAATAGGTGTTGCGTTCGAGCTACAGGACAATAACGGGAGACCGCACAGGGCTCGCATCGTGGATGCTTTACTTGAGCAGGAAACAATTCAACGCATGGAGTGGCCATATCTATCACCAGACCTGAATCCTATCGAGAATCTTTGGGACGCTTTAGGACAACATGTAGCTACTCTCAATCCTCCTCCTAGGACCCTAGCCACGCTTTCAACTGCTTTACAATGGTAGAGCAATGGATCTCACTTCCTACCGAACTGATAGACGGCTTAACTGACAGCATCACACATCGCTGTAAGTGCTGTATTGCTTCTTGGGGGGATCATACGCCATATTAAAGGTACTTTTCCTATACCAAACTGGCACATCTGATTTGTTCATTGTATACATATTCTAGTTTCTATAACACCATAATTGTCTGGCGATTTCTTTTTATGTTATTTTATACCTACCTATGTATAGTATAATGTGTATAAGTTTCATTATATATATATATATATATATATATATATGTGTGTGTGTGTGTGTGTGTGTGTGTGTGTGTGCGTGTCTATAATATTAACTCTCCGTCATGAGAGCAACATTTACTAACATGTTTAGGGGCGTGGTCTATATTCCTAGACCAAGATTTATTACTGTTTAAAATTAACAAAAAATAAATTATTCATTAAAAACTGTTGCATTCCTTTCTTTTAAGTATTTTAAGCAGTAATAATAAAATTTAAGAAAATTTAATTATGTATCTAGCAGCTGTTAGGAACAATGAAAATTAGTTCTTATTTTTTAAGGATTATTTTACATACAAAGGTAAAACTAATATAGAAACAACAAAAGTAATAAAAAATTAAATTTTTGAGTACTAAATTTATATAAACAGATAATGTTTGCAAATATCATTTGTATTTATCAAAATAGAGTATTCTGGACCATTGCACAAGGTTTTGGAATTTCAGTTATTCAAACATAATACACAGATGCCAGCCATGTGTTCTTTACCTGCAAACTCGTGGGTGGCATTTGCAGCAATCCCGTCTGGAAGAGTTATTTAGACTTTTTGGCCATATGCTATCACGACCGACATATTTTTCGTGCTTAGGTTTTACCATAGGTATCTGAAGTTTTGGAAGATTTAAGAGAATACTTGTTCGTCTTCTAAGTTCCACAGGTAATTCTTTCACTGTATATCTAAATTCTATTTGTGGCCAAATTAACTCCTATGCAAAAGTTTCAATAAATTTTTGCCTTTTAGTTGTTTTCTCAGAGTTATTTACCTTGTATACACAAAATGTATGTTTTGCAGAGATGTTCAATAGATCGTATAAAATCACCATCGGCCATCGTTTACAATTCCTTGCAACATTATAGCTTTGGCACATTTGATCTACTAAGCCTATTTTTCGTCTATTGTAGAAGGTTACCATTTCTGGTTTTGTGATTTCTCTCATTTCTGGATCAATAGCATCGTCGTGGTGCATTCTTCATGCAATTAATACAGCTGTATTTTTCTTTGGACAATAAGACACCAAATTCCATGCGTCTTGAAATACAAAAAGAGAACTGATCTCTTTCCTTGTTTTCTTCGGTAAAAATTCGGGAGGTATCTCTCGCTTGTTCTTCTTCAAGGTACCTACAAGTGTCAATTTCTTTTTTCCAAGTTTTCCATCAGTGGAAAACTTGCAAATCAGTTATCGATTGTGATACTCCTGTTAGTGTCTTCAACTGACTGAACTAGTCGGAGAACAATATCTATGGCAGCATTCTTGTAATTGTACAGAGGCTGTTCGCACATTTTTTAGACGATTTTGGTAAGCGATAATAAAAAATCGTTTGCTGCAAATGAAATAATTGCAATTGTACAATGTTTTTAAAAGTCAAAATTATCCTCTGCGGCTTGAAAGTTTTGTTTTTATTCAAAATGGCGTTTTTAACAAAGCAGTGGTTCGAAGGCTACATTTATGCTCTTTCCGAAGAGAAATATGCATACTCCGTTATCCCAAAACGATGTGAGAGTCATGGTTTTGTGATATCTAAAGCGTCGATGGGTAATATCGTCAACAAGAAAGGAAAAAAACGTCACATTGGAGCCTCAAGTGGGACAAAAATTCCAAACAAATATCCAAAGAAAAAACGGACATCTTTGACTATTGCAAAGGTACGTTGTTTAATGTTAAAAGAAAATCTCCCTAGTCAAAGGACAGTTGAAAAATCATTAAAATGTTCGGTGTCCACGGTAAACAAAATGATAAACGTTGATATAAATCTTAAGAAAGCGAAAAAACGCAATGTGCATCGTCTTCCAAATCATATCGCTGAACGCAGGACACGCTGCAGAATTCTATATGAGAAACACTTATCTAAAGAAAAATGGAAAACAATTGTCACAATAGATGAATCATGGATGTATTTAAATGATTGCAACAAAAAAAGAGCCATTTATTATCATAAAAGGGGAGAAAATAATTTAAGTACATGGTTCAAAGAATGGAAAGAAAGATTTTCTAAGGGATTCATGATTGTTGCTGGATTTTCGTATAATCGCAAGTTAAAATGGAGGTGAAGAGAGTGGAAAAAAATGTCAAGATTAACTTCAAATACTATCAGGAACATATGTTATCGCCAATTTTTCTGAATGAAATACCATCGCTTTACCCACAGTGCCATCAATCTGTGAGACTCCATCAGGACAAAGCTAGCAGTCACACATGAAAATCCACTGTAAATTTCCTAAAAGAAATGGAACAAAAAACTGGTATCAAGGCCATACCCTTCACTGATATCCCTACTAAATCTCCCGATGTATCACCTATGGATTTTTGTGCTTTTGGACTTTTAAAATCTGCATTATCCAAACGTCGTCCCAAAACCCTTACAGGACTCTGGAAAGTTGTTCAGGAGGAATGGGATAGAATACCTCTTCTGACACTTCAAAAGCCATTATTGTCCTGGAAATTGCGGTGTCGAAAGATAGTTCAGAATAAGGAATGTCAAATAGAACATTTTAAACACAAGAATTTTATGTAATTTAGTTTTGTGAATACAATATACATCGTCTAAAAAAAGTGTGAACAGCCTCTGTACAGCCCTTGGGGTTGTTTTCCTACGTAAGGTTCAAGATTGTATGTATATGCACTCTTTGCATAAACCAACGCGAATGTTTTTAGTCCGTACTTAGCTGGTTTCGGATCTCTCGACTTTTCAATACGGCATCTTTTTGGTTGCGACATGCTTTCCTTTGATATCATAAAAAAAATGTAACACTCACATATGTCAAAAACATCAATTATCTCACATTATGATATATAATGGGACCATTGATAAATGTATGGGATACACAATTGAAAGTAAACTTGATGGTTAAATTGATATGAAAAATTCTGGCATGTGATAACTGGTGTTAAACAAATTAACTTTTATCAAACAAAGTATAGTGGATACAATGCGTTGTGATTTTTAAATTTTGTAAAGTATAGTCAGAATAATTTTATGAATACTTAGCTACTGTTGGGAATTATTAGCACTTGTAGACAAGCTATCTTTACTGCAGTCTTGCTAGTACGTGGAAGACGATGCACATCTGCTAAAAACACGAGGATCCGGCTACGAGGGAAAGATGGAGTTAGGCCTACAACGCAGAATCTGGTCCACAAGTCGATCACAGTAATAGGACGAGGAACCGGAAAACTGGCCGTCTGAATGCAACATACACGTAATGGTGGTTCGGTGATGAAGATGATTGACCCAAAGGTCTGGCTAACTCAGGAACATTGCAGGATAAATAGCTGAGTGAAGCTTTCGTGAATTTATAATGAGACGACACGGAGAAAAACTGGCTCAAATTTAATTTAAATTAATATTTATTCATCGAAGATATCTTGTCGATTATAATGATCACAGAATTATACAGACTAATGCCAGCCAGTGTCACAATATAATATATTCGCAGACAGACAATGTAGAGGGAACTCGTGTTAGCAATGTGAACTAAGAATTACTTTAAAGGTCCATTAATTACTTGCCTTTCCGAAGTTTGACGTCATATTTTGGATTTCCATTTTAAGCCTGTTCAAGTTAAAGCGATTCAATTCATAACTTAACGGAATCACTGTGATACTTAACCGAATCACTTAACCGAATTTCTTGTGATTACGTCATGTTTGGCAGACTGCCGTACGCCATATAATCTATATATATAAAACAGTTCCGTAACTGACTCATTCATTCACTGACTGACTGACATACAACGCACAGACCAAACCGCTGGACCTAAAGGGCTGAAATTTTGCATGGCGATTCTTCTAATAGTGTAGGGGTGCACTAAGAAAGATTTTTCAAAAATTCTTCTTAGATTTTTTTTAAATTAAATTTTTAAGCTGTTTTTTAAACTTTTTTTACGTTTGCATTTAAAATAATGCATTGAGGGTTATAAAATTTATATCACGAAAAAGATCATAAAAATTCCTTCAAAATGAAATTTTTTTAGAATTTTTACTTCCATTTCCTGACTTTTGGTGAATTTTTAAAGATTAATTTTTAGAATTTAATTTATTAAATGCTGATCACGTGATTTCTTTTTCTGGTACTTTAAATAAATTTATCGTCACGTGCAAAAAAAAATAGACAAAAAAATATTTTTTTTCTTGCTAATGCGGCAGACGATTGGACTTTATTTTGTCTATAAAAATATCCCTTACGATTTTTTTATAAATATGTTTTTTTACATCAATTGTATACATTGATCGTCGTATTTATTATAAATATATATAAATTTATTTTTTTTTGGAATTAATTGCATACATTGACCGTTGTATTTAATTTCAATGTACTCCGTAGCGAAGCGCGGGTTTTCAGCTAGTTAAACATAAAAGTCTCTAGTAGATGGCGAATTTCGTAGAAGTTACAACCGGATATTTGAATATCAGCTTTTGACACGTGTATATAAGGCATGGATACTTTCAGGAATTATACTAGAGGTGATGATATTAGAGGTGATGATATAGAGGTGACGATATGGAGGTGATGAGATGAGATGTGAAGAGAAGATATGAGATGAGTATCGGTATTATTAGGTAGCGTGAAGCTGCTCTGTTCATCAATGCCTTTATTAAGAAGTCGGTGTCTTTTCTGATAAGATAACAACATGTTGTATTAAGCCTGCTAAAAGTAAGGTATTTTATATTACTTCAACATTTAAATCCCTTTTGATAGTCCATCACAGTATAGGAAATAGATTGTTTGTTTAAGAAATTGATTCAATGTAAAAACCCGGTGTGCATTACTAATGTTACCAGTGAAGAATGAAGATATTGAGATCGTTGTTTTTAACTAATTTTAACTAGTTTTTCAAATGAATAAATACGTTTATGTTATTGTTAAAAGGCTAGTCGTCTATACATTATTTTAGGCATCTTCAATGGTTTTTAACGTATACCTTTTTTTAGCAAACATAGCTTTTGCTGCACAGATTTTACTCTGCTATTCAAATATATATATAATAGAATAATTATTAGAATTGTTGACGTGCATGTTTTACATGTACGCTGACAACTCGCCCTGCCTACGACCTACACCTCTCATGGCGAAAATCGTTCTTTTTTTATATAGAATGCAAGCGAGCGTCACTCATAGCCTGTTCACAGCCTAGAGCTCGTATGCTCTAGTATGCTTGCGCTCTGATAAATAGATCGCATCTGCTTTTACACATATTAATAAAATGAAACTTGTTGGAAATGATAATTAAATGATTTATAAATGTTAGCTGTAGCAAAATACTATATTAAAAACTAAATACTAAAAACTGCGATTACATTGTTATTATCTTTTGGAAAACTCTGCGTATGAATACATTGATTCTATCTTGCACGTGTTTATTAGTTAACTTACAGTTAAGCGGAGAATCGGAATCGCCATGCGATTTCGCATATGTATATCGATTTTATTATTGTAGATGTTGTAGATATATTTAATTATTGTAGATAATAACAATGTAATTGATTAAGAATTCAAAATCTACCTGGAAAATTATTAGTTATATTTTAAGCATTAAGTTAACCGAGCATCGCATTAATAGAAATACAACTAGCAAATAATTAATTAAAGATACGATATTAATTAATAAAGTTAATAATAATAATAGTTAATTATAGTTAATATTGATAATTATATTTAATATTTAAAACTGATATAGTAATTAATTTTCTACATAGTGACGTTACGTCACACATTATACTCTATAAAACGCGAAGGAACAAAAATTCGATCTTGATAAAAACGTAACGTAAACAGGTGCGTGGTCTACAACCGTAGACCAACTAAATAAAACACACGTACACATTCGCTGAGAAACGAAACAATACAAGTTGCGTATAACAATATATTTCGAACAGCTACTGAGAAGGCGGCACATGAGGGCGCTATCTGTTAGAAATTATGTTACTTAAAAGATACCTGGTCTATAATCGTAGTCCACGCGCCTAACGGAGGGTTAAATAAGCCGTGTTCAAATCACGACGGTACGTTATTTGCGAGAAGGAGTATATAAGTCTATGAAGTAGGATTCTCGTCTATCACACGGTAGATTTACAGTCGATATAGAAATATCAGTTGTAACTTTAATGGACAAAATGCCAGATCTGAGGGATTTAACATTTGGTACTAGACTTGCGTGTTATTTTGAAACTAAAACTGTAGAAATTATTGTTGTATCATGGAAACAACAGCAAATATCATGACTCGGTATGCACAAGTGTTGTCTCTAAATGAAAAAAGCATGGACCGCACTCGAAGGAAGTGCAATACTCGGTATTGATCGTAAAACGAAAAGCCCTGACGGAAAAAAAACAGCACATGTGATCGTAATGATCCAGTGTCAGTAAAAACAGTTCCTCGAGAACTTCACAAAGCTGGAATTTATGGTCGTTCTGAAATTTAGAACACACTCATTACAGATGGCAATCTAGAAAACGTTGCAGATACCATGAATGCAAAAACTGAAGCCCAAATACTTAGACACGTGTATTATCTAAGGATGAATCGAGCGTTATATAGTTTCATACCTCTCGTAGAGTAAAAATTGCACTATGGATATCCGAAGATTACCTTTCTGTCTCACTCACTGAAACATGCCGTAGGGTCTCTGATTCTTTGGAATTATGTCTCTAGGCCAGGGTATCCTGTAAATGTGCCTCGTATATCTGGTAACATAAAGTCCTTGTAAAAATCGAGGAAAAATTATTATGAATACGCATCTTGCTTTTATTGAACATTTTTATCATTCTCTCACAAAATATGCAATATTAAACCTTTCCTTTACTTTCATATTCATCGGATTAAATTTTATAATAAAAAACTAATAAAATTGATGAAACGACTCATAGTATCAACTCAGTATCAATTCATAGCTGACATCATTGAAGAGAATGTGTCAGATGATGCTCCAAGCACGTATACTGAAGCTAAAATGATTGGAAACGTGATGCCTGGTCAAATGAATTGAACTTCATAGTTTCCTACCACTGGTAGAGTATACTTTGCTGTCACACCGAAGAGGCATTCTCTATGCATTCTATCGGATGTCCTGCGACAAAAATTCCTTGGAAGAAATAGAGGAAACAATTCTTATTATTATACTACATGTTTTCATCAAACACTATTATCACTATCACAAAGTAATCAATGTTAAACATGTCCTTTACTTTCCTATTCGTCGAATTAAATTTCCTAATAAATCGCTAGTTAAATATCAAAATAAGAATGTTACTATTTTCTTCCACCCTGAAATCAAAGAAAGGATTTAAACATACATTATTTAGAAAAATGACAAATATGATGAAATGACAATAAATGCTAGAGATTGCCTTACGGATAATAATTGGGGATTATTTTAAAAGACTTATTAAAAATTTGTGTATGCAAATTTGAGAATGTGCTATTAGGAAATCCAGTTTTGATCTTAATTAATTCTCCGTACTACAATAAATGATTATTGGGACTGTTCTGAATTTTTCAAAACAATTAAAGTAAGGAGGGAACGAGATTAAAACTTACGATACATCTGGTTTAAAAGACTTTACAAATAAAGTAATTGCCTTTCGCTGAAGAATGAATGTTTAGATAATTTAAGTGATTTATAAATGACTGTCAGTTTTGCTTTAAGCATAGGATTATTTTCAGAAATAAAGATGTATTAATTTCAACTTTATTTTTATATATATATATATATATATATATATATATATATATATATATATATATATATATATATATATATATATATATATATATATATATATATATATATATATATATATATATATATATATATATATATATATATATATATATATATATATATATATACAGAGAGAGATAGATATATATAGATATAGATAGAGATATAAATCCGAAGTGGAAACATAAATTAGCTGAACTTATTTAACATCAAAATTATATGCTCTCTACTACATGAAATTAAAAAAAATATTTGAATTAAAAATATTAAAATTTTCTCTTATAGATAGAACCACCGTTTTCTAAATAAGCATAATTCCTAGTGCAAAAATATTCTATATCTACTTGGCAAAACAGAAGATCCTGTGTGTCTTACGCTAATTTTCCCTCTTTTATATCATTAAATATGAGACAAAAATTAGCTATTGAAAATAAGCAGCTAATATCCAATACTTCGACTTAAAATCCAGGCACTTGGAAAAACAAAATCTCAAAACTATGTATATTCTAGAAAATAGTTCAGCCAATTACTTTTTTCCTGTTTCATCTGTATCGTTTCTCAATAATAAGCAGATAACCTCATTATAAATAAGCTCAGTCATAGTAATAACTTCAAAAATACGTAAATAAACAAAACAGGATAGACAATCATATTTATATCGCGGGTATGGACAAAGAAAACTCGCAAGGGACGCAAGAGAAATAAAGCATATTTTGTTATTATAAATTATTAAGCGCAAATACAGCATTGCATTGCCTAAAATATCTTTCTTTTGGTGTTAAAAATATTCCTCTAGAAGCGCCTTTATCTAAATCTTTGTATGAATTTTCTCTTCGAATATCTGATTTTCTCTCTGTTATCTGATATCATTCCTTTAACACTTTCAGTCTCGACAAGATAAGTTCCATTAGCAAGTGAATTTTTTGTGTTTTGCTAAAACTAAGACATTTCAATCAATAATTTTCTGACGATTGTTCTTGCTTATATTATATTGTTAATATAGGTTCTGAAAATAGAAATTTGCAATAATAAGTTGTAGGGTTTGCGTGTTGCTCAGATGCAAATTTCTGTTAGCTGCGCAGTGCAGGCCAGTCGAAGTGAGTTCGGAGCAGATGTCTGGTCTATTTAAGTGGCACACGATGAGTTGGCAAGAGCCCAAGAAGGGAGTGGAGATTTGTGCGGTAGTACGTTACGCTATTAGTAGAGATGCGAAAGAGTCGAGAAAAGTTAGATTGAATGTGATAGCGGTATTTAACTGATAGAGCACGTATTAGTATTTAGCCTAGGTGGCTGCACTATTTCCATAGTTAGTTCATATCCCGATTGTTACGGGTATTGCTAGTGAACGTATATTCTGCCTGAAATTGTTCATTACGACTTTAAAGTTCAGTTTCTTAGTACCGAAAGTTGCGGTACTGTTGTGTTATTATTTGAAGCCCCAGGTCGGTCTATGTTAGTCTATCTCTACGTAGAAAATACAGGAATTATTTATATTTATGCTTATTACTTTATAGTGTGCCTGGATCGTTAGAGGATTCACAGGGTATATAAGAAATATAACCATATAAAGTATTAAAAAAAATCTTACAGTTTATAATATTTTTATTTTAATGTTAAATTTCTAAAATGTTACTACAAGTAATATATCTTATGAAATTTTCAGTATCTATAAATGTCAAATTCTTCTTAATAATAAAACTTTTTTTTGTGTTCATCAGTAAGTATTTTATGTATTATGTTTTTTTTTAATTGGTAAATACTTCATGAACAGTAAATTGTTGATTGTAATAGACTTCGGACAACTTTACAATTTTCCGCCCAACCTACTTTAATGAATAGCAGGGAGAACATTTTTTCAAAATTTTGAGCAATTTATTTTTATTTTACAAAATAGTTTAAACTTTAGAAAACCAGCAATTTCATTTCCTGCATAAAAGGAAACATAGACAGCACATATTTCAAATTAAGCAACACTCATTATGATCAAATTGCATTAACTTATAATTTATAGTGAAATTAATCGAGCCATTATTCTATATTTCTGCAGAAAAACCAGTGACTATGAATCTTGTTAAGCTCATTTTAATTAATATACCATTTTAAAAATATCACTTATTTTAATTAACACTGCAATATACTGATATAAATTCTGTGGAAAAATGAATACATACTCTCTCTCTCTCTCTCTCTCTCTCTATATATATATATATATATATATATATATATATATATATATATATATATATATATAGAACAAAACAGAGAGACGGAAAGGGTAAATTATGCAGTTTCCTTAAAAAAAAGATTACTAAATATAAAGATGGCGTAAGGGTGTCTTCGTGCAGAAAAGGGCATTTTCTGCAGCAAACACAATATCTAAAGTTTACATAGAAAAGTTGGGACTTCTTTTATTATTTCCAAAGATTAAATGCAAATTCCAATTTTTCACTCATTTTGAAACTTTTTGGTTCAAAATAAAATCTTCATTCAGAAGTGAATTAAACTTATTTTTTATTCGGGGTTTCATCTTAAACAGGATATTTGTATTTTGTTTTTCTCAAAAAAAAAAGTTTTAAAATTATTGACAACAGAAACTTTTCATTACTGAAGTTATATTAGATTTTTGATCTTTTGTAGAGAATTCATTATGAAATAGTAATTTTTAGCATGAAAGAAGAAATATATAGCTTATTAATTTAAAATATTTTTGATTTTTAGAAACTCTTAACTATTACATTTCAAGACTGGAACAAAAAAGTTTTTTTAAATAAAAAAATTAAACTTCATTGAATTGCTTTGAAATAACCTTTAATGTCTTGATACATAGTTTTAATAAGCATTTCCTCATACAAATCTATTTAAATACAGTAGAATTCCCTCAGAGAGCTAAATCCAATTTCAACAATTCACTGTCTTCACAACTTTTTTTTTATTTCTAATATATTTTGGAATTAGAAAAATCTATAACTCTCTGTATTAAGAGTTATTAGAAAATAAAATTATTTTTTTGAATGTAATAATTGTGTCTTATCAATCTGTTGAAGTTTTTGTGGGAAATGTAACAAGAAATGGGATAAAAATATGATTAAATATTCCTCGCTGGAGAACACATCAGGTTTGAATTCCAACTTTAAGAGTCAATCACTATATTTTCAAAATCTACATTATCTAAAGTAAAAAAAAAAATCTACATTTCTCTTACTTGTGATAATTTCGGTACTTCAATGTAAGTACGGGAATATCGCATTATAATTTGAGAAGCGTTTAAGAAGCAAATGTTTCATTCCCGGATTAAAATTAATACCTAATGCACACTGGTCGTGAAATTTATCTCCTCATTTGAAACACTCTGGACATATCTACAAATCACTTTTCTCCATACACCTGTTCATTAAATTGTGGCAAAATGCAGGATCAGTAATAACGAGTATGAACATTCTCATGCCGACGAGCTCATCGGAACAGTCATTTAACTTATTCAGACCCTCATTTTTAGCATGTTTTCTTATCCATGCATATACAGAAGCTTAATAATGTCCAATGCTTAAAAATATTAAAGTTGAAGAGATTTATCAAACAAGCCTGTCCATGTTTGTCATACTGTTACCGCACAACCGAGAAAAATCTTTGGAATAATTGACTAACAAATTATATAAAAAGCTTTAATATACAAACAATATTAAGTTTTAATTAATTATAGAATGTTTCCCTTGATTTTAAACAACTCTCTTAATAAAAATAGTGCTCATGACTTTTTTATAATTTTCGCATCATTGTAAACTAAATTAAAGTTTTTTTCGCTTTGTTCCTAGTCTTTTCAAACAAAATAATTCCCCAGGAAATTTAGGAGGAACTGTCTCAGTTCCCACAATTTTCATGATTTTGATAGCTTGATATAACGACTTACACAGAATCTACATATAACCAAAAACTTTTATTTTCATATAAAAGCTCTTTATTAGACTTCTTGTGTTCAATTCTAATGCATATATATCGCTATTGTAGATTATTCTGAGGGCAATTACAGATCAGATCATGCCTTAGCATTATTGTGGTGGGAAATCAGAAGATACATAATCTCTCCATGAGTTCGGCTGAAAATCTCCTTCTGACAATCTTGGAGGGTCAGTACTGAAGTACTATTTTCCAAAAAGCAAAAAATATAAATGACGTTAGAAAAAGACTTTACTATATCAATGATGAGTCTGCTATGGTATTACCAAAAGCCTAAAATTCCCCAAATCAGGCATAGTGGTTTGTGTTAATGGCACTATAGGTAAGTGTAAGCATTTCTGATTATATAATAGTGTTATGAGGAATTCTTTTTACACTCATGTCTATAAATTAAAGATAATGCAAGCTCCAGCAAATAAAGGTTCAGAAACAAAACAAACGTAACTTATTCATAAAGCCCATTTAATAAACAAAATATAACGAGCAAAAAATATGGTGTATGTATGATACCATTCATAAAAACAACGATTTTTGCTCCCTGGAGCAATTGTAAAATATATCTCCTCTACAAAAACTTAATATAATATGGTTGGTATGATGGTTAATACATTGTATGTCTCCCATGCGATGAAATACAATCCGTACAACGCTTAGGCATGCTGAGTATCAAATTATCGAACTGATATTGTCGAAGATTACTCCACTCAGCAAGCAATGCTCTCCCAAATTCTGGTAAACATGTAGGAGATGGTTGACGGGCTGCAACTCATGGGCCAATCATGTCCCACACATGCTCTATCGGATTCAAGTCAGGTGAGAATGTTGGCCATTCCATACGAGTGATATCCTCAGATTGAAGACATTCGTTTACGATGTTTACTAGGTGAGGACGGGTGTTGTCAACCATAAACACAAATTCTGCGCCCATGGCATCCCTAAACAAACGTAAATGTTGTTCCAGAACGATGTCCCGATAAAGGTGGCCGTTCATGGTTTCGATTTAAACATGCAGATCTGTTCTGGAGCCCAGTATAATTCCATCCCAAACGAGCAATCCTGCACCACCGTAACGGTGTCGTTCAACGATGTTGTCTTGGTGGTAACGGGTACCAGGCGTTCTCCATATGAATTTATGGACTTGAGTGTAATTGGATAACTTTGGCATTTTTTATGTGCGGTAAGTTCCTGTTTAATTAAAAACAAAGAGCTCAACTTAAAAATGAGATAGTACAAGAATTCATATGTGCATTTCTTTAAAGTATCGCGGGGTATGTTGCGAAGTGAGTTGTCAATAAGTTTAAGATATTTTCTCTTTAAATCATAATCTTAATGGAAATAGGATTGTGTGGTTTCTCTTTCAAGAGTATTCTTATGTATTTTTGCTAAAGGAGAGAGTAAATGTTAAAGGATGTACACGAGTCGTTTATGCAATTTTCAATATTTTTAAAAAAAGGCCTGATTTAGTGAAATTCATTAACTCAAAGAAATGACTTTTAACTCTTAAAAATTTTTAACTTTTCAATCAAAGATTAAACCTCAAATATTATACCAAATTAAGAATTCTCTGGGGTTGCCTAAAACAATGAGGCAAACATATGGTATTCATAATTTTATTTCCCCATATGTTAAAATAACTCGAGGCAATTATTTTTTTTTATTATTCCAGACTCTATTATTTTTCTTTTTATTTCCTCTAATTTTCATTTAACAAATAACGCCGTAATCCGGAATAATAATAATTTCATCAAAAATTATTGAATATTCATGATTTACAGCATAAGAAATAACGTCACTTACTTATCTTGTTTCACTGGTTGCCATACAGATGGAAGCTTACTTCCACTTAAATGACCAACTAGTTGAATCTACATTCTACAGCAGAAGAATAATGTTATTGCCAAATAAACAAGCTTTAATTCCCCTTATAGGTACTAACGAAATTCGGTGGGACATGTGAACGGGCTTCTAGATCTATGGGTCATTATCTATTAACATACGTGTTCAGAAATGTCCAAAGGTTGTACATTCCGAAATGTCCAAAGCTTGTACATTCAACACGTTTCGATAATGCTTGTTTCTGTTTTTGGCCAAAAATCATTTAGGTTGGGTAATAACAATATTTAATTCGAACAACAAAATGCTAAAATATGCAGAGTTTTTTTCCAATAATTGTAGTTTTGGACTTAAATATATATATTTTTAAATTGCATTCAGCAAAGTAGAAATTATACTTTTGCTCGGGTATCTTTTACATTCCCTTAAAGAAACGCGAATAATATTTGGGATTTAAACTAGTCGAGGAAAAAAGGAGGTACCCAGTGTTTTAAACGCACATAATTTGCATCGGTGCACAAAATTTTTTAAATCAATAAGATAGCAGATTAAAATATGAGCAATTCACAAGACAAATGGGTTCAGTTCACGTTTTGAAATTTTTGAAATTTTAGTGATAAAGCACTTGAAAAACTCCTAACTTTTTACATTTATAATCCTTTTTCCAAATAATAATGATTAACACCACTCAATGCTAAAAATTTCTTCGGCCATCGAATAAGTCACTTTTTGCAGAAGCTTATCAAGTTAAGTCCATACTCTATTGTAAATCGTTGCCCTAATGCAATTCACCCGAAGAAGCAAGTAATTGATAATGGTAATTGGTTTAGTGTTGTTTCATCATAAAAAATTTAAAGGAAATGTGTAAGTTACAGTCTAACTGCTGCAGAAGTAAACACTTGGGAATTATTAAACAATTATTTCAATTGTTTTTCTACATAATAAATTAATATGACGACTGCATTGGATGTTATTATTATTTCTTTTAACCTAAGTCCCTTAGTCACGCAAAAATTATAATAATAATAATGACGACTCCAAATTAATTCTCTGTTATTGATATTATATGTCGTCAGATAAAAGCTACATCCGCAATAATGTACATTGTTTCTACATTGTGTCTTTGAATTTATATTTTCAGCGGATTAAAATACAATGTATAACATTTTATCACTTTTCTCCACTTTTTGATTTATGAACTCAACCGATTTAGAAAGAGGCGTAATTGTCTTTCTCTTTTACGAAGTACATTTTTTTAAATCTAAGAAATTAATATGAGGACTGCATTGGATATTATAATTATTTTTTTACCTAAGTCCCTTAGTCACGCAAAAATTGTAATAATAATACTGATGACTCCAAGTTAATTCTATGTTATTGATATTATATGTCGTCAGATAAAAGCTACATCCGCAATAATGCATTCTACATTGTTTCTTTGAATTTATATTTTCAGAGGAATTAAAAAACAATTTATATTATTTTATGACTTTTCTACAATTTTTGATTTATGAACTCAACCGATTTGGTAAGAGGCTCAAATGTCTTTCTCTTTTACGAAGTTCATTCAAAAAAAAAAAATCTTTAAACCCAAATCGACATTCATTGGAAAAGTTTTCTCCATAGATTAGCAATGCGCTTAGCGAATCCAAAAGGTCTGCTCTACAACAACCTTAAGGGAGTACTTGGAAAGGTTATTTACTACACTTGTTACACTAACACACTCATTTTTTTCTTCTTTTAGTTTCTGAAGTGAAACTTCTTTAGCCACTGTAGCGTGAGTTTGCCCAGACGAGACAATATAAATTAACTCTTCCCAAGCGAAAAGCCTAGAGTGGGAGTTCCATTTTTTGGTTCAGTTTTGTTTTAAACAGTAATTAACAAAATCCATGTTCCCATTTGTCCCACGTCACGGGCTGTGCTTATAAAAAGTACTTTGCTGTCATGGTGTGAGTGTAATTTAGATGCAGCGATTATGACCGAAATTTTCGTGGTATTACTGATCCAAAATATCAATAATTTTGGATCAGTAATAATTATATACAAAGCTGAAGAAAGCCGATATTTCTATTTTTACCATGTTAAAATTGCCTTTTTAATTTATACTAAATTTAAATTGTAGTAGTAGTATTTATCTTCCGATAGCAACGATACCTTGTTAAATACTTACTTCTGAATCTGGAGCAATAATAAATGAAACTCATCCAAAATTGTGTTAATACTAAATGTATACGATACAAATCAGATTTTTATCAAAACATCTTTATTTATGGCAAAAGTATACTGAGTGAAACATCATTTGGCAAAGGGAGAGTAGTTTTTCGCCATCACTCCACAGACAGTCCTCCAAGAAAGAAATGATCAAGTGACTGATACCAAAATGACATTTTCAAAATTCCGAAAAGTGTAACTCTCGCACTTTCTCAAAATTAAGTTTAAATACAAGTTTCAAATCCAAAGCAAGGGAGTTACATACAAACTATGTTCTAAGTTTCGCTGATTTACATAATTTTTTTACTTAATCCATTTCCCTTAGAATTCGAATGAGTGACACCCCATGCAAGCAAATTAAAGAAAGTGACATCAGGGGAAAAAATTTATCCAATATTTTGCAATGTAACCGATCGTATTGAACAGGAACTAATTGGTGAGTTTCAGAAGTATAATGTGATGGTGATTGTATAATTGGTTGGGGTATTATACAATTAATATAAGAATAATGATTTTGATTTTGAATTTGTTGATTAAAATTGGTCAAGGATGTGGTTAGTACATTGCATTCATTGTGACTCCCAAATGATTGAAAAACAACTCTGGTTTGCACTGAAAAATTTATTTATTGAATATTAAACACATATATGTATATACTCATAATCAAAATAATCATCGCACTTTAAATAGATATTATACATTCAATTAATTACAAATTATTCTTCCAATACATATACTTTACACCCTTAATTAATAATTGTCTTCATTCTACTACGTGGCACGCACTATTGTCCTATATATACTTGATCAATATTTAGCGTTACTTCAACATCTATCAATATTCGCATTATCAATAATTACTTGGGACAAGGTAGCATGGCTTACGACAAATTGGGAAATAACAGACATTACCTCCGTTTGATGATACGTCGGGCACTGTTAACATCATACATCTGGCAGTAGTATCGTGGCCTTCGACATCTCAAGGGTGGGACCACAGGGCTTAAGTTGATTTCTGGGGCCTCGTCTCGGATTGACGCTCATTCATCTGGCAGTAGTATCGTGTTCTTTGTCATCTCAAGGGTGGGACCACAGGGCTTAAGTTGATTTCTGGGGCCTCGTCTCGGATTGACGCTCATTCATCTGGCAGTAGTATCGTGTTCTTTGTCATCTCAAGGGTGGGACCACAGGGCTTATGTTGATTGCTGGGGCCTTGTCTCGAATTGAAACACATTCATCTGACATAAATATCGTGTTCAATACTTTTATATATGGGCTACTTCGTTTCAATGGCCGTCCTTCGCTACGCGGAACGCTCTGACTAACTTCACTTATATTCCATTCATGTCGTATCACCAGCCTCATTCCATGTCTATCAACGATCAAAGCATTTCTATCTCTATAAAAACAGACTCATTGTCTCCTCATTCCCTCTTTATCAACCGTCAATTATTTCTGTCTGTCTGTCTGTCTGTGCAGCCTGTTTCTCTCCTCTTTTACTCAATATTTTCCCTTTACTTAATTTGTTGTTCCGCCCACTCTGAATTTTCATTGGTGTCTCCAGTGCCTTTTTTCAACATTCACACACCATCATTCACTTGGGATTTTAATTATAACTTCTTTGGTGACTATTCAGTTAGTTAAGGGACGTATCTATCTTCCTGACCTCTTATTTCATCGTTCCCACGGATGACTACTCTCCTCTTCTTGTGAGGTTCACTTTTATAACCCTCAATAAATTTTGCCTCCCTGACTTGCAACACTTTTATATCTCCTTTTATCCTCTTCCCTTTTTTACGTTCTAAGCCCCATTTCCAGCGATTCGTTTCTTGCCTAAAACTGCTCTTCACTATTCTTTACCACCTTATTTTCCAACTAACGTGCCTTCTATACTTATTTCTTTGTGCGCTTTCACGATGTCGCGAAACTTTGCGACATATAACCTATCTCATTATCTCTCGTAGCTGTCTACAGAGCTTTATTATTGTTCGTGTCAGTTCAGTTAAATTTATAGTGATGGAATTCGAATACTTGAGACGTTTTTAAAAATGTAAATGGCATTTGAGGAAAAAGCGCATCATTGTTGGGAAGGTTGCAGTTCTGTGAGAATGCGATTCGTTTCTTGCCTAAAACTGCTCTTCACTATTCTTTACCATCATATTTTCCAACTAACTTGCCTTCTTTACCTATTTCTTTGTGCGCTTTCACGATGTCGCGAAACTTTGCGACATATAACCTATCTCATTATCTCTCGTAGCTGTCTACAGAGCTTTATTATTGTTCGTGTCAGTTCAGTTAAATTTATAGTGATGCAATTCGAATACTTTAGACATTTTTAAAAAATGTAAATGGCATTTGCGGAAAAAGCGCATCATTGTTGGGAAGGTTGCAGTTCTGTGAGAATGCATTTGCCTATAGAATTTTTACTTTATGATCAGTGTGGTAAATTATATTTATCAATATAGACCTGCAAGGCAAATTGTGTGAGTGCTGATTCATATTCATTTTTTATAAATAAACTTTTTTCTGGCGTTAGTTTCAAGATTTTTCCAATTTGACAGTTCATTTTTTAGCTAATGTAGAAGCACTTATCCGTAGACATTCGTACAATTAACTACAGTAATTTGTTTAGAATTTGATATTCGGGAGCACTGTATAGGTAAGCCAACATTGATAATAGTGCAAACTCAATTCTGATTGAGCACCTCCAGGTGCGACTGGTAGGCCCTGGACATCTGGTAGGCTCTTAGCCTCCTGCAACACATGGACTGACTTTACGGCCTAGTAATTTAAAACGCCCAATTTCATGAACGCTTGGAGGAGTGATTGTCGAGATTGGAACCGAGCTCCCTCTGTCCTTAAACTGACTTGTCAACCACTACTCTACCACAGGTCCCGAATTCCACAGTTAAATTCAGTATTCATATTGAGCAAAAACCGAGCACAGAAAAATGGTATGGGAAGGTTTATCTTTTAACTTTTTTTTGTCAAATTTATCTAACTTTTTTATACATTTTTATTTAGGAATTTTGTAATATGAATATTTAACAATTTATCATGATTTTTTTTATAGAATGAAAATAATTAAAATTTAATAGCATTGAAATTGAGAGATTAAAAATACTATTCCATCTATACAACTTCATAAAAATATAACATTCCAAACATTTTCAACTTTTAAGGAAAAGCTAATAAAAAGGGTTTTTAAACTTTGAAGAAGGTAGTGCTTTTGTAGTGCCAATAAATGTAGAGTGCGAGCAAAGACATAGAAGGAATTCGAATAAAAATTTTAACTCTTTTATTCTTCAGTGGTTGACTTACTGGGATCCACAAAGGCTTTTAAACATTCTTTTTTTTATTCTGGACCTAAAATAGAATTAGTAACTTGAAATATTATCAGTATTATAAGTAAGATATGACAAAAATTTCTTTGTTGTTCTTTCTCATGGTACATTTCTTTCAAACATATAACTTATAAACCATTCTCTAGTTTTAAAAGCTCAGAATTTTATTAGCTATAAAATAAAATGCAAATGAATAATAAATTCTCAAAAGACTTCAAAAATATGTATATCACTATGCAAATTTGTTCTTCCGCTGTAATAGAAGCTAAAGTAATGCAGGTAGTAAATAGTTTAAGTTGAAACCCAACCTTATTTCTTAGGATTAGATGAAAATAAGACGCAAGCCTGGCTTTGGAATTTTTTCCCATTTTCTGTGAAATGTCTTTCCTTAAATTATATTTTATATACTTTGATGTTTCAAGCTTAGTACTTAGTTTCAGAAAATATGATTTATTTATTTAAAAGCTTTTCGTGACTTTCTGCGAAATGGACGCATTATTTCTATAAATATATTTCTGTTAATGTCTCTATGAAATAGTCACTAAATTTACTAATGCAAAATAAGTTTGAAACCAACTTCAGTTCTTTAATACCGTGTCATAGATTCAATAAAATTACATATGACAGTTTCTAAATTGTTTTGAAATGCTGCCATTTACAATTCGACAATAGTTAACGTTTCCTGAATCTAAATCCAAATAATTTTTTTTTTCCGAATCTTCCATCACTGAAAAAACATTTTACTTTTACTCAAAGAGGTTCCGATTGCATTCGAAAAAAAAATAATTAAGAGAAGCGAGTTCCTTTTTAATTTGCCATCATCGTTATTTTCTTAACTATTTAACAAAAAATGGAAGATCGTTTTCAAAGATGAGTCTGCTTTCTTTTATGTTTTATTTCGAATTACTTTTCTTGTTTACATGCTTAATACACACCTTGTTTGTTCTATTCATTACTACTGTGGTGGTGCCGGTATATAATATTTTAACTTAAAATAAAAGTGAAAGACAATTTTTCAGAGAAGGTTACTGGTTTCTAAAACTTCTAGAACCTTCCACATATCTCCTCTCTCGTGGGCTGTTTACAGTGTATATAGGTCAATACAGGAGGCTTGTTATTTAATACATCAGTTTATTGATGAAACCTGTTCAGAATTACTGGTATATAATAAAAACATTGAACACTAGCAATATCAACTACTATTGCGCTTACAATTAAAAACACAAAATAAATAATATACTACTGATACTAATAACAACAAAAAATATTACGACTCGTCCCGCTTAACTGGAAGCACAAGAGTTCTGTGAGGCGATCTTGGTGGGCAGCTTAATCAGAACTTAGATGTAGCATGGTGAGTCTAGCGCTGGAACTCGGGAACACTCTTCAGTTTCGGGAGTTGAAGCATCTGGTGCTACGGGAAATGACAACTACCAGAAATATTATGTATCCTGAGTACCTGAAGAGTTCCACGGGAACACTATGTTGAGAGCGTGCAACCAGGCGGATGGCTGCTTCGTCGACGTCAACTATGACGTCAACTATGAAGGGTGGTGCTCGGCGACATCTGCCACGCCCTCGGAAGCCTTTCTTGATAACTATTGGTGCACAGAATAACTACAATGGCCATAAGGTAGAGACAAAGAGAGAGAGAAAAGTGATTGGAGGCCTTCAGGATCCATGAGCTTATACAAAACTAGTATGACAGAAAATTTTCTGTCATACTGCTAGAAGAAAGTTTACTGATAGGGTCTAAGTAGGAAGTTTAAGATAGAATATATTTTTTACCGTAGCCAAGCTACGTATCATTTTAAGATTTTTAAGATGTTTTTTACCGTGCAAGCACGTATCAATTTTTATAATTATATATAATTTTATTTTTATTTTTATTTTTATTTATTTTTTTTTTTGTTGGAAAAGGAAATTAACGAAAAAGAACAGCACGAGGCCGTTTCTTATTCACATCAGCGGCAGGGTCATTATCACAGTTTTCCAGTAATAATTCATTATCAATACTTGTGAAGAAGTTGGTAGCTAATTTTTTGAGGTAATTTGGAAGAGTGAGCACATTAAGTTCATTCTGGAGATCAACATTTCTAAAATACCATGGTGCGTCAATAATTTGTCTTATAGTGGTATTTTGACATACAGTAAGGTGGTTAATGTTGGAAACTGCTGCATATGACCATGCCGGAGCTGCATAAGTTAAAAGTGGGCGAAGGAAGGATTTGTAGATGAGCATCTTGTTTTTAATGCTTAAAATGCTATTTCGAGCTATTAGGGGGTAAAGTGCTCGTCTGGCTGCTCGAAATTAACCCGAGTTCGGTGCTTATATACTGCTCTGGGGAAAGCTCGCACATGCGCAGGCGATCACGCTAGGAATTTGCATGGCAATCTACATAACGATTTCCTCTTCTTCACGTGACCGCCACACTACAATAAAATTCTTAATTTAGAATTTAAATAGTACTTCCAAGCTGTACTTTTCCCTAATGTTTATGGTTTTCGTCAGCACCTATAAATTCCCTTGCATATGCATTTTTAAGATTTTTTAAAATCATCGACATCCCTACATATTACAAAATCTTTATTATAATGTTCGTTAAAATAAAGAAATTTTCGGTTATGTAACCTAATTTAAAAAGACCAAACTAAAATTTTATTTTAATTAAAAAAAAACATGAGCGTATAATTGAAACAAACCAATCTAAACTTATATTTGTAATATAAAGAAACATAAGTGTCTCAAGAAAACTCCATTTACAAATGAAATATAGTTTATAATATTGCAAAAATGGTAAAATAACAAATATGCGTGAACAAAATTTAATCTAATGAAATGGATCTTACACATTTCTTAAAAACGCATATGAAACGAAAAGAAATATCTTACAAATAAATTACATAATTAAAGAAAAAGTTTCAAATATCTAAGACCGAATTCGAAATTTCACCATGATAAATTATAAGAGTTCATATGTATAGCATTGGAGATATGTCCAAAACTGAAATGAAAAATACATTTTTTCTTTGTATGATTTCATTATTTAAATTAAAAGGGGGTAAAATTCGTAGCTCCCCTTTTTAATTTAGCTAATTTTCTAGCTAATATTTCATTATTTCTTTCATATGTTCAGTAATAAATATAAAGGAAATGGAGTGCTCTGCTAATAGCATAGAATAACTCATAAGTCAATAAATAAAAAGTTTTTTATTTGTTCCTAAAATTTTATTCTCAGCTTAATTGAAAAAAATTGTCGCTTATTTATTTAGAAACTAATAATTTATCTTTAAAGCCATCTTAAATATGAAGCCCCGTTCCACATGTACTAAATGATATTATAGCATCGCTGTATAAAAATTATTGCCACGACTAGCAGGATAGTATGCATGCAAATATTGTTCAAAGATAGCATCAAAGTCTTGCAGAAATTATAGGAGACAGAAATCCCCTACTACTTTCAAGCGATTTATATGTTTTGAAATGGTAATATATTAAAAATGATATTAACATGGCAATACAGCAGAATTATTCAGATATGTTGCTAAAGGGAATGTATATATAAGGATATTTATATATGAAGTTTGTTATAAAAAAATGGGAATACCTATCAATATAAGTGTTGTTTATGAACCTGCTTCTATTTCATTTAACCCTTTCAGGTTTTTTCTATAACCGCCACCGTTTACACCTTGCAGAATTTTCCCCATTGTTTTTAACCTAAAGAATCTTGAAAATTTTTCAAATTAAAGGTCTCAAAATGTTTTTACTTCTTTTAACTGATAACAGAAGGCAGTACTAACCATATTTTGCTCATTTAACAAGAATACATTGAATGCAAAGAAAAAAAAATCAGATTACATTTAGGCGTTTGCACTGTGCAAACGGAGCCCCTCAATGGGTTAAAGGCTAATCGTAATGCAAGCATTTACACAGATATTATATGGTAAAGTTTTACTCATATTTAATCTGTAATATCTTAATTTCCAATTTTTTTTACACATTTATCTTCCTCGGATCTTTTGTATCACATGTGATACAAAAGTTTGATATTTTTTCAACACAGCTGGATGGCAGCAACGATTCTGAAACCGCTTGTATCATAAATGAAATAAAGGGAAATGCATCTCATAATTGTTTCTTCTCGTCAACTGATGGCAGTACTTGTCCACGATTGTGCTTGTAGTAGCGTCTTTGAATGAAAGCATGATGTCAGCACTCCATTGAAACAATTTTTTTACTACATAATTATACAAATATTAAACTAATTTTAAAATATGCATCTTCTTTCCTTATGTACGAGTTACTAATTTATATCAACAAAAGAAAATTTCACGGAAATATTAATGCATCTTGACTTGTTAAACTTTTCTGTTTCACATGTGATACAATAACTCCCTCTAATGTCAAATCAGTTGTTTGTGATTGTGTTTTGTGTGCGTCTTTTGTCACTGTTTTTTAGTCTGTTTTTGAAGTTATATTTACGTAGGTTTTTAAAGTTGATAAAAGCATTATTTCATAAGTTTAAATCTTCAGTTGAAGTGTTTACTTTACATTTCAAAGTATTTTTCCTAAATTCCGCATGAAGCAGCACGTAGCAAAGACAGAATTATTGGGGAAAATCTGTCTTTGCTACAAATTGTCTAGACATATGACAGAAATTATTGGGGAAAGAACCCACTGAAGCAGATGCAGACATAATAAGTGCTCGGCCTTAAACACTATAAATTGTAAAGAATGCAAGGAGTTTTCGTATTTCACAGCATCAATAAATTGTTTTCGTGAAAAAATAAATAAAGTTAACACAACATACTTAATATGCTTATTTTTCATGCAGCATTCATATATTTTATATATTGTGTGATATAAACTCAGAATTTACTAAATGAAACAGTCTTACCTAATATCTAAAAAATTCTGGTTGTAGTATCTTGGCGCTGATGTATATCACATGTGATGCATGCCCCCTAGCCCCTAAATTTTTAAAGAAAAAAATTAAATGCCCCATTTCTACTTCATAATGACCTAAACAACTATTTAAGTACCGTTTTACAAAATATGTTGCTTTTTTTTTGCCTCGGGTCTCAGGAGGATAAATTAATTTATTGCGTGTAAATTCTTATCTTTAAGATAAATATCGCGACGTTTAAGATTTAAAACATTCTCAAACTCTTTCTCTCTCTCGTTATTTTATAGTTAAAACAACTTGCAAAAATATTTTGCAATTTCGAGAAACTGACATTGATACTAATTGCATAAATTTTAAAATATAAAATATAAAAAATCAACTTTCGTTGTCCATAATATAGTTATTTATATTCTTAATGTGTGTTTCCAGATTTTACTGTCATTACTCTCTGCAGAATTAGTCTACGTCTTATAAACTGTGAAATATAAATATAACTATAATGGAAGAGCCTTGCAGAAAAACAAACAAAAAATCTGCAGCAAATAATCAATAGCATATAATCTACAAATATTTAATCTATCTCAAATTATCATTCGAATAGTATTTTACTGGAGAAAAAATAAGTAATTGTTTCTCTATTTTCTTAGTTTGACTTTCAACATCGCTGACTTTTCACATCTTTCGCTACATTAATCATTTTTCATTGTACTAATGGGACCAAAGTACAGAAATATAGAGGCACTTGGGAAACGAAAGTCATTACTGTTTCACATTACCACTGTCATAATACCAAAAACCACAGTTCACTAGATCAACATCATCAACCGTATTGTGATTTTACAATGATACGAATAAGGGAATTTATATAAAAAATATTTTGGAAATATATAGGGTATTCTCCATTTCTATATTGCGTCGATAAAAAATTGAATAAGCAAAACATAGGGAAGAATTTTAATGCGGTCTTATTATTTCTAGGGAATAAATTCCAGAGCAACGCCTGTTATGCAACAAATCTCGCCATTTGATTTTAAAATAGTCTCTTAAGAAACACATCTGACTAAAATCCTTTTTTTTTTTTAAGAATGAAATCTGAAGTCTGACGATTTTTTTCGCTTTCTGCATTACTAGAATCTTCAGCAAAGATTCATTTGCATTTCGAGGTTTTGGTTTTTAAGAGAGGGGAGGTATTTCTTCAATAAATTTTACAAGTTTATTCAAAAGATGTTTAATATTTAACAAAGCAACTCAAAGAAATGAATTTAAAATGATATTTTCCCTTTGAATGTGTTTTAGTTTCAATACTCGTTGCTTAGCTTACCTGGAAAAAGAATACTATCTGTATGCAAAATACCATCAGGATACTTTTTGCATTGAGAGATGGGTCCATATAAATGTCATGAGTTTAGTTTATACAATGGTCTTATTGTTAACAAAACAAATTATGTTACGATTCAAAATTCTGCTAAAAATGTTTGCATAAATTATATTAGAATATACAGAGGCTGTTCACACACTTTTTAGACGATGTATAATGTATTCACAAAACTAAATTACATAAAATTCTTGTGTTTAAAATGTTCTATTTGACATTCCTTATTCTGAACTATCTTTCGACACCGCAATTTCCAGGATAATAATGCCTTTTGAAGTGTCAGAAGAGGTATTCTATCTTATTCCTCCTGAACAGCTTTCCAGAGTCCTGTAAGGGTTTTGGGACGACGTTTGGATAATGCAGATTTTAAAAGTCCGAAAGCACAAAAATCCATAGGTGATACATCGATTGATTTAGTAGGGATATCAGTGAAAGGTATGGCCTTGATACCAGTTTTTGTTCCGTTTCTTTTAGGAAATTTACAGTGGATTTTGATGTGTCACTGCTAGCTTTGTCCTGATGGAATCTCACAGATTGATGGCACTGTGGGTAAAGCGATGGTATTTCATTCAGAAAAATTAGCGATAAAATATATTCCTGATAGTATTTGGAGTTAATCTTGACATTTTTTCCACTCTCTTTATTTTTAACTTGCCATTATAAGTAAAACAAGCAACAATCATGAATCCCTTAGAAAAACTTTCTTTCGATTCTTTCAACCATGCACTTAACTTTTGTTCTCCCCTTTTATGATAATAAATGGCTCTTTTTTTGTTGCAATCATTTAAATACACCCATGATTCATCTATTGTGACAATTGTTTTCCATTTTTCTTTGGATAAGTGTTTCTCATATAGAATTCTGCAGCGTGTCCTGCGTTCAGCGATATGATTTGGAAGAAGACGATGCACATTGCGTTTTTTCGCTTTCTTAAGATTTAAATCACCGTTTATCATTTTGTTTACAGTGGACACTGAGCATTTTAATGATTTTGCAACTGTCCTTTGACTAGGGGGATTTTCTTTTAACATTAAACAACGTGCCTTTGCAATAGTCGAAGATGTCCGTTTTTTCCTTGAATACTTGTTTGGAATTTTTGTCCCACTTGAGGCTCCAATTTGACGTTTCTTTCCTTTCTTGTTGACGATATTACCTATCGACGCTTTAGATATCACAAACCCATGACTCTCACATCATTTTTGGATAACGGAGTATGCATATTTCTCTTCGGAAAGAGCACAAATGTAGCCTTCGAACCACTGCTTTGTTAAAAATGCCATTTTGAATAAAAACAGAACTTTCAAGCCGCAGACGATAATTTTGACTTTTAAAAACATAGTACAATTGCAATTATTTCTTTTGCAGCAAACGATATTTTATTACCGCTTACCAAAATCGTCTAAAATATGTGCGAACAGCCTCTGTATATATATAGAATATCGATAATAGAATATCGATATCTCTTCTAAATATCGATAAAGTACTTATCATTAAGGAAAGAGGGATGTGATTAACATCTTGTTGTCATTCCGGGACCTTCTATTGAATTTAAGGAACAAAGGTATTACATTTCAGTGGGTTCCTACACATTGTGGAGTCTACGGGAACGATATTCCTGACGAACTGGGAAAACTGTCTTCGATATAGAGTCCAGCGCCATCTACCAAGTTCACACTCTCTAAGTTCTTAAGTAAAGACAATGTGGAAGTCAGAGATCTTTCGTGTTCATCTTGGATAAATACTGGAAATGATCCTTACCTATTGTAATTTCTAAAAGAACCGACCGACCTTAACCACAAAGGTTTCTAGACAAGTTGCTACTTTTACAACCACAGATAGAATCGGACACACATTTACCCAAGACTGATTAAGGAGAGTGGTCACTTTTACGTACCTTTAAAAGTATCATTTTTAGACCTATGCTGGATTGTATGTACTACTCATGATTTTTGCTTGATTTACATGAATTTTTTTGAGTAACTGCCTATAATACTGTTTATTAAATATGCAATATTTCAAGGTAATTAATAAAGAAAATAAAATGATTTTTTATGCATAAAAAGTCAATATTTTTTTTTAAATCAAGCATTTTGCAGTCAATTACTGTGCGCATTCTATCAAAATAAATTATTAAGGTACATTAATAATTGCTTACTATATGTGATTACAACACTTTAGACAACAAAATCTACCAAAATTTTTTAACCTTAATATATTTTAATTTTTTGAAAGAATTTTTTATAAGCTTTTACTCAGTCATTTTTGAAATTTCTAATTAAAAATATCACGTACTAAAATGTTTTAATATATTTTAGAATAATGTTGCTGGATATTGTTGCCTGAAGTATTGTAATCGCATATAGTAAAAAATTATTAATGTACCTTAATAATTTATTTTGACAGAATGCGCACAGTAATTGACTGCAAAATGCTCGATTTAAAAAAAAAATATTCACTTTTTATTCATAGAAAGTCATTTTTATTAATTACCTTGAAAAATTGCATCAATAATAAACAGTATTATAGACAGTTACTCAAAAAATTTCATGTAAATCAAGCAAAAATCATGAGTAGTACATACAATCGAACATAGGTCTAAAAATGATACTTTTAAAGGTACGTAAAAGTGACCACTCCCCAAACTTCTTTCATCTCACGGATTCAGGCAAATGTCTCGTTTGTTATTAGAAGGAGGAGACATTTGAGCATATCTTCTTCCACTGCACGGGAGTGAATTTTAATCGCACATTTCTGACGAAAATGTTTATTCCACTGGATATTGTTAATTTGTTGTCAAGTCATTTTTGTATGACTTTGCTTTTAAAATATTTAGAAGACACTGTGAAATCGGCGCTTACCCACCGGGCCTACATATTAATATGTAATGTAATGTAATGATACATTATAAGTTATGAAATCGTTAAACACCAGAATATTTGCGATTGTGTACACACTTTTGTTTTCTATGTCAAATATTTTAAAGTAATAAAAACATTCAAAATCTCAAAAAATTCTGAAAAAAATTACATTTATTTTTTTTTAACCTAAACTATTGTATATCCCAAATGTATTTTGTTAATTTTTTTTCTTTTATTTGCTTAAATGCACAGGCTCTATTTTTTGCTACGAGAATTTCGGCATTCCAGTCACTCCCGTACATTAATTAGTAGGGTTATTAGGAAATTCACGAAGTTCATTACACTGTATATACACTATATTCACTTTAAAGAATTTTAAAATTAATCAGATAAGAAAATTTTTAAATTTATTTATACTTAAATAAAAAATTATGTATTAAGCAAATAGAAAAATAAAATTTAAATAAACTTTATAATATTATTGTAAAATTACTTGTCAATGGAAGTAACAATTATATTATACTCATACATTGTACTACTATGTGAAATACAAAGTAAATTTTTCCTCGCAGTTAAGAAATACAACGATTAATTTACCAATTATTAAGAGCAAAACATAAATATTTTTGATAAAATATGTGGTTTTTAACTGGGAACTTTTCCATTAAGTACAATACTTTTTATTTATTTATCTGTTACAGTGGTATGTCGGATTTCCTTTCTAAACATCTAATTATAACATAGTTTGAATGTTTAAGCAATCTTGCTTATTCAGGTCTTTTATCGATAAACAAATAGAGCGCAAAATAACATAAGTTGTCATTTATACTGTTTCATAACCTGTTAATAGCATAGAACCTACTTACCAATAAAATTTAATCATCTCTACTATAGTAGGAAGTATTATTAATATATAATCAAATTAATTTTTCACTGTTAAAAATAGAATATTCATAAACACCCATAGTTAAAAATTATAAGTTTATAACAGTGATAATTTCGAAATAATTTTGGAAATATCTTATATATTTTTAAATTTGAACATATACGTATATTCATTTAATTGCATCTGCCAATGGTAGTTCCTTTATCAAAAAATCATTTATTTATCAGATGTCTAAGTATGTACTTGAAAGTTCCTTAAAAAGAAATTGTATCTACTATTTTCAATAGATCCTTAGTTGCATAGTTATTATTATGAAGTTAGTGTCTATGTAATTATCCAAGATAGTAAAATTAATATGGAATAATTACTTCCATATTGCATTCGACATGATGTGTTCTGGAGCAGAGGATTGCCAATTAATGATTTCATTCTCACATATCATTCAAAACAGATGTCAAATTGCTCTCGTGCCAGATAATTATATTGTGTGTATTACACCCACTAGTCGACAGTCACCGAGAAGGACCGATTATATGTTGGGGGTATTTCTATTATCTGAAAACTAGTCATATGTAACTGACACTCCATTATCGAATTTAAACTTATGTGCTACCTAATATGCTATTTCATTAAAGGGTCTGGATCGATTCCCTTATTTTGAGACACTAACTTTCACCTTCAAAATTCAATAGTCTTTTCCAGTTATGTAGAAGAAAACTTGTTTATACGTGATATGTTAAACAACTTCTAATTGATATTTCTTTTATATTTAAAAATATTTAACTAATCAAATTTATGAGAGTGTAAATTTTATCCGAAAATTCATTCCGTGATATGGCAATCTTGTATTGATGTCTTATAGAGTCACAAAATTTAAGGTAAATTTTGTCCGGATTGTCACTAATTTCTCACCTTAAGATCAAAATAAGCTGAGATTTTTTCTTTCAGCTGATCAGTTATCTGAAAATTATTTTGTCATATCACCTGTATGGATATTCTTTATAGAAGAGAGTTATAGTCGAGGTTAACCAATATGTCAAGAGTGTTTTTCAACTTCATTTATACAGTTGCAAAAGACATGTACGTTGATATTATTCAACAAGATATCTCGTGATATTATAGTAACCCTATAAGGAATTTTCATCATTTTTTTTAAGTGTAAATGATAAAAATTAAGACAAAGCTTATTTCCCTGTTTACCATGTTTTATTATCTCGCTTTCTTGTTTGTGCGTTTGTCTAGTACATGTCTTGCAATCGATTTTTAACAAACTTCCCGACTAGCTAGACATTTGAAACTTTTAGAATAGCTCATAACACGATGGCAATGCATTCTTTTAATACTTTTAGCCATCATTAAGCAGAATTTGAATTCATTTTCAGTTAATTTTGTTGTTTGAAAATTTCTTATAATTGCTCTCTTTATTACAATTGATAATTTTGACTTTATTATTTGATAATTTTCTTTCAAATTGATGGGATAATTCATCAAATTTTTTAAAAAAAAAGTATTTATTAATACATAGAATTGTCAAGTTTATATGATTCAACCAAACATTTAAAAACGTTGTATATAAAAGTTCTTTTTTATCTTGTAATTATTTAAGTTTTTCGGACAAGTATTTACAATTGAAGGCAATAATAATCATTCAAAAACTGTTATTAACTTCTGAACAAAGTATGCTCATTTGTTTAAAAGAATTCTTAGTTTTTAAGTAATTTATTACCCTGTCATTTTATTCTCTGTTTGAAATTTGTGTTAGAGATCATAAATATTATGTCTCTTCATATAAAGAAATACATTGAAAATGGAAGTTACTCTTTCTTAATACAATTATTAACTAAATAAAGAGGAAGGAAAATAAAAGTATTAATTCCTGTGCTGTTTTGAACTTGTGGAGTATTTTCAACTAATTAAAATTGAAATTTCATTTGTTTAAGCGAAGCGTAAAGTATTTTTTACTGATCCAAATATTTTCTTTTATAATAAAACGTTATGTGATAAAACTTCTCTCATTTCTTTCTCGGGGACCCAATGCACACATTGTTTACATTGCATACTTTATTGTTGTAACATGAATAGTTTAAGAGGGTAAAATTTCAAACTGATTTTTAAAAGTTACACTCCACCAAACGTAACACTTACATGTATATTTGCGCATAGTTATCGCGGATTATGCTTCCTTTTAAAATTATTTCAACGAAATTAGAATAACATGCTTGAAACATGTTTAAAAATAACAAGTCGTTGATTTCCTTACTTACACGTAATTTTGACAGTGCAAAATACATTAGTTAAATATATTTGAAAACTCGATAAAAATGATACTTTGGCATATATTATATTTTGCGAATCAAACCCAAATATACTATTATTAATCACTGCTGCAATGTAAAGCGTATAAATGGCTTTCTTAGTATTTAATTCGGCGTCGCAACTAATGATAAAATGTACTGTACACACGCACTTTTCCTAGTATAATACATATTTCATTAATATAGTTGAAAACTCGTTAAAACATAGATTTTTGTATGCAAATTATCTTGTGCATCTAAAAAAAAAATATATTTTTTATCACTGCTGCAATGCAAAAGAATTCAATGTTTTTTATTATTATTTAAATACATGTAGAAGACAGTCAGACGACTAAAAAAAAATCTTACTTTGAGGACTAGACTGATTTGCAGCCAAGTACAGGCATAACAAGCGAAATTGTCTGTCCCTATAATGTGGCAGAAATCGATTTTTTTAAAAATTGTTTAGCGTAAAATAAATATAAAATGCATGTAGAGGAATGCCGGACAACTTAAAAACACCTTAGGTACTAGGCCGAATTCCGGCCAGACGCAAGCAGAGAAAGCGAAATTGAATTTTCCCGACAATACGACACTGAGAGAAATTTATACAAAATATTCCAGCTTAAGGGGACTCACGACTCTTAAGTCAAGGAAATAAGGCATATTTTCATACTTTTTAACTCTTTGTAACTATTTCAATTTACTTCCAAATTTTCTAAATTTTATGTATATGATAAATTCATATATTTATTTTAATAAACAAATTTTGAACTCTCAAAATAATTTTAAATAATTTTTTTTAAATGCTTTAGATATACCTAGTTTTTAAGCATTTTTATTGTGTACTGGCTTTCTCACAGAACTATAAAATTAATTTTACACTTAAATGTATAATTCCTGTTTTATATTTAAAATAAATAATTCAAAATACAATTGGGGATAAAACAATCAACATTAAAATATTTTTTCAATTTTTTTAAAACTGTTCCATATATACTTAAAAATTACTTAAATTTTTGTATTAATTTACCCCTGAAAAAATAACAAAATGTGCAGCGATTACAATAATTCTAGTTCAGACGCAATAAAATAACATGATTATGCAGTGATAAAAATTTCATGGAATTATATTTCATAGTTTTTGAGATATCAGTTGCTGAATGATGAAAAATTGCATTTTGAGAAAAATGAGTTTAAAATTTTTCTTACCATAAACTTGATAAGTAATTAAATATTTAGAATATCAATATATCCGGAACTAAGCGGAATATTTTCTTGCGGTTTGATTTATTTTGTTCTGAAATGATCAGGCTTTAACATATATTTTTTTCAAAAAATCGAATGTTTTAAAGATTTAAAGGTAGTGAGTCCCCTTAAAATAAATATTAAATACGTGTAGAGGTAATGCCGGAGTAGTAAGAATATTCATCCCTGAAGCACTAGACCGATTTCTGGAAACATGCGAGCATAAAATGAAAAATCGACTTTCCCGACAACGTGACGGAAACCGAAGTTTTTACAAAATATTATAGCGCAAAATAAAATACATGTAGAGGAATGCCGGACGACTCCATATAAAAGTCTTATGTGAGGCGGTAGACTAATTTGCGACCCCTTCCCGGACTGAAAAATCAAAATCGACTTTCAAGACAATGTGACGCAAACCAAATTTTTTACAATGCTGGGTCATCGAAAAGGTTGGACACATTTCATATAATCATATTTAATGAAATAATTACAATGCATGTGATTCTTTAGTTGTATAATGTTTAGAATTTAATAGGATTTTACCTTAATAAGTTTCCATTTGAGCACTTTTGGTTGCTCAACACATATGAAGTCGAAAATCAATCTCTAACCAGGTGTTACGGAGCATGTCTGGCGTCACTGTGGCAATTGCATCCACAATTCTCTCCCGTAAATGTGTCGAGTCCCGTACATTTACGCTGTAAACAATGTTCTTGACTTAACCCCAGATTTGTGCTCCGCTAACCACGACACACATTGAGCTTTCTCCTGAACGGTCGACGTTGCACTGACGTTAAAGTCGAACCAAGACCTCTCCCACATTGCATCGCTTCTGCGCAACGTTCCATGTCACGGTTGTGTACCAGTAACAATTAGAAATCTACGACACTTGCCAAGTTGTTTGAAAAGAATATTATTGCGTTTGGTCAATTTCTTTTAGAATTATGAGCTTTCGAAATATGTCCAACCTTTTTTCGATAATCCTGTATGGGGCAGGTTAACATAGAATCACTCTGCGTCATCGTTACTCTTTTGAAATATTTTAAACCAATCAGAGACCTTAATCCTCAAACGGTACAGTGGGGGTTGGATCTGTCCCAAGGATGTGTCTTCCCTCTCCCGTACTCTCCTCTCTCAATGCAAGAGATCAAGTTGACAAGGAACCCTAACAGATATATCTACTAGTCCACCCTACTAGATATTGGTATAAGTAACTACGAGTGTCTTTGTTGAAAAACATTATTCATGATCAATAGTCATTTTATAAAATTTATTTATTTTAGATATTTTATTTTTTTATTATTTCGATTTTGAAGAACAAAAATGTCATTATATATTATTTTTTACTTTTTTGTGCTCGGAAAATATTTTCTTTAACTTCTAAAACTAGGAATACTAAATTACATATTAGACCTAATATATACAACATTCTATGTAAATGCCAAATACATTTTCTTTGTTTTGCAAAATTACAATTCGTTGTACATTTTTTTCTACAAAAAGGGTTTTATTTCATGTAAAGTATCATCAATATATGTTATTATACAGAGGATGTTAGCACATTTTTTAGACGATTTTGGTAAGCGGTAATAAAAAATAGTTTGCTGCAAAAGAAATAATTGCAATTGTACTATGTTTTTAAAAGTCAAAATTATTGTCTGCGGCTTGAAAGTTTTGTTTTTAACTCCGTTATCCAAAAACGATGTGAGAGTCATGGTTTTGGGATATCTAAAGCGTCAATAGGTAATATCGTCAACAAGAAAGGAAAAACACGTCAATTTGGAGCCTTAAGTGGGACAAAAATTCCAAACAAGTATCCAAGGAAAAAACGGACATCTTCGACTATTGCAAAGGTACGTTGTTTAATATTAAAAGAAAATCCCCCTAGTCAAAGGACAGTTGCAAAATTATTACAATGCTCAGTGTCCACTGTAAACAAAATGATAAACGTTGATTTAAATCTTAAGAAAGCGAAAAAACGCAATGTGCATCGTCTTCTGCCAAATCATATCGCTGAACGCAGGATACGCTGCAGAATTCTATATGAGAAACACTTATCTAAAGAAAAATGGAAAACAATTGTCACAATAGATGAATCATGGGTGTATTTAAATGATTGCAACAAAAAAAGAGCCATTTATTATCATAAAAGGGGAGAAAAAAATTTAAGTACATGGTTCAAAGAATCGAAAGAAAGTTTTTCTAAGGGGTTCATGACTGTTGCTGGTTTTTCTTATAAAGGCAAGTTAAAAATAAAGAGAGTGGAAACGAATGTCAAGATTAACTCCAAATACTATCAGGAGCATATTTTATCGCCAATTTTTCTGAATGAAATACCATCGCTTTAGCCACAGTGCCATCAATCTGTGAGACTCCATCAGGACAAAGCTAGCAGTCGAACATCAAAATCCACTGTAAATTTCCTAAAAGAAATGGAACAAAAAACTGGTATCAAGGCCATACCCTTCACTGATATCCCTACTAAATCTCCCGATGTATCACCTATGGATTTATGTTCTTTCGGACTTTTAAAATCTGCATTATCCAAACGTCGTCCCAAAGCCCTTACAGGACTCTGGAAAGCTGTTCAGGAGGAATGGGATAGAATACCTCTTCTGACACTTCAAAAGGCATTATTATCCTGAAAATTGCGGTGTCGAAAGATAGTTCAGAATAAGGGATGTCAAATAGAACATTTAAAACACAAGAATTTTATGTAATTTAGTTTTGTGAATACAATATACAGCGTCTAAAAATGTGTGAACAGCGTCTGTACAACAAAAATGCTTATTGTGTACTTATTTGTACCAAAAATCTCATGGAAATTAAGAGAATCGGATCATTAAGAGAATTTAGATCAAACTATTCAAACTATTAGAGATCATTTAGATCATTAAGAGATCGGGTGGGATCCGACCCGACCGTACCATCTATTTCATTTCCAACCACTGTACCGTTTGAGGGTCAGCAATTTAGTGGATAATCGTTTGGAGGTTTGTAATTGGTTAAATGTTTTTCAATACGAGTAATGCTTACGCAGATGGATTCAATGTGAACAGTCATATACTGTAGCGAAATGCTTAAGATTACGTCGTTCCGGACGTTAGTCCACAAGTGTCAAACTGAAGACCCAGGCTGTGTAGCAAGAGCCTGCAAACTCAGCCGAAGGTTAATTTCCACTGTTAAGTGATGTTTCATATGGACCTGGTCGCCGTCTGGACACTACTGATCTGCGTCCAATTGGGGCAACCCGGAGCTCTTATACTCTATATTTAATAATGATTTTTCTGTATATATAAAATATTTATATAAGTCCTTTTTAATATTAAGATAACTATTTTCAGTTTACTGCACATAAAAATTGTAACTATTTTCTCAAAATACTGCGGAGAAAAATTAAGTAGTAGTGAAGAAATAAAATAATAATATTTAGAATTTTTAATCAATATACCAGGGGCGACTGATCTAAAAGTAAGGTTACAAAACCTGCAATGAAGCGTGTACATTTTATTTCATAAAACCAATACAGCCAACTGGTAGTACATACATTAGTTTATTTTTCGACATAATCTCCATATCGGTTTAGGCACTTATCGCTTCGTGGGATGAGATTTAATATTCCCTATAAAATATAATATATAGGGTAACTCTAGGATAGATGGCCATAGAGGAGAGATGACCAGTCTAAATATTTCCTAAACTTGATCATAGATAGTAGTTTAAATTTTTTTTCGTAGAAAACGAGTTCATTCATTTGCGAGGTACAGCTGTGTTTTTGGATAATAAAAAGCAAGTGAAATTTTAATGTTTATTTAATTTAGTAGTTGAATATTTTTGTTAAGTTAGGTATCTGAATATTTTTCAATACGCCCGTTAAATTTTTGTTTTACTTTACGGTTTTTTAAGGCACGTATGTAATCCAATCTTTGCTTCTAAGCCTCAAACAAAGACGTACAATGGCGGAGTGATGTTTTAAATTGGGTGACCATCTGTCGTTCAATTTTAGGATAGATGGCCACATAAAATCGAGGATAGATGACCACCTTTAATCAATATTTCAAATTTATACGACTGAGGATTTTAACTAAATACAATTATATTGAAAATAATTATATAACTTTTATTTTTATAATTGTATTAATCGATATAATTGTTTCAATTTTAACTAATATAAATATTTCAATAATAAAAATAATATTATATACCGAACGATGTTTTTTCCCAGTTTTTCAAGATGCCGAATAAATACATAAGAAAGCCTAATTCGAACCGAGGGACCTGGAGACAAAATTATTTGTCTAAGGCAATGGAGACTGTTCAAACGGGATCATATTCGGTAAAAGGGGCATCTGTAGCATTTCACATTCCACGCAAGACTTTGGATCACCGATTGAACACCAATAATTCCAATAAATTCAGAATAGGCCCTGGTCCGATGTTTCGAAAAGAAAACGAAGAAAGTTCAGTAAAGCACATTAAACGAATGCAGAAAGAAGGATTCCCATTTACTCGAGAATTCTCGGTTTCGAATCTGCCACAAAACTGGATATAAAGCACCGTTTTAATGATACAAGTGAAAAGGCTGGGTATATTTAGGTATATTTGACTAAGTCATTCTGATATATCAATCAGAAAAACCTGAAGGTGAAGCCATGAAAACATGAAGCCATGAATCGTTAAGAGATAGATGCCTACTTCAAACTACTCCTTGGCACTCTTGAAGAAAATGAGTTGTTTGATAAACCCTCGAACATTTTTAACACGGATGAGTCCGGATTGCAGTTGAACAATCGATGTAGCTTAGTTTTAGCCGAAAAGGATGGAACTGCTCCACCACCAACAAAAGTACTTTATGATATTACACCAGTTCCTAACGTAACCATGAAAAAAGCAGTTAGAAAAAGCACCAAACAGGTAGTTATGCTTTTGACATCACCAGAAAACATTGATAAACGTCGGAAACTTTCATTCCAGAAACATATAAAGTTGATAAATACGTTTATAACCAGTAAAATGTCTAAAATAAACGTGAGAAAAAACAAAAACACGACACTTCCAGTAGCGAAGACGATGAAATGCATTTGAAAATATCAGATTCTACAGATTCCGAGGGAATAGAATTGGATGAGGAAAATGTGTTGGTTGTGGAGAATAATACAATACCACAACCAAAACTGATAAGTGGATAAAATGCATAAGGTGGCTTTAGTGGTTCCATAAAACGTATACAAACTATCACGTCGTTTGCCAAAAATGTGGTAAAATTTTATAAAAAGTGAAGTGTTGAAATTAGACTTCAAATATTGTTTATTCGAATTTTATTCACTCATTTTCCGTGATATAATTCCATCTTTACAAATTGCTATATGTTTTTCATGATTAACTATATGAAATGTGCTGTTTTTTGCTATTTTAACTTCACTAATTCTTTCTTGTATTGGATGGCCATCTCTCCTCGGCAGGAAGGACGGATGGCATCTGCCATTTTAATTTAAAACTATGTTTCCCACTTTTGTTCTCAACGTTTAATATGTTTTTGCCAAAAATATGATGAGTATATGTATAAGAATTTTAAATATGCATAAATATTTCTTGTGGTTGCATTCTAAGAATTTTTATTTCAATCTTTAAAAACTATGGCCATCTATCCTAGAGTTACTCTAAAAATAATATAAAATATTTATATTAATATGAAATATAATATATAAATATAATAATATATAAAATATAATATATAAAATATAATATAAAATATTTATAAAATTCCTTTTAATATTAAGATAATTATTTTCAGCTGACTTCACATAAAAATTGTAATTTGGAGAAATATATAGGAATATTAGTTTCTCAAAATAGTGCAGAGAAACATTAAGTAGTAGTGAAAAAATAAAAGAATAATATTTAGAATTCTTACTCAATATACGAGTACATGACATGAATTTTCTGTATAAATAAAACACAAGAATCTGAAACGGACTTTTTATTTAATGAGTAAGATTTTAAGATAATTTTATATCTTGAAGGTAATTTGACACTTGAAATCGCTTTGTCCCCTTTCATATCTCTTCAACCTTCCAGTTCCAAAGGAAGTAATCATTTTCCCGTATAATGAATGCCTAATTTCCTGTTTAAGAAGAGTTTCAAATTTTCCCACTTTGGAGTTACAAGTGACACTTATATCCCAGGCAAAATTTGACAATCGCAAAGAGGAAATTCGATAACTTTTATTCAAAAGACTGTTTAACCTTTTTAACTGTAATTCTGTCCATTTGTCAACTCATCCGCTGTTTTTTTTTAATGTTATGAACAATAATTTTTTTCACAGTAATATGCAACTGGAGGAAAGAAAAATTATTCAGTTTTGGTGTATATTTAAAATGAAAAACTTGATAAGGCGTTATAAATGAGTATAAATATATTTAAATAACAGTGCAGAGGGCGTTTCAAAACTCTTTGAAAAAACTTCATTCACCTCAATATTAACCTATGGAGAAAATGTGTCCGAGGATAGCCGAATTCGATTGAAATACTTTTATTTTTTTTAATTGTACCCTGTAATAGAGAAAGACATTTAACACGTTCGTAATTTTTCGTTTTAAAAATAAAAATGCAAATAATATTTTAAAATTCAAATTATTCGGTAAAAAACTCTGGTATAGTGTGTTTTATAAGCTCCAAAATCCCTTTGGTGGACGAAATTTATAAAACGAATCCTGTCGCAAGGTGTAGAAAAGTTCAGGCTATCTTAAAATTCCATTTCTAATAGATTATCAGCATTTATGCAGCTATCTATGGAAGACACATTTTCTCCATAGATAAACATTAAGGTGAGTGAATCCAATAGTTTTAGTACACAGCAGCCTTTATGAGAGATAGAGAACAATAAAAAAAAACCTATTCCGTATAAGAATACAAATCCAACTTCGGTATTAGAGAGCACTGTTGAAACATATATGAAACGCAGAAAGTTTGAATAAAGTTTTGCCTTGTGACACTGTCTCCATAACTACACGAAATTAGTACTTAAATAAGTATGTGATGCCTCTTTCCTACCCCTCAACATGTGATCTATCTGTGAACTGTTGATCTGAGAGGTCTCATAAACTATTGGATAAGAGGCCATAAAGTTCTTGTAATGTGCGGTTTTGACGTTATAGAACGCATAAATCCCAGAGTTTTTCGAGGGCTCTTTAGATTTTGACACTATAGTGACGGCTGGAATCCCATTAACTTCGAACACTTACCAGCACTTCAAACGTCAGAGAAATCCCTTTGAATTCTCCGACAGTATAAAGACAGATCTGAAGAGTCCACGAGGAGAGGGTTGTTTTTGATTGCAGAGAGACGGAGTTCTCCGAGTCTGAGGCAATGTTAGGCCTCATTGTTAGCTGGACCCATTGAGGCTGGCCTCATTGGGTCCAAAACAGCTCTGGCCCTCAATGTTAGGCCAGAGCTGTTTTGGAACCCAAAAAGCCAACCTGATGTTCTAACTATATATTATAACTCGCTGTATATACTTGCTTTAAATGTATTAGGTGTACTATGTTTACGTTTCGTAGTAAAATAGTTGAAGTGATAGGCTTTTCTTATTATTGACTACGGTACAATCTAAAGTACTTTTACTTCTCTGCCAAATGGTTTCCGAAGTGTTTATATGGATGATACCAGTCATGAATTGTCACTTGATTACCTTACAGTTATGATCATTTACCTCTCTATCTTCAAACTTTGTTTTGTTGATGAGCTTGCTGCCGTACATGCACAAGAAGGAAACCTAACTAATGACACCACTATTTGCCCTTGTTTCACGCTGGTCACAAGCAAATGAATCAATGCATCAGCCAATCCCATAAACATAGTGAGAGTATCCGTAAATAGTACTTCATGCGAAATCTATTTCATGGATTAGCCAAATTTAAAGAAATAGTTTAAATAGAACATTAGACGACGTATTCTATGCAATTTTTAGACCAGAACATCAATAAAATTTTACTGTAAAAATCGTTGACACAAAATAACTTATGAATATTTTCCTACTTATTGGTTTCAACGAATTAGCAACTTGGTGTCAGAAATTAATTTCTTTGCAATACTCTTGCAAAAATGCTGTGTCTAGAAAACTTTCCAAAAAAATTTAACAAAATTCGGTTTGATGATAAGTAATATTTCAGTGTATAATTTCATAACGAGGAATAAATTTAACATAGATCTTAAATTTAAATAAAAATGTTTAGGAAAAATTTAGAACAGTTAATTAATAAAAGGCTTTAAAAAAACAAAATTCTTGAAGCTAGATAAAATTTTTGGAAAATTACTTAGGAATGTGATTATTTGCAATTCTAATACAATGTTACCAGCCCTTGAATACTAAACTCCCAATCCGAAATTGAGTAATATCAATTGTCAGTCAATGGATGAAATTAAATAAACAGTCGATTTCAATGTCTTAAAAATACTGTCTGATGTTTGTACAGAACTTTCCCAATATGCATTTTAAATCTACAAAAAAGACCATATAATACACATTCAGCTTCTTATAATATAATATTTTAATCAATTTATAATAACGTGTAAAAATATTTCAAAATGCATTTGCCCGCTGAATAGACATTAAAAGGTATTTTATTTAAAGATTATTTTAAAGGTATAGATTGAACATCTTATGTTTTAACTAGAATAGGATTATCAAAATAAATAAATAAATTGTATTTATCCGCCTTTCCTGCTTCCTGATTCCTGCTTCCAATACTTTTCTCAGATATAACACATTACAAACATTATTTGTGAGTTTCGTAAATTTACAACTACACCATTCTGCAAAGATCGATAAACTCGCATATAAAACACAATCAGCCTCTTATAATATAGCGTTTTAATACCTTTAACAATTTTCAAAAATCATAGACATACCAAAATGTTAAAAATTATATTTCCATCTCCTGGCATATAATTATCTCCAGTTCGGGGGAGCATAGTCCCATCTAATATTTAGAATAATTATTTCTCCACAAAGGAGGATTATCATTGCTTGTTTTTTATGCATACAGAGTTAACTTTCTACCTTATTTTGGGACCTCATAAAAGAACAACATTCCCCGTGATAAGGATATTCAACCGATTAATGATATACTCTCGTGAAGAGAAAGACTGCAGTAATTGGAGTTGGAATTTTCTATGGTATCGGCTGGTAGTCTAATTAAAGACATAAGGATGGATGAATGAAACCTCAGTACCTAACAAAAGCAAGTAATTGAGAAAGGCTTTGTTTCTGATGTGTTGTATCTGAGAAAAGTATTGGAAGCGGAAATCAGAAAGACGGATAAATACAATTTATTTATTTATTTTAATAATTATATTCAAGTTAGAAGTATAATCTGTTCAACCTATATCTTTAAAAATTTCTATAAGTCAAATATTTTTAATATTCCTCTCCAGCGGACAAATGTATTTTTAAATATTTTTATACGTTGTTATAAATTTTTATAACATTATATCCATTATATTTGGTACAAAGGGCAGACAAAAAGAGACTTTTTGCTTGTGTAGAAAACCATATGAATAATAAATTGTCTTTATACGCTAATCACCACTCAGTAGAAAAAGCATTTTACTATACAAAAAATGTAATCCATATAAATAAAACAGTTCTGTAACTGACTGACTGACTGACAGATAAAGCACAGACTAAACCGCTTGATCTAAAGGGCTGAAATTTTGCATGGCGATTCTTCTTATAGTGTAGGGGTGCACTAAGAAAGATTTTTTAAAAATTCTTCTAAGATTCCTTAAAATTAAATTTTAAAATTTTTTTTGTAACATTCTTTAAAGTTTGCATTTAAAATAATAATTTGAGGGTTATAAAATTTACATCATGAGAAAGATCATAAATATTCCTTTAAAATGAAATCTTTTTTGAATTTTTACCACCATTTTTTGATTTTTGGTGAATTTTTAAATATTAATTTTTAGAATTTAATTTATGAAATGCTGATCAAGTGGTTTCTTTTCCTTCTGTGATACTTTAAATTAATTTTGCGTCACGTGCATAACACTGAAATAATTTGACATTTTTTTTTCTTTCTAGTGTGGCAGACGATTTGACATTATCCAAAAAATATAAAAATGCAGTAAAAGAAATGTTCCTCAAACTGTACTATATTAACTGTACTATAATATTCTGTAGTATGTTATTTAGATATAATTTCAATATTTTCTTTTACATTAATTTGTCTATAAAAATATCCGTTATGATTTTTTCATAAATATATTTTTTTTTCTTTTGCCATTAATTGCATACATTGACCGTTGTATTGAATTTGAATGTACTCCGTAGCGAAGCACGGGTATTCACCTTGTTAACCATTACACGGTTATTACAACCTGCATTTTTAGATACCGATCCAAGATATATTTATAATTTAAAATATTGTTAGTTATAAAAACTTTATATTTTACTACAAACAACTCTCATTTTTATACGAACGCAAAACCAAATCGCTAATAATTTTATTGGCACACTTCACTGAATGAAATTTCTGAAGTATTAAAAGAACCAATTGCTATTAAAGCATGTTTAGAGTCAAAATAGGCTCAAAAGAAAGCTCCTACGTTGATTAAGCCGCCACCATAAAGGTGTCGCTTCAGTTACCAGGGAAACATTGCATCCCTGGCCACACCGGAGTCTCTAGTAATGTGTCTGCTTATCTCCTTGCCAAGAGAGGTGCATCCATTTTGCAGGTTCTCAATGTTATATATTTTCCTTTATATGTCCTATATACAGTATGTACATAAATGGATATACCAACTTTGCAGGGCTACTGAAAGAAAACTAAACAAAGTACAAACTTGTTCTTCCTCGGAAATCAAAAATAACAGTTGGAAGTTTAAATTCGACACAGTTATAAGTGTTCAATGTGAGCCCCTTTTAGTAACACGAAGGTTATCGAGTGGGTACGATAACTCATCCCACGCTATTTTCAGCATTGAAAGGCAAGAGATATATGTGTCTTAAGTTCGTCAACGTCATTTTGAACATATGATGTCTGATGTAGCTCAGAAAAAAAAAAGTTTGAACTTTGTTTAGTTTTCATTCAATAGCCCTGCACAGTTGGGATATACATTTATGTACACACTGTATGTTTATATGGTCATATCTCTTATAAATTTCCCTTTTAGTACTGTCAAACGACTTTTCCGTAAGTCAGTCAATGATGCTACCTCACATCATCTCTTTGAAATCAACTATCAAATGTTCTGGTGGAAAGCCCTGACCATGACTGTTTATCACAATATATGTATCGCCTCAAAATCGTTTGATACTTTTTTGCAAGCTCTGAGATCTTCGGGAGATGATGGATGAGACTCACCTGTTTTGCTCTCCTGCTCTTCGAAAGATTTACCTTTCCAATCGATATTGGGAAGTCGGGGACTTAGTGAGTTCCGAGAATATTACTGTAGCCGACTTTTATTGCTGTGCTATTATTTTGTTCGCTTTTTCTATGTTTTTCGACTCAGTTGTCTTAAAACTTGTCATTATGAAAAAAATTCTGAAGTATCTAGGGTATATTTTAAAATTATCAATCAATATATCTGTGTGTAAAAAAAAAAAAAACTGGTCAAAGCTAGATATTACAGGAGTTGAACATACCAGTATTAACTCATATTATTACCACTTTAAAGTTCCCTTTAATTTAATTAAGGTATGGAAAAATAATGCCAAAACCAAAGAGAAAAGGGCAATTTTTCTTCGGTAATTTACAAACTGGCTATTGATTGTAGGGCGCGTCACGAATTACCCGGCAAATCCTGAATCAGTTGTAAATTCTCAATATTTTGAAATTGATCAATGCTAGAGTTGGCCAACCATTTTGTGAATTAGCCAAACTTCTGACTTTCGCCTAATATACTTTTGACTTTCATATGTTTATATCTATCTATCTATCTATCTATCTATATATATATATATATATATATATATATATATATATATATATATATATATATACCCACAAATGTGGGTTGGGGCATTAAAATCTATAGTACCATAGAGAGGTGAAAAAATCTTATATCAGTTACGTAGTCATACATTTGAATACATTTTTTCAGATGGAAGTATTATTAAAAATATATCCCAATCAAATAAGACCACATTTATTTATGCTTGAACTGTAAGAGTGGGCTAAACATTCAAAAGCTACGCTTAAAAATATAAAATTATTTTCACATAATGGAAAAAATAATAATTGATCATACTTTATCATTGATGAATAATATTACTTTGATTTCAGTTTTCAAAGATATCTAATTTTTTTTTATGTCAGGGCGCAAAAGAGTAAAAGGAAGACATAAATATCCATACATCTAAAAAAAGATGCATTGCATTTCTCCCCTGACAGTGAAATTCCTTCTCTATTCCTTCCGACTTTCAAACAGTGTATTCTCCTACTTTCAGCGCCAGTTTTCCATTTTAATTAAGCATTTGGCGTTTCAGGAGATTTTTTTTTATAAGTTTACTTTTTCAACGGGAATTTAGATACGTTCCGAATCGGAATCAGTCCTAATTTGTAGCAGTTATTATTTTTAAGGTTTCACTTTCACTATCAGTCCTCTAAGTTTAAGTTTTTAAATGAGTGAAATTTCAGAAGATATGTCTGAATATTTATGTTGCAATTTATTTAATTTGAAGTTACATTTAGAACTTAATTCATTACTTTTAGGCAAAGTCTATGTGGATTGATCAAACTATCTTATTTACACTCACTATTTCATATTCATGAAAGACGCATACAAACTTATGTATGGACATTTTTTATAGAATATATCTGAGATATAATAGTTCTTTTTTTGTAGCTTTAAATAATTATTGCTGCTGAAGTTTTACATATCATATCTTTATTGTTTGTTATTTGGGTTTTTGTAATACCGGATGGTCAAAAAGTCCGTAGAAAATTAAAAAATTCATTAAAATCGGAAAAATAACCACAATAAAAAAAAGGTTTGCATGGTTAGCATCGCTGGGTCAAGGGGAATTTTTCAAGACAGAAAAAAACTCAAAAAATAGCCGATAGATGGTGCTGGTACGAGCGAATTCTATGGAAATACGCAACGGTTCTGTAGAAATATGAGACGGTTATAAGAACATGCGCTCCTAATCCACAACCAGTTCACCGTTGTTACGCGATCCGCCGAGAGGTGTCATGTACATATCCACACCTGCTGCACTCTGCCGTTGCTGGATTTGTGACTAGCCTGCAATGCTTTATCCCCTGTGGTGGTGGTCATGTGGAAAATCTACTGCTGTAATAAACGATTTAGAAGCATTCTTTTCGTTATTTGCGTATATTTTCTTTGACTTGTGTACGTCAGTGCCACCTGTCGGCTGCTTTTTGAGTTTTTTTCCTGTCTTAAAAAACCCCTGACCTAGCGATGCTAAACCTGCAAACCTTTTTTTTTTAAATTTTGGTTATTTTTCCGGTTTTTATGAATTTTTAAAGTTTTTACGGACTTTTTGCCCACCCGGTATTTATCTGCATAGGTCATGAGTTAGAAATCCTAATGTGATGCTTTTTAAATAAAATCAGTATAGCATTCTCGAGCATTCAATATTTTTAATATAGATGACATATCAACTTTTGTTTTATCTTTTGTTCTTGACTAAAATATAGAAAATAAGTTTTACTATCTGTAACACAACAAACTAATTTCGATTCGGTACAAACCCTACTCAAGTATTATGTATTGGACTTTCATAATATCTACTAAAATATTTTGTCATAGAATAAAACACGCACAAAAATTCTCTCATTTCACTGAAAGTTTAATGCTTTTTTCAACGAGTCAGGTAATTTGTCGGGGTACATTTCGCTATACACAACAAGATTTTGTTTCTTTCATCTATTATGGGAGTATCATATAGGGCAATAGTACCTAACCGTGATCTACGAGAGGTCAGGAGTGGTAAAAATGTTAAGGCGTTAACAATGAAAAGAAGGTAAGTACCAAATTTCCCTTAAGTGTTTTTCGCTGATACAAGGGTTCGTTCCAAGGCTAATGGCGTGGAAAAAGAAGTAAGTGTCTAGCTCAGAACTTAACCAAACTAGCTAGGCACGTACCTCCTTCTCCACGTCACTAGGATTGGAACAAACCCTTGTATCAGTGAAAAAATACTTTTCGGAAAATTTGGCACTTACCTCCATTTCATCAGCAACGTCTCATGTTGGTTGTATCATTTCTAAACAAATCATTTCTAAACAGTTGGTTGTATCATTTCTAAAAAGTGAATTTAATCTTCCTACCCTCTTGAAAAAAAGTTACGTTTTGCTTGTATGGGTCTGTTCGACCCAGTTTGGTATATATTTATTCTAGGTCATAACAAATATTCTATATAGCTTTATTATATATATTTTGTATTTATTAATAGAAACAACACATTTTATAGCTTTTATAATATCTCCTTCATTTTTTCCTCCCCCCTCCCCCAGTCCGTTTCAACCTCTTGTTTGTATGAGCGTTTTTAAGAGTTTAAAAACTTGGGAAATAATAGAAATTTTGCAAATATATTATGTTTCACTTACATTCTTCTTGATACATTTTTTAAGACAAACAAGGTTTAAAGTACCCATTCACATGCTCTTGACAAAGAAAACTTAAGCATGAAACACACCTCGTTTGCGTTTTTCGTTCTCTCTTTGGACCGCATTCTTTGCATCTTCCTCGTTTCAGTGTACTGCTATTTTCTGGTTTTTCACCTTCTACAATTGCCAATTTCTTCTTTATTGTAACTGGAATATTTTTTTTTCATTCTGACATTTCTGCATGGTTCGGTTAGCTGATTACCAAGTTCCTTAAAAAAAGGCGCCTTTTGTATAACTTATTTTGATTGTAAGAAGGATTTACATGCATAAAAACAACAAATGCATTTATTGGAGCAAGGTCAATTACATATATTGTATGATAAACACACAGACCATCTCCTAGTTCCCCTTTTGCATGTATACGTTGCAGCTAATTTATCAGTAGTATCTACTCCACCTTTAGTTTCATTATAACATAAAATTATATCTGGTTTCTTTCCTTTCTCATGTGAAACTTGGGTCTGATTGCGCAAAGTTGAAAGGAGGATTACTGATTTATTTCGGCGCTTATGAAACAAGAGTCATATTCGGTTGAAAATCAAATAATGAGGAAAATGTTTCTCTGTCACGAAATGATTGAAATTCAGACGGAATAAATGGCTTGTTTTTTCTGAGGGTTCCAACGATAGTTATTTTTTTCTCCAATAGTTCTTTAGCAAGGATATAATCTGTTAAGAAATTATCAACTGTAATATTTCGAGCGGTACCCTCAATGGAATTTGCTAGGCGCAATACAACATTTCTTCCTAGATTTTTGTCTCTCTCACCATCAGAAAGCTTTCCAGTATAGGTTTCAGCAGTGCAAACATACACTGTTTTAACATCAGACATCAACCACAATTTAATTCTTTATTTCCCTCTTGGCTTTGATGGTAAATATTATCGAAATGGACATTTACCACAGAAATGCACAAGCTGTTCGTCAATTGTTACATTTTCGTAAGGAACGAACATCTTTGGCAATTGTACAATAAACATGTCAAATATTCATTTTATTGCAGCTAGCTTATAAACACGACATCGATTTGCACAATTTTCTTTGTCATCAAATCTAAGAAACTGTGTAATAATTTCAAAACGTTGTAGAGACATAGTTGCACGAAAAATGTCTCGACCATCTTGTTCGCTCCATATCTCTTTCAGAGATTCTCCTGCTGACTTATGGACTCCAGCTAAAATTAGAAAACCTGTCAAAAAATGGATGAAAATAACTCAAAAATGAAAAAAAAAATTAAATGAATTTAAAATCATGCAATTATTTACATTTCATTTCAATTTATAAATAAATTTTTGTGAAAAAAGTTTCATATTTTTTTACATATATAAGCTTCAAGTTCCTCAGCAGAAATCAATGTGTAGGTTTTATTCTGTTCTGAACACACTCTCTTCATTTCTCGGTTAGTTTCTTCTAGAATTAATTTCATCGTGTCATTTGCCAAGAAAAGCTTCATTGCTGACACGGGGTGTTCAGTTATCCGCTGAATTGCAAATCGTGTAGGACCAGGGGTTAAATTCGTAATGTTATGTTGTCTGCAAAGTCAGAACAGAAGTCAGAAATTTTCAAACATAGCAAAATAAATAAGAATAAATAAAATAAAATAAATATAAAATAATAATAAATTGGAGTTATGTGCTAGTATGGAGTTATGTGCTAGTTAGCGTTTTTTTATGTAGATGGAGGGAATTTGCACCATTCGGTTTTGTTACGACTAACGAAGGAAGATGGTGACCGCACAGTTTCTTCTTCTGTATCGAAAATATCCGTTTTCTCATTATCCTCTTCGATGGATAAGTGATCAGATTCATCAATTTCATTCAAATAATTACTACTTCCTTCATCAGATTGATCACTGAGCTCTTGCAAAAGCTTTCTGATCTCTTCTTCAGTAAGACCACGCTTACTAGGCGCCATATTGTAAAATAAAATGGCAAAACACGTCAAACTAGTAGAACGTTATATGTGTATATGAGTATTGTAACGTCATCTATTACTGATTATTCGAAATACAGACCATCCAAAACTAATAAATTTCTTTTTATGCATTTCTGTGAATATTACTGAAATGCGTCGATTAGACCCATTCAGGTAAAATGTCACTTTTTTTTTGTTGTTAAAAAAACAATTCTCCAAGTCTGAAAAAGTTTAAAACTAAAGAAATTTATCTATTTGAGGAATACTCAAAAAATAAGCTGTCATAATTAGAATCCATGGGAGCTAACATGAATTAAATTATGAAAATGGGTCGATTCGACCCATTCAGGGTAGGAAGGTTAAAAAATTTTTTAACGCTGGGAAAATAATTTAATTCCCAATTATTTGTCCCAGTTCTAAAATTTCTATTTCTACCGCTTTCTAACATTTTTAGCAAGAAAAAATCCTTGTTCTCCTTAAAATGTTCTAATATATTTTTTATGACTTGGAATCCCAACGACACAGCTATTTCGCAACTTTACAGCAATTTTACAGCTAGTAAAGAAAATGCAAGATGAAAAATTTCGTTCATTTTTAAGTTTACGTAGGATTTTATGTCTGTTATTAAGATTTTTTTAAGTTAAATTTGTTACTGTTTTCATGTTAATTTGTGACTTTGTAGTGAAGTTGTTTATCACAAATAGCTTGTTTATTAATAAAACCCATTTTTGCTTTTAAAAGGAGAACGTTTTTCGACAAGTTGTCCCTACACAACAAAAGGTTGGGAATCTTTGATATTAGTAATCCAACACAGGAATGTCCCAGCATTTGCTGGGATTCTATCCCAAACCCACTTTGTGGAATCTCGGGATGGCAATTACTACTCTAAGTGGGTGGCATTTATTTTAAATAAAGAAGTAAAAAAAATTAGTAGAACTTCAAAATGTTGAAATTAAGTAGATAAGGAGAAATCTGCTTTTAGAGACTTTTTCTGTCGAGTTTGCCTTTATAACTTTGGCTGCATTTTATTTCTGAAAAATTTTAAAATGCATGACACAAGGAAATCGTCCGATGATATATTTAAAGCTTCCTTGATGTTCTTTGGCCCTCGACCCACTTCGATATTTTGCCAATAAAATTATTCAGTAGCCATGTAATGCCTATCCGGTCAAATCCATTAGTATTTCTACTGAAATTTTAAATGGTCACCGTTATCTCAACATTCAAGCGAAAAATACTGATATTGTATGACTAAGTTTGCATTCTTTTTGTTCGGTTAGAAAATTGTATTGTGGTAGATAAAACTTTTTAATCAATTTGTAAAGATAAGAACGTGAGATTTTTTGTGCATTATTTACTTTTAAATCGGTGAAAACTTCTGTAAACAATAATTCTTGTATTAATTTTTTCAATCATTATATTATTTACAATCAAAACTGAAAGGGGATTTAAACATGCCAAGAATGGGCCTCTAAAGCTTGATCTGTACAGCTGAAATCTCTTTTGGTTCTAAACTAAGAAAACAAGATGGTAATCCAATAAGGAAAAGTTATTGCTATTCCAGGGCTAAACTCTATTGAGGAAAACCTTCGCAGTAAATAAAAGAGAAAAGTTGGTTAACAATTAAGGGCAAACGTAAAGACTTAATTTTTTTTATTTCTCAACGGTATTCCATCTACAAAAGTTTACAATACACCCCAGATAGCCTAGTGGTAATGCGTTGGGATGGAAACTGGGAGTGGGGTGCTCGGTTCATATCCCGACAAACGCCGTTAAATACATCCATGTCTAGGTCAGATATGGTCACGTTAAATCCGTAGTTCAGATAAACCATGTATGAGAGAAGGCACGATACCCCAGATGTCACCTCTGGGGGTGTTCATTCAAAATTTCTTTGGCACAAGGGGGTGGTGTTGGTTCTACTATACGGTGACACCCATTTACAGCAACCAACGATTCTCACAGATTATGTGCGAATGTCTTAATTGACATGTGTCCCGCATTGGCAAACAAAGTGTAAGATAGCCTTGACAATATATAACAATTTCTAGAAGCAATTTCTTATGGCTAAGATCAAGAGAAAAAAAATTAGATTTGCAATTTAAAGTTCGATTCCAAATTCATTGCTATTCTTTCCACTTAAAAGAGTAACTAAGAAAAGATGAATTAAAAAAACAACAACAAAATATACACTTCGCTGACAAAATACATTTGCACCCGAGCTTTTCCTTCTATTGGGTTGGCCAAAAGTTCGTCCTGTTTTTAAGTAAAAATACACGACGCAATCGTTGATAACTTCATTGAACTAGTTGGGTTTTCTCCAATAACTTCATTGAACAACACATTCTCCTCTTTGTTCCAATACCATCTGCCATCTTTCAGGCAACTTCATTATTCCATCTTCTCAAAACTTATACTGAACACATCTCTTTTTTTAATTTTTACTTTTCTAGAGATAATAAAACGTAATATTTCGAAAATATTGCTCATTTCCTTCCATCTTCAGTATTAAAATCACAACACAAATCTTTACTTTTTGTTCAAATCCCCGCTAGTATGACAGCTGTCACAATACAATCTAACAAAATTGTTTCAAATAACGTTGAAGACAACTAAGCACTACTGGAGACATCATACTAAAACCGAACGAACTCCTTGGCCAACCTTAAAGACAGACTTACGCTATTTTAAAATACGTCCCCCAAAGTATTCCCCAAACTAATTTCTACTCTTCTTAAATAACACACTCTTAATTCACTTACTGGTTTAGTTTCCATGTGTAGAGTAGGCGTAACGAGTCGGCTTTTAGCAGGTAATTAGCAGGGTCGCCACTACTACGAGGCGCATTCACAAAGTAAGAACCGATTGCTCATAGATCATGCACAGGTTCCATCATTGTAGCGTGATTTATATCCTAAACGTCTGATGCTTCATTTGTATAAGTGATATTGTTCTAACCAGTTATCTCGCTTTGCTGTGTTACTTTAAAGTGGTCTTTTAAATCGAAAATCCCGCCAGCTTCTGAAGTGCGGGTGTGATATGATTTTTGAACGCAAAAAATGCTCGTGCGGTATTACAATAAATGTTAAGGTGCGGACATTAAGGTACGACAATAAATTCTTAATCCTACTGCGAAATTCATAAGATACTGCGCCAAGCAATTCAGATTCGTCGGCATGGGTTACTGTCTGCTGAAGTTTGTCTCTTGCACGACAACCCTCCTTCGTTCACGTGCATTGCTTGGATAGTCTGGCTAGGAGATGTTTGCACAACCACCCAATCGTCCTGACATAGCTGTTATCCGTTAACATTTGTTTCTCCAGCTTGGCCGGTCAGAGTTTACAGAGTGATCGAGAAACAAAAGACTTAGTTAAGGAATGGTTAAATGGGTTGGCGCTGAGTTTTTTCGGCGAAGTCACAATACCAACTAACAAAATTGTTTCAAATAACGTTAAAGATAACTAAGCACTACTGGAGACATCATACTGAAAACCGAACGAACTTCTTGGCCAGCCATATAAATGCACTACGCCAATTTTATGTATCGCCACCAAAGCATTCCCAATACTAATTTCTACTCTTCTTAAATGGAAAAGAACTCTTACTTTACTTGCTGGTTTGGTTTCTATGTGCTTCCATGTACAACAAATGCCTCAATGTATATAGCCACTAAATAGAAAAAGTGGTGTAGTATACGTTTTAACCTTTGGCTGTAAAAATCTTTCAAATTTTTTTTTTTCAAACACCCGATCGTTTATTATTTTTTGGATGAGCCTCGTACTATGCTCTAGGCGAAAACTCATCTTGTTTCACTTTCAGCCAAGAATAACTCAATTTGTTCTGACGTCATTATTTAAGTTCTTCCCATGGTTGCTACATTCGCAATACTTTCTTTTGACATGAAAAAAGGCAATGCTTTACAGAAATATTTTCCTGAAATAATTGACATCGGGGAAATGGAATTTACTTACAATTAGTTAGCCGAGGAGAACTACTACTTTTATCACTTGCACTGTCTGTGTTAGTTGTAGTTATTGTTTTATATTTATCTTAACTTTCTGGCCAAAATAATACCTTACCATGAAGACAACAAGTGATTCTGTATTAAAATGCAATCAAAACCTTAAGTTTATAGAAAGAAATGACTAAATGCATTCTTTACAGAACTTTACAAAGACTACCCATGAGTGTTATTTCAATATTAATTTAAGAAATTGCTTAATTTTATCGACTATTTTAGACGATGTCTGATCGTCTGCGGTACATACAACATTTATTCACAAAACACGTATATTTCCAAACAACTTGCCTCGAAATAATGGTACAATCGTTATTTGATAAATTAATGCTTCTTTGAAAAGCGAATAATTGTTATTTCCAACCCGAATTAAAATAATGCATATTAATCTCTCGCTGCTTGTTCTATGCATTTTCCCAGAAAATGCATCCTGAGCTGTTCGAATATTAAATTAGTTCATGGAAATATACAACTGATAAATCAGTAAAAGAATCTTTTCTCTGGCGGTTTCACGCACAAATTCTATTAGTTTCTGTGTAAAATCTCACAAATGAATTGCGTGAACATTGTAAGGAGGGGTTCTGGCGATGCACTTACGTTACTCGGTCTTTCGTTCAAAGGAAAATTAATAAATAATCAATTGAAAGTTTCTGTCCAGCCAGTTTTGAGGGAAATCATGAATTGAACTTTACTTTTCTCTTGAATACATTTCTCAAATATATTTATTCTTAAATGGCTAAACTCTATGCAAATGATATTGATTTTAAAAACAACGGATTTAATTTTCCTAGCCGGGCTTGTGGCGGCCCTGTGGTACAGCGGGCTCGTTTTCGGTGCTGAGGGTGCTTGAAATGAATCCCGGCGTCGCGCTATGAAAAATGCCTCCATTTGTGTCGTCCCCTTCATAGAGAGCGAAGCTGGTCCACCTATGTGATTCCCCCATAATAAAGAGGCCAGCAAAACCGCGGTGATAATAGGCGAATGTTTAAAGGGACAAGGATTCCGCATTAGTGAAAAAAGAAAAATTCCTATCTTCTTTTAAAACATTCAAAACTGTATAATTCCCTACCATTCAAAACTGTAAATGAGTGATAAATAATGTTGTTCTTGTTGTCGTAACTACGAACAGTGAGGAAGGAAAAAGTCTTAGATAGAACCAGAATCCTGGATAACATCAACCGCCAGATCAGGTGCCTGTGAGCTATAGAGGAGTTCTTGCGGTGACAAAACCAGTCTGAAATCGGAAGCCACAATGGTTGGTCAAATGCTAATGGGTCAAATGTTAATGTTCTGGAGAAAGCTAGGTTTTCTGGACAATTTCTACAGGATCCTGTTCCGTGAGGGTGGATTTCCGTAGCCTTAAATTGATTAGTTCTTAATCTAACTATCGTAGAAGCAATTGTTCTGGGCAGTTAAGGTCCGAAATTAGTGGTTTCTTTAGGGACTGATTAGATAATCTGCACTAAGCTACTGCTTTAACATCTGCTAGTGTGTTGGAGGAAGAGGTAATAATAGTGTTATTTTAATAAAATGTTTAAGGTGACACTTGTATAAGTAGTTACGTTATCATTATTTATTTGTTAATCAGTTTTTAGTTACACATATCTTCCTATAATAGGTTCTCATGTTGATTTATCCTGTAAAGCCTGACGCTCATGTTTTCGGAACACAGGGATGAAACACATAGACGAAACATAGGGACAGTTTCTGTTTAGAAAGGATGCCGTTAGGATAAATAGGCAAATTTGATACACAGGAACGAAACACAAGAATGAAACACAGGGGCAGTTTCTATTTAGCCCTTTCACTCCCAGTGATGCCAATTGGAATCATGCTATTCAGAATTTTTATTTCAGCCGTTAGAACTGCCAGTGATATCAAATAAATTTTATTAAAATATTTGCACATTTTGCTATTAAAAATATTTTTTTTCCTTTACCCAATAGATTGCAGTACTATCCCAGTTAAGGAAGAAATATTTGATGTTTGAGTGTCAGCTGAAATCTAAAAAAAAGTTAAAATCAATTTCATTTTAGATGTAATTAAAAAATAATAAAGTTTAAATTTGTCTCTTATCATTTTTAAATATGTGTAAAAATCATATTTTGGCAATTTTTTAAATCAAATTATCCGAATTTTTTTTTGTTTATTTATCCAAAAACTAGTGATTCCAAATGGCATCACTGGGAGTTATCAGTGGGTTGGGAAACTCAACACCTCTAAATATTTATTTACGATTGCTAGCGGTTGTGGCACATGGTTCTACAAAATTTGAATACTTTTATTGTATTATCTGAATATAAGTGTATTTCTTCTGATTTGCTTCAAAATAAGCTGAGAAGATAAAGCTTGGGGTAAGTGGTGATATTGTAATACGCTTGGCAGAGACAGTACCACGAAATAAAAATCGTAAACTTTTTGTTGACAATTGGTTCGCATCATTCAATGTAGCTGTGCAAATTCAGGCTTGCAATCTACTAATGGCAGGAACTGTTAAGGAAAATTGAATTCCTCAAAATTCGAAAAATGGCTTTCCATTCTCTAAAGATGAGAAAAATTTGAAAGGTTCTGGACGAGGAAGCTACTAGTATTATACAACAGACGATAAAAAATATTACAAAAGTAAGATGGTTTGTTAATAAATGTGTCCAGGCCCTGATTTTCCATTAGGCCCAGTAGGCCCGGGCCTAGGGGCCCCCGAATGTTGAGAGCCCCCAAAAATTTAATCTTAAAAGGGAAAAAAATTAAAAATTCCCAATTTAATTTTTTTCTATTTTACCTTTTTTAATAGCAATTTTTTTTATATTTCCTGTCAAATTTGATTGATTGATTAATTCATCATATGTATAATTACATGTATTGTTCATCACATGTATGTTATAGTGTACTATATAAGGGACTAATAAGTTTTTCTGGTTTCAGTGTATTAGTGTTTTAATGATGAAGTTAATATGTTGTATTGCTTTTTGTTATTTGATAATGTTCTAGGCTTCTACGCTTCAAATAGCCAGTTCTTGGTAAAATGGCACTTTCGCAATGATTCATGATTTTTTTTGTGTGTGTGTGTGTTAAATTTGGAAATTTTATGCCCACATCAGTGTTAGGGGGCCCCCATCCCGAGTTGTGCCTATAGTCAAGAATTTTCTAAATCTGGCCCTGAATGTGTCACTGTCATTTCTATCTTTTTTGGAGTGGAACCTGTGGAGAGTGTAAAAAGATGGTATGTTGCTTCAAAAAGCGTTATTGATGTAAAAAGACCACCCATTGTTGATGTTTATAATAAAGGGATGGGTGGTGTATACCTAATGGATATGCAAATCCTATTGCTGATGTCAGATTTGACAATTTTGGCCATTGGCCTCTTCATATAGAAGGAAAAAGAAGATGCAAATTGTGTATCAAATCGTACACCTGAATAATGTGTGAAAAATGCAATGTATCACTTTGTCTTAGCAAAATTAATAATTGTTTTAAAAACTGTCATGTAAAATAAATTAAAATATATTATTGATATACATTATTAAAATTAATTAAAATATATTATTTATTAAAATGTATTATTTGCTTCAGATACATGTATAGATCAAAATATATTAAAATATTTACTTTTTTCCCCTAGAATCAACTCCCAATGATTCCAAATGGCATCAACTCTATGTTTAACTCATGCACTACTTAATTCCCAATGATGCCATTTGAATCATTTAAAATTTTGATTAATACATTTAATTTTTGTTTCTTTCTGTTCCTTTATACTGGACATAAAATGAGTACATTTCAGGAATTTCATATTTTTAGAATGAGTAATAAACTTTTGGGACTGAAAGGGTTAGGAATGATGACGTAAAGAAAAATAGGCAAGTATAAAGCAACGCACTGAGTCGAACTGTAAAGTATGAAAAATCCATGGACTTCAAATGATCTATGAAACTGTTAGACATCATAGAAAATTTACAAGGTCGGAAATGACAACAAAAAATATTGAAATTATTGAACAGGAAGTGTGAAGTGCTATGGGCAAGAGTTACTAGTCAGTGCATGTTAGTGCATCGGACGAATCGATACCAAAATAACTATAGGTTATTGATAGGTCTTAGGAAGACCGTAGTAACATCAGAGTAAGTTCATTGGTCCAGTCTGAGTGCATGGCCATGCTTGCTTTCACCTATTCTCTAAAGATTTACTAAGAAGTGTGTGGGATTTGTTAGTAAAATAGCATGGAACAAACAAAGCCATTTCATTTACTGGTACAAAACTCACTCTAAATCAGTCAAGCCCGTATACCCCTCGTGACGAGTTAATACATTCGAGCACAACGTTTCAATTTCAGTTCTTATTTCTTATTCCTGAACCTTAGCCACTACATCTAAAAATTAGTTTTAAAAGATCGTTGATTCTTGACTTTTTGCAATGTAAGAATATGTAAATGAAACTCATATAATAGAAAGATTGTCTGAAAAGAAGCTTTTCTATCATTATTCACATCATAATTTTTTTTTACTGAAAACAACCATTAAAAAGATTTATACAATGTAAAAAAATCAATTTTTAGGTAAAATAAATTAAAATTACGACGTTGATACTATTAGTCATGCTCTGTCACATTGTTACAAAGAATTTGGTCCATTTATCCATTTAATTCGATGAGTTTTTTTCATCTTCAATGATAATAAGTTTTTAGGAAAGCTCAGTTTTCCTTAATTGCATGTTTTAAGTAATTTCTCCTTTGAAAACCATATAATGTAAATCTCGTTTCTGAGAGATTATTTAAAACGATGCCTTTTTTTATTATTATTCAAGGCTTATTTATCTACGAAAACATTTGTAAGATAATTTCATTTCATTTTGAAATAGGAGAGGAATTCATAAATAGATCAATTAGGCAAGTTTTAATGACTGGGACTCTTTGAAACTGTTGTCCTGGTATTGTTAAAATGTCAGTGCATTCACTGGGGGAGAATTTCATTGACAGTTATAAAAACTTACAAACAGTTGGATTCAAATAAATTGTGAGATGCCTGTTATAAAGAATCTCTCTAATGGCTCAGTTGGCTGTAGTAATATTTTCTGAAACATTTTAAAGAAAATATGTAAAAAACCTCAAGTAACTATTCAGTATTTTATTTCTTTTATTATATCTTTTCCTCGAGAAAAGTGATACAAAGTTATTCATGACTCACTAATTCATTTTTATTTCATAGAAATAATATGCTGTTTTATTTTCCTATGCACACTTTTCATCCCTTTCCAGAAGAAAAATTTAACGTGTACTTTAAAAAAAAGAAAATTATGTTACAGTCCAAGAATAATAATCAATAATCATATTTTATAGTTTTATTATGTTTGAGCTTAAAGCTAGATGGATTCATTGCAAATTTCATTGATGCCATCTGTCGGTTGAAAGACAGATTTTTCGTATGATGAACCTTTCATATCAAGAAAAGATACTTTTCGGCTCAAACAGGAAAGAGGGAAATGACTGAAAATTTGTTTACCTAGACTTATAGAGTTTTATTTTAAAGTATTTTTCCTTCCTAGTTATCCATTTAGTGCAAAAGATATGGAGTTGCACTCCCCTTAGGAAAAATATACAAATAACTAGATGCTAAAAGATGATATTCATGTGTTTTTCCTCCTTTTCTGGGTGTCTTAAGTTGAATCTTTATCATGAAAAACCAGAAAACATATGTTTAGTTCTAGATGATTTAAGACATTATATATGTCATTAATTCCTAGACTACTTATCAATAATTTAGTTTGAGCTTTTGAACTGAAAACTAACAATTTAAGCTAAAATCTTTCGTCTAGTTTTAAAATGTCAGTTGGAAGTCTGTTATATTATACCAAAGGCAAAACTTAATTACTCATTTCATTTGTCATCAATGAGTATTCGCACACGCTCTGCTATATGCAAGTTCTTTGACTACAATTCTGCCCTTACATAATTGAGCCAATAAAAAACGTTTAATAATGATGACTGCATTTATTTCGTGTTCCAATTATAATATTCTTTTAAAACCATATAGAGTTTTGTTTTAAAGTATTTTTCCTTCCTAGTTCTTCATTTAATTCATAAGATATGTACTTTGGACGTCACTGAGGACTAATATACAATAGACTACATACTAAAAGATGATAGTCATGTGTTTTTCCTCCTTTTCTGGATGTCTTAAGTTGAATCTTTATCATGAAAAATCAGGAAATATATGTTTAGTTCCAGATGATTTAAGAATACTTTAGTTTGATCATTTGAACTAAAAATCTAATCATTTAGCTAAAATCCTTTGTCGCCAGCTTGAAAAGCCAATTAGAAGCACGGTATGTTTTTGTCAAAAGCTTAATTTAATTACTCCTTTCATTTGCTCTCCTTGAGTATTCGCACAAGGTCTGCTATGCATATGTTATTTAATTACAGTTATGTCGGTGCCGATTGCTCCATGAATTTTAAGCTCTTTATTTACCATAATCATTGCTTATATAAGGATGTTCATTGAAATCTAATGGCATTTTAAGTCTTAAGTATTTTTTTTCAGTGGTAAGGATCTTCTGACTAAAATCAAAAATTCTAGTCATACGAGTTTATCTGAAGATGTTCAGATTCAAAGCTATATTAAAACTGCAATACAGGTAGAGACCTGTATTGTAGGTCTCCACCTCTACTGTAGGTTTCCACCTCTACTGTAGGTTTCCACCTATTTCTCCCCAAACTTCTCTTTTCCTTGAAAAGTCACTTTCTCAGCATATGATTTGAATTTTAAAGTTTGTAAATACGATAGAAAGAAATCCTAGTTCTAGTATCAATTAACTTATTTTAAATCATTCTTTCAAATTTATAAAAATGATTGTACTTAAACATTGTTTGGTTAAACATTCTTATAGTCACAAATCAAGTCATGAATTCATATTTTGAATTTCATGATTCCGCACTAAAATTATTTTCATTGAATGTGATGATATTTCCTGTATCCCATTTAAGTACTACCTCTTAGATTAAATTTTTAGGTGATAAGAGGTTCAGTTGAACTAAAACAGAGAAACTTTTTACAAGATATTTTTAAAATTTATTTCGTTTATGAAAAACTCAGACACATTTATTTGAAATGAATTGTTACTTAATATTAAATATTTATTCATCAGTGTTTCCAGATCAAACATAGTATGACATAGTAATTACGAAATAAAATAGTAAGAAATATATTTTTCATTTATACAAAGATACTAGTCTGTTATGATAATCGCCCATTGTTTTCTGGCACATAAAAGATTGCTTTTCATTCGGCTTTTGTGATCGAAAAAAAATGATTTTTCTTGGAGGAAACACAATGTTTTCAAGGCAAACAAAATTGAATGAAATACAAAAGGATCCATCGGAGCTACAAACTTCTCCCTCCCTGCCAGAACTTTGAATATTTAATGAAAGTTTCTGATATTTTCTTTTGTGACGAATTTATATAACATATTGTAGACAGAAACACACACATATACATATATATATATATATATATATATATATATATATATATATATATATATATATATATATATATATATATACATATATATATATACATATATATATATATATATATATATATATATATATATATATATATATATATATACATATATATATATATATACATATATATATATACATATATATATGTATATATATATATATATATATATATATATATATATATATATGTATATATATGTATATATATACATATATATATATACATATATATATATACATATATATATATACATATATATATATACATATATATACATATATATACATATATATACATATATATACATATATATATATACATATATATATATACATATATATATATACATATATATATATATATATATATATATATATATATATATATATATATATATATATATATATATATATATATATATATATATATATATATATATATATATATATATATATATATATATATATATTGTTTGTCGTTACTTTGGAAATTCAGTTCAAAAGAATTCAGATAAGAGAAAATAAATATATAGTTTTAATGTCATCAACCCATCTGTGACTCCTTACGAGAATATGATGTACCTTTCGGGTTGAAATATAGAGGTAATTAAAAATGTATTTTAATGTAAATGATTTCTGGCGTATTAAGACTGCTGTGAACTCTCTCTCCCTGTCCATTGGTATTCAGACTCAATGTATTGTTGCAGAAATGGACTTGAAGAAATGGACCTTGATTGAGCAAATAACCTAAACTTACCTCATTTTCTATACTTCAGAAAACTCGGGGATTTCCTGTCACATTTTGCGTCATCATAAAGGCAATATTTTATTCCCATTTGATATATAGAAGGTCGTGATAATATTTTGGATCTCTTAATCCTCGCTCTACTTTAACTCAAACCGTTTACGTTGCTCAACTTAAAAAACATTTGTTTAGTGCTATGTAGTTAGACGAATAAACTTTCACTGCTACTCTCACTATGTCTTCCAGATGTGTGTTCGTTATGCAGCGTATGTTTTAAACAGTATATGCTCGAAAAAGGAACAGTAAGGACCCTATTTGTTTAAATCTTATATAGAATTCCGATAAACGTTTTAGAACGAAATGCTATATTTGCAAAAATAAAATGCATTTTTATATCATCGTGCATGAATTGTGTTCCCTTTGTACTGAATTAGTAAACGTATTTTTCTCGTTAAATTAGTTTAGCGTAATGCTTAATAATCTATAAAAATTATAAATTAAATTTAAAAATTGTCTAGTTCATAAGTACTCTTAATGAAGGATTTAAACTCATTGGATATATGTAAAGTGTAACTTAAATGTTGAATAGAACAAACTAAATTTCAATTTACTCTCGGAACGTAATTTTCCCTTTAAACTCCTGTTAGCAGAGATTTTTAGCAAATTCACATGCAGATTTATTTGAATTGCTTTTTAATACCATTTATTAGCAACACAGACAACTTATAAATGAACTAACTACATTAGGCAGTTATAATTATTCAACAGGATATCACTAGCTTACATACATTTTCGATTTGACATTCTTACGATACAGAAAAATGATCATATATTTTTATGGAAGAATCTTCAAACCGTCCTTGTGTCTGAAACATTTTAATGTATACATTTCTTCGCTCATTTAAGTGATCGTCTTACGAAATAGTATTTTTTTTTTTGGCAGTCGCATTTCTTCAAATCTCAGCAAGACAGTTCTATATGTTTATGCTACCTCAAAAAATCCAAAACCCGCATGAGATCTCCATAAAATCCCTGTCTAGGCAAATCCAGGAAGGCAAACACAAGACTTCGAGAGACCTGTAGAGTGTGTCCCTTGATCGAATTCGAGACAATATAGATACCCATTAGTTTGTTGGCAATCGCATTTCGTCTAACCTCAGCGAGACAGCTCCATAAGTTTATGCTACCTCGTTTAATCCAAAAAACACATGAGATCTTCATAAAATTCCTGTCTAGAGAGCTTCTAGAAAGGCAAGCACTTGATTTAAGAGGCCTGTACATTATTGTCAATGATCGAGTAATTCGCAGAAATCGGGAAAGATGAATGGGAAGGGGGGAAAATGAGCTGACGTAAGTGATCGCGGTCGAATAGACCGATTTCAAGTTTAGAATGCAATAAAATACTGAGAAAGCACAGGAATTACTTGCAATTTTACCACACAAAAGAGCTGACAGTCAAGGTCAGCTACGCAGAATTTCTCCATTCTAACTTTAAGAGGAGAGGGGATAGAGGAAGATTGCTGATTACGGCGGCAAAAAGACCCACACGCGACTACTGCCGGGTTAATAGGCCTCAACGGAAAGCAGCAGGCAGCGAAACAACCACATTGACATTTTCAATGAACAACGCCAAGCTTGTCAATTTGGTGTAAAACGGACCTCAACTCAAGGGCATGTTATACCCTTAAAAATATGAATAAGTATTAACGAGGAAAATTTTCGAATTCAGTGACAAATGATAATGAACCTATCACAAGTGGTGCTGAAAAAAAAACACAGAACATTTATGAAAGAAAGTATAACGAAGATTACATTCGATATGGGTTTTCGTGTTGTGATAAAGAAACACCACCCAAACCAGAATGCTTCATTTGCAGAGAAATGCTATCTAATGATTCAGTGGTACCTAGTAAACTGCTGCTAAATTCAAACCATCGCAGCTAAGATAAGAAGGATAAATCATTTTGTCTTAGGCGGTTAGATCATAGGCGAAAACAAAGGCTATCACTATTATAATCAGTCACAGTTTCCTTAGAAGCTAGTTACCATGTTGCAAGATTAATTACAATTCAGAAAACACCACATTATTGGTGAAACTATCGTTAAACCAGAATGCACAGAAATTGTTAAATCCATGCTTGAGCCTAGAGAAGTTAATGAAAGGAAAATAGTACTGTTCTCAGCTGATCCTGTTTAAAAAAACGTATCAACGATTTGTCGAACGATAATTTAGGAATACTAACTGGAAAACTGAAAGCGGCTCAGAAGTTTGCACTTCAGATGGTAAGTCAACAGGTATTAAAAACCGAGCACAACTAATAGCCATTGTACGCTTCGTTCATGAGGACACCATAAAATAACACCAATTATTTTGCAACGAGCTTCCAGAGCGCACTACCGCCGAGGAAATTTTCCAAGTAACCGATGACGTTTTTTAAACCTATGATATTTCATGCAGTAATTGTACCAGTATTTGTAAGGTTTGTGCTGCAGCAATGATGGGAAATAAAAAGATTTTATTTCGTGAGTAAAACGCCAAAATCCTAATATAGAAATTATACACTTGCATACATCGCGAAGCATTGATGATAAAAAAAATTGGCTACGGAGCTATTGCAATTGATGAATCAATACATTACTATAATAAACATCAAATGAAGATTTCAAACTAAACTGTGAAGAAATGGGAGCGGATTATGAATCCTTATTGTTATACACTGAGGTGCGTTGGCTATCCCGGGCAAAGTTTTGGCTAGATTGTTTGAGCTTCGCAACGAGGTTCGTGAGTTTTTGTTAAAACGAGATATGACCTAACTACACCAACTTTTTGAAGATAATCACTGGATGACCAAACTTGCGTATATGGCTGATCTTTGAGCACCTTGAATGAACTGTAAAAAATGGAAGGTCGAAGCGAAAATTATCTGACTTGTTCCGACAAGTTAATGAGGTTTAAAAATAAGCTCGAACTTTGGCAAAAAGGATACTAAAGTATCTCAAGAAATGTTCCAAAGGACTTGCAAGTGGATGATTAAAACAAAGAATCAATTCTGGATCTAACTCAACAACATTTAAGTTTACTGCTAGAGAAATTTAATCACTATTTTTTCACAATTAATACGGAGCAATACAATTGGATAAGAAATCCTTTCCTAGCTGATGCCGAAAATTCAATAGAAGCACTCTCCCTTCAAATTCGAGAGGAATTTATAGAACTGAGGAACGACGGGACGCTGAAACTCATCTTCAGTGAAATATCATTGGCTGATGTTTGGATTTCAGTTAAGAAAGAATATCCTCAAATTTCTGACAAGGTATTGCAATTTTGCTCCCTTTTCTATGACATACTTATGCAAAAAAAGTTTTTCAACGCTGGTTATAATTAAAAATGACAAAAGATCGTGGTTAAAGGGCTTTGACCATGAACTTCGTGTAGCACTTTCTAATATAAATCCAAATATAAAACGCATATGTTCATCAAAACAAGCTAAAGTATGTTATAAATAAATTAGATGTTATGTTTAAACTGATTTTGATTAATTAGTAAATACAAAAAAATCCTTTTTAATATTTAAATTTCTAGAGAAACTTTTTTTTTACTTGTAATCTGTAACTTTATATTTTTGTTCTTCTGCTGTTGCACAATTCAAAAGGATTTATATAAAACTTAAATATTTGCAATTATCTAGATATATAGAGCTATTTTATTGTGTTTTTTATCTAATAAAACATATATGTATTATAGTAATTTATGTATTTGCAAGCTGTGACTTGTGGTGTGCCACGGAATTATCGAAAAAACGTTCTTGTGCTGTGGGAGATAAAAGGTTGCGGAGATTTGCTCTAAATGACTAGTTTTTAAAAGTTTGCACATATGTGTTCCATATTTTCCAGAAATCAACAATGGCTTTTAAAACACAAATTACTCAGCCTACTCTAAAAAAAATCTAAATCAAACTAAAAGTATGGATTTAGATGGAATAAAATGAATTATACATAGATGGCAGATTCAAATGCTTTCTTTAACAATTTCATTTCAAACTTAATTCCCTTATTCAGATCCTTTTGAGACAAACGGTGCAAACTTTCCTGTTAAGAAATAGAGAAAAAAGGATATACACAAACAGAAGATTTAGAATGTAATAATGAATTATAAATAGCATCTTTGATGTTCGAGAAATCCCGGTACCTCGCATTTCATAAAATTTTGCATTCCCAAGTTTCGAACAAAACACTAATGTTTTGAGGTTATATTTAAATATTTGAAATTTATTGTTCAGTCCGTTTTTAAATAAAGTAAACGAAAACAGATATACAAATTTAATCCGTTCAACTTATCACCTAAATAAAAATATATTTTAAACTTTTATATATTTAATTATTTTGGGTTTAATAATACTATATATCGTAATATATGCGATTTAAAATGAGACTTTTTGTTAATTTGCAAATCTAACAGTTCCTAAGTAATCTTTTATCAACCGACCGTTAGAAATGAACTATAACAGACAGTTAAGAAACTTTATGTCAAAACAACAATGAAAAGTTGAGTATTGTCATGAAAAAATTTTTAACATGTATAAATAATGGGTCAGTATATATAAAGCCAAATTCCAGTGGAATCGGCTTAAAATTATATGGAAGAAAAAGTGAAAGTCATCATTAAAATTCATAATGATTTAATGTTTTTACCAATTTTAAAATTTTACGTTTGATTAAAAATTTTGAATGATAAGCCATTAAAAATAAAACTGCTTATTTACATGAAAACCCTAAAATCGCTATTATCGACCAACCACTAGAAAAACCGACCAATATGGATTGATGGACCGATTTAATGGACCGATATGGATAATCGATCATTATCAAAATAATTAATTACATAATTAGCTATATGTGATGGATATAATATAATTAATTATATCCGGTGTCGTTTACCAGAAAATGAATGAAAAAAATCCTTCAAAATTAATCTTCATTTTTATTATTTTTTATGTTTAACATAACATTTTAAACGATGTTCACTTAAAATTACACTTCCTATTTGTTCATAAGTGCATCTGAAGGTTCATAAGTCCCGTTTTAGATGCCGACCATTATAAATGAATGGTAATGGATCCATATAGAACTTTATAATAAACCCAAATTAAAAACTTGAGCACAGATAAAGAAAAATAATTAAATTAATGAATATATACGACTAAACACTCGTGTCGGTAGCCTAAAATGAAAATGAAAGAATATATAAGAATTTATTTTTTTAATTGGATTTACTTTGATGGGTTTTTCTTTTATAATATAAAAAAAATTCTTAATATTAACAAATTAATATATTATCAAATTATTAAAATTAATTTTAAAGTTATAAAACCTGAAATATATCAAATCAAATATTTCAAACTTATTTTTAAATAAATACGAGAATCACTTTAAAATTGTTCCTTGAGCCTGTAATTGTGTCTCGTTTAAAAAACTTTTTGCTGAATTGCAATTTTTTTTCCTTTCGATATTCTTTCATTTAATCTCTTCATTCACATTTTTTGTTTAGTCATCAATATTAATGTTTGGACGACCACGTTATTAAGCATATCAAGATGCTGAGGTTTACGGGAAAGCTTTATTAATAATGTATTCGAGCTAGAGACGATAATTCTTAATTTCCTGGATGTTGTTTTCAATATCGCGAAGCTTTTTTTAATCTCAGAGTTGAGTTCTTTTGAATAAAACTTTTGAATAAAAATTGATTTTCAAGAATAGATCCACAAGAACTTCCGTGTTCATATTAATATTGCATTTTTTTAATTTTCAGAAAAAATTAGATTTGTATTTTAACATAACTTTCAGAATAATTTGCAAAGAAATGCGTATCTCATCTTTGTTTTTAGCAATCTATGTAATAATTTTTCAAGGCTTTGGAACATTTTTTTCTCAGAATGAATTTTTTTGAGCAACAAAATGGAGTAAACTATCTAAAATATTCTATTAAAGAATGAGTCCTTTTATTTTTAGGTAAAATTTTATTCACCCCTCTTTTGTGAGATTTTACTTTAAAGAAATGCAGACATTTTCTGACTTTTGTGCATACAAATAAGTCTTTACAAAAAAAAATCTTATCAAAAACAAATAACAGAATTTTTGAAACATTGACATAATACGACGATGTTGGAAAGTTCACCAATATGTAACTAGTTTTTACAGGTAGAAATCTACTACATATTTTAAAAAAGGTTTTTTTTATTAAAGCCCTTTTTCTTCAATATTTTGATCTTCTATATATTGTCAAAGACTTTTCACAAAACCCAAGTATTAAATTTTTATTTTTTAATATAAGTTTTCTTTGAGAATTAAGTTTTCTCTCTATTTTTTTTTATTTTTTCATTTTCTAAACGCTGAATCTCTGCACAGTTCTTACTCTAAATTTAGCCGACTCTAAAGGGACAAAAATTTTGGGATATTAAAATTACACCTTAACAATACCAGTATGATAAAATTTTTGGTAGAAAATTCAGTAAAATATAGATGGAAAAGAAAACTATATTTTTATAATATACTACTTATTCTTTTTCAGGAAATCACACAATTTCACTTAACACTAATATAACACGAGTGTGCGTTATTGTGTCCACAATAAGAGGTTGGTGTAAAGATAAGAGTTTATCTGGTCACACACATGATGCTTCATTTCATAATGCAATAGATTATTTTATTAATCAAATTATTAGGTAATCTTTATTTAGAGTGGGATTAAACTGAATAAATTTCTTTCAACAGGAGAGGAAATTCATGGTTTATATTTTCATAATATCTCTAAAAATATAGAATATTTTACCATGTTTTTGATCTCTTAAAATTCCAGAGATCGAAAGAATGTTTTGTTCTAAATAAAGTCGCGGCAAGAAAATTCGGGACACCAGTATTCCAAAGAGGCAAATTTTATTTTCTCGGCTTTAAAAATACTTAAAAGGTTTATGAATAAAATAACACAAACCACATAATTCTACGATGATTATACTGCAAGATACAACATTTCAATTATCCTTCCTACCCTGAATGGGTCGAATCGACCCATTCTCGTAATTTAATTCATGATAGCTCCCATGGATTTTAATTATGACAGATTATTTTTTTAGTATTCCTCTAATAGATAAATTTGTTTAGTTTATAACTTTTCATACTTGGAGAATTGTTTTTTTTTTTTACAAGAAAAAAAAGTGACATTTTACCTGAATGGGTCTATTTGACCCATTTCAGAAATATTCGCAGAAATGCATAAAAAAAAATTTATTATTTTTGGATGGTCTGTATTTCGAATAATCATTAATAGATGGTGCTATTATACTGATATACACATAACGTTCTACTTGTTTGACGTGTTTTGCCACTTTATTTTACAATATGGCGCCTCGTAAGCGTGGTCTTACTGAAGAAGAGATCAGAAAGCTTTTGCAAGAGCTCAGTGATCAATCTGATGAAGGAAGTGGTAATTATTTGAATGAAACTGATGAACCTGATCACTTATCCATCGAAGAGGATAATGAGAAAACGGATATTTTCGATACAGAAGAAGAAACTGTGGGGTCACCATTTTCCTTCGTTAGTCGTAACAAAACCGAATGGTGTAAATTCCCTCCAACTACATAAAAAAAACGGTATGTACTAGCAAATATTTCCAATTTATTATTATTTGATATTTATTTTACTTTATTTATTGTTATTTATTTTACTGGTTTGAAATTTGCTGACTTATGTTAATTGACTTTACAGACAGCATAACATTATGAAATTAACCCCTGGTTCTACACGTTTTGCACTTTAGCGGATAACTAAACATCCCGTGTCAGCAAGCAAGGTTTTCTTGACAAATGACATGATGAAATTAATTCTAGAAGAAACTAACCGAGAAATAAAGACAGTGCTCTCAGAACAGAATAAAACCTACACATTTATTTCTGCTGAGGAACTTGAAGCTTATATAGGTAAAAAAAATCTGAAACTTTTTTCGCAAAATTTTATTTATAAATTGAAATAAAATGTAAATAATTGCATGATTTGAAATCCATTTATTTTTTTTTCATTTTTGAGTTATTTTTATTTATTTTTTGACAGGTTTTCTAATTTTAGCTGGAGTTTATAAGTCAGCAGGAGAATCTCTGAAAACGTTATGGAGCGAACAAGATGGTCGGGACATTTTTCGTGCAACTATGTCTCTACAACGTTTTGAAATTATTACACAGTTTCTTAGATTTGATGACAAAGAAAGTTGTGCAAATCGATGTCGTGTATATAAACTAGCTGCAATAAGATCAATATTTGAAATGTTTATTGTACAATTGCCAAAGATGTTCGTTCCTTACGAAAATGTAACAATTGAAGAACAGCTTGTGTCTTTCCGTGTTAAATGTCCATTTCGACAATATTTACCATCAAAGCGAAGAGGAAAATACGGAATTAAATTGTGGTTGATGTCTGATGTTAAAACAGCTCCATAAAATAGGTTTCAGCATTGTTTGCACTACTGAAACCTATACTGGAAAGCCTTCTTATGGTGAGAGAGACAAAAATCAAGGAAGAAATGTTGTATTACGCCTAGCAAATTTGATTGAGGGTACCGCTCGACATATTTCAGTTGATAATATCTTCACAGATTATAGTCTTACTAAAGAATTCTTGAAAAAATTAACTATCGTTGGAACCCTCAGAAAAAAACAAATTATTTATTCCGTCTGAATTTCAATCATCGTGTGATAGAGAAACATTTTCCTCATTATTTGGTTTTCAACCGGATATGACTCTTGTTTCATATGTGCCGAAAAAAATAAATCGATAATCCTCCTTTCACCTGTGCACCATGAGGCCAAAGTTTCACACAAGAAAGAAAAGAAACCAGAAATAATTTTATGTCATAATGAAACTAAAGGAGGAGTAGATACTACTGATAAATTAGATGTCACGTATTCATGCAACAGGGGAACTAGGATATTGCTTGTGTGTTAATTCTACAATATAATTGACCTTGCTGCAATAAATGCATTTGTTGTGTTTATGCATGTAAATTCTTCTTACAATCAAATCAAGTTATACAAAAGGCGCTTTTTTCTTAAGGAACTTGGTAATCAGCTGACCGAACCTTACAGAAATGTTAGGGTGAAAAAAATATTCCAGTTACAATAAAGAAGAAATTGGCAATTGCAGCAGGTGAAAAACCAGAAAATAGCAGTACACTGAAACGAGAAAGATGCAAAGAATGCGGTCCAAAGAGAGATCGAAAAACCTAAACGAGGTGTGCTTCATGCTTAAGTTTTCTTTGCCAAAAGCATGTAAATGTGTACTGTAAATCTTGTTTGTCTTAAAAAATGTATCAAGAAAAATGTAAGTGAAACATATATAGAGATTCTATGCTCACTTCTACCCAGACTTGGTTGTATATAATTTGAAGTGGCACTCTATTTGAATTATATACAAACACAATTTATACATGAAACAATGTTTATTGGATTCATTGCACATATAATTGGCTTTTACAGCAATAAGCATGCGTACTACTTGTACGGAATGTAAATACAGCTTTTAAGGACAATATATTTTTATACTCACGAACAGTAAGTCAAACCAGCAGTACTGCCACGTAAACTTCTGGCCCGTAAAGCACTAGCGCAGGATAACACCTTTTCAACCTTAACAACAACTCCCTTTCCTTCATTAATGACGATGCGTGGTATTTATACTAAGCGCGTATGCCAAAATTAGCATATCTAAAGCAGCTTCTTTAATTCACTCAAAAGTTCGATTCTTGTGAATCGAATCTTGTGTATACCTTACACTGGCCTCCCTCGAAAAAAAAAATTAGGTAACTGAGGTCTGAACGGCTTCAGTTAACTAATTGAAAACGCGTGCTGGTCTGACTTTTTACATAATGGGTGGCAAAGCCAAAAAACCTTCCACACGTTGTGTGGGGGAAAAACGCCACTACCATTTTACAAAACTAACCCCGAAGGGTCCAGGTGACACCATTACACAGTGGATTTGCAGAGTTGCGGATACTGGGCTGGCCAACTGCGCCCTAAAATATCTATTTTAATTAAAAGTGACAACACAATTGCACAGCATGACATTTCTTCACTGTATCTGCTCTCCCCCAATTTATAATGTACATGTGTTATGATTTCCGAAGTTAGTATGTTAGTTGTTTGTTATCTGTAGTTAGTATGTATTTTTTTTCACTACATGTCCCCTTCAAAAATTTATAAAACAACAGTATACCGTTTTTTTTCAGTGCCTCACCACTTCCCCTCAAAATGTTTACACAGTATATACACTGGGGAACTTCAAACCAATTTGGTTCGATTTTATTAAAGGGTGGGAGTTAGAATAAGAGAATTGATACAAGACTTGTTCCTCATGAATGCAGCAACTTCACTGCACCAGTTTGTCCAATCCGCTGAACCTCTCTTGATGGTCGCAGTCCTAGTAAAGGGGTTCGTTGACCGTGTGGGCATCCTTCGTGCAGCAGGTCGTTGGTCCTGAGGCGCTGGTCCGGCTTGACGATGGACAGGAGGTCTCTTGGGAGGAGGCCAACCTTGCTGGGCGGCTGATATCTTGCGTTTCCTGTACTTATGCAAAGGAGCTTTAAAATTGTCATCTATCCTTTTCATAACCTTGTGTACCTTATCAGCGACGCATTCCTCCTTTGATGGAGTTTTTGTAGTGCACACTTTACCTTTCTTCGTACTTTTGCTTGTATCGGTATTAGATTTTAATGCAGATTCTATTTTTTGAAACTTATACGCCGCACCAACGTGTTTAGTAACTGGCTTTATCTCGCTGCTTGTGTCATGTTTTTCAACAACCTGACTCTGTTTTTCGTATTTGTGCTTATACGACTTCTTGTTTACCGCCTTAATTACTTCAGTATTAGCAGTTTTAATGCTGGAACCTGAAGGCGCTTTTTCACGTTTTTTATCCCCCTTAACTTTAGTTTTATCCTCTTTTGACGAAAAAGTTTCTTTGAAACTTGCGACATCAGAATCGTTATCATTTAAATTCTTTAACACTGCTTCAGTTTTAGGAAGATTAAGCTTTTCGTACTCGTGCGTTTTATTGCAAACTTTCTCTATAACTTCCGAAGCATCAGCTAAACTACCTATAGTATAACTCTGTGTCAACTTTTCATCCTGATTCTCAGTCTGGTTTTCATGTACTTTATTTAAAACCATATTATCAACCTGGCCTACACAATCCCCATTCGGCTGGAAACTTGAAATAATATCATCACCTAGCAAGTTCCTACTATCGTTTAAAGAATTTTTATTGTCGTCAACTAATAAGTATTCACTAACTTCCGTAACGCATACTTCGTCATCTACTAAATTTCCTTCATTAACAGATGTGTGAATATCATCTAAAATATCAGGTATAGCATCAATAATATCAGGTATAGCATTAATAATATCAGGTATAGCATTAATAGAAGTGTCCGATGATTTATTTTCTAAACCACTAGCATTAGTATCGGCCCTATTTTCAGAAATTTGTACTGGAATTACCGCATTATTCCAGCTAGACTCACTTTCTTTATAAGCCACAAAAATACCCTGACTTTCACTATTCTCAAAATAATGATTACTACTCGGACAAAATAATACATTTGACCAAACAGTTTCAACAGGTTGAACCATATCATGTGAATCAACTTGCCAGTGCAAGTAAGGTGCTTCCATATTTTCTTTAAGTGCACTAATTTCATTATAACGCCGTGCGCTTCTATTATTTTGCCTGCGGTACTGCTTACGCTGCTGGTTTGAAACTCGCGAAAAATTTTGGCGCGGCTGTATAAAACTTCTCGTACCTGAATGACGGTGAGGGGTAGCGAAGAAATGTCTATTGTCATATTTAGCTAAAGCTTGAAGGAGGGTAACCTTGCTTGTAATTGTTTGATTATCTAAAAAATCTTGAACACTTGGCTTCAAACGTTGGATAACTATTTTTAAGATTATCGCTTCCGTCAACTCTTCTAAATATTCCTCACACTTGGAAATCTTTTCCGTAGCAAAATCTAACGCAGACTGACCTTCACGTTGCCTTAGCGAATAAATTTCCGCTTCAATTTCACTTTGATTAAAGGTCTTTGGAAAAACACTAAGAAACTGTTGCTTGAATGACAAATAGTCAAAAATCAGATTACTGCTTTTCATACACGTGTACCACTGATATGCACTACCTCTTAAAGCGGCTAGAGCAATTTTAAGTTTATCCCCCTCTGGGGTGCATTGTTGCTGAAAGTAATGCTCAATTTTCTTTAGGAATTGGCTTGAGGGGCCGCCATTGAAGGTGGCTTCGAATGGCGCAATTTGCTGAACCATAATTACCCGAGGAAAATTTCCAGCAGGATTTTGTTCTACAACACTCATTTTTTAAATAGTATATAAGTACTTGCAACAATTTTATCAATATACGTACACAGTACACAGTTTTTAATTTCAATTATGTTGTTCGTTACAAATGTAACGCTAACTACCAGGGTATATATATTTTTCGGGCGCCAGTATAGAGTTTCTATGCTCACTTCTACCCAGACTTGGTTGTATATAATTTGAAGTGGCACTCTATTTGAATTATATACAAACACAATTTATACATGAAACAATGTTTATTGGATTCATTGCACATATAATTGGCTTTTACAGCAATAAGCATGCGTACTACTTGTACGGAATGTAAATACAGCTTTTAAGGACAATATATTTTTATACTCACGAACAGTAAGTCAAACCAGCAGTACTGCCACGTAAACTTCTGGCCCGTAAAGCACTAGCGCAGGATAACACCTTTTCAACCTTAACAACAACTCCCTTTCCTTCATTAATGACGATGCGTGGTATTTATACTAAGCGCGTATGCCAAAATTAGCATATCTAAAGCAGCTTCTTTAATTCACTCAAAAGTTCGATTCTTGTGAATCGAATCTTGTGTATACCTTACACATAATATATTTGTAAAATTTATATTATTTCCCAAGTTTTTAAACCCTTAACAACGCTCATACAAACAAGAGGTTGAAACGGACGGGGGGAAGGGGGCGGCAAAAATTAAGGGGATTATAAAAGAAATAAAATATGTGTTTTCTATTAATAAACAAAAATATATAAAATAAAGCTATATAAAAATATTTGTTATGACCTAGAACACATATAAACCAAACTGGGTCGAATCGACCCATATAGGCAAAACGTAACTTTTTTTCAACAGGGTAGGAAGGTGAAGTACTCTCAGCGTTCATCTTGTTGTACATACGTTGTATAAGTTTGCTTTATACAACAGATGCAATATTTTTATAAGTATGCTTTATATACAGATGCCTGGGAATGTAATTACTCATCATTTTCCATTTTTAAAAGGATTTTTATTTTCATGGCTGTAAAAATACCTAAAAGCTTTATGAATCAAATAACACAAACCACATATTTCTTCGATGATTATATTGCAAGATACAACCTTTCAATTATGTACTCTCAGAATTTATCTTGTTGTACATCTGTTGTATAAATATACTTTATAGAACAGATGCAATACAACAGATGTAATATGTTTTCACAACAGATATAACCTAGAATGAATTTACTCATCATTTTCCATTTTTAAAAGGATATATCTAAAATCCCTTGTAGGAACTTGCAATTAAGTTTTGCGTATCATTGTTTTGTTTCATCAAACTGAATTAAGAAATTTTCATTTTGAGCGCAAGTATTTAAGTACATTCTTTTAGCGAAAATTGCAATGGTGACAAATTATATCGTTACTCTTTAGAATGCTTACCATTTTAGAAATCAGATTTTCGTAAATAAAATTATTTAAAAAGATTAACGATGCACAAAACTGAAAACAAAATGGAGGAAATATAGGTATTATTTCGGGACATTCAAAATTAATAATACTAAAACTTGTAAGGTTTACATAAGATTCGATTCACAATAATCGAACTTTTAAGTGCATAAATTTAAAGAAGCCGCTTAAGATATGCTAATTTCAGTATACGCTGTTGGTATAAATACCGAGCAGCTAAATTACGAAGTTAAAGGAGGAGTAGAGCTGACGAAATGAAGTATCGAGCTGGAGCTAGGCCTAGAGTCTGGTTTGTGTATAGTTGAGTGGTGCGAGCAGCCGCTCGAGGCGTATAGCTAGCTTGATTCAAACCTACGCGCGTTCTTTTGAGGCGAAAGTTATTTAGTGGTCAGAGGCCAGAGTTTACGAAACAGCATTGCTGGTTGACTTTCGAAGCATCTGTGAGTATTTCAAATAGTCTTTTTCTTGAATGAGTAGTTATACTAGTGAGTATATTGAATTGTATTTCCTTGCAAAAAAAGTGTATACAACTCGTTCCAGAAGTACTCATCATTTATGTTGAACAGCAAATTTATATGTGCAAAGGTTTAAATAAACATTTTTAGTAATTTAGAACTGTGTTTGAATCTAATTCATTAGAATATTCAATTCAATACATATGAGGGCCACTTCAATTCATATAAGAGTCCTTCAAGTTTGAAAACTCTATAAACTTTCATTTTGAATTTTGTTTAAATATCATTTCAAACTGTATATATATTTTTGTTCGCATAATGATTGTTATTTAAGGAGCCATTTGTGAAACAATTCACAACGATATATATGCAATTGGAAAGAAAATGCATCCCAAACTTCCTTAAAAAATATTATAACCACTAAAATCAGTCAAAATCGTGGTATCCTGTTATCATTGTTTTTTTTAATTATTTAATAAAAATCTGCAAGTATTCGGTGTATGTGCCTTACACATATCATTTCACCATTTAAATATAATTTAAGACAGCGAACAATAGGGGATTTCACATTGAAAATAATTTCCAATAATCATTTACTTCATTATTTAACTCGTTTTTCAAATTAAATTTTAGACAAAAAGTTTCTTAAACAATTCCCAGCGATATGTATGTAAATAGATAAAAAGGGCGTCCCGAACGCACATAAAAATTGTCAAAACAATCCACAACAATAAAAAAAATTAAGCAGTTTCACGTATCACTGTATTTTTTTAAATTTTATAGATGACTATAGGCAACTTACACATATTATTTTATTATTGAAATACAAAGTGGTGTTAAACAGATAACAATAAAAAGTGAAAAATAGGGGTTTTCACAGTAGAAATAATTTTCAGTAGACTTTTACTTCTATTCTTTCTTCTTTCTCTGTAATCTATTTTTGCGAAAACATCTAGGAAAAGTTTCCTAAGTTTGCTTACATGATGTATTTCTGAATTATTTACTTTTGATCAAACACTATCTATAAAACAAATTTAATTAAATCGCACTTTTTCTACTTCTGATAAGAGAAAAAGCGGTGAAGTTTTTCACTTTCAAAGAATGTGTGTTTATGTTCTATCAAAATTTCAAAATCTAACTGGTACAAAACACTAAAAAAACACTCTTCTTCCGAAGTATTGGCAAAAATGGGATAAGAATTTTAAGATGGGGAAGGTATGGAACAGATTTCAAACTTTATGAAAAAGGCAGAAATATTGAAGATACTTTCATTTTTATCGAAAATTAAAAACAAAATGTTTGAATTTTTTACATTCCGATCGGAGATCTCTTTAGAAACAAGCGAAAGGTTAAGAAGCCATTGCATTTGAGGAAAAGAAATATTAAAATAAGCAGCCGGTGCACACGCATAATATATATAAACAACAGTTTTCATTTACTTTTAGGCGTAAAAATAAAACATCCACATACATTATTGCATGATCTCCAAATATTAATTTTCAACGTAATTACAGACATATATTCCTTGCAAAAGTTTCCAATCTAAGAGGTCAACAACTTTGGCTGACTGGAAAATTAATTCTTCAGAGAAGATGTTGAATAACTATTTTAAGTACTTGATTAAGAAAATTCTGTTAGTTTAGGTATTTAAATATTCAAGCACTTAAGCACACATACACACCACTATATGCACACATATATATATATATATATATATATATATATATATATATATATATATATATATATATATATATATATATATATATATATATATATAACGCAAGGAACATGGGGAATGAACTAAGGCGAAGTGGATGATATTTCTTTATTTAAAGTTCTTGCTTCATCTACATGAGGCCGAAATGGATGAAATTGTCGCCCGGCCGTGCGTCACCGTAGTTTAGAATGAGTTCCCGCATCATCTCAAATCTCGGACACACAGATCACACCACAATATTTCTCAAACTACATCTTTCTTAAATAAGAAATACGGACAGACAGCTTCCCGGGGAATTTACGAAAGATAAAGAAGTAGAAATGTCGCATTCGGGGTTTAATTTCAGATCCCAAAAAAATTTCACATATAACAGTGTTTAAAAAAGAAAGTTTAAGTATGATGTTAAGTAAGATAGTTTTTTTTCATTCATTTATTTTTATGTTTATTTGCACAACACATAATTATTTATATCAATTAAAAGAAGATAATGATGTTAAGCATCGAAGAAAAAAAAATAATAAAAATGGATCTATGATTTGTCATTATTCGTGGTATAATTTTAATTTCTCTGGTGCATCAATATCTTAATTTGCAAGCATGGACAATTTCAGAATTTTTTATGGTGTGAAAATGTGGCCTATCAATTTCATAGTTAACTTTTGACATTTGTTTTAAGATAGTTTAAGGTCCAGAATAGGGTGAACTTAGTTTTCTTGTATTACGGTATTTTAATTCTTGAAATAGTACTAAATCTCCAACGTTAAATTTAGATTCTACAAAACGTGCATCATATTCCACTTTATTCCTATTATGATAATTGATCGTCCTTTCTTTAGCTATTTTCCTTGTTACTGTTGAAATTCACATCACTATTACACTACCAAATTTTAAACACCTCATAACTTTATATCATCTTAATTAATAAAATTAAAAATACACTATATATGAAATATTTCAACACATAATAATAAAATACCTTCATTTATAAAAGTATGAAATCAAAATTAGCACCACAAATCTATTATAATTAAATGTCAAATTTATTCATTAATTTTGGTAATTAAATTTTAATTATCAAACTCAAATTTTCAAAACAAGATGCTATCCACAAAAATATTATTCTATTAAATAACACAAACAACCAATTTTTTTATTTTTTTTATTACCAATATTTACCTTTATTTCCTATGTACATCACTTTAGTAACCCTAAATTATTTTTTCTTTTCTTATATAACGTTCTGGTTTGAATCCTCGTTGTATGGATTCTGCATATTAATTATTTGTATTCAATATTTCGAAACATATCTCTCATTATTTCTATTTCGAGAATTTACTGGGGCGGATGAACCAATTATAACATACAATGTTTTTTGAAATTCCGACTGTGGTTTTTTGGCATCCTGAGTCTTTTTATAAGGACGTTCCGTTTATATAAAAACTGCAAATAAGCCTTGTATTTCGACTTTAACATCCGGAAATCTCGTTTACTTCAGTTCGTAAAAATATACTCACGATGGCTCAAAATCAAATGCAATATGTCCATAATAAACAAAATATCTAAATTCTTAAAACACTTATAATATTTGAAATACTTACAAAGTTAATAAATATTGACGTGGATAGTATTTAAATTAAATTCACAAAACTAAAATAATTTTTCAATTATTTATCACTTGAAATCAAAACTTTGAAACCAAAACGAAATTTATAACGGACAGGAAAACAGAAATTCAGCATGAACTTTATATTATCTTAAAACACTAAAATATTCATTATTAGAAAAAGAACATGGAAATATTATAAAATTGCACTAAAAACACACACTTATAATAAATTTATCAAATATAAGTCTCAAAAATTTCTTTTAAATTCAAATCTCTTATAATATGAAAAAATATACTCTTAAAATTCTATCGAAATGCAAATCAAAATGAACCACTTTATAAAATCAAAACAATAATACATATTTTAAACCATTGATTTTCTTCACTTTCGTTTTACTTTTTATTTATTTATTTATTTATTGCTTATCGTAGTTACTTAACTAAATCAATAATTTGAAAATATTCCACTGAAAAACACATTTATAATAACTTTTTATCAATATACAATAAAATTAAAAAACACTGCACTTAAAAAAATAATTCGCAAATAGTAAATTACCCCTTTGCGATTAATTCACATTTTTTTGGTTATTTTCATTTACCTATATTTTAAACAAATTCTAAATCTAAATCTTCAGTAATATAACATTATCAAATTATTCTGTGATGGCCAAAATCCTTTAACACCTTCATGCTTAAAGTTGATGAAAAACACCTTGAGCAATTTTAGTTACATATCATCAATCACGTATGTCGTGTAGTTGTTCGTTTAACATACACAGCATCACAAATACAACATCGCTCCGGGAAATGAAAATTTCTATTCGTCACTACTGTACAAATCACATGTTTTCGCAGAATTTCTCGGGACATTTTTATCGCCATGTCAACGATTAGTGAAAATCGACGTTTCACATAATCTGAAAACATTTTGAAGATTTTTCTGCTCATCCATGAGCAGCACACATTCCTTGTTTAATGGCGTCCGCGATGATTAAAATGAATCACGTCATCTGCAGGAAAATCTTGAAGGTAGCAACCGACTCCCATTTTTATGTTATCCTTCGTATATCCTTTGGGGTTTTCTCGTTTAATATCTTTGCACAACAGTTGTCCGATGAAAACAGTCCAGCAAAGTTAAAGGTGAGTCACTAATGTCACATTGTAAGATCGGGGCGTTTTTTTCTCCTTTGGAAGTGATTGATTGCGGCTCAATTCTCTCCCTGTGTCCGATGCGAGGTTTTCCAGCCGACATTATGAAACGCAACGGACGCAGGTAATGAAGTAAGACGAAGTGAATGATATTTCTTTATTTAACCCTATCACTGTATCGTTTGGTAATATACCTTTCTGTAACCTGGGGTCCACGGGGACCCCATATTGTAATTTACATATTTTATACAATTTACATCAAATGAAAGTTAATTTTACATTCATTTAATTATCTTATAAGTAATTAACGATTATTCAAATATTTTCTTAAACAATTTTGTCTATAAAACTAAGAACTTAATAATTTTACAATCATATTTACAGATTGATTCTAGATTTCTAAATGTTCGCTGAACATACCTCAGAAATGGTCATCTGATGTTCCGGGCAACAAGGTATATGGCTATTAGAACATCGGGTCTTTACATTTCTATCCAAAGAACGTGGACATAGCTGGCACCGTACCTCTTTATTTTGCTCTTGAATTCCGAGTCCGAACGGAATTTTAATGCCCAAAGATTTCAATGAATGACGAACTCCAGGCTGCAGCGATTGAACGTTCTAAAGTCTTCTCTGAATGAGGTTATTGAGCAGCTCTCTCCCAAGGTGTTTCAAGAACAATCGACGTCGATGGCGCTTCCCAGATTCCCAATCTCGATATCTCAGAATACAAATTATGTATCCAGAAACAGCTGCGCAGTTGAACCAGAAGACCATACGCCAACGGCGTATTTATCGATTGTATGTGTACAATATGCATAAATGTTCAAGTTGTCAACTCCATATTTTGTTACGTTGTAATGAGTAATAATATTTGGCTTATTGTCTTTCTCCTCAATGACGTTTTTTCATGATGCATGGAAGACAGCAAAATGACTACCTTCCCTGTCTTTGGAGTGTAGCTAACTAAAGTCAGTTGTTTATCAAAACAAAATATAGAAGACTTCTCTTCACACTGACGATTTGGTAGCAACTCTTTTAGGACTTCTTTACGATTTTTCGAATTGTTCCAACCACTGTGGTTTTCACAACTAGTAGGTCCTCTGCTAACTGAGCGCTGGTGAAGTAATTACCCATGGTAACGTTGCGTCCTTTGTTCTTCCAAGGGTCAACTAATCACCTGATGAGATCACAAGCATTGTTTCCTCCAACTGCAGTACCAGGTTGTCGTCCAACATACACTTCTCCTTTCAAGGGAAACTAGGGGTGGAATCACAGCACAAAATATTTTGATTCCATACTTTCCGGGCTTGTTCGGTATGTACTGTCGAAATCTGCAACGACCACGAGTTGTCACTAATTGTTCATCGACTGTCAGATCTTCTCCGGGCTTGTAATATTTCGCCAGATTTTCGAGAAGCATTTTCCAGACATCCCGACAGGCAGCTCGTTTATCTAACTCTAGTCTTTGTTTTCTTGTTCCATCATTGTCAAACCGACAGAAACGAAGCAAATTTTGGAAACGTCGCATAGACATTGTAGCACGAAATATCGGCCTTCTACTGTCCAAAGACCACATTTCTTCTAAACTTTCGTTTGCAGATTTCTATACACCATCGAGTAAGAACAATCCCATAAAATCATAAAGTTATATTTCATCAGTTTCTGTCCACTTCTACTCATTTGTCGGATTGGCTTGATACCAAGTTGCAACCACTTTTTTAACCCTTATATTAGTCTCTCGGACGATAACGTTGATCATTTCAGATGTTATAAACATTTTTAGTGAATCTAATTTATCAGATACATTCTTGGCATCTCCTTCTAATCCACTATTCTCTCGTAAAATATTACCTGCCAAAGTTTGTAACGAACTACGTTTTTCTGTGGTCCACTTAAGTCCTGACGGAGATTCAGAAGTACACTGCTGGCCACTGTAAATGAAACACCCTGAAGGAAGCATGCAAATAACATGAAATTTACAACATACATTAGCGGAGGTAAGATATGCAAATGATTAGAATTTCAGCGCAGACGCACATCACGCGCGCCTGTGGCGCCACTTCAACGCGCTTTTTAAGGCTTGGAGATTTCGACGATTTCAAGTTCGGCAATTGTGTTTTTCTTATGGTTTAAAAAAAAAACGATCAATTATGCCTCGTCAAAAACAGCGATCATCTTTTGATCAAGTATCCGAGTTCGACAGAGGAAGGATAGTGGCCTACCGAGATTGTGGATTATCTTTCAGGGAAATCGGTAGTCGTGTTGGACGAAACCAAACAACTGTAATGCGGATATGTGATCGTTGGATGCAGGAGGGTACGACGGACCGGCGTGTTCGATCGCATCCACCTCAGCGCACCACTTCACGTGATGACAGGCAAATTGTGCGCATGGCAGTGACGGATCGCTCAGTCACATCACGAACCATAGCACAGTACATGCAGTCTGTAACGCATCATCCAGTGTCTGCGCGTACCATTCGACGCCGTTTACATCAGAGTGGTCTGTCCGCAAGACGTCCATTGCTTTGTCCCCTTGACGCAGAACCACAAACGTCTCCGCCGCCAATGGTGCGATGACAGAAGGATGTGGACGGCAGATGGAATGAAATTGTCTTTACTGACGAGTTTCTGTCTGCAAGACCACGATGGTCGCATTCGAGTCTGGACACACAGTGAAGAGAGGATGCTGAACAGCTGCGTTATGCACCGCCACACTGGCCTTGCACCGGGTATTATGGTATGGGGCGGTATTGGATATCACTCTCGCACACCACTAGTACGCATTACCGGTACTTTAAACAGCCAGCGCTACATCTCCGAGGTGTTGGAGCCAGTTGTCCTTCCTTACCTTCAGGGCTTGCCCACAGCCATATTTCAACAGGATAATGCGCGACCACACGTGGCACGCATTGTCCAACGGTTCTTCGTCAATCGCCAGATTGAATTTCTTCCCTGGCCGCCTCGCTCTCCGGATCTTTCGCCTATAGAAAACATGTGGTCCATGGTTGCTCTACGATTGACCCAGATTCCATCCCCAGCTGCCACAGCAGATCAACTTTGGCAACGTGTGGAATCTGCTTGGTCTGCTGTACCCCAAGAACTCATCCAAAGCCTCTTTGAATTAATGCCGAGGCGTGTGGCAGCGGTGATCTCCAACAATGGCGGCTACTCTGGCTACTGATTTTGGCAGGAACCACACTTCACAGAAGTCTATAAATTTAATCATTTGATACTTGGTCAACATGTTATCTACAGAATAAATTTTGTTGTTATATCTCTTGTCTTTCTTGGCGTTGCAATTTGGGTGGCCAGCAGTGTATGTGCTTGATTCAACAAATGGGTGAATCGAGCTCTTTTACGATATAGAGATTGTTGGCCAGTATACTCGTCACTTTCCGATTCAATATCGGTTTCAATGTTCGGATCTTGAATATTCGCGTCACTCTCTTCAGACTCAGATGATTCACCGAAGTTATTTATATCTACATCGTTTTCACTATCACTTTCTTGTATCGTGCATAAAGCATCTTCTATCGAAACTCTTTGTCGTGACATGTTGCAGCTTCGAATAACAGCTCTCCTGTCGCAAAACCACACCTGTCGCATCACCTAGCGCCATTTGTCGGATTCTGGGAATCACATTGTTGTGAAACAAAAACTTTCGGACCTTGTTATTAATACGCATTATTAAAAACACATCATTGTTCCTAGCTATTTTTCATTCTTTTTTAATGTGTCCAATAGTTCTCAGACATCCGGCATAACGCTGGGGTCCGTGCGGACCCCAGATCACAGAAATGTGACATATGTGTTTAAAATTTTAAAAAACGCAACAATCCCATATATTTATGCAATTAAATTTTTACCCTGTGTTACACACATGTTAAAATGAGATGTCACAGGCTTAGACCCCTCAAAGTACGATATATATTTTTTGCCAACTAGCTAAAAGTGCCTGGGTTTCCGCGTGTACCCCATTTTACAGTTATAGGGTTAAAGTTCTTGCTTCATCTACCTGAGGCCGAAATGGATGAAATTGTCGCCTGGCCGTGGGTCACCGTACTTTAGAATCAGTTCCCGCAAAATCTCAAACCTCGGACACACAAATCACACCACAATATTTCTCAAACTACATCTTTATTAAATAAGAAATACGGACAGACAGCTTCCCGGGGCAGCGTACAAATTGAAAAGCGCACACACCTTCATGATATTCATTCTATCTATATTTTCATCTCTATGATGTCAGGTCTTAAAATCTATGATGTCAGGTCAGGGTAAAAAATTATCTCACCATGTGATCGCAGTAGAGGTTAATTGGTTAAAAGTTAGGAAAAGGAGTTACTATTGCACTAAAGTATTTAGTTTGTTTACCCACGCTACATAGGTTTAGTTTTTGAGCAATATAGTCACCATTTTAGAATTCTCGCTCGAGGGCTTTTAGAATCAAAATCGAAATTCGCTCGAATGGCCAAATTAATTTAGAATAACTTAGAATTTAAAAGTGCTATGGGATTTTTAATGTTATATATATATATATATATATATATATATCTTACTGTTAACAGCTGAAGGTAGACACATGTTAGTTTGTTAGTCAGCAGATACGGGGATGGGCTAATCTCGCGAACCGAGCATAGCGGGATATCGCGACTGGTACCGATAATCGCGGACGGCAGAGACGCGTGCACTGATGCTATCCTCAACTTTCAAACTTTAAAATTTTATAATTATTTAATTAAAACCACCGAACTCAATAGAAGAGGAGAGCAGAAACAGCTGACATTCCGGGTGGACCTGCTCCTTTCCGTTTCGCAAATTTCTACTATTTTCATGCATGCAAAATTAAACTTTTCCGTCCTCCAATCGACAAATTTTTTATTTCCATGTCTTTTACAACTCATCTTTAAGGATATACACATTTTTATAAATTTAAAAGTGTTTTTCACTGCTTTTTCCCCAAATCAGTTTTCCGAATTTCACGAAATCGACAATTTTGATGGACAAATATTTCTGTTTTCTGCACCTATTAATGTCAATTTTACGATTTATCGGCAATTTCTAGATGTTCAGCTTCCAAAATATATCAAATACATTCAATAAAAAAAAGTTTTCATTCTAAAAGAGTGTACTTTCAAAACTCACTTCTAACTGAATGCCGAGTTTGTAATTTTTGACTTATTCTTTTACTCACTAATAATTCTAGCAACTTCGTAAAATTTGTTTCTAATTAATGAGCAAATGATAGGATTCTTCCACCACCAATTTTGAATTCGTCAGAACAGTCTTTCTATTTTTAAGCACTTTTTCTACCCGAGATTAATATTTGCATTCGGCCTTACCGTGATATACCTCCCATCTTGCTGAAATCTATGTGAAGTCGTGGCGCAGTGCTATCGCGTTGACCTGGTGAACCCTACGTTGAGAGTTCAGTCTTAGGTGGTGCCGCATTTTCCAATTTTCCCTTTCTTGGTGTTATTTGTTTTCCCCCGCGCAACTCTGCAATCATCTTATTACGAATTGTTTGACCCTGCACAGGGCCTTCTTTTTCTTTTATTATGCGAACTTTCCATCTTGTTTGCTGAGGGCCATTTTTTCCGTAACTTTATAATTAATATCAACTTATTTTCTTTAATTTTTTTAATTCTTCATTTTAATATTAATTTATTTAATCTTAATATATTTCTAATTTTTAAATTTATCTTACCCTTCTACTTTTCGAAGGTTTTAAACTTAATTTTTTATATTAATGTAAATGGTAACTTTAAATTTAATTTAACTATTGAGCACATATACATTGATAATAAGCATCTTGCGTCAGGAGTTAAAGTCAATAGACCCAGGAATTCTACTCTTCAAAAGAAATTGTCCTCATTTGCCAAAAGGAAAAATTACTACTTGAGAACGAGTCATTTAATAATAGAAATCCAGAATTTCGAATAATTTTAAAGTACCAGAAATAATTTTAGTTTTAGGAAATGAGAAGTTAAAACCTTTAGAATTTTTTCTAATTGAATGAATTTCTTTTTTGTCTAAAAAGCAAAATTTGAAAACGGAAATTTGAAAGAATTATTTCAAAAGCCAAAAACCGAAATTTGAGAAAGAAAATTTTAAATTATTATTTAGTTTTTAAAAATTCTAATATATTTTTAAAAGTGATTAAATGGTTTTTAATCTTTAAGAAATGAAACTATTTCATTTTAAATGGAAAAAGCAACACATCAGGTTGCCACTCAGCTAGTACATATATATAATATGTGGAATTTTGACGGGGAATAAAATAGAGAGATCGTATAGTGACACTTTTAAAATTGTTAATTGGATAAAACATATTCTGACGCATGTCTGAGATAAAAAAAGCAACTCAATTTTAATAAATAACATTAGAATTTAATTTATCTTCTCCTTATTTAAAATTAATGTTATCGTTTGTTACAACTTGCACAGAAACAACATAATAATTATCTGCATGCATTAAGAAAGTATTTGAACACATAATAAAACCTAGCTGCATATATTAATTATTCTGTGATCTCGTCTGATTAAATATATAACAAATTATTTTTACAAACACCACCCTTATTGTAGACTGATGATTATCTCTCATTATTGTACTAAAATTGATCCAAAAGCAGACCAGAAAACTCTAGATGCCTCAGCATAAAAAGGGCGACAAGGGCCGAAGAGAGGACAACCTCCAGCAATATCACAGTAGCAGATTTTTTTTTCAACTGACTTAAAAACCGTTAAAACCTCCCAGCACCGAAAATCGCAGAGGTCAGAAAATGTTCTAGAACAAATAACACCTTTCAGACATATGATTCGTTAAAAAGACGTTTGCTGGGTCATTGTTATGGAGGAACTATGTTCCCCTAATGACCGATAGGGTGGAAAGTAAGTCTCCCTTCTTGTGCAAATGACCTTGTGTACTATCCGTACTTTTACAGGTCACACTTAATTGCATATGGGGAGCACATTCCCTTTCATTACCATGAAACCCGATTCGACAAACCACAGGAATGATTTTCAGCACATAGACTATTTATGATTTTAGAAAATAAAATAAATACGCTTATAAATGTGGATGGAAGCGAGTTAATGTTGTTACAAAATTATGAAATAGGAAAATAGTATTTTTTATTTAGAGTTAAAACAGTATAATAATCAACGTAATTACAAAAGTCTAGTTCCATGTCACAATATATATATATATATATATATATATATATATATATATATATATATATATATATATATATATATATATATATATATATATATATATATGTATATATATATATATATATATATATATATATATATATATATATATATATATATATATACACTCATGGACAAAAAAATTAGCCACCAAGAAGGAGTCATCAAAATGAAACGAAATTTTACATTCGTAATTACTACTTTGATATAAGTAAATGATAAGAAAATCAAAGAAAAAGGATAATTTATTTCAGAAAAAAAGGCAAAAGAGCAGAGGAGTTAATACTTCGTTGGACCCCCTCTAGCGCGAATGCACGATGCGATACGATCGGGCATTGAGTCATACAAGTTCTGTATGATGTCTTGAGACATTTCGTTCCATATTTGCCGTAACCTTGCCTCTAGTTCGTTCAAACTCGTGGGATGCCCAACTCGTCGTCCCAAATGATCCCAGATATACTCGATTGGAGACAAATCTGGGGATCGGGCAGGCCAAGGAAGGGTAGTAACAGTGCGGAGACAGTCTTGTGACACCCTTGCCGTATGAGGCCGAGCATTGTCTTGTTGACAAATGGCTCCTGGGGGCCGTTGCATGAGTGGCAACACATGTGGTAGCAGAATTTCATGAACATACCGCTGGGTTGTCATGGTGCCACGGAACAATACTACGGGTGACCGTGTATTGTAGGCAATGGCACCCCATACCATCACACCAGCTGTGGGAGCGATGTGTCTCTGTACAGCAAAGGCAGGATTGAAGCGTTCACCACGGGCTCTCCACACACGAACACGATTGTCATCACTGCCAAGATTGAATCTGGATTCGTCGCTAAAGGCGACCTGGTTCCATTCCGCTGCAGTCCAGTTTCCTCGTGCACGGCAAAACTCCAAACGGAATTGTCGATGGGTGGGCATCAAGGGCAGCACACGTAATGGGCGCCACGATACCAACTTTCCTTCAGCCAGGCGCCTTTGTATGGTTCGAGAAAACACAGAGGCCCCTACTGAAGGTGCTACCTGTGCCTGGATGGCTGCCGATGAAGAAGTTGGCTGTACGCGTGCATTTCTTACGATGTGGCCGTCTTCTCGACGACTTGTCTGTCGAGGGCGTCCTGAGCCTGGTCTTCGTGTACATGACATCTCTCGGGTCCACTGGTCCCAACACCTCCTCACAACACAATCAGAGCGGCCTATTTGACGAGCTACTCGCCTAGCTGACCACCCAGCTTCCATCATCCCGACGATTCTCCCCCTCTCAAACTGCGACAACTGCTTATATTGTCTTCGAACACGGCGTAATCGCATGTCTATCTCAGCTCTTCCTTTGTAAATGATTCAGCACACTCAAACAAGCTTTGGTTACCTGTTTTATACTCCACATAGTACGATGTTCAACGCCCTCTACCGGATATACGTAATGCGCAATCACGCTGCATTTGTAATCATTTGCATATCTCCCCGACATGTACCTTCTTTGCAAGTTTCGTTACAATCCCGAAATTATTTCTTGGTGCGCTAATTTTTTTGTCCATGAGTGTATATATATATATGCTCCAACTTTGAGGTATTCAATATATTTTTTGCTCTTTGTTAAAATCCAAGCGATGTAATGGTTAAATTTAGTGGTATGTTTCTACGCTCATCCTAACAGTTAGAGTTTCGGATTGAAATTCTGCAGAGTGATTCTTCCTGACTCATTTTGAAAGAGATCCATGGCGATAGGTGAAACATGCATCTTCAACTGAGGGAGGCTACCGAAAGAAATGTGTGATAGCCTCTGAACTGTCATCTCGCTGGTCTATTACAAAACACATAACGCAATACAGCTAAAATGTATTGCAATATTGGTAAAAGAGATAGCAGTTCGTTGGTATTTGTATAGCTTGTAGTTACACGCTTGCATTCAGGTCGACAGTTATAGATCATCGACGCAATGGCAATTGTTTCAGAGACATTTTCATTACACCAACTGAAACAAAACTGGGATCTTATATTTAACCAGGATTAATACTCTTTCCCAGATTTGCTAATATTCAATACTGAATTCAAGTGTTAAATGCATGGTTAGGAAAAGTAATAATCTGAAAATTATGCTATTGAACAGAATTTCACAAAGTAAAAGTTTTTCTTCGAAGAAAATGGGCACATCTTTGTTTCTACAATTATATACTGACGTGCGAAATGTTGCTACAGTTGGACCTCAATGTAACAAATAACCAAAAACTAGAGAAATAATTCTTTAACCCTCAAACTCGCCCACCGTTCATTATGAGCAGCGGTGGAACTAAGGGGTGGGGCAGGAGTGGGGAGAGGCTTAAAAGCTTGGCTGGCTTTGACATCCTCAGTCAGTTCCTGGACATCAGGGAGATGAATATCAACTATGCACAATATCAACATGTAGCACATCATGGTTCCAAAAATGTTCACCATTTGCCAGTAAGTTGGAATTTTGTAAAAGTATGGCAGTCAAAATGACCGGTAAGTCTGTTATTGCTCAGTCGCAATAACAGGCTTACCGGTCCTGATAGGGATTTCAGTGATCTGTGTGATTTTTAAAGTATCCTGTGAAGCCTGGACATCACTCTTCTCTACCTCAATCACTAGCAGGCTAATTTTTCGAGCAATTATGTCTGAGAAACTTTGATTACCCCTATGATTTGATGATCTAGATACCAGATCAAAATAAATTAAATAAATTGAATAAATAAGTGTAGATGATTTTTCCCTCACTATTCATCCCTAATATAAATCAAACAACCCTGTGCACAATATCAACTTGCAGTTCCATTGTAATAACGCAAAAATAACAATTTTTTTGTCTTGGGGGTCAATTTGACCGATATTCCTGATAGTGGCAACAACTTCATGGGCTGGTTTGAAGGTTAAATAAAACGTCCGTGATTGATTACTAAGTAAAATAACCTATTTTATAACGAAATGAAGCTATTCAAAAAAGTTTATCAGCTATCGGTGCATCTCGAAAGTCTCATCAATAACTATAGAAACCATTCTCGAAAAGACTAACACATCATAAAAACAAGAAAAATTATTGCAAATTAACAAAAAAAAATCCAACTCGAGAAAGCTAAGTTAATCCAAATTCGGCATTCCGTCGAACTGTCAAAGTGTTGTGCTCTAGGCGTTCTTCTAACACCGCATTTAGACAGTCGCGCTAGCGGCGAATCGAATCGCGTGGGGCGAATGTATAAACGGTGTGCCCGCCGTTTCTCCTCAAACGGACGAATGGCGCCGTGGAGCCAAAGTGTGAATGGCGACGGGGAGTCTTGTTGACAGCAAGAGTCGCGAATGTGAGAACGGTCACTCGCGTCGATGCAGGAACGTGACGAATGTCTCGCGAATGTCTTGAGGGTGGCGCGAGAGTGAATGTGTAAATGCGGCATCAGGAGAAGGTGTGCGCCACCTGGATTTCACCACGAGAAATAATTTGCATATATCTTGCGAGAAATATATTTGCAACAGAAGCTTCATGTATGTGGCAAAATTAACTCTTATATTTTCCCTTGCCTCTGTTTGGGGACACAATACTGCACACTCATGTTATGTTACTGTTAAATGAAATTGTGTGACTGCCTGACAAATTCAGTAATATATTTTCAACAATATTTGTTCTTTCGATATTTGTCTCAATTTTCTTCCAGATACTGTAGCATGCTGATATTTTTAAGCGGTAATTTTTATCTCCCAAAAATTTCTTCATTTAGTGCCGAATAATATTCTACAGATAGAACATCTAGGGAGATGAAGTTGAAAAAAAAATAAAGAAAAATAAATGGTGACAGAAAACTTATAATAAAATGTCAAAATTTATTACTTTGGTCTTGAGAAAAATCTTTGTGAATAAATACAAGAAAGAAAAAAGATCAAAAGAAGTAAAATTGCTTTGATAAAAAGCGCATTTTTTCAGATATTCAGTAGATTTTCTTCCGTAAAATCTCGTTACAGATTAGTGAATTCACCAGCATTGTCGATTCCTGTCAAGATTTCAAAGATTTTCTTCTTTTTTTTCATAACGTTTTCATATACAGCCTTATTTGTCTGCATAAAAATCAGAAAATGTGTGTGCATTTTTTAAAGTGAAATCATATAAAAGAGGCGTATATAAAATTTTATGTAAAAATAAAACTTTTCATTCCTTAATAGAATATCTTCAAAAATATAGTCTATCTCGTTGATGAAGAAAATTCATTCTGAGAAAAAACAATTTATAAAAGTATTCAGGAAATAAAAAAAAAACAGAATATTGAAAACAAAGATAAGCTACTCATGTCTTTGAAGTTTTGTTTAAAACCAGAACTAATTTTTATGCTCAAAATTCGAAAAAAAATATCCACAACATTAATATACAGACGGGAGTTACTGCAGCTTTGTTTTTAAAAATCAATTTTCATTTAAAAGTTATATTCAAAAGAACTTAACTTTGAGATTAAAAAATCTCTGCGGTATTGAAAATAACATCCAGGAGATTAAATAGTATCGTCTGTAGCTGCAATACATTATTAATAAAGCTTTCACGTAAACCTCAGCATTTCGATATACTTAATAATATGGTCGTCCAAACATTAATTTTGATGACTACACAAAAACGTGTGACTGAACATATTAAAAGAATGGATATCGAATTGGAAACAAAATGCAATTCAGCATTAAGTTTTTTAAGCGAGGCATAATTAGACGAACAATTTTAAAATTATTCAAAAATAAGTTTTAAATTACTAATCAGATATATTTAAAGTTTTATAACATTAAGACTCATTTTAATAAGTCGACAATATATTCATTTGTTAGTACATATTATGTTATTTTTTTTTACTTTTTTCTATATTATAAATGAAAAACTTAATCTGACTTTGAATGATTTTACGGATATGCTCTTCCATTTCTATTTCAGGTCCAATACATAAATTTCGGGGTATATATTTAATTATTCATTTAATTTTCCATCTTTGGCAATTCGCAAAATTTTCAGCCCGGATTTATTATGAAGTTTCATAGTTATACATTATCATTCATTATTATGGTCGGTATCTGAAAAGTGACCTATGGACCTTCAGATGCGCTTATGAATATTAAGTCTCATTTTGAGTGGACATTTTCAAATAATTTAGTTATACATAAAAAATAATAATAATCGAAATCTAATTTTCAATGATTTTTATTGCTCACATATTTTTCCATTTCATTTTCGAACTAACGACACTGGAAATTGAGGCATATAATTATTAATTATGAATTAATCGTTTTGATCGATTTTTAACACATGATTTAACTTAAAATTATATAAATGTCCATAACTGTTTATCACTAGAGGTCGGTCAATAATGGCGATTTTAATCTTCATCTAAGAAGTCTCATTTTTAATGGTTTATCACGCATAAAGTTTCATGTTAAACGTAAAATTATGAAATCAATGAAAACATTAAAAGGAATTATAATTTTTTATTAAAAGGAATTATAATCTTTATTGACGAGTTTCAAATTCTTTCATTTCCTTTTCTAGCCAATGACACTGGAATATACCTTTATGTATTCATTCATTATTGGTACATTTATTTATTTTTCCTGGCAAAGCCCAACTTTTCACTGTTGTTTTATCATAAAGATTTTTAACCCTCAAACGCTACGGTGGGGGTCGGATCCGACCCAAGTAAGTGTCATCCCCCCTTCCGTACTCTCCCCTCTAATTGCAAGATATCAAATCAACTTAGAATCCTACAGCCAGTCATGCAACAGGTGTTAGACCGTTTACAGTTTAAGTAAATATGAGTGTCTTTGTTAAAAAGCGTTATTCATGGTCACTAGTCATTTTTTTATTTAAATTTTAAAAGCAAAACATGTGAGTATATATTATTTTTTACATTCTTGTGCTCGGAAAGTTGGGTTCACTAACTTGTAAAACTAGATACAAGACGAAATTACATGTTAGACCTAATATACACAACATTATATGTAAATGCCAGAGAGATTCTTTTTTTAGCAAAATTACAATTCGTTGGTAAATTTTTCTACAAAAACGTTTTTTATTTTATGTAAAATATTATCAATACATTTTATTAAACAACAAAAATGCTTATTGCGTACTTATTTGTACCAAAATCCTCGTCAAAATAGAGATCGGGTCGATTCCGTCCTAACTGTACCATCTGCCTATTTCGTCTCAAACCACTGAACTGTTAGAGGGTAAAAGATCCGTTATCAGTCAATTCCAAACGTCCGTTTCTTAAAGATGACTTAAGAACTTCTATATAAGAAAATTAATAAGAAATCTGATTTTGAGGATTCTGCCTAGGTTCGAAGCACTTTTATTCAATATTATTCAGTACTGATTAAGTACATATATTTTTAGTTTAAATATAATATAAAATCAAGAAAAAATATATAATTTTGTTAAAAATTTCATAACGTTTTAAAATACACTCATGGACAAAAAAATTAGCGCACCAAGAAGGAGTCGTCAAAATGAAACGAAATTTTACATACGTAATGACTACTTTGTTATAAGTAAATGATAAGAAAATCAAAGAAAAAGGATAATTTATTTCAGAGAAAACGGCAAAAGAACTGAGGAGTTAATACTCCGTTGGACCCCTCTAGTTCGAATGCACGATGCAATACGATCGGGCATTGAGTCATACAAGTTCTGTATGATGTCTTGAGACATTTCGTTCCATATTTGCTGTAACCTTGCCTCTAGTTCGTTCAAACTCGTGGGATGCCCAACTCGTCGTCCCAAATGATCCCAGATATGCTCGATTGGACACAAATATGGAGATCGGGCAGGCCAAGGAACGGTAGTAACAGTGCGGAGACAGTCTTGAGACACCCTTGCCGTATGAGACCGAGCATTGTCTTCTTGAAAAATGGCTCCTGGGAGCCGTTGTATGAGTGGCAACACATGTGGTTGCAGGATTTCATGAACATACCGCTGGGCTGTCATGGTGCCACGGAACAATACTAGGGGTGACCGTGTATTGTAGGCAATGGCACCCCATACCATCACACCAGCTGTGGGGGTGATGTGTCGCTGTACAGCAAAGGCAGGATTGACGCGTTCACCACCTGCTCTCCACACACGAACACGATTGTCATCACTGCCGAGATTGAATCTGGATTCGTCGCTAAAGACGACCTGGTTCCATTCCGCTGCAGTCCAGTTTCCTCGTGCGCGGCAAAACTCCAAACGGAGGCGTCGATGGGTGGGCGTCAAGGGCAGCACACGTAATGGGCCCCGCGATACCAACTGTCCTTCAGCGAGGCGCCTTCGCATGTTTCGAGAAGACACAGAGGCCCCTAGTGAAGGTGCTACCTGTGCCTGGATGGCGGCCGATGAAGCAGTTGGCTGTACGCGTGCATTTCTTACGATATTGCAGTCTTCTCGACGACTGGTCTGTCGAGGGCGTCCTGAGCCTGGTCTTCGTGTACATGACATCTCTCGGGTCCACTGGTCCCAACACCTCCTCACAACACAATCAGAGCGACCTAATTGACTAGCTACTCGCCTAGCTGACCACCCAGCTTCCATCATCCCGACGATTCTCCCCCTCTCAAACTGCGACAACTGCTTAGATTGTCTTCGAAGACGGCGTAATGGCATGTCTATCTCAGCTCTTCCTTTGTAAATGATTCAGCACACTCAAACAAGCTTTGGTTACCTGTTTTATACTCCACGGAGTACGATGTTCAACGCCCTCTACCGGCTATACGTAATGCGCAATCACGCTGCATTTCTAATCATTTGCATATCTCCCCGACATGTACCTTCATTGCAAGTTTCGTTACGATCCCGCAATTATTTCTTGGTGCGCTAATTTTTTTGTCCATGAGTGTATAAGGCATTTTTTATAATATATTGTAAAATTTAGTGTTTCCGCCAGAGACCCTACACTCAATCCTACTAAACACATTTTAATTTCATTTAAACTGTATACTACTGTGACACTTACTTGTGTTATCAATTGAAAATTTTACAATATTTCCTAAAATCACAGAAATCTATGTATAAAAAACGCGTTGGTATGCGGTACTAAAATCGACGATTTTTCTACACCCCGAATGGCAGCGGCTGCAACTACCAGATGTAAACATTAGCGGCCGTCTGCCATTTGCAACCGTGTGTCAACATGGATTTACGCACTGAAATCAGGAATGCTCGAAAACGAGCTGCACGATCAAGTGAAAATTTGAAACAGTCTCAAGAAATAAAGTGAAGAAATAATTCATTAAGAGAGATGCGTAAAAGAGAGAGCATAAAGTACTGCGAGGTTAGGCTTAACCGTGGCCGGCATAGCAACCGACATCCAGTAATATTTAATGTTCTACACTTTTTCGGTACTTGCTAATTTTATACTTAATTTTATAAGTGAAGAAATTTTCCCAACAGTTTATTATTTGATATGATTAAGTGTAGATTTCTGAATTGTGAACAATAGTACATGCTCAGATCTATTGCACGCATTTTAGCACTTGCTCAATTATTACTCCATATTTTTCAGTGAAAAAAATTTTCCCCCACAATTTCTTATTTGATGTAATGATAAAGTGTAGATATCTTAATTTTGAAAAATTGTACATACAGAGAAGGATGTAATTTTTATAATTATTGGTGTTCGGTATCTCAGTCTTATCTTTAACTATGTTCTGAAGTAATGGAAATTCACATTTTTTTAATCATGATCTTTTAGAATCATCCTTATAGAGAATACCCCTTAACAACGTTTATTTATGATGGTAACATTCTTTACATATGTTACTTTAAGTTTAGTTGTTTTGCAAAAGAAAATATAAAACTAAAAGCAACCATGTTGGTCGCGCAGCGGCTGGTATGCCAAAAAAAAATTCAAAAACACTGATTTTTTTCAATTATCTTTTTATAAGTACAGGTATTTGTGAAATGATTCAATTAACACGTATAGCTTATCTTTTGGTTCAAAACAGTATCAGTAATGCGTAAAATACTATTTCATAATTTCTTTGAAATACATTGAACATTTCTTTGAAATACATTGAAAACTTTTTTTTTTGATAATTAGTTTTCTCGTTTACAAAAATGTAACGAAAAATTTTGTTTTCTAGAAAATGCATTTAAAGGTGCTACTTTCGGTCTTTCAATATAACTTTCGGTTTATTAAATTGGTCTTAAATTCTTATCCATTGATCGTACGAATAAAAGTAAAGCAGTTTTAGACTCTAAAATGATTGGCTTTTGAAATGGAGCAAAAAAAAAATCGAAATTTTGCACCAAAACAGCCATTTCAACGTAGGCACATACCTTAAATCCCATATATTCAATATGTTTTCATGAAAACAAAAGTCATTAAATATAAAAAAATTAAAATGTATATTTATGTAAGTGGTAAACTATAATGTATAAAATTTGTTGATTTTCTTTCGTTTAATTTATTAGAAAACTTACTGAGCAATAAATTTCAAATATTTACATTTTACTTTAAAATATCTAGAGGCATTTTCAAGCTTTTAGCTTAAATATTCTGTGAAACCAAATACTAGCAAATTACTTCACACATCAGTTGAAATATGAATTATTTTAAAGCGAAGACTGTAAGTTGATATTTCCGAATTGCTCAAATATATTTTGTTCACAGGAAGTAATTTGTTAGAAATTTGGAAACGCAAAATTTCATGAAATGCGAGGTATTTTGATTTATCGAGAATCAGGGATGCTATTTTTAATTCATTATAAGGTTATAAATCTTCAGTCTGTGCATATTCTTGATTGCTTTTCTCTCGTAATAGAAAAGTTTGTAACCTTTCTCGCAAAAGCATCTGAATCACGTCGTGTTTTGTCAAATTTCTGAAGGAATTTAAGGGAATAAAGTTCGAAATAAAGTTGCTAACAATAGTGTTTTAATCCGCTATTAATTCATGCTTCATTTTATTCAGTCTAATTGGAAACTTTTCGTTCTCTTTAAGCTATCAATATAGTTTGAATAGTTTGTGTTCTTATAGCCATATTTTTGTGGAAAATATTGAGTAAATTTGTCACGTTTTAACACTAAAAAGACGGGAAAATTTTTTTACTAAAAAGACTGAACGTCGTCATTTTGACGGTTAAAAATGAACTCAAGAATTTAAAATATTTATTTATTTTTTAAATAGCTAAATTTTGAACTATTTCATACCAATATATAAGAAATTAGTATATATTTAGATAGATTTTTATGCAGGTATGCCGAGCTGACAACCGGGCATGGTTTATCTATAAAAATATAAGCATGGTTTGCGCAGTCCTTATTTTTCAATACCAGTATTTCCGAAGAGCCAATATTTCTGTTATTTGAAAAAAGGGGAAGAGACGAAAAGTAACTAACATTTTCCCGGTATTATTTTAAGGATTTCTACTGGTTATCTATATTGCCGTCAAATTGATATTTATCCGACTGAGTAGGTATACAATACATTTACAAAATTGTCTTCTCCCCCTCTTTACTATCGAAAATAGTTTTGTAAATGTGTGTACATAATTCACGTAAAATTCGAAAACGTCATAACATTTTAGAAGCCTGAGGGTATAAATACAGACATAGAGCTCAATGGTATGTCCGGAATCGTCAAAATGACGGCAGCTGTCTTTCTAGTGTTAAAAACCAGTCATTTTTATCCAAACAGCAGAAATATTTTTGCATAAAATTACAATGTGTTTGAATAATGTTGAAGAGAGAGAAAAAACAATGCGCCTAGTATTTATAAAACAGTATGTTGATGTGTTAAGAACTCTGATTCTGCTGTTGTTGTTGTTCTTGCTTCTGCCTCCTGGCCAGTATGCATCCCAGACCAGGTCTATATAGGCTTACGGGCTAAGGGGTGCGGCTCCAGTTTAGAATGGCACTTCAAGTGTCAGAGTCCGACTTAGATGCCATCTCAAATTTGACCCAGAACCTCCAGGATGACATCTTCGGGGATTGTTCCTACCACACCCACTGGACTCAAAGAATAACTTTCCAGTCTACGGACTTAAAGTGCCCATATCGGCCTAGACACGAAGATATTTAACAGCGCTTGTCAGGATTCAATCCGAGCACCCCCAGTACCGAAAGGCAGCACTCTACCTGTGGCCCACTCTAATTCTAGTATTATATTGTTAAAACAATAATGTTTCGTTTTACGATGAATTTCTTCTGATGTTTTAATGATTCACCTGATGGCATGGAGATAGAGGATACGGCCTTTGGTTTCCAATTCTCAAACATGTATCCCAGACGTGACAAGTTTTTGAAATTTTCCAAGCTTAAGGCAATTATCTTTGGGAAAATTGTAGGTGCTTTCCCCATTGCTGAGGCTGATGCTGCTACTGATATAAGGGCCAAGAATTACTGATGCTGAAGATTTTAGAATAATTACATCTCATAGCATATTACTTGGACACCTGCATCGTGCATGCGTTGAATATTCTTCTGACTGCCTCATTTTTTTCTGCTGAGGAACTTATGTAATAAAACTACCTTTTTTTGTGTTCTTCTCTTCAATACAAGCAATTTTCAGTCACAAATTTTTGTAACCGAGCTCACTTCTACTTAGCTGCCAGTGAGGAATTTCGGTCACTGGACTTTCCGCCCACCTATGGAAAATGATCTCAAGTATGTCTTCAAATATTTTCTAAAAAGAACATCATTGATAAAAAACAATCCTGAAAACTTTCCTAATTCATAACTGGTATTATACAGACTGTCCTGTTGGCGATCTCGCTTTTGAAGACGATAGACCTCATCGGACTGTCTACAATGGATACGCCAATGGGAACATAAAGTATCTACTTTCGGTTAAGGGCGTAACATTTCTCCAGCATGCGAAAAGAGCAATACTGTACAGTCTTCTCCCATTCATCTACCTGCCTACCTGGAGCAATCTAGAGTGAATTTTTTATGCAGATATCTCCTGGTTTGGGATTTTACGAAGGAGCACAGACTATGATAGACCTGTCTAGTTTGGGCTAGACCAGATGGAATTGACAAAAACAACAGCATAATATGCAGTAGGATAATTATTTAATGAGTAAAAAACGTTTTCATCAAAGTTCTTCAAATCCAGTTCCGAGGGGAAAAATATGTGATAATTTTTCTGTAACGTGCCTATAACAAATCATATATGATTATAGGCTTTTGATATCCTGATATTGTAATACTTGTGATTAATTTAATGTATTTTTAACCTATATGTATTGCTCATACCAATATTAAACAAAATTACATTTAAGTTTCTTTTAAATTTTCTTAAAAACTCTGTAAAGGAGCCTTTAAAATCAGAATTACGTTGTTCATTAAAAGCAAATTCGATAATAGAACAAGATGGAAGTAATATTAAATGAAGAATGTTTGCAACTTCTTAATTTCAACTGAAATTCATAAAATGGTAATTTCACAAGAAATAAGGGACCTTATCTGTGTTTATATTGCAGCTATTTTATTGTTGAATACTTAAAAACTTTCATAACATAAATATTTTTTTAAGAAATTCTGCATGCTTGTCCTCTCCTAACAATTTCATTTAGAGCATGGCGATGGATGCAACTTATGTATTATTAACTTTCAAAAAATATCTTTTTTCTTTTATAAAGTATAAATACTTTATCAGAAAATATCTTTTTACTGACGTCCTAAAAGTAACCACTAAAAATTAGTATCTTTTTTTCAACATTTGAGTTACACTTTACTGATATCCGAGTGTTTTAAATCCTTCATCGAAAGTAGTTAACAACCAAGCCTATGATTTAAGAGGCAATATATATATATATGCCTAATAAATATTTGCAAATAATTTTCTGAGATGCATTATTTTGATCCCTGAAAGTTACCCATGAGAAGGCAGAAATGAAAATGCATCACAAAAGAAAGTCTAAGAAAATTTCATTAAATATTCAAAGTTCTGGCAAGGAGCGAAAAGTCTGTTGCTCCGATGGCTCCTTTTGTCTTTTATTCAATTTGTTTGTTTTGAAAACATTTTGTTTTCCCCTAGAAAAGTCTTTTATAAGATCGCAAAAGCCGTACGAAAAGTAATCTTTTATGTACAAGAAAACAAAGGACGATTATCATAAGAGAATAGTATCTTTGTATGAATGAAAAATCTATTTATTTCTTTGTTATTTTGTAACTCCTATGCTTCATCAGGAAGCATTGATGAGTAAATATTTTGCAATCAATAACAAATAGTTTTAAATCAGAGTATTTGAGTTTGACATCGCTGAAATATTTTTTTAAATATCTTGTGAACTGTCTCTCTGTTTATGTTCAAATCTACCACTTCACATCTAGTAGTCGCAACAAGTGATACTTGAAGATAATATAGGAAATGTCAGTTTAGCCTTTAAAAATAATTTAAAGTCAAAATTAGGAATTTAAATATATTAATCCATGTCTTTAATGTATAAAAATGTTTGACCAAACATTCTATGTTTAAGTGCAAGAATTTTTAAAATTTGGGGGAAATGACTGAAAATAACTAACTTTATATTAGAACTAAGAATTGTTTTTATTTTATCAACCAACCTAAAAATACGAACATATACTGAGAACGTGACGTGAATCATGGAAAAGAGAAGTCTAGGAAGAAATAGGTAGAAACCTGTATTATAGTTTTAATATAGTTGTAATGTTGAAAATCTTAAGATAATCTTGTACGACTACAGCTCTTAAGTCCAAACAGCAGGTCCTTAACATTAAAAAAATGCGTAATAAATAAAATGCCATTAAATTACTATGAACATCCTCATATTTGCAATTGTCCTCGTAAAGCAAGAGCACGTAGTTCCTGACTTAATTAGGCATGGGTAAAAATGTAATGAAATAACACGTGCATAACACAACTTGTGTGAATACTGAAAGAAAGGCAAATGAAAAGGGTAGCTAAATTTAGCTCTAGGCAATAACATGCCTGCTTCCTAATTGGCTTTTACAACTGGCGACAAAGGATTTTAGCTGAATGGTAAGATTTCCTCTTAAAAAGATCAAAATAAATTACCGTTAAATCATCTGGGAAATAAATACATATTTAATTAATTTTCATGATAAAGATTAAATTTAAGATATCCAGAAAAGGATGAAAAATATATGCATATCATCTTTAAGAAAACTGCCTATTGTTTGAGGTAAGAAATTTTTGCTTATTAGCAGCATCTATTTATTTGTATATTTGTCTCCCAATGACGTCCCAATATCCATTTCTTATGCATTGTGTGAAGAACTTGGAATGACAAACACATTAAAATAAAACTGTATGTGAATTTAAACGGGTTGTAATAAGCGCGATGCGAATATGCATTATCTTTAGACAGCTATCTAAATTGGTAGGGACCACCCAGCCGAAGCTGTCAGTCACAAATTTACGGTACCGACTCTTAGGGGGGCCCCAGATATAGACTTTGTACAGAGCAACAATAGCGATGTCCTAAAACATCGAAAATTAAGGAGCCAGCTATAAATATGATGTCAAAGGTCAAGAAGCGGGGAACTGTCCGGTGAGAAACTATTCCAGACACGGTCAGGTGCCAGAATTAATTAAAATGAACCGGAACATTTAAGATGAGGCCAATGCAATCAGGGGGACCGAAAATATAACCTATGAACAAGTTGTCCCGTCCCTCATCCCAATAAAGAGGTGGTGCGAAAGAATTAGAAGACATCAAGGCCACAGCCAATGGGAAATAAAGAAAAGAAAGTATATATACGAGTGTTGGAGCGTTTCGAGAGATGCCCCTACTAAAAAGAAACGGAAAAGAAACTAAGGTGCTACAGGGTTAACGAGAATCCGATTAATACGAAAATTGAATGTCCAGTGAGAGGTCCCTACGAAAATAAAAATAAAAACAGACTAAGCTGCTACAAGGCCGAGAAGAATCCTGAGACGGCGTAAAATTGATTTCCCAGCGAAGGTTCGCAAAGTGAGACAAAGTTCAACTATATCACAAGTATGGAAAAGAGATGAATAAACTAATGCTACCTGGCCGATACCTGAATGAACGTGTACGCACTCTCTTATAGCGGTTAGACGACGATGGAATCTACGGAGATTGGAGACCATTGATCAGAGATTACTAGCACGAAGATTGCTACGTGGCGCCGAGGTGAACGCGCATATGACCGACGACCAGTGCTGACCGACCCGCAGAACAACATAGAGGTGATCAACGCATATCAACATCCGAGGTGTACTCCGAGTTATCGTAGACCAATGAGATCCGAAAATATTTTAGTGACGCGATACAGAACTCTTTTTAATGAACTATAGTGCACAGTGACCGACAAATACTACTAGAACTGTTGGTGTACAAGTGGTGCAGACGAGCTCAATTGACAGTGACAGCAGCCCCATGGGTGAGCATGTTTGCTAACATTATTTATTTCACAGCCTTGCTTATTACATACTCTCCACTTGCCCGCAAGGGTCAGCATTGCCCTATATATGATGAATATGATGAATTGTAATAGTAGATGAGTTAAATATTTGAATAATATTAAGAAGTCAGCGTGATGCTAAGTAATGTGTGTGTAAATATATGTGTAAATAAATTGTAAATATGTATAACAAGAGTGTCTTATTGGAGAGTTAAACCCCTTTACTTAGTGAAGTTGCTGAGACATAATTGGTCGCAACGTGACGCAAAGGTACTTACACGATCACAGTCTAACGACCCCTCCGGGTCATTACACGGGTATAATAAAGAAATACGAAATAAATAAAGTAAACCTAATTAAAAAAATAATCATACGCCGAGAATTAACTTGTCGTTTTTATATTATTAAAAATCGTATATAATAAATCCAGGTCTCAGTGAATAATTCCCTCGAATAAGATTATGCTTGTTGGAATGGAATATGTCTACTTATATTATTCACCTACAAGAATTTTCCTGCAGAAGTAATATTCTAAATGAGTGTATAAAGATATATTGAAAGAGATATTCTCTAGCATTGGACAGAAAGCTTTCTTAAAATAAAATGCAATAACGTTAAATGAATGTATCAGAAAGAAATACGTTTGAAAATTGCAGGACTGCTGATGTCAGTATTCTTGGTTCATAATGTAAAATTCTAAAAAGAGAACGTATGATACATATTTTGCCTTTGGAAATGAATCAGAAAAGTATATAGGAAAATAAAAGAGTTATTTTTTTTTCAGTATGGATCAAATATTTTTTTTTAGTGAGATATAAATAGCTTTTTATCATTTTACTCAATGATAAGAGCAAATGAAATAAAACGCAATTGTTACTTAGGAGGTTATTCCATATTTTTGCAAAATGCTTTGGAAAATATTATTGCAAGCAACTGTGCCGTTAGAGATATTCTTTAGAAAAGACGTCTCACAATTTGTTTGACTCTAACTATTTATCATTTTTTATAAATCTTACTGCAATTTTCCTTTTGAAAATACGTGATTATTTCAACAATACCCACACAATTTAAAAAAATCCCAACTGTTAAAACTTCAGAAATGGCCTAATTTATCTATTTAAGATTTCCTCTCCTATTTCGTGAAGAAATGAAATTATCTTAGAAATGTGTTCGCATATAAATGAGCGTTGAATAATAAAAAAGCTGGCATCGTTTAAAATAATCTTTCTGAAAAGAGAATTACATTATGTGGTTTTCAATAGAATAATTACTTTTGAAAATTTAAAACATGCAATTACTGAAAACTAAGCTTTCGTAAAACCTAATTTAGTATTGGTTATTTTTAGGGAAACTCCGTTTTACACCATCCAAATTAAATTAATCAATTTATCTGTAACAACTTGACGGAGCAGCAATAATAGTATCAATGTAACATTTTCAACATATTTTAACTAAGATGTGATTTTCCACGCTGTTCAAACCTTTAAAAGAATTAAATGCTGTTTTTTAAATAAAACATTGCGATAGTGTAAATTACGAAAGGAAATTTTTTTCCAGGATATATTTATATTGAATATGTTTTATTTATCTATTATTAGAATATAAGCTGTAAAAATCAATTAACTCCTTAACCTAATTGCGAAATGTAGTTGCAAAGGTCTACTAATAAGGAAAAAATGACTGAATAGAGAAACTGAGCTCAAAATCATTAGCATAGTCTCTAGTGGTTTACAGTTTCGATTGACTGGCAGTTTCTCACCCAACAGCTGCACAGCTTTTGTGTTCGGTGCCAATATACCTTAGCGTTGATAGAATACTCACTTCTCTGTCAAGTAACTAGGGTTTAATCCCCCTATATAGCAGACAGATGTCATATTATCCCCAAACCATTAGGAATAAATTAGGGGAAAATTAATCACTTTAGGGAATGTACTACAAAAATTCCTTATGAAAAAAAAATGCACAGTCCAATATTCACTGTCATGGGCTTGAAGGATATTGAGAAATATTTGAAGGAAAGTTTCACACATCACAGGAGTACTTATGTTGGCAGCATAAAGGCTAGAAATCAAGGAAGTTAACTTTGAATTTTATCCCTGACACTGACCGAAGGATATCACATTGTTGTCCGGCTGTCAAAAAGAACAAGAATTTATCGGTTAAAATTCAAGACGATTATACAAGATTGTAAAAGTACATAAAGCATATGAAGGGGGAAAATCTCTCGAGTTTTAGCCTGAAAACAGGAAAGTTGGTTTCATACGAGCGCTGTAGTCATCATTTGCTAGTTATATGACTGCAATCTGCGGTTTAAATCCTATTTTAAAAGGCTTTTAAAGGAATGTAAAAACAAAGAAAACCAATGAAAGCACCTAAGCCAGTGTCCGACTAGGGAAAAGTTTGAATGTAAGAAATTGAATAAGAAAGCCAGATTTCTTCCTTTAATAGATTTAATGCAGTTGAGTGAATGCCTACTCTAAAGTTAGAAGACTTGCGTTTCATTATCAACAATGCCAGACTGACTTGAAATCTTTAAAAGACTTTTGGAGTGAACAGTAATTGACCGGTATGAAAAATATGACAAATATACGCTAAATATACGACAAATAAAAGTAAATGAATATTTACAGTTCCAGATTCTAGGCCAAAGTCCCCGTGAAAGTAAAGCGGGATATGTGACGAAAATAAATTGAAATTCAAGAGTCGAAATACGAGCGGGATAGTTCTACCGATACAGTTCTGGGATTCGAGAAATGGGCAATTTCTTCGAGATTAAATTACAAAAAGGATTAAACAGAACGAGAAGAAACATGGCTTATACTCATGGCGGGAAAATTTAGCGATTTAAATATATATATATAGATAAGAGATGAGAACTACATATAAAGAGATCTATGTCCTTTGTCAAGGATATCGATAGGAATCAAAGGTTTCAAAGATGAATCAAGGAATATGGGAAGAATATATATAACCTTGAGAGTTAAAATTTCTATATCTTCGTTTCGAGGGAAAACTATCTGGGATCATTTCTGATCATTTATTTAAGATAATCGATTGAAATGACATTTTCCTTTATATTTGTTACAATGGGGGACTTTTTGGAGTGATTTTTTCCATGCGTGAATACTTACAGCTCTTTTATAACATGGATTTAGATTGAGTGGGAAGAAAGTACTGAAATCTGACTTCAATCTCCAAAAGTCAAGGAATGAGACCTTTAATAAGAGCGACAGCATATCAATAGGTTTTGGATGTAAGCCATTTAGTGATAAGTCTCTTTGAGAAATGCATTCAAAAGAGAAGTAAAGTGCAATGAATGATATAACTATTTCTCTCAGAACTGATTGGACTGACACCTTTAATAGATTACTTATTAATTTTCCTTTGAATAAAATACGTGTGTAGATGACAGAATAAATGCATCCCCAGTACTCCTCCACAAAATGCTCAAGCAATTGATTTATGAGATTTTACACAGAAGCTAATAAAATGTGTGCATGAAACCACGAGAGATTATATTATCTTACTAATTTATCATTTGTTTATTTCCATGAACAAATTTCATATTTGAACATCTTACGATGCATTTAATGGGAACATACGTAGAACGAGCATCGAGAGATTAATATGCATTATTTTAATTCAGATTGGAAATATCAATTATTCTCTTTTCAAAGAATAATTAATTTTTTAATTGCTATTGTACTATTAATCGGAAGTAAGCTGTTTGGAAACATACCTGATTTTGGAATAAATATTCTGTTTACTGCAAAAGATCAGGCATCGTCTAAAACAATGGAGAATTTTTTTTTAAAATCTTAAAATATTAATGAAACAACACACATGTGTATATTAATGCAAAATTCTCTACAGAATGACTTTAGGTATTTTTACCATGGTTTTATTAACTCGCTTTCTTGTTTGTTTGTGTGCGTGTTTGTCCAGTACAAATCTCGCAATCGATTTTTAACTAACTTTCCGAGTAGCTAGACTTTTGAAATTTTTAGAATAGCTCACAACACAATGACAATGCATTATTTTAATACTTTTAGCCATCTTTAAGCAGAGTGAATTCATTTTCAGTTAATTGTGTTCTGTCGACTGATGAATCTATCTATCGGCCAGGAAGGGAATGAAAAGTTAAATGCAAGTTAACTTCCAATTAGCTTCATTTTCTTTCAAGTTGATGGGATAATTCATCAAACAAATTTTTAAAAAGTATTTATTAATACATAGAATTGTCAAATTTATATGATTCAACAGAAAATTTAAAAACATGGTTTATAAAAAATTCTTTTTATGTTGTAATTATTTTCTATAAACTTAACACAGAATTTTAACACAGAATCAGTTGTTGTTTTCCTGGAAAGGTATTATTTTGGTCAGAAATTTAAGATAGATATAAAATAATAAAAACGATTATTACCAAAGTTTCGAATGAAAAACCAATTAAAGTTTGCTGGCTAATCAGTAGATTCATACCAATTGACTGGTACCAGTTCTTTTTTAACCAAATTTTTCTGAAAAGCGTTGAACTCAATCATGTCGAATGAGACATTGTGAACCTAACAACCATAGAAAGAATTAGATATATGTCGTCGGTACAAAACGAGTTATTACTGGCTGAACGTGCGATATAACACAATCAGTTTTCAACTTGAGCGTAGGAGTATTTGGGACCCAGATAAGTTTACAAAGTTGACTACCGTTGCATCGACTTTCCACATGGAAGCTAAACTAAGAGGTAAAGTGAGATGGCCACGAGCAAGTAGAGTATAAATTAGTATTTAGAGGATACTCCTTGGGGTGATAATTTAAAATAGCGTTAGGCTATTTAGAAGTGATAGCTTAGGGCCGTAGTATTTTTTCAGATAAGTCTCTTTTGTGGTTATGTTCATCCCTGCTTAGTAAAGCATTCACTTGGGATACCAATGAATTTTGACTCGCAATTTAAACAACAAATCTAACTTTTCCTCTCCTTATTTTATCTATAAGATTATATTCTAGTAACATTTATATATTCTTAAGGTTACCTTACACTTTGGGGATAAATGAAACATTTTGGGAAGTATATAAAAATGTTGATTCCTTAAGACTTCTTAATTATTAGTGTTGTTTAACAATGCGGGTCACTTGGTACTGAAGACTTTCGCACATAATCCCCGAAAATCGTTGTTTTCATGGAATCGTTGGCTGCTTTCGGTGGGGTCACCGTATAGATGAACCTAGTACACCATCTTCTGATGCTACCTCAATTTTAGCCGGGTAGCCCCCTGAGGCGACATCTGGGGTATCATACCTTCTCCCACCATCTCTCACCTCTTAGGACATTAAATTCTATGGATTTAACGCTCCTATATCCGGTTTAGAACACAAATTTATTTAATGGCGTTCGTCGGGATTCGATTCGAGAACCCCTAGTTGCAAGTCCAAAGATTTACCACTAGGCTTCCCAAGCCATTATATTAATAGCCAGCTTTCGTATTTTTATTTCTTCTAAGTTTTTCGACATCAGTACTTACTTAGTACTGAAAAAGTCATAAATTTTCTTAATGGATTATTTGATTTTTTTTTATTATTTAAAATTAGTAATGATTACAGATTTAAAGGTACAGGTTTCAGTGGCCCCATTGTTTACAAGTTTTCCTTTATCAATTTTGGTTGTAAATATGAAAATATACTAAAAAAAGAAAACAAGAATCATGGTTTATAGAACTTATCAGAGGTTTCTAAACAAATTATATGTATGAAATCTGAAATTTCTTTCTTTCCTGAATAATTTTAAAAATTTCTTACCACCATACAACTTTGTAACCCAACAAAAGAAATGCAGACGTAGTGATTCAATATATGCATATTTCGCATTAATGTTGAATGAATGTTAACTGCTTAATTGTTTACCAGAATACCGAACCGATAGATAATAGTTACATGTTTACTGAAATTTTTATTATTTTACTCGCTAAATTCCGAAAATCGTCGAAGGCCATTGAATAACAAATAAACTGCAAATACATCATTATAACATTTTCTTAAGACAGACATTCTAAAATTGTTTATAAATAAAATGAATTAAATCGATATTTTAAAAGATAATCAAGTGCTAGAGTTTCTAAAACCAGATTTTCCATTATTAGTCAATCTCTTCCTGTTAACATTTTGTTAATCTCTTTTGACGTGTTAGTATTAAAAAAATGTCGCCCACTTAGTGTAGCAATTACCATCCTGAAAATCCACGATTTGGGTTACGTTTCAAATTACAGTTTATACTGGGGCATTCACGTATACCCCTCAGAGCAAGAAGGCTTAGTTCCCTATAAGGTACTCCCATAATTATTGAATATAATAAAATCATTGTGTTTGTAAGCAAACGACTACCGAAAAAGTACCTGCCGCATGGAAAAATATAAGTACTTAACTATATCAAATAAAAATTTTTATCTTACATCCGATTATATGATATTTGCGCAGATATATCGACAGTATGTCCGAGACACAATATTTACGTAAGATTTGTACAGCATCGAAATTAGTTTTTAGTGTTACAATAATCACAGCTTACTTCCAGTCTTACCCATCAAATCTTCTTTCTCATAAAAGAAGATTTGATGAATGATATATAAAGTGAAAATTTTGTCCGACAATAATTCCACACTAAATTTCGATTATAAAACATTATATGTTCATTTCTAACTCATGACATACACAGACAAATACATAAATGAGACGGTCACTTGCGAATTCGATTAATTTCATAAAACAAAACGTGGAGAAAAGTGATAAAATAATATACGTTGTTTTTTTTAAAATCCACTGAAAATATAAATTCTAAACAAACATTTTATAATGTACTATTTCAGATGTAGCTTTTATCGGACGACATATTATAAAGTCTATGAGATAGAATATCCTTCGATTAATCTTTATTAATATTACAATATTTTTTGTGACTAAGTGACTTAACCGATTTGGCAAGGATTCATAAACTTACTCCGGCCAGAGCCCAAACGGCTTATACGACAAATTTCGCTACTGAATTCGGTCGCCACCACGGCAACCCCGCTTGACTGCGTCACCTCAGGTCCAGACACAAGTCCAGTCCCAACCACCCCAACCGTGGCTCATCGCTACCACAAAGTCAACGCCACATGATACCGTTCACACCCAGCCCCGAATGATGCCATCCAAGATCCAAACCAACATAAACTCAAATTCAAAATGAATCCCTAATCGCAGCAACCACCATGCTGCCAAATACATCACCCATCCCCATCAGGGAGGAAATTTTATTAGAAAACGAGTTAACAAAGTCTGCACTCCTCTTGCAGAAACATAACAGGTAACCAGATTACTTAAATAGCAGACCTTAGTCTGCAAACAAAAGAAAAGCATATGGAGAAAAAAAACAAGCAAATGAAAAAAAATACTGCAAATTAGCCAAAAGCGAATTTGGGCGCATAATCCGTCCTCTCTATAATCTTAACAATTTCAGCTCGATATCGTCCGCAATATCTGTCCGTAGGTAAATGAGCAAGGTCTTGCTTCATCCCAGTTTTACTTTCAAATTTTCTTACAGTTACTACAGCACATAACTCCTTTACATGTTTCCAGTTCGTGTGTTCCCTTATAACAGTTCTTGCATACTTTGGCATTCCTACAATGCCTAGCCACATGCCCTAATTGCCAGTATTTGAAGCATAGCAATGGTTTTATATACTCTCTCGAGTCGTAATGACCCATCCAATTTTAATCTTCTTGAGCTTTTCAAAACGGTTTGGGTAGCGCCTTCCAAACTAAAATTTCAATTAACGCCTTTCCTAGTTGTAAAACTTGTCACTCCTTCAAGAGTGGCGGAATACAGTTCCTCGTTCTGTTTCTTCATACTGCTAATTAATTCGTCCTTTTTATAAGAGTCTGCAACATCGTAAACAACAATACGCGGGTTCTTTTTCTTGGGAGTTCGCAACTCAAATGATTGGTAAAGTTCATCCACCTTTCGAAATTCCTCAATTTGGACATCAAGATCCTCTTCCGTCTATGTTCCTATAAGCACGTCATCTTTACCTATCTTCTTACCTCTTTATTGAAATTCCCAATTTTCCAGGATCGATCCTATAACAAATTTCCTTCTTTGTCATATCTTGGCTCTATTCCTCATTCGGAATAATCACTACTTCGCTTATATTTGATCTTGCCTTCTCTAAAGCCCTTTTACTTTCAGAGGATTTTTTTCTCCCAACATCGGCGTAGGTCTTGCAGTGTCATGCAAGAGCACAACGGTCGTTTGTAGAAATGTATAATTTTCTGCTGTTCGCAAACGGAGTTAACTAACTCCAAAATGTCCTCATTTAGTTGCCCCTTTACCTCAACTCTTAATCTGGAGGTGCTTATCAAGTTGTTTATATGTAAGTATTTAAGTCTAGCTAATTCTTCAGTTAGGATACGAAGATCCTGCATGTTTTCTTCCTTATTAGCCATCATGGGCGTTGACGTCACCTAAACCCCACGCTCCCCCGGCGTTAACGGTCTACAGAAGTAGACCCCCAGGGCCCACCACGTGGAGGAGGCGGAGGCAAATTTACAACACCATCCTATCAAAGCTAATAACGAAGCAGACACCAAATTTGGACATCTTAGAGCTTTGCACTAAGCTTGCACTATTCTTCACCAAGTTAGCAAACACCAATACAAAAATTGCGTGGGGTGGGCCCCGATTTGCCAAGTGAAAAAAAGAGTAATAAGATCCAATTCAATCTTCAAAGTATTTTTTTACTACAGAAAAAAATTGAAATAATAGTTTAATATTTCGCAAGTGCACTCATGGACAAAAGAATTAGCGCACCAAGAAATAATTGCGGGATCGTAACGAAACTTACATAGAAGGTACATGTCGGGGAGATATGCAAATGATTAGAAATGCAGCGTGATTGCGCATTACGTATAGCCGGTAGAAGACGTTGAACATCGTACTCTGTGGAGTATAAAACAGGTAACCAAAGCTTGTTTGAGCGTGCTGAATCATTTACAAAGGAAGAGCTGAGATAGACATGCCATTACGCCGTGTTCGAAGACAATATAAGCAGTTGTCGCAGTTTGAGAGGGGGAGAATCGTCGGGATGATGGATGCTGGGTGGTCAGCTAGGCGAGTAGCTCGTCAATTAGGCCGCTCTGATTGTGTTGTGAGGAGGTGTTGGGACCAGTGGACCCGAGAGATGTCATGTACACGAAGACCAGGCTCAGGACGCCCTCGACAGACCAGTCGTCGAGAAGACCGCCACATTGTAAGAAATGCACGCGTACAGCCAACTGCTTCATCGGCCGCCATCCAGGCACAGGTAGCACCTTCACTAGGGGCCTCTGTGTCTTCTCGAACCATGCGAAGGCGCCTCGCTGAAGGACAGTTGGTATCGCGGCGCCCATTACGTGTGCTGCCCTTGACGCCCACCCATCGACGCCTCCGTTTGGAGTTTTGCCGCGCACGAGGAAACTGGACTGCAGCGGAATGGAACCAGGCCGTTTTTAGCGACGAATCCAGATCAATCTCGGCAGTGATGACAATCGTGTTCGTGTGTGGAGAGCCCTTGGTGAACGCTTCAATCCTGCCTTTGCTGTACAGCGACACATCGCTCCCACAGCTGGTGTGATGGTATGGGGTGCAATTGCCTACAATACACGGTCGCCCATAGTATTGTTCCGTGGCACCATGACAGCCCAGCGGTATGTTCATGAAATCCTGCAACCACATGTGTTGTCACTCATGAAACGGCTCCCAGGAGCCATTTTTCAACAAGACAATGCTCGGCCTCATACGGCAAGGGTGTCACAAGACTGTCTCCGCACTGTTACTACCCTTCCTTGGACTGCCCGATCCCCAGATTTGTCTCCAATCGAGCATATCTGGGATCATTTGGGACGACGAGTTGGGCATCCCACGAGTTTGAACGAACTAGAGGCAAGGTTTCAGTAAATATGGAACGAAATGTCTCAAGACATCATACAGAACTTGTATGACTCAATGCCCGATCGTATCGCATCGTGCATTCGCGCTAGAGGGGGTCCAACGGAGTATTAACTCCTTCGTTCTTTTGCCTTTTTGTCTGAAATAAGATATCATTTTTCTTTGATTTTCTTATCATTTACTTATATCAAAGTAGTCATTATGTATGTAAAATTTCGTTTCATTTTGACGACTCCTTTTTGGTGCGCTAATTTTTTTGTGCATGAGTATATTTACTTCTGCAGCAGTTAGACTGTAACTGACTAATTTATTTTCCTTTTTTGTGATGAAACACCACTAAAAAATTTACCGTTATCATCAATTGCTTAATTCTGCGTTTGAATTGCAGTATTGCAATGATTTACATTTGTGTATGGAATGATCTTGATTAGCTTCTGAAAACACTTGCTGATTATTCGATAGCCAAACAAACTTTTTCATTTAGTTGTTGTTAATTCTCATAATTTGGTAAATTTATTATGAATGCAAAAAGTTAGGTATCAATCAAATGCGTTTACTCTAAAACTTCTAAAATTTCTAAAGGGAGGATTTAACAAATATAGCGTAGCCCAGTGGCTAAGTGGTTAAGGCATCAGACTTGCCACACCGAGGCACGGGTTTGATTCCAGAATAAGACTTGGTTGTATTTTGGGAACGCCTCAGTCTTCCGCCTGTAAAAGGAGCCCCGTCTAGATAGGGGAGCTGTAACCCATCGTCCCTAACCGGTGTCATCGTTTGTAAATAAAAATTCTTCTGTGTTTGTGTGATTTATGTTTCTATTTCCTTGTATTCATGTGTTCGCCGGACAGGGGCGTGACGTATAGAAGTCCAACCTCTCTTGAAGCAATGGCACCCCCTTTTCTACGGATAGTGCTTATATCCGCAAACACGACAACAACAAATAAACAAATCTGGCTTGTGAATCTCTCATATGTACATGGCGTTCATAAACTGTGCCGACAGAATAAGAGGTTGATAGTACTGTTCAATATTTACACTGCAACTTGGGGCCGCATTCCACTCAGTGTGTCAGAAAAGCATAACGTTCAGTTGTCCAAGTTGAAATTTTGTAACACGTGAATAAACTCAATCATACGTTGCGCAATTCCCAAGCTTTGGCCAATCACCAAGCTACTGCCCCTAGTAAACTCCCTTCAGAGATTTTCAGTGAACATCTGGGGAGGTATCGTGGATCATTGGTTGGTGTGACAGTATCTCTTGCCATGACGTCATCACCGGAGCAGCATATCGTGTCTTGCTGGAGCAATTGCTTCGAGGTTTCTTGAGAGCCCTTCCTCTCACCACACACAGAAACAGGTGGTTCATGCTTGATCCCCGTCACCGTTGCCCTCTAATTCCTAAATGCCACATATCCCAGACAGTGGATTGGACGTGGTGGCCCTGACACTGGTCCTCCACACTCACTGGACCTAAATTCATAAGACTTCATCTTTAGGAGTGATGTGAAATCACTGGTGTACGAGATACCTGTGGCCTACGTGGGAGATCTTGTCTGGAGAATCGTTGTTGCTGCTGACAAGATTAACACGACACCAGGAGTGTAAGAGCGGATACGCCAGTATTTCAATCGTCAGTATGAATTGTGCAACGACACTCTCGGCATTTTCGGCATTTACTTTGAGTCTTTCTCTGATACGAATGGAATTGTGCATTTTATGGTTTCGTTAAATCTCATTTCTTTTACCAATGATGAAAGTTCATCTTGGACATTGAAATTTACGCATTTCTAACAAACTGAGTGGAATGCGGCCCTAGGTTGCATTGTAAATATTATGATGAGTACTATCCCACCTCTTATTTTGTCGATACAGTTTAATGATATATATATATATATATCTTTATATATAAAAAGCAAAGTCTGTATGTGTGTGACCGAGTTTTTGTCTGCTCGCGGCACGGCGCAAAGACGGCAGGTCGGACAGTCTTGAGATTCGACACGAAGATGCACCCCGAGGTCACATTATGCACCTCGAAGCCCTTTTTTCGATTTTTAATTAGATTTTCCGTAATTAAATGTTTAGTCGCGATTTGGAGCTCCCGGACGAGTAAAAGCTCAGTAAATCATAACGTATCCGTCCAAGAATTTTTGTTTTTTCGGACGAGCCTATACGGGAAAGATGACACTATACGGAAATCACAATTAAAATTGTCTGTCTTAATTTATCGATTAATTGTCATTTTTTTCTATCGACTGTACGCACCCGTTTTTCGGGAAAAAACGCGATTTTGGACGCGACCCTTTTTTCCAAATTGTCGAATCGATAAGTAAATGTTGTTACATTTTTACGAAATTTTTATCTCAGAGACCCTTGACATCACAGTTTCGAAAGCCGGAACCAAAATTAATTTACAAATTGTAGTTATTTTTTAATAATTTATTTTATGATTCGGAAACTCTTGCGAGAAATCTCATTTTGGAGATTTCGTTCTTTATTTCCGGACGAAGGTAAAGCGGGGAAAATAGGCTTGTCTTTTTCGACGTCAAGCACGTGATGTGTTGGGGCGTTTGTTTTCTATGAGGGATTGGGTGGTTAAAGGAAATCGATTACTATTGCAGTGATAATCGATTAAAAATCGAATTTATTAATGCCGAAACTTTTTTGGCCAACACTTAGTTAATATCATAAAATTTGCGGTGTGTTTGTGGAAAAAATCTATGAAGATTTCAAAGAATTTCAGCACAGTAAACATCTTAATACGTTTTTCGTCTCGCTGACTGTTGTGGAAAGTTTTAAGTAATCCTATGTCAAAAATTTTGCCATAATGTGCCAGAAAGGATTAAATTTATTTGAGTAAAATAATGTATCGTGGTGAGGAAAAGGATGACAGCGACGCCCATTAACAAAGGGTTAAGGCTACTAAAAAATTGGTAATTACATTACCCGAGCAACGCTGGGACGGGTACAGCTAGTATATATATATATATATATATATATATATATATATATATATATATATATATATATATATATATATATATATATATATATATATATATTTACATTTATATATATATATATATATATATATATATATATATATATATATATATATATATATATATATATATATATATGTATATATATATTTATTTATATATATTTATTTATATTTATATTTATATATATATATATATATATATATATATATATATATATATATATATATATATATATATATATATATATGTGTGTGTGTGTGTGTAAGTAATATGAGCGCTACGGCGGGGTGAACCTCAACAGGCCTGAAAACCATAGCCTGTCGGATCTTTAATGTGTAGACGAAGTGGCTGGAAGTGGCTGGGATGAGAAAGAACTAAATTAAACACAAGGAAGAAACAACGGAGGACCGGTAGAAAATCCGTATTGACATAATACTTCAGATCCGGGGTGGCGTATGGTAACTGACGGGGGGGGGGGAGTCGGGAAAGTCGTAGTGTCCATCCGTTAACGAGTGGCTGGCATGGCGCAGGAAGAAAGAAGCAACTGGTCGCAAAATAGTTTTTTATTCTTCGAAATGTTGCTGGACATCTTGTAACAGGATTACAACCATATTAACTCCATAGATACCATGGAAAAGGCCCCGACAGCGTCGAGCACTGCGAGATATGGACGGAGAGCTAAAACTCACGTCATGTTGGGTTTCTAGTACGAACACAAAAGCTCACAAGAGACTCTCGGATTTCGAAGGGTAGAGGCGAGCAAAACTTTTAATTGGCTGAAAGTTGACAGCTGACCCCAATCTCGCCATATCAGATGATGATCGCGTCAGACGTCGAATGTCGTGGAATATTCTTCGCTATATAACCTGTAGACACGTGTCTTATTTAAGGGGAAACTAATAGAATACTTTGCTTATACATAGATCAAATTCAGAAATGAGGGACAGTGTTCTATTGCGGTAAAATAAAGTTAATGAAAGGAAACATTATTGTTTCATATATATATATATATGTATATATGCAAAATTTTATTTCCATGTGAGCAAAATTTGAGTAGTAGATATCTTCTAACAATATACTGAAAGGTGGATAAATATTACCTCTCATATGGATAAGGTTTTAAGTATATGCATTCTCCTTCCCCTATAATGTATTGTGATTAGCATATAAATCTAATTAATGAATCTACAATTTTGATATTTTTTGACACAAAACCATACAAGTCTCTCTTGAATATCCATTTGTATCAAATATAATGAACACCAGGTTTTAATCGATTTATAAAAACGTTAAAAAATACTTTTTTTAATGCATTTGTCCGCTGAACAATCATATTAAAAATGCTTAATGTAAAGAAAATTTTTATTGTATATGTGTAACAGCTTACGCTTTCTATTTGAATTTCTTTATCCAAAGATACATTTGTGTATATCTATCTCTCTGGTAACTGCTTCCAATACTTTCCCCAAAGATAATGTATTAGAAACAAAGCCTTACTCACTACTAGCTTTTACTAGGTACTGAGATTTCATTTATCAATCCTCATGTCTTTAATTAGACTACCAGTCGATACCATAGAAAGTTCCTGCTCCAATTACTATCGTCTTTCTCTTCACGAGAGTATATCATTAAGCGGAGCAATATCCTTTACGTGGGGGAATTTTGTTCTTTTATGAGGTCCCAAACTGAAGTAGAAAGTGAACTCAGTATGCATAAAAAACCACACGTAGTTTCCTGAATGTTAATCCTCCTTTGACAAGAAATAATTATTGCAAATAAATGGGACTATACTCCAGTGATCTGGAGATAATTGTTGGTAGGTAAGTGGAAATATAACTTTTAACAATTTACTATATCTATGATTTATATGAATTGCTAAGGGGACCGTGGAACTTCATTTGAACAAACCTTTTTTTTTTATTATTGATTGTGTTATTGTATATATATATATATATATATTTGTAGGATAATAATACCAAAACAGTTTTTTTTCAAGTAAGAAATCATTTATGAAGCTTCTACAAAGTAAGTAATAGAGGAAAGTGCAGTAATAAACTGTAAATAAGTTTTTCTCAAAACATATTTTTCAAGGTTTCTAAAATTTTTAAATGCTCCATGCTACTTAAATTTTGCTCAAAGGAAGGACATTTATCCTAAGAATAACGCCTGATAGTTTTTACAAAGAAACAGGGAATGCATTTTACAATTCGACTTCATTAAGTTATTTAAATTTTATTTATAAATTTTTAAAAGGTAAAATTTTTATGAAAATCGACATGGAATTCAGAAAAAAGTCTCTCAACTTCTAAATATTCAAGGGATTAAATGATTGATACCCAGATTTGTTTGTAATACAGTTTTAGGTGATTAAAATTCAAAATCGAAAAAGTATCTCAAAAATTAAGTCTAAACGAGGATTTTAAAATTGTGTTTATAAATTTTATTTTTTTTTTTTTAAATCTTGAAATTATATAATATTAGAGATTTCTTTTAATGTTTTCTATATACGTATGGTGAAATGTATCTATGTACAAAATTTCATATCTCTATGTTAAAAAGTAAAAAAAAATAAATATAAAAAACCTCCATCGTTCCCTTAAGTGTTTTATAAGGGGCTTATTGTATATTAGTCTCGATTTTATGACTTCACCCGGAGTGCTGTTGTTATAAGGTTTAAAAATTCACTAGTATATATGAATTGTGTTTCACATCTTGCTATCTTAAGCTGGAGATAAGACAGCTTGCTATATTATCTATTTCCTTGTTAGCTCAAGAATTTCGAAAATATGTACTTAGCGTTTACTAAGGAAACACATTCTGTGGTTTAACATTCATAAAAATTACTAATAAAATAATTAACTGATTCTCAGAATCGTGTTTCAGGTTAAAGCTCTCATTTCCTCTTCAGTTTTGTAACTTAAGATATTTAATGATTCTTTAAATATTTTCATAATGGTTACTTAAAGTGCAGATTAATACATTAATGTTATAGCCATGTATATTAATTTTTGTTGATAAGGCTGCTGTCTACTAACCTTATTGGATTCACTGACTTCATTATTATTCTATGGAGAAAATTTGTCTGTTATTTATAGCTACATAAATGCTGAAAATCTAATAAAAGCGGTATTTTCATATAGCCTTTCTACATCTTTCAACTGGATTCCTTTAATAAATTTCGTCCACCAAAGCCCCTGACGAGCGTTTAAAACACACTATACCACATTTTCTCCCAAAATAATTTAAATTTTAAAATAATATTGGCATTGTTATGAAAAAACGAAAAATGCCCCAAGGGGAATTAACTCTAACTCTATTACGGAATAAAATTTAAAGAAAAAAAACTTTCAATCCAAGTCGAAAATCCTTGGACGCATTTTCTCCATAGGTTAGCATGGAGGTAAGCGAATCCAATAGGGCTAGTATTACACAGAAGACTTAGAGAAAAGAGCAATTAGTCAGATTGATACAGTACATTTATATCCGTAAAAGTAGGCAACTTTACATATCATCATGATTCCAAGAATTACAGTTCTAATTTCCAATGAACGCAAGATTTATTTGGGGTCGCAAGAATAAATTGGGGTCGCATTACACTTTAATGTAATCAGTATTGCAAGTAATATTGATTCATAAAAACGATAGTATTGTTTTTTATAAATCTGAGATTTACATAGGTTAATTTCCAAATAAGTATCAGGTAGTCTTTTTAAGTGAAGAAGATGTAATTAGATTATTTATTTTCATGCAGCGACTGAGAATTAATCTTAACCAGATAAGGAATGGAGACATTTTTTTTTTTTTTTTTTGGGGGGGGGGGGTACGGTAACAATTTCGCCTGTACTCCTACATTCATATAAATGTTGTTTTTCGAGGTGGCAGGATACTAAAATATCTGCGAATTTTCGAATTTTCAATTTTTGTTTAGTAAAATAGAATATAGTTTTCTCAATAGATTTATGTAAATTTTATGCAATTCCGGATATTAGAAGTGAATATATAGCAATTTTAGTAACGTAAACCAATATTTCTAAAATGTAAACCACTGTACTTTTAATGAATCTGTTTGTTAACATCTGTCAGTGTATCTCTTTCAACGGTGTTTCTTTCCTCTATGATTTATTTTCATGCTCCATGGTTTATTTTTCTTGATCCATGGTTCAAATATTTATTTCTAACCAAGATTTAAATTATAAACTGAGATGTTATGATGTAATTTATTTTCAATTGAAAGCTACTCACCTGCTTGTTTAGATTTCTGAGCTGTGCAATACACACCAACTTTTCCTTATTTTTTAAAAATATAATCTAGTGTTTTTGACTTCTGAATAGTTTTATTGTCCTATACAATTATAATCATTATATCAATTATAATCACTATGAGCAATATCAAGTTTTAATTCAAATATACTCGAAAACTCAATAATTTATCTTTTTTACAGTTGCCAGTTGTTGTCGCAACTGTAAAAAATTATTCTTCGTAAAATAAAATTTCAAAAAAGAAGTTGTACTGACAAAATGGACAGAATTGCAATTAAAGAGGTTAAATAGTCTTCTGAATACAATTTATTGAATTTCCTCTTTTCGAAGGCGTCGCAGTTTATGCTGTGGATATAAGTGTCACTTGTAATTCCAAAAGGGGAAAATTTGAAACTCTTCTTAAACAGGAAATTACGCGTTCATTATACGTGAAAATTATTATTTCGTTTGGGACGGGAAGGTTGGAGAGATATGGAAGGGAGACATAGAGATCTCCAGTGTCAAATTAACTTCATGATACGAAATTAGCTTAAAATATTATTCAATAAATGGGAGGTCCGTTTCCAATTCTTGCGCTTTATTTACGCAGAAAATTCACTGTCATAAATATTGAGTAGGAATTCCAAATAATACTCCATTATTTCCACTAATGCTTAATTATCCTCAGTATTTTTTAGGATAATAGCTTGTCGTATATATTCTGCGAAATGAAATTTTCATGTGAAACTTTCAAAAGAATTTCATAAATATGATAATTATTTTGAGGGTTAAATTATGAAAAGCAATTGATTACCGTTGCGTATATATATACAGTGGAATCTCGATCGATCGTTTTCGGATCCATCGTTTTTCCGTATGTGTCGTCCATTTTATCGAGTCCCAACGATCATATTGCTTTGTTATGTTTCCGCATCTATCGTTTTCCCGCATTTATCGTTCATTTCAATCGGTCCCTTTACAAACGATAGATCGAGATTCCACTGTATATATATATATATATATATATATATATATATATATATATATATATATATATATATATATATATATATATATATATATATATATATATATATATATATACACATATATATATATGTATATATATATATATATATATATATATATATATATATATATATATACACATATATATACATATGTATATATATATATATATATATATATATATATATATATATATATATATATACACACACTCTGTTACAAAAAAATATATGCACCCAGAAGAAATCGAGCTACTATCTCGAAACTTCACAGGAATGTAGTCTAGTAAGAGATATGCAAATGATTAAAATTTCGACACGAATGAGACAAGGGTAATCGTGCTATGCGCATATGAGATGCGCAGCTGAGAAAGTTTAAAAGCATGATTGCTCATGCCATAGGGTTATTGAAACAAATTTGTCAACTTGGATGGACGGTATTGTGACTAGAGATTCCTCTGAGACTTAACCGGCGATAGTAAGAATAATTGTCGGACTTTGAGAGGGGGCGTAAAGTAGGCCTCAGAGAAGCAGGTTGGTTGAACAGGCGTATCAGCCGCCACCTAGGTCGGAGCGATATGGTAGTTATTCGGGGTTGGCAACGATGTATCACGTAAGGGATAGTCTACTGTCACGAATGGTCAGGGCGTCCCAGGAACATAAATGCGCGCGAGGATCACGCAATCATAAGAGCGGCCACGTCCGCACCAACAACGTCGCTAGAATTGGTTCGCGCCTTTTACCACATTCCAAACATCCGGTGGTATCAAGAGAAACCATTCGGAGACAACTGGCCGACGCAGGTATAAGGAGCCGACGTCCATTAAGACGCCTACCACTGACCCCACATCATAGGCAGTGTCGATTGGATTTTTGACGACCTCAGGCAAGCTGGAGTGTGACCGACTGGAGGCGTGTGATCTTCAGCGATGAATCCGGATTCATTCTCAATGCTGATGGCCAGCGCATGCGTGTGTGGAGGCGGCCAGGCCTCCGGTCCAATCCAGAATTTATTGTCGAGAGACATAACGTGATTACACAAGGCGTGACAGTGTGGGGAGCGATTTCTTGGGACACACGATCACCTGTAGTCTTCCTTCAACGCACTTTGACGCCGCGCAGTTACGTGGACGATATTTTTACACCAGTTGTTCTATCTATGCTATCAAGTCGCCCAGATTCCATTTATCAGCAAGACATCGCTCTTCCACATACTGCGCGACTTTCCCAACAATGTCTTCAAGGATATAACGTAGTCCCATGGCTTGCCAGGTAGACCAATAGAGCAAGTCTGGGACGTGCTTGAAAGGCAACTGCAGCCGTCCCGGAATACTGGTGAATTAACTGTCCAGATGCAAAGATTATGGCATGATCTTCCGCAGAAGGTCATAGGTGACCTCATTGATTCAATGTCACGCCGTGATTCTGCTTGTATAGCTGCCAGAGGTGGATTTACTACTTACTGATTTGTAAACTTTTTCATGCCATATCTTCTAATTAAACTGTCTGTTATTCTGAATTTATAATCATTTGCTTATCTGCTCATACACTACATGCATGTTAAGTTTCTTGATAGTAGCTCGTTTCTTTCTGGGTGCATATATTTTTTTGTTACAGAGTGTATACATATATTTATGAATCAAATGTGTTTTATAGAAGAATATGCTCGTATATGACAGCAATAAAATTTCTCAATAGTTGTAAGTTTGAAGAGAATAATAAAAATAGTAATTAATTGTCTGTACATTGCAGCGGCGATAAAAAAAACTATTTTCTGATTTTCAAATATATTATCAAATATGTCTCACCCAAGCGAAAGTACGTATAATTAGGAAATTCAATAACCAATTAGTTTCAAAAAGGTTCTAGTCATGCTGTTATAATTTCATCTAAAAATAATGCACAATAGCCATGCCTAATGGTACATGTAAGTGTGAAGTGTGTAGGAGTGAATCTTTTTAAAATCAGCTGTAACTATGAATAGCTTAAATTAGTCGTATTACAACAATAAACAATTCAATGTAAATTATGCTTGAAAAGTGTTCATAGAAAGAATAAGATAAATAATCTCACATGAAATTTACAAGAAAGAAAAATTGCTATCACATCGGATTAATATATAGAACTTTACGTTTTCCTTACCCATTTAAATTTAACCTTTAGTTATGTGAATAACTTTACACGTCCAAAATATGACACGAAGTTATTATTTTCTCCTGTTTCTTCTTTCTAAATGTGATAACTGTCTTAAGAAATAATTAACTTTCCCTTTGTAACGTAATTCTGTATATGCAGAGACAGATTAATTATGATTTGTAACACTTACTTCAGACACATAATAATACTAGAAGGTAACCAGTCGTTTTGACGTGTAAGAATTATAAAAATCGGAAAAATTAAGAATTATCTTAGCTGTTTCCCGATATACCATAGAAAAGAAATTTTGATGTTGAAATTTTTTTTAATGCAGTCAAAGCTTCTTAGAAATTTTAAAAAAGGGATTGGGAAATATCCTTCATAGATTTATTTTTATTTTATTGCTGAGGGTATTAAAGAGAAGTCAAGAATGTTGCATGGATTTCTTATCAAGCTTCACTAAGGAATAGGGATATTGACTGCAGAAATGGAGGGCTTTATCAAGTTATTAATAAGTCCTTAAATTACATTCAAACAGTGAGTAGATTTGTCACCAAAAACCTAAAATGTTCTAATAATTTCTGCAAATTAATTGGAGTAGCATTAGCAGCATTGAAAAGCTTCATTAATTATTTGATGTTTTAGATTAATGTCACTTGGTGTTCAATTCATTCTTAGTAAAAATACATTATCTTACCAGTTGCATTCAGAAACTATTTCAGCAGTGGTGAAGTTAGCATTAAGTCCAGTGACCATTATGCGAGTTCTTTTGCAAAGTCCTTTTTTGATTTCGAAGCAACTTCATTATAGCCCCTTTTTTTAAGCATGTTACAAAGTCCTCCTCTTCTTTTTTTTTTTATTTATTTCGAAGCAACTTTGTTATAGCCCTTTTATTAAGCATGTTGCAAACTCGTTGTGTTCTAATAATTCCTTTAAATGAATTAAAGTTTAGAAAGTCCTTAAATTACAGTCAAACAGTGAGTAGATTTTTCACCAAAAACCTAAATGTTCTAATAATTTCTGCAAATTAATTGGAGTAGCATTAGCAGCATTGAAAAGCTTCATTAATTATTTGATGTTTTAGATTAATGTCACTTGGTGTTAAATTCATTCTTAGTAAAAATATATTATCCCCCCAGTTGCATTCAGAAACTATTTCTGCAGTGGTGAAGTTAGCATTGACCCGAGTGACCATTAGGCGAGTGCTTTCGCAAAGTCCTTTTTTGATTTCGAAGCAATATAATTATAGCCCTTTTTTTTAAGCATGTTAAAAAGCCCTCTTCTTCTTTTTTTTTTTTGAATTTCGAAACAACTTCATTATAGTCGTTTTATTAAAAATGTTGCAAACTCCTTGTGTTCTAATAATTTCTTTAAATTAATTAAAGTTTAGAAATGACTTTTTCTACGATTAACGAAAGTTGCAAATTTAAATGTGAAGACATTCTCTTCAGATCTATGTTTATCTTTGCCGGTGGGTATTATACAATGAAGAGGTGAATTATACAATTAAGGATTTATATCTTGTAATTATCTTCAGTCTTAGCAAAAAATAACAATACTGCATGCAGAATAAAGTGCTTTATAAGTAACTATTTGTATTGCATTGTATGTATTCACAACAGTTTAAAAGGTTTGTATTCCGCCAAACAAATGAAATGTTCAAATCATTTTTACAAATAAATTATGCAAGTTTTAAGGTGCAATTGATAAAAAAGTTCTGCAACCTTGCATACACTGTTCAATGAAATGACTTTTATAACGATTAACGAAAGTTGTAAATTTAAATGTGAAGGCATTCTCTTCAGATCTATGTTTATCTTTGCCGCTGAGTATTATACAATGAAGTATTTATCTCTTGTAATCATCTTCAGTCTTAGAAAAAACATACACTGTTCAATGAAAAAGACTAAAATATTGTGGCATGACTTATGTAAAAAAGCTTTTTATAATATTGGATTTTACAAATTGCCATTTTGTAGATAGAAATTTGATTTTATTAGCAAGGGATATATGATTATCGGTGCATTTTTAGTTAGTTTAGAAAAAGAATCAAGAACTACCTCTATTTGTTGAGGGATATATTCTGTAGACATTTTATTTCTTAAAAAAATAATAGAATTTGAATATTTAGTTTAATGATTAAACATTTAAAAATTAAATTTAAAAAAATATTTTTTGACAATTTTTGTCTTTGCTGATTGTATCTTAGTCAGGCAACTAAATTGCCAACCCTTTCATCATTGGTCATTTTTTCCCCCTCAAAGAAGAAAAACTTTCCACAAACGGCATTTGTGTATATTATGCATGTCTGGTTATTTGCTACTAAAAAACAAATCTTTGAACTTTTTTGTAAATTATTAAAATAATATTAACTTCCTTTTACATTTCTTGTAGAATTTTTAAAATACTTCTTTGAAAACAATATTTTGCGTAAAATTGCTATTGTCTTTAAGCAATTTTCCTTGTAGTTGACATTCTTTAATTTGAACTTTAATTTGGTGGGGATTTCGAGATCTTGATAGTGCAACATAGAGTTGACCGTGTGAGAATACAGGCTCATCAAGATAAATTCCTACATGGTCGAATGTTTGTGCCTGTGATTTGTTTATAGTCATGGCACAAGCTGGAATGACTGGAAACTGCCGGCGTTTGAGGATGAATGGCAGATTAATGTCACTTGGTTCTAAATCCATTCTTGGTAAAAATACAATATCTCCCCGGTTGCATTCAGAAACTATTTCTGCAGTGATGAAGTTAGCGTCAAGTCCGGTGACCATAAGGCGAGTGCCGTTGCAAAGTCCTTGTTTTGGATTCAAATTTCGAAGCAACATGATTATGACTCCTTTTTTCAACATCAACATATGTGGTGCCATACCTGAGGGAGTCTGTTCATGTAGAAATTCTGATGGGTAATTAAGAGAATCATTTGGATTTTCATATATGATAGAATCTGCACTATAATATAATTGAATTTCTCCTTCGAGTTTTTCAATGATGGCACGATTTATTTCAAGAGTCTTCTTATTTGTGGGAGCTAAAATAACTCTTTTTGCAAGCTCTTCAACTGGTATGTTACACAGTTGTTCACCATAAATGGCTTCAATTAGACTGTTCTCAACAATCATTCGCTCAGGTATTTCAACAGAATTAACTGGTAATCCAAAAATATGAGGAAGATTGCTTAAACCAATGTTCAGTAGCCATGTGTTGGGTTGATTTTGGACGATTCTACGCATATTTATAGTAAGGCTGAGGTGAGTAAATTTGTTCCAGAGGGGGCTTGATTTTATACAGCTTTCAATAATATCAGCTGGAGTACCTCTTGGGACTACTGGAAGTGTCTGCCTGAAATCGCCTCCAAGTACTATTACTTTTCCTCCAAATGGCATATCATTGCACATGACTTCACGCAACAGTATATCTATACAACAAAGACCATCTTTAGTGAGCATTGCAATAGGTCAATGATAATCAGCACAGCCATTCGTAGATTTTCAGCTTCTGGAGATGTTGTTCCCATTGTTGAAACCGATGTGTCAAGGAGAGGAACTGGTAACTTGAACCCACTGTCAACAGTTCGACCACCTTTTAGCAATGTAGCAGCAATGCCAGTCGTTGCAAACGGAAGTGCAATTTTTCCTTTTCCTCGAACAAAAGACAACAGTGTTGAATACAGATAAGTTTTTCCAGAACTTCCTGGACCATCCAAGTAAAACTGTCTATCATTTTCCTGTATGTTGTCAATTGCTGCAGTAATTTTCATGAATGCAGAAAGTTGTTCGTTATTTAGAGATATTATACATCTTTCAGCTGCCTCTCTTTCGTCAGACTTTTTGAAATCCTGAATTTTGATTGGATTTCCTGTTGGAATAGGTAGAGCAGCTGAAGCACATGACAATCCATGTTGTTTGAGAATTTCATTGATGTCATGTAGAGCAAAGTTAAAAGCTACTGTTTCAATATTGATACCCAAATAATCGAGAGACATTTTAATATGGTATTTATTCCAAAGCTCTAATGCATTTGTCGGATTGCAGAAGCAAAGGAAAAATGCAAATGATTGCCGCAATTGCTTTGGCATTTGAAAAATGGCAGCATCCTGTAAATACAAATCCCACTCTTCATCTGACTCCATCAAGAGACGATGGAAAACTGCTTGCTTGAAAGTATTGTAGACAACATTGTCAACCGTTCACATAAATTCAAAGCTTATAGCGCCAGGGACATGAAGTAGCAATATGCGGAGATAGAATATCTCTTCATCTTTTACACTAACATGGTACATCCTTGAGATAATTTTATTACCTCCTCTCTGTCTTTTTTGCCAGCTATTATGAATATACACATAGTGATATGGAATATCTGTGTAAAACAATGCTTGTGCATCAGTATCTCTGTTATTTAACTCAAACCATGATTCAAGCTTTGTTCGTGATGATCGTGCAGCTTGCAAGGCTTCTACTTCATGACCAGTAGTAAATATAAGGCGTTGCTGGTTTGGGAGGTGTACTGGAAGTCTCATCACTGCATGCGAACGGTCATGCATTTTTGATTCAAGCAATCTCCACATTGCTTCTGGTGCACCTACATATCGAGCATCAATGTAGTTAGCAATTTCATTGATTTGGAGTTGCCCTGCAGTCAGAGTCATATTAGCACAGTCAAATCCCTTATAAATATATTTGTAAATATATTTAATTGCACGCATAGAGGTACAAACTTCAACATTGATGTGTTCATTGTATTTAAGCAATAGATATGGATTGTATGGAACCACATATCTACTATCCATTGATCTACCTCTAACTTCAGCTGTTACATTTAAGCGTCTACGGTACAATGGATAGCCATTAATGTTGATAGTTGTTTCTGTTTGAAGTTGCTTGGGAAACTGCTTTTTACATTTCCTAATTTCCATTCAAGGTGCTCCGAGATTATCAATACCACATGGTCCATGCAACATGCATTTTGTTACGATTTTATGCAAGCGTGGATTTTGATCAGGGATGGAATCTCAGCACACACAAATTGATTAATACGCTCAGCAGTTGAAAATTTGTCTTCTGCTCGTAGAACAATTAAAATGTGAGCATGCGGCAGTCCTCGTTTTTGGAATTCCACAGTATAAACATGAGCTATAGCTTTTCCAAAGACACTGTGAACAACCAGATCTTCCATAAGAGATTTTAGTTTCAACTTAAAGACTCGTGCCACCAAATCAGGACGGTCATGTGTTTGCTCTCCTGGTCGTAAATTTTCAGTGATTTCTCGCCACTTTGGATTCGCCGTGAATGTTATAAAAAGATCTGGTGCACCAAATTTAGCAAATATGGACATGGTATCAGCACATCGTTCTCTCATATTTCTTGGTGATCCTTAAAATAATGAAATCAAAATTATTGGAATTCCTGCTCGCATTCCAACATTTTCATTCCCAATTTCAAGATGATCTGCAAGTCCTTGATAGAGCTCAGTTCTTAACTGCTGCTGATGCATTTTGTTGAAATTGAGATTTATTTGCTTCTTCCTGAAGATATGAATCAACAATCCACTGCTGATAAAGTTTTCCTGCACTAATTATTCGATTAAATTCATCTCGAATGGCAGTCAAAGCAACTTTGTATTGAAGCATTGTAAAATTCACTCTGCTGCGATTTGCTTGTGCTCCATCATAAGCTTCACAACTCCAGTTCGGTTGCCAACCTGGCTTGCCATAGGGAAACAAAATGGAATAAGCCATTGGATCTAAGTTCGGGCTAAAGATATTAATATTAATAAATGGTTGCAAAGGATTTTCTGGATTGAAAGGATAGACACGGATGTCACGTTCAAATGGAGGTTCTCCGTCACTATTCACAAAGACCATGGCAATTTCATTGGCGGTTGGTGCATTGTATCGGCGCTGATCAGAGTGTCGGTCTCGTCGGAACACCATATTTACGATAGGAATATCCGCTCCTGCTTCACTTGCTTCTTGAATTGCTCGAGCTGGAACCTCCATAAGCATGCAGTATATATTTGTTAGCCGATTGTGCTGCCTGAAAAATCTATCAATCTTATCTAAAACATGCGAGAGGCATTGCTCATTAGCTGGATGAGTAACTCTTATATCAGTAGATCAGCTCAGCTGTAGTCAATGACATACAGCTGAGCAAACTGGGGAGCTTCGCCATTCAGTGTTTGAATATGGCTTGTACGGTGACAAATTTGACCATGGACTTTGAAAATATAAGGTCCTCTACTACAGAGGCTGTTCGCACATTTTTTAGACGATTTTGGTAAGCGGTAATAAAAAATCGTTTGCTGCAAAAGAAATAATTGCAATTGTACTATGTTTTTAAAAGTCAAAATTATCGTCTGCGGCTTGAAAGTTTTGTTTTTATTCAAAATGGCGTTTTTAACAGTTTTTAAGCAGTGGTTCGAAGGCTACATTTATGCTCTTTCCGAAGAGAAATATGCATACTCCGTTATCCAAAAACGATGTGAGAGTCATGGTTTTGTGATATCTAAAGCGTCGATAGGTAATATCGTCAACAAGAAACTAAAAAAAACGTCAAATTGGAGCCTCAAGTGGGACAAAAATTCCAAACAAGTATCCAAGGAAAAAACGGACATCTTCGACTATTGCAAAGGTACGTTGTTTAATGTTAAGAGAAAATCCCCCTAGTCAAAGGACAGTTGCAAAATCATTAAAATGTTCGGTGTCCACTGTAAACAAAATGATAAACGTTGATTTAAATCATAAGAAAGCGAAAAAACGCAATGTGCATCGTCTTCTTTCAAATCATATCGCTGAACGCTGGACACGCTGCAGAATTCTATATGAGAAACACTTATACAAAGAAAAATGGAAAACAACTGTCACAATAGATGAATCATGGATGTATTTAAATGATTGCAACAAAAAAAAAGAGCCATTTATTATCATATAAGGGAAGAAAAAAATTTAAGTACATGGTTCAAAGAATCGAAAGAAAGTTTTTCTAAGGGATTCATGATTGTTGCTGGTTTTTCTTATAATGGCAAGTTAAAAATAAAGAGAGTGGAAAAAATGTCAAGATTAACTCCAAATACTATCAAGAACATATTTTATCGCCAATTTTTCTGAATGAAATACCATCGCTTTACCCACAGTGCCATCAATCTGTGAGACTCCATGAGGACAAAGTTAGCAGTCACACATTAAAATCCACTGTAAATTTCCTAAAAGAAATGGAACAAAAAACTGGTATCAAGGTCATACCCTTCACTGATATCCCTACTAAATCTCCCGATGTATCACCTATGGATTTTTGTGCTTTCGGACTTTTAAAATCTGCATTATCCAAACGTCGTCCCAAAATCCTTCTCTGGAAAGCTGTTCAGGAGAAATGGGATAGAATACCTCTTCTGACACTTCAAAAGGCATTATTATCCTTTAAATTGCGTGTCGAAAGATAGTTCAGAATAAGCGATGTCAAATAGAATATTTAAAACAGTAATTTAGTTTTGTGAATACAATATACATCGTCTCAAAAATGTGTGAACAGCCTCTGTATTAAAATCAAGAACTTTTGCTCCCATTGATGCACATGAAACCGCACTGTTGTATGAGCGAATATTTTCGCGAAAGTTCTTGTAATGAGGATTGCTCGGATCCATAAGCAAGTTAAACAAAATATTGGGGTATGACAACACATTTCCCTCAGCATCTATGGGTTTCTCCAGTTTAACTCTTCCTTTCCTGCAGCAACTTTTAAATTTTCCATCAGGCGGGCGTTCTGCACTGAAATTCTTAGAACTACAGAACTGGCAAATTACGTTTATTGGTCCACAATAGTGTTCGTCTATTTCTGCACTGAAATTAATTTCTCGCCTTTGACGCTCTCAGGATAAGCGATGGGTTTCTGCATCTCTTATTCGGCGTACTCGAGTTTCTTCTGGTGACTCTTGTTGAATCCGAAGACGTTGGGCTGCAGCATTAGTCGCCCGCAATCTATCTCGCGACTCTTGGCTTTGCCTTGCTAGATATCTCCGTTGCCGTTCTCTAGCTTCCCGGCGCTTTTTTGAAGAGGGACTTTCGTTCTCGTACATTGTTATTATAATACTTAATTATAATACTAATTATAATACTGTTATAATATAACTTAAATTTGAAATAAGTTTGCTAATCTCTGAGAATGTAAATCACGTTTTTTGATTGTTAAATGAAAATATTAACTCATGTTGCCAATAGAAAAATTATATGTAAAATTAATCAAAATATTAACTCCTGTAGCCAATGGAAAAAGTATATGAAAGTTAAAAAATATCCCGAATTATCTAACAATATTGCATTTAATCCACACCTTGTAAAAGCAAACCCTATGATTATTTTTTATTTATTTAGTTTTTCATGCGATTGGAGTAGTAGACTGCCATCCATTTTTTTACAGTTCACTAAGCGGTTCATTCCCATTCAAGTTTGTTTACTTTCAGAATTCATCGCAAAAGTAAACAGATTTTTAAAAACTGTTAAATATGCAGCTAAAAACATCCAATTTTTTTTTAGTTCTGAATGTTTTATAGAAAAATAGCCTGAACAAACGTGATTTGATGGAGAAGATATTTGTTTTTAGGTAAGAAAAAATTCTGATCCACATCTGAAATTGAAATTAAGCCTAACCGGCGGTATGTTTACTGAGGGCTTCTTTTGAAAGATGAGTACAGCCTGGAAGTGTCATACAGAGACAACGGCTATTATAGATAGGATGACAGGATGGTAAAACACTTGAAATCTAAGAAACATCTAAAAAATGAGAATAAATTTCTCAGTTCCTAATAACAGTTTTGAATGACTAGTTTTATCTTTAATTGTAAGTCCATAACCCTAAAACTTAAATAATACAACAAAAACGATTAATTTATTTTAATAATTTGTACCACCAAACATCAAGGAAATTTCTTAATATGGTAACTATAATATCATCAGAAATCTTGTTAAATAATACAGATATACATGTGTTTCACAATTGAGGCGGTGAAAGGCAGAATGGTGTAAGTCACATATTCAACTTTTTTTATTTGAAGGCAAAAATGTTCAATTTATAGTAGCATTGCAAATAATTATTATTTGAAATATTATAATAATTATTATGAATTATAATTTGTTCAATTTAAAGTGGAATTTTTATAGTTTTTGCAGTAAAGCGTTTTTGACTTACACCACTTTGCCTTTCACCGCCTCAATTGTATGAATAATGTTGTAACGAAATCTTAATATATTTGTCTACGGGGACTGCAAAACATATTCAATGACAATATGAGTATAGGTGAAGTTGTAAAATAATTTTCAGTTAACTAAAGCTCAACTGAAAAAAAAAGTTCATCAGTTCAGTTTTACTCATTAGGTGAAAAATAACTGACAATGGTGACGAATTCTCTCCTAAGATTTTTCTATAAGATAACAATATTTGATTACCATATCATGGACTGAATTTTTGGTGAATTTTTACTCTCTCACAACTTTGATTATCAAAATAGTTTTAAATATAAACGACACAGTAATTAAAAATTGTTTAACATATAACGTATAAATAAGTTTTTAATATATAACTGTAAAACGCTACTGAATTTTTAAGGTGAAAATTAATGTCTCAGAATAAGAGAATCGATCCAGACCTTGTAATGAAATAGCATATTAGGTAGCACAGAGAAGTTCAAATTCGATAATGGAGTGTCAGTTACATATGACTAGTTTTCAGATAATTCAAATACCTCCAGCTTCTAATGGGCCCTTCTCAGTGATTGTTGACTAGTGGGTGTAATACTAAGAATTTAATTATCTGACACGGGAGGAATTTGACATCTGTTTTGAATGATATATGAGAGTGAAATCGTTATCTGAAGGCTTTATTTGAATAGTGGATCAACTCCATTCTTGCTCATTTTGAGATATAGAGCCTTAAAGTCTAATGAGTGATGAGAAATGACTGCTGAAGACTGATTTGTGATTCCCTCTGTTGGCAGCAGAAACAAGCTGGAGTTGTATCAGTTCAAAAATAAGATAGAAATGACTTGTATGAATATGAGAGTGAGGCTAACTCCATTTTTCTAAAAAGTGGAGTTGGACCACTATTCAAATAAGGCCCTCATTTGATCATTAGTTCATATTAGAACTAACTAATCAGATGAAAAAAAATCTACTCTTCATTTTGTTCTGTAGGTGAGAGGTTTAATGACACGGATGAGGTAGTTCCCCTTAAGCTTTTTGATTGTATAAGATATGAATATTAGGTTGCTGTTTCATGGAATTATTTTTCGAATGTTTTTTGATAACTTCTGTCCTCTTTATTTATTTAAATATTCTTTTTAAAATGTAAACGAAATATTGAATAAATCCCGTATAACACATTTGGGGCATTATTGCAGATGTTGTTATGACATTTTTTCATGTTTTCGGCAAATTAAAAAAATTAACTTTGTTGTGAAATATAAAATTGCTCAATTAAGTTTTTCAATCCAAAAATTCTTTAGTTAATACTCATATTCAACTTCAAGCATATGGCTGGTCTTCAATGAAAATTTTCAATTAGGGACCTAGTGTTACCTCTTTTATTCATAACAGCTTTTGCCAATACGGATAACTTAGTATTATTCCATAATTCCACTATCATCTTATGCCACATTAAAGAACCAATTTTAAGTGTGACATATCAACTTAAAACACAAAATTGAATTTTTCGGACATATTAACATCTGCCATAATGCCACAGATATATCGTATTAAATAAGTTTTATTTTATACAACTGTAAACTACTATTGAAGTTTGAAGGTAAAAGTTAATGTCTTTGAATAACAGAATCAATCCAGACCGTGTAATATAAAATCTTATTAGATAACAGATAACTTTAAATTAGTTAATAAGTATCAGTTACAAATGACCAGTTTTCGAAAAATACATATATCTCACCCATCCGATGGGTCCTTCTCGATGATTGTCGAATTGTAACTATAATACTCGCAATTTAATTATCTGGCAATTGAGCATTTTGACATCTGTTTTGAACGATGTTTGGAAGAGATATCATTAATTGGCAACCATCTCCTCCAGAGCAGATCATAATGTCGAATACAATATGGATGCAATTATTTCATATTAATTTTACTATCTCGTATAATTGCATAGAAAGTGAATTCATAGTAACAATTATGTAACTGGGAATGTATAACTAATATCATATAAAAATTATCATTTATGAGTGACATGCTCAGACTCCCGATAAAACGACTGCTTCTTTCATAATAAAACAATACTTGGGTGAAGCAGTTTAAAAGAAGATACATTTCCTAGCATGAACATTTTTAAAAAAAAACTATTCCAAAGCTATAAAATTAAGACTACAGAAGGTCGTTCGCACTTCATGGAAACGATTTTGAAATTTATTTTTGACGTTTGCATTTACGGATAAAAATTTGGCCATTTCAGAATTTTTGGCGGCTACTGTTTTGTTTTGATTGGATTGTAAAATAAAATATTTATTTTGAAAATGGCTCCTATGCCATTGGTTATGCCATTTCAAAAATGGGTATTTATAATATATTAATTCTGAAAGGAAAAAAAGTCTAATTGAAAGCAAAAATGAAAACATGACCGCAAAACCTCCTCCTATGACTGTTGGAACGCAGGTATATATCAAGAAAGAGAGGTCTCAGTTCCTAACAGAAAATCCGCCGACTCCAAGATTCATTCCATTGAAACTAGGAATATCTTCTGGCGCTGTAAGTAAAATCCTTCATAAAGATTTGAGGTTAAAAATACATGTGCAAACCTAAATTTCATCTGCTTTTGACAAAGCATATTGTTGAAAGATAAATGAATAGTAGAAAATTATATGAAAAACCCCTAGATGCGGAAAAATGGAAATTTGTTGTAACACTCGATGAGGCATGGGTGTATATAAGAGACTGTAACAAAAAAGATCAATTTTCTATTTCTCAACTGACGTAAATGGCCGCACGAAATGACTTCGTCAGTGTACAGAAAAGTTCCCAAAGGATTCATGATAGTTGCAGGATTTTGTCACAACGGCAAATTAAAAAACAAAAAGGTCACAAGTAAGCCAAAATTAATTCAATCTACTATCAGCAGAATATTTTTTAACTAATTTTTGAAGAAAAAATTCCAGCCTTTTATGGAAAGGACATTGATAACGTTCAACTTCATATGGTCCAATCCTCTAGGACAGTGGTCGGCAAACTCATTAGTCAACAGAGCCAAATATCAACAGTACAACGATTGAAAATTCATTTGAGAGCCAAATGTTTTTAAACTCAAACTATATAGGTAGGTGCATTGTTATTAATTTAATTAGGATACTCCAAAGCTGGATTTTGCTAAAAACGTTCTCAAACTGAATGAGGTACGTTCGCTGAGGTCGACCCCTTCCAACTCTTTCAACCACATTCGTTTTGTATACTTATTTCTTCTATCTCCATTCGTTCATCCTCTCTGTATGTCCAAACCATCTCAATATACCTTTCTCAATCCTCGACACTACATTTTCTTTCACTCCACAGTGCTCCCTAAAATTAACTTAATAAACTGAACTTAAAGTTTTATGTCTTAGTTAAACTATAGGTATGTTGAATAAAACTTGATATCATACTTAATATCGATATTATTTATTGATAAAATTAAATTGTAAAGTATCCATAAAATTGGCAATTTTAATAATAATGACAGGCAAACACTAATATGAATAATGGCCTCGCTTCTCCTAGTTCAGGGATGGCGAACCTTTTTCTAACTCGTGTCAAAAAATGTCTTGAAACCGTAGAAATTAAAACCGCGTGTCACTTTTAAAAAAAAAATTTCGGTCTTTGGAAGACCTTCGGAAATTAAAAAAATTATACGATATATATATTTAAAACAAAAACATATTTAACTTTTTATTATGATTTGTTTAAAACTATCAAACTCAGGAAGAAAATAAGTACAAAAATTATCGAACTTAATGTGATACTTGTTGTTGTTTTTCGGACGATAATTTATTTATACGTGGTTCGATATTTGTAACTTTTAATCGTACACATGCAGCGGACAAGTCGATGGCGAGGCGATTTCTATTCTTACTTTTAGTAAAATTCATTGTCGAAACAACTGTTCGCAAACGTAGGTTGATCCAAACATTGTCAAAGGAGCTCTTGCTAAGTTTTTCATCGACATTAGCGAATTAGGCAACGAGTTCAATTCAGTTAAAATAATATTTTCAGTGCTTGTTTTTAAAATATATTCGTCACAATTTTCTTGATCTTGTAATTTTTTTTCTAAGTTTACGTTTAGTTCTGCAAATTTATTCCTCAGCCATTTCCGTTTCTAAGTTATCAATTTGAAGCCAGTCGAAAGAGGATAATTTAAGTTTTCTCCATTTCACGAAACTGGGAGAATCTTTCGTCAAATATTTCTTTTGCATTTGCTAGTAATGAAGAAGAGTGTTTTAAGACTTCTGTTTGGCAAAAAGAGGAAAAAATTACTTTCAAACAATTATTTTTTAAAATTATTTCTAGTACAAATTATATTATAGATCTCTCACTCCGACGAATGAAAATCAAAATTTGAAAAGTTAAATGGATGTTAAATCAAATGTGATCGTCTCGCGTGTCGCCTAAAATTGTTTCGCGCGTCACTATGTGACTCGCGGGTCACAGGTTCGCAATCCCTGTCCTAGTTGATTAAATGTCTGCGCACAAAGTGCGCCTAGATGAATTTCTCTCAAAATAGCAACAAACCCGTTTCTTACGACGGTCATACTTTTCGCCCAATCTGTTGAAATTGAGACAATTTTGTCGAGTAGAATATGATGTTTTTCAATGCACTCAATTACAGCATTTGCTATATCCTCTCCACGTGTTTGACCTTTGAGTGACAACAATTCTAAATGTTCTTCTTTAGGACCTACAGATGAAATAAATCGTACAAAAAGTGAAACTTGCGCTGTATCATTTATGTCACAAGACTCACCAACTGCTATTGATAAAGCTGAAACTAATTTAAGATCATCGATATGGTTATATTTGAAGACCATTTTGACTAGTCTAGTGTTTTCTACGGGGACACACTCTCTGAAATTATACATTGTAAAACACGATGCAAAGATACGACTTGACGATACGCGTTCACATTTAATATTTCTAGACATGTTTTCTCATTAAGTCGCTTCAGAGCACTCTCTTAAAGATAAAGACACATAAACACCAACTAAGTATGTAAAAATAGAAATGAGAAAACCAGTCATCACGAAGTTTCAATCTCACTGTACGTGCGCCCCCGCACGTGGTATTTTGTAAGAGCCACACTCAAGTGGCCAAAGAGCCACATGTGGCTCGCGAGCCACGGTTTGCCGACCACTGCTCTAGGAATACGTGCAAATCAACTGCCGCTTATTTAGCATAGAAAGAACCAGAAACAGGAATAAAGTGTATCCTATTTAACGAAATACCTGTAAAATCACCTGACACTTCTCCAATGGACTTTTGCGCTTTTAGTTTATTAAAACGAGCCTTTGGAAAACGGCATCTAAGAACACTGAACGGACTTTGGAAAACGGTCCAAGAGGAATAGGGGAAAAATCACATGACAGTACTAAGAACAAGTTTACTTTCACGGAAAATTAGAGTCAGAGCTATTGTCAAGAACTATGGCTATCAGATTGAAGCAAATCTCCGCAAAAAATACGGCATTTTTACAGTGAGAGCAGAGGTGATTTAATGTTATTGGTAGGTTTTATGCAATTATACTGGTAGGTTTTATGCAACTGACATATTATGCAGCAGTAGAAATGATTCTTATGTTCTTTTGTGCTCTGTTTGTTGGATCGATGAAACACCTGAAAGAACAAATTCGTTTGCTCTTGCAATTTAACATAATTTTTCAATTAATTGCAATAACATAAATGCAATTTAAATTATTTTATCAATCTTAATAAATGCGAGAATGCTCATGGAGTTTGCATGCACAAGAGAGATTTCCTCTAGATAATGAAAAATAGTTTTTATAATTATTTAAATCTAAATATGAATTCTTTCTATTTCAATGTATTATAAGTAAAAAATTATCTTAATAATTTTATGTTTAAAATTAAAAATGACCTACAACTGTAATATCTAAATAAAATAGTATTGTACTAAATGAATAAGTTAAAAATATTACCATGTAATTTAATTAATTTTTCAATGTTTTTCTAATAACCTCATTTTCAATTTAAGAATGATTAAAGCTAAACTTTTATCAACTTTTGAATATTAAAATTCTTATTTTTAAGTACAGTGTAAATACAGTGTAATAAAATACCTGAACTGGCCGCTAACCCTACTAGTTAATATATGGATGTGCACGAATTACCAAAAGTCTCGCAATATAAAATAGGCCTTGTGCACTAAAGGGGAAAAAAAAATTCCTTTTGTGAGCTAAATATACTTTACAGATGCAATAGTTTATGCTAAAATAAATATAAATTATTTATTCAGATTTTTTTTTCTGACAATTTGAAAATTTCTTCTCACTATTTGGGATAGAAAACAAAACTATGAAATTTCTTACAACTAATCCGGAGTTTATTGTATTCATAATTTAAAAGAAATCAAATTAATGTACAAAATATTCGTTAGAGGAAGATTTGCATTTTTTACTGTCATTTCTCTCTGCAGACTTAGTCTAAGGCTTTATGGAATTTAACTGCAAGGGAACAGACTTTCAGAAAAATAAACAGAAAATATCTACAGCAAATAATCAATAGCATATATTCTACGTCATATTTGATTTACCAAATGTCTGATAATCTCGTACCTCAGATTATCAGTCAAATAATATTTTTGTAACGAAAAAATAAATTATCTATCATATCTCTGTTTTGTTACTTTGACTTTTAGTATGCCTAACTTTTAATGTATTTCGCAATAGTAAATCTTTTTAGGGTCCTAATGGGATTAAAGTACATAAATATAGAGGCATTTGGGAAACGAAAGTCACTTTTTTTTATATTTCCATTGTCACAATAAAAAAAGCACAGTTCACTAAATCAATATCATCAACCTAATTGTGATTCTATAAAGATACGTATGAGAGAATTTAGAAATAAAAATATTTTATAAATATATTGGGTATTCTCCATTTACGTCGATAAAAAATTGAATAAGCATAAGATAGGGAAGGTTTTAAATACGGTTTTATTATTTCTAGGGATTAAATTCCATTGCAAAATCTATTGTGCAACAAAAATCGTCATTTGATTTTAAAATACTCTCTTAAGAAACACATGTGACAAATTTTTTTCTTGTTTTTTGCTTTTAGAATGATATCGGAAGTCTGAGGATTTTCTCCTTTCTTTGCATTACTAGAATCTTCAGCAAGGATTCATTAGCTTTTCCGGGTTTTGGTTTTGGAGAGAGAAGAGGTATTTCTTCAATAATTTTTCCAGGTTTATTCAAAAGATGTTTAATATTTAATATGGCTGTTCGAAGAATTGAATTTAAAACGTTCTCTATAAATTTGTTTTGTGTAATTTATTCAATCCCCGTAGTTCAGCTGACCTGAAAATCGAATGCTGTTTGTATGCAAAGAACCATGAGGATACTTTTGCATTGGGGTTCAAATTAAAAGCTATGACTGTAGTTGAATCAAAGGTTTTCTTGTTAACAAAGCAAATTCTGTTTCGGAACTTACTTGCATCAACAATATTTGCAAATAAAATAAATTTTTATTATACTTTTTCTGTGGGTTGCTTATTAATACTGAAATTTAATATAATAAAAATATTATTAAAAATTCGATGATAAAGTTTTACTGAAATTTGGAACTATAATATTTTAGGCAGTAGTAGTTTTGACACTTTTAAGTTAATTTAATTAGAATATAGAAAGAAAATGTTTTCACCTCAACATCTAAGTACTCGCAGTTATAAATTATTTTAGAGGATGAAATTACTTATCTTGTACATTGAAATATTTTACGCTCTCATAAACATTTGAAACTGTTGTATAAAAGTATTGAAAGTTTAGTCAATCATTGCTTATAACAAAAATAATTATACTGAGAAATAACACACATATTACATAAATTTTAACGTCGAAATTTTATAGCTTTAGTTTTTGTGCTACCAAAATCTGAGCAGATTTACTAAAAGTTTTTGTATACGTTAATCACTAAACTTGAAAAATAATCAATATGATACAAACTGAATATAATCCGTATTCATGGGTATTTTTCAGGTTTAGGGTATTTATAGCGTATAATCAATGAAAAAATGGCGTATATGAAATCTTGGATTAGTAAAAATTAAGAAGTAACCCTTAGAACAGTAGACGATTTACTGAAGATTTTTAGTTAACCTCTAACGAATATTTCGTACATTAATTTGACTTCTTTTAAATTATGAATACAATAAACTACGATTAGTTGTAAGAAAATTCAGAGTTTGTTTTCTATCCCAAATAGTGAGAAAAAATTTTCAAATTGTCAGAAAAAAAATCTGAATAAATAATTTATATTTATTTTAGCCTAAACTATTGCATCTATAATGTATATTTAGCACACAATTGAAAGTTTTTTTTTCCCTTTAGTGCACAAGGCCTATTTTATATTGCAAGACTTTTGGTAATTCGTGCACATCCATATATTAACTAGTAGGGTTACCGGACAGTTCAGGTATTTTATTACACTGTATTTACACTGTACGTAAAAATAAGAATATTTAAATTCAAAAGTTGATAAAAGTTTAGCTTTAATCATTCTTAAATTGAAAATGAGATTATTAGAAAAACATTAAAAAAAATAATTAAATTGCACGTCTTTCTCTCTCTCTCTCTCTCTCTCTCTCTATATATATATATATATATATATATATATATATATATATATATATATATATATATATATATATATATATATATATATATATATATATATATAAAGAAGGCATATGTTGGAGAAGATATATATTTAAATTCGATTTACAAACACTACATAGTCACCCAGCATATTAAGGCATTACGAGATACAAGGTATATCGAGATACAAGGTTGTGTATGCCCTCATCATAGAAGGTTGCCGCTTATGAGGTTAGCCAGGATGTTACGGCATATTTCATCTCTTCAAAACATCATAGGTGCAACATTGAAAAAGTTCGACGCACCATTCTAAACATTTTTTTAGTCTAATGCAAAGGTACTTGTCATGTGACATTCACCTCTACTTATTCACCGCTACTTACTGGCTACTTTATTATGGGAGTCCCATATAGTTGAGCCAACATTGCTCCCTATTAGTGGGACGACGCGGAAATCATCAAGCCTTATTAGGGATTTCAACCCAAGCTCACTACGTGACAGCTGAGAACACAAACCACTACACCATGTGGGTGGCACCATTCATGTGGGAGACACAGCTTGCTTAATAATGGTGTCATTTTGTTGCACGAAAATGCCAGGCTGCATTCAGCTCGTGTGGTCTCACCAAGCCCTTCGGTTCAGGACCAGTGGCGTAGCGAGAGGGGGGCAAGGGGGTCTATCATGCCCCGGGCGCCACTCTCATAGGAGGGCGCCAAATGGTCTTTTTCACTAATTCTATGAATTATATTATTATATTTTTTCGGGGGGGGGCGACAAAAAGGTATCGTGCCCCGGGCGCCAGTTATGCTCGCTACGTCACTGTTCAGGACAAATGAAACATCCTTTGTATATCACAGACATGGCGCCAAGCATTTCTCGAGTGGCCAGCGTTTTGTTGTCGTCGTAGTGAAAAATGCCGGAACTGGCTAACCTGACAGTCTGTCACCTACAGTGATGCTGGCATACAAAACCTTGTATCTCAATACAAGGTTTTGTATCGAGATACAAGGATACATAAATGCCTAAAATGTGCTGGGCGACTACGTCAAAAAAAAATAGAGTAACGTTTGTAAATAGTTGTTAAATGTATATCTTCCTCAATATCTGTATCATTTTTCTTTGATACAATAACGGAAATTTTCTTTTATACAATCAAGTCAATTTTTGTTGCTGTTTATCTATACGCATGCTATCATTTGGTCGAGAGAAAAGATGACATTAAAATGAAGCTTTAAAATCCCTCATCATAGATTCCACTACATCAGGCATATTAGAAAAATTCCCCGTTCACATTTATAAAAATCAACATTCATCAATTTTTCCAAATCGGTATACATTTGAAGTCAGCCTAAGTACCTCCCTGTTGACACAAAATATAATGCAAACAGTGCTTGTACATTTTAATGAAGATGATTTGGAGGATGATTATATAGAACAAACTGAAATTATGACTGTATATCGTTTATATAGCAGTCGTGGGCAAACTGTGAGCCACGACACACAGGGGAATCGCTTAAAAAATTGTAGGTGTCGAGGATAGTCTGAAGTAATTTAATAACATGTTGAATTCTTTAATTAAAAAATATCCTTTAAATTTTCTATAATCACATATTTTTAGTATTTTTAAATACATTTTTACATGTTAAAAATATATGATGTGATACAATTAAATAAGATGTCAAAAATTCTTACCATAAAACCTCCTTCTGCAAAAGACTATGCTTTCATTGTTGCTAATTGTTTGTACCTATTTGTGTGAAACTGGACTATCATATCTGGATTTTAAAATACTTTGTTAAAATTTCCTTAAGTATTTTTGTTGTTGTTGTTGGTAAGATTTTCCTATTTTTTCATTATTTTGCTTCTACCAACATTTTTAATTGAGGTCAAGTGGTTTTAAGAGAGTGGGTCGCGGTCGAAGAAAGTTTGCGCCCCACTGGTTTATATCATAAATAGTTTGTCAAAATTTCCTTAAGTATTTTTGCTGTTGTTGCTGGTAACATTTTCCTAATTTTTATTGTAAAATTTTGCTCCTACCAACATTTTTAATTGGGGTCAAGCGATTTAAATAAAGTGGGTCCCAATCGAAGAAAGTTTGCACACCACTGGTTTATAGCATACAATACTTTGTCAAAATTTCCTTAAGAATTTTTGTTGTTGTTGTTGGTAAGATTTTCCTACTTTTTTATTATTTTGCTTCTACCAACATTTTTAATTGAGGTCAAGTGATTTTAAGAGAGTGGGTCGCGGTCGAAGAAAGTTTGCGCACCACTGATTTATAGTATAAATACTTTGTCAAAATTTCCTTAACTATTTTTTGTTGTTGTTGTTAACATTTTCCTAATTTTTAAAAAAAATTTGCTTCTACCAACATTTTTAATTGGGGTCAAGTATTTTTGTTGTTGTTGTTGGTAAGATTTTCCTATTTTTTATTATTTTGCTTCTACCAACATTTTTAATTGAGGTCAAGTGGTTCTAAGAGAGTGGGTCGCGGTCGAAGAAAGTTTGTGCCCCACTGGTTTATAGCATAAATAGTTTGTCAAAATTTCCTTAAGTATTTTTGCTGTTGTTGCTGGTAACATTTTCCTAATTTTTATTGTAAAATTTTGCTCCTACCAACATTTTTAATTGGGGTCAAGCGATTTAAATAAAGTGGGTCCCAATCGAAGAAAGTTTGCACACCACTGGTTTATAGCATACAATACTTTGTCAAAATTTCCTTAAGAATTTTTGTTGTTGTTGTTGGTAAGATTTTCCTACTTTTTTATTATTTTGCTTCTACCAACATTTTTAATTGAGGTCAAGTGATTTTAAGAGAGTGGGTCGCGGTCGAAGAAAGTTTGCGCACCACTGATTTATAGCATAAATACTTTGTCAAAATTTCCTTAAGTATTTTCTGTTGTTGTTGTTGGTAACATTTTCCTAATTTTTAAAAAAAATTTGCTTCTACCAACATCTTTAATTGGGGTCAAGTGATTTAAATAAAATGGGTCACGATTGAAAAAAGTTTGCACACTATTTATTTATATCATAATCTAAAGTAAAAAGAGTAAAGCATCGAATTAGGGGTCCTCAACAGCTGAAGAATATTTTTTCTGTCTTTATTGCGGAGGCTTTTAGTCGTTAGACATTCACCTTTTGTTATTCACCAATGGTTTGCGGGCTACTATATTATGGGGGCACCATTTAGGTGAGCTGCATTGCTCCCTATGAGGGGCCGATACGAAAACGACCAAACCTTATTCGGGATTTGAACCCAAGCCCCCTGTGGGGCAGCAAACAATGCTAACCAATATATAATGCGGGTGGCTTAGCTGTCGAATGAAAAATAATAAAGTTAGGTGAATCAACTTTTCCCTTTTGTTCGATACTGGTGGAAGAGGAAATTCATAAAACTAAAGAATGTCTACATATTGATGGTATTATGTTCGTAATTCATGAGACGGTCATTTGTTACAATTCTGATGAGCAAACTTTGTTTTTTAAAGCGGTGCGAGTTACCATAAAATAATTCCTCTATTTATGCCGTTTGAAATGTACAATTATAGTACAATAAAAGAGAATCCTTTAGCATTTATATACCCAATACATAAGTGTCAATTATAGCTGCCCAAATTAAGTCCCAAATATAAATGCTACTCATATATTGTGTTTAATCCTTATGTTACAGCAGAGAGAAATGAACACTTTTCTCTTTACGCTATTGGTCACGATTTTTAACGGTGAGTAGTATTCCTGAATCTAATTTGGAAGAAGATATTTCCCAACCTCACACGACATTTAGATAAATTTAAATGATGATAAAATCCAGTTGACGCACAATGCCGCAAGAATGAATACTTTGTAGTATTTTATAATATTTTAATGACTATTTCAGTCAGCTTTGTCTATTGATGCGTGGGTGTACTGGCTGTTCGCTCGTATATTCAAAGGGATACTTTTCCAATTGCTGTAATTCAAATGCGAGTGTTTAAGGAAAATTAAGCATGAACACAATTATCTAAAAGAAATAGATACAGGGTTTCATGACAAGTACCCTCAAATTTGTATCCTATTGAAGACTTTTTAAACAAGTTATATGTTTAGTATTAGTTTAAAAATATAGAGATGATGTAATAACACCTTCCTAACGATTCGATTTCTAAAATAATATCCTTTATCGAAAGAAATTTGTGTTCGAATTAAAGAACCAATATGAAAGAAAAGGGGTCTCTATTAAATCTTAGGTATTTAATATTATTATGGCTAATCACCATAACTTAAAAGTACCTTCATATCGTCTTTCCTTGCTTCTGTGCATAAAGTGGTTTTGTTGTACTTATTGGATTGATTTCCTTGTCTTCTGTCTAAAAAATTGCAATCGTAGTTTTCTAATAGAAATGTCTACCCTAAAAGTTTTCAAAAAGTGCATATAATCCAGAATGCAGAGAAGATCTTTTCGTGAAACTTTATAATCCTAAGTAGGACTTCAGATAAAGTTCTGTAATGGCTATAATGTTATGAAATTTTATTGCATTGATGCCTTAGGAAAATTCAACCTTCTCTAGGAATAAGCTAATAAATAGTATGTTATAAAGCAAAGTGGGTATAAAAATGTGTTGCAACTATTCTTAAATATTACAACTCCATTCTTGGGTTATGTGCCTAAGAGATCAATCCCTTCATAAGAACTTAATGTAATAGATGCAATATATCGAATTTATGACAAATTTGACAGTGTTAAAACTATTAGAATATACAGGGTATCATAATAAGAACTCACAAATTTGCATTACTTTAAACAGTTTAAAACAAGTTATATCGTTAGTATGAAATTGAAACTATAGAGATGAAGCATTGTCCTCATTTATAACAATGCGACTTATAAAACCATTTTCGTAATGGAGAGAAATATGTGTTTCATCTATGAAGCATTATGAAGCATTAAGAAAATTAGTGTCATTACTCATACGTCTTTAATGTTATTATGGCTACCTCCATTCTTGGGTATTGTGCCCAAGATATGAATCAAAACTATAGGACTTGATGTAATAAATATATTCGAGCTAATTTATGACAAATATGGCTGTGTTAAATCTATTAAAAATTCAGAAAAAATTATTGACATTGCTTTCTGCATTTATGCTTTTATTTTCATGAGGCCAATGTGGAAATAGGCTTATTTGTATTAAGGGAAAATTAAAAGCATCGCAATGTAATATGTTGGCTTCACTATATGCACTTAATACTGTTATCCATGCATTCGATTTATTTCAAAACAGAACTGAAAAACAATTTTTTATCTACTGTCGTGCATTTGTTTCTAAACATAGCTATGTTTTTCAATTACTTTCTGAAGCAATATTTGTTTTCCTTCTTCTTTATTGTTTTCAAATTATTTTTTGAAACTCCGTCCTTGTATACTTTTTTACGAAATAGAACTGTAATTTTTTCTCGTGTACAAACGTTTATTTATAAGCCCACTTCTATTCCTAGAAAAACTAAATCATGAAGAAGGGTTTTTTTTTAAATTTTTGCGGTATTTTTTATAATCTCATTTTTTATACCTTTCATTTATTTATTTTTTGAGAAGAAATAAAGACTGAATAACTGTTAATTTCGTACTTTCCTAAGAAATATTTTCCATATTGCAATCATAAGATGAAAGACTTAAAAAACTATTAGTCATTCCAAGGCGAAAGTAAATCTATAAAACATTTCTAAGAATTTATTTGTGGTAACTGTCCTTTAAACTTTTTCTGTGTTTGTTTTTTAGACTGCTCTGCAGTTATATTCACTGCTGGCTATTAAAATTGGAACATCAGGAAGGAAAACAAAGAACAACACTTTACTTATTGTACGTATTGAGCATAGTATAAAGAAAACATGATTAACTTTGTAGGCAATTTATCGGTATACAGGGTCCGAAATTAGTACACGCAGCTGCCAACTCTGGCATCTAAAACGGCTGTAATCCGTTTAGGCATCCAGTCGAACTAGGCTTTGATGACAAATACGGGCAAGTCCTTCCATGCTGCTTCAAGTCTATGTCACACTTCCTCAATCGTAGTGGACAGCGGTGGCGGCCTAGTCTCTCAGCAACCTATGACCAGATATTTTCAGTGGATGACAGATCTGGAGAACGTGCCGGCCAGGGAAACAATCGAACACCCTCTGTGTCGAGTTAGGTCAGGACACGACGGGTAACATGCGGACAAACGTTATCTTATTTGAGATCATGTTTCTCCCTCTTGAGCCATTCGATTGCGCTTAAAAGATAACCAGTTGCATATCCTAGCTTCTTCTTCCTTTCATACCAATTTGACATTTGTATCATCCCTCCTTCAGGGGGTTGCAATTTTAATGGCCAGCAATGTATTTTTTTCTATAAATTGGAACCTAATTGCTGTTTAAATGATGATATTTCTAATGTAAATGTTCAGTGACTTGCTGTTAAATGAGATTTTAATTAAATACAGCGCGACAATTTATTATTTATAGACAAGCACTATAAACAGTAAAATGAAATATTTATAAAAAATAAAATTTTACATTGATACCAAAATTGAAAACTCTATACGATTTCCGTAGATATTGAAGATCTTCTTCTGGAAACGTGAAACATTAATTCACAGGGGCGGTAATAACTATTTCTCACAGAAAGAGCCGGACTGTGGCCAAGAGGCCACAGTCCGGCTCTTCTGAAGACCAGAGTCCCGGACCAGACTTTGATGACCAGAACCCGATGACCAGAGTCTGCGGGTTCTAATCCCACGCTCGGCATGGATGTTTGTAGCCGTTCGGAATCGGCTTTAAGTAGTAGGTCCCGGTGTATTCAACCCTCGTGTAGCAATAATTGACTAGCGCTACCAACCCAAACCGAAAAAAGCAACCCAAAACAGAAGATTATACATTGCTTAGGTCGCCAAATAAAGCGATCAAAACAGTGCAGAAAAAAATCTGGGGTTGAAAAAATACTAAGTTGAGGAGAAAGTGATAATGCTTTAAAAAAATAAATTTTTAAAAAATCAGAAAAAGAAATGTGCAAATGATATACGGTCTACTGTGCGTTGATATTTTATATGCTTTCTTTGCAACATACCGAAAACTTTAACGTTTATATATTTTTTTCCAATATGTACTTTGTTTCAATTTCCTTTTCGATGCAAGAGATACTTTAAAATATTCTTGAAAATTTCCTTATCAAGAATACTAATAAATGCATATATTTATCGTTATATATTCGTAAAGAACTACTAATAATCTCAATTTCCTCCAAACGTGTATTATTCCGCATAATTAGGCAAAATATTTCCCAGTCTTATTTTTTCATTACAATTCTCTCGAGACAATTACAGTCTTTATACAACTTCATGCATAAAATATCTGAAATATTTAAATTTTTCTGGATCTCAAAAAAACCCTCTGAAGCGACTCTTTTTTCGAGCTCTCCGAAAACTATTCTTCATGTGTCATTCTCGAGAAAGAAGTTAATTCTTTTTACGCCAGCTATTTATTTTCTCCACGTCTCTAAAGGTTCATATATCATATATTTTGTTTGTGAGCTGTAAATTATATTTTAATTCTAGAAGTTTTTTTATGGTTTAGTGTTTTCGGTGTTTTTGATAAAGTGTCATGTGTACGTGTTGCAACAAGGAAAAATCTCATAATCTTTTTTCAATCAAGAGCTTCATTTCCGGTAAGTCGGACTTTTTGTTCATTGATTATACATACAGTACATATTATGATATGATAAATCAAGGAAAAAGATTATATATTATCATATTTCAGGAAAATTTATACTGTAAGATAACTTAGACATTCTTTAGATATTACAATGGCAGTTACCTTAAAGGAACTTTAATCAACAAAAATAAAATTAGGAAAAATTACTTTATTTATTTTAAATTAAGCTTAAACTGACTTTACAAGAGCCCTTTTTTTTCAATTCCCGTTTTTCTCAAAACTACGATTTTGGACTTGACACTCTTTACACAGCAAACACAGAAATATTCCTGGGGAATGTCAGATACAAATTATTAAAGCAGTTTTCAAAATTAAAATCTTCAACTAACAGCTTCGGATACCTTAACTGAATTTCTCTTTTACAAACAACAGATAAATTTTGCATGGTCACACCTGTTGGTTAAAGTATTTTTAAAACGTTAACAATAATAGTTTACCTCAAACAGAAACTTGCAAGTAAATTTTATTCAAAAACATTTGAAGAAACGACCGGTTTACAATAAAATTGAAGCGTTACGTATCGTTTGGATTTAAATATTTTTAACCTATCGCCAAACCTTATTTCATTAACCACGTGATATATTAAACCAATCGCAAGCTATGCCAACAATCTCGGAGCAAACGTAGTAATGTAAGACAAAGCTCCGGATTCAAAGTGAACATGCCTAAACTCGTATGATCGTAGACACTGTCACAAACTTTCGGGAATCAGAAAGAAAGCCACTTATAAAAAAGACAAATTCCCAAACTTTAAAATTATTAACTATTAATTTTTACTATATATTCAAGAGTTACTGTACATTCAAGTGTTGTCATTTTTTTTAATTGGAAAATATAAATTTAAAAAACATGTTCAAGACATTTATATATATGTTGTGAGATACAAAAGAAGAGAAATGTAAAGTTGTATATGAATATATTTAAAAATACCCATACGAAAATTCATAATTGCTGAAAATAGTTTTGACTATAAATTTATGGGCCAACCCAAGTGTATTAGAACTCATTAAAATGCAAAAAAAAGTAAAAGCGTAGGTTATTGTTATCCTTTCTTTCTCTCTTATTTGCAAAGAGTCGTTTTTAAAGTCATCCGTGATAAATTTTGAATGACTCATTTTATTGTTTTAAAAGAGGATTTTAGTAATTTTTCAGATTTCATGATTCGAGAGAGCTTCTTTTCGCTGTGAACTGCTTAAAAATTCTA